>JAIUCV010000001.1:6939431-7564431 GCA_026724425.1 Erythrophleum ivorense | reverse complement strand
TCACTTTGGCAGAACTTTTGAGTGCCTTGCAAGCACAGGAACAACGAAGGCATATGAGGCAAGAAGGGTCTGTTGAGGGAGCATTGCAAGCTAGGGTGCAGGTCTGTCAAAATTATAAAAGAAAGAAGAAAGGAAAGAAGGAGGACAACAGTAGGTTTGATAAGAAGGAAGGAGACAGCAACAGGAATAACTTTCCTCCTTGTGAACACTGTGGGAAGAAGGGTCATCCACCATTCAAATGTTGGAAGAGACCAGATGTGATGTGCAACAAATGCAAACAACTGGGGCATATTGCTAAAATATGCAAAAACAAATCTCAACATTCTCAACAAGTGACAGAAGCTCATGTTGCAGATCAACAGGAGGAGCAATTATTCACTGCAAAGTGTTTTTCAGTCACAACTTCAAGCGAAATCTGGTTGGTAGACAGTGATTGCACTAGTCATATGACTAGTAATCAGGAGTTATTTATTGATCTAGAAGAGGTAGAAGGTTCCAAAGCAAAGATAGGCAATGGAGATTACATGAAAATTAAAGGCAAAAGCACCATTGCATTGCAAACTCCTTCAGGTATAGAGAAGATTTCAGATGTTCTTTTTATTCCTAAGGTATATCAAAACTTACTTAGTGTTGGCCAATTGATGGATAATGGTTTTGAGGTGTCATTTAAAGATAAAATGTGTTGGATTAGTGATTCTCATGGTCAATTATTGTTTAAAGTCAAAATGAAAAATAGATGTTTTCCTTTGGATTTAACTGATATTGATCAAAGAGCTCATGTTGTAATTAGTGATGAAACAAAGCTTTGGCACAAAAGGCTAAGCCATTGCAATGAGTATGTTTTACAAGATCTTAGCAAGAAAGATTTGGTGCAAGGAGTACCTTCATTGGAACCTCTCAAATCAGTTTGTAAAACCTGTCAATATGGGAAACAAATTAGGCTACCATTCACTCAATCAGTTTGGAGAGCAACTCAAAAACTACAGTTGATCCACACTGATCTTTGTGGGCCTATGTCTGAGCCATCTTTGAATGGAAGTCTCTATTATATAGCTTTTATTGATGATCTGACTAGAATGTGCTGGATTTATTTCTTGAGATTCAAAACTGAAGTTGCAGGAGTGTTTTGGAATTTCAAGGCGTGGATTGAAAATCAAAGTGGTTTCAAGATTCAAACCATTAGATCAGATAATGGGACTGAATACACATCAAATCAATTCACTAAGTTTTGTGAAGAAACTGGAATCGAGCATCAATTAACGGCTCCTTACACTCCTCAGCAAAATGGAGTGAGTGAAAGAAAGAATAGAACTATTATGGAGATGTCTTGCTACATGCTTCACGAGAAGGATCTTCCCAAGAAGTTTTGGGCTGAAGCAGCTAATACAGTTGTATTTTTGCAAAACAGGTTGCCTACGAAAGCATTGCAAGGGAAAACGCCATTTGAAGCTTGGTATGGTTACAAGCCAATTTTAAAGAGCTTGAAAGTGTTTGGTTGTATTTGTTATACTCTTGTGCCACAGGTGAAGAGAGACAAACTTGATAAAAGAGCTGATCCAGGCATCTTTGTAGGCTACAGCAGTGTCTCTAAAGCCTATAAAGTATTTTTTCCACAATCTAGAAAAATAGTGATCAGCAGAGATGTTCAATTTGCAGAACAAGAAAAGTGGCATTGGGAAGAAAAACAGAGTATACTAGACAGTGGATCATCATCATCTATAGCTTCACCATTAAATGAGACTTTCGATGACCTTCCAATTAGAGGTACAAGACTATTATCTGATGTATATCAGAATTGTAATGTGTCTGTGGTAGAGCCTAAACATTTTACAGATGCAGCAAAGGATCCAAAGTGGATTGATGCTATGCAGGAGGAGCTAAATATGATTAAGAAGAATCAGACTTGGGTTTTGGTTGATAGAGCAGAACATAAGAAAGTCATAGGAGTGAGATGGGTGTTCAAGACAAAGTTGAATGCCGATGGCTCCATCAACAAATACAAAGCAAGGTTGGTGGTCAAAGGCTATGCACAAGTGTATGGAAAAGATTTCACAGATACTTTTGCACCTGTTGCACAACTAGACACCATCAGATTAATACTTGCAATTGCAGCTCAAAAAGGATGGATAGTATGGCAACTTGATGTGAAGTCAGCCTTTTTCAATGGTTACATGGAGGAGGAGATTTTTGTAGAACAACCAGAAGGTTTTGCTATTCAAAACCAAGAGGACAAGGTCTACTTGCTAAAGAAAGCCTTGTATGGGTTGAAGCAAGCTCCTAGAGCATGGTATAGTAGAATAGATGAGCATTTGCAGAGCCTTGGATTCACAAGAAGCTTAAATGAATCAATCTTGTACATCAAGAACTCACATGTTGATTTATTGATTGTCTCTTTATATGTTAATGATCTCTTGGTGACAAGAAGCAATGTTGAGCAAATTGATTTATTCAAGCAAGAAATGCAGAAACTCTTTGAAATGACAGATCTTGGAGCTATGGCCTATTTTCTAGGCATGGAAATAAAACAAAATCAACAGGGAATTTTTATCAATCAGAAGAAATATGCAAAAGAAATTCTGAACAGATTTAGCATGGAGGGATGTAAAGCTATTGCTACTCCAATGAATCAAAAGGAGAAGCTGAGTAAGAATGATGCTGCAAAGAAGACTGAAGAGGGCATTTATAGAAGTCTTATTGGCTGTCTCATGTATTTGACTGCAACAAGACCTGATATCCTCTATGTTGTAAGTGTTCTTTCAAGATTTTTGCATTGTGCTACAGTGAATCATTACAAGGCTGCAAAGAGAGTCTTAAGATATATTAAAGGCACTCTTGATTATGGTATTCAGTATAAACATAATCAAGTGTTCAAATTAGAAGGTTATTCTGACTCAGATTGGGGAGGATCTTTGGATGATTTGAAGAGCACCTTAGGATACTGTTTTACTTTAAATTCTGGGATATTTTCTTGGAGTTCAAAGAAACAGGAAGTGGTAGCTCAATCAACTGCAGAAGCAGAATTCATAGCAGCAAATGCAGCTGTTAAGCAAGCTCTTTGGCTAAGAAAGTTATTGATTGATTTACAGTTTATGCAACAGGAAAGCACACCAATTTATGTGGACAATCAAGCAGCCATTGCAATATCCAAAAATCCAGTTTCCCATGGCAAAACAAAACATTTTAATACAACAACAAAGCCTTTTCCCACTAAGTGGGGTCGGCTACATGGATCAATCGACGCCATAAACAAAACAAAACATTTTAATATCAAGTTATATTTTATCAGAGAAGTTCAACAAAATGGTGAAATCACACTGACTTATCGCAGAACCTCTGATCAAGTAGCTGATATTTTTACTAAAGCTTTACCAAGAGACAAGTTTGAAGCACTAAGGATGAAGTTAGGCATGTGCAGCTACTGATGCAAGGAGGAGATGTTGAGATTTGCCTCATTAGCTGTCAACAATGCGGTTGCTGTTTTTTAAGAATTAGTTGCATTTAAAAAAATAAATTTGATAGAGTTTGTTTCTGTCAAAATTTGTTTCCTAATATTTAGCCATTTAGTTACAGATTTAGTGGGATGTTAGTTGTTAGCCACATAGTTGCTGATTCAGTGGGATTTTAGCAAATTTTTCTATTTATTTTAATCATGGTTTGATGTATTTAAATACTCGATGATAGACTCAATAAAAATCATCCTCTGAAAATATTTTTCTCTGCTCTTTCTTCACACTTTCTTTGAGAGTTTTATTTCTAAAACCAACAAAAACCCCCTACTAAACAACTAATATAGCAATCTTGTCTAGTAAATCTACTTTTGTTAGTCGTTCTTCAAACTTCTTCTGGTACTCTTTAATAGAGACCTCTTGCATAAGATTCTTAATCTCCGTTATTATTACTACCATCTTCTCAAGATGCTCCTCTATTCGTGTTACTGATTGTCACAAATTGCCCACCTCTTCTACATTCTACTCCAGATGTTGCTCAAATTCCATCAAATGATCTTGTATTGAATGTTCTTGCAAGAGGGATCAAATCTCTAGTGCCATCGTGGAACTAGAGAATGGCTCTAACACCAACTGATACGTTCTGAAAGATAAACACACATTATTCAATTCATTTTCACAACTGATAAGTGATAACACTTTTTGAAGGTTTTGGTAGCAATAAGCATGCTATTACTTTGTGGCAGTTTATGCAATCCTCTTTTATACTTGGTTGGAGAGGAAAATACATTCTCAAGGGTTTCATTTTGACTTTACAATTGGTATGGGCTACGATCATGTTTCTGGCTGCACATGATTGTTTCAAGGGAACCTCCATTACTAATATCCCCCAACCACCCCCCCCCCCGGCCCAAAAAAAAAAGACAGGTTTGTTTTATCTTTGAGCCACTTTGGCTCCCCATTTTGTTTTAATCTTTTCTTATTAGGAGGATTCCATATCTTCCCCCCAAATGTAATTTCTTTCCTTACTCTCTAATATTATTCTCATCTTTTATCCCAAGAGAAAAAAAGGAGGGGGCAAGGGGGAAAGGGAAAAGTGTTCAGACTTTAGTCAAGTAGTTTCCATCCACATTCCACAACAAGCAATTATTTTATATGAAGTTTACTAATCAATTGTGTCATCAATTTCTGCACCCCCTCCCTCCTTTCAAGAAGGAATATTTATTTTGTTAACATTGCAGCATCATATTGTATAGTCAAATAATCATACCTAGCTTCAATGTCCAACAGTCCACAATGAATGGCAAAGTTACCTTGGCTTTATCTAATCTTCACAATATTTCTGAAATTCCATTAGCACCTATTAACCTATCATTCTATTGACAACTGATAGGCACTAATTCTTCCCAATAAACAACTAATCTATCCTTAAGTGTTTCCCTACAGTAAAAAGCAATGCGTTGCAGAACGAACTAACCCCAAAGCAGAGAAGATTATAGCCATAACTAAAATAACAGCGAGCTTTTTGGGCAAATTGTAGTTCAAGCTGCAAAACCACAAGAAAATCATCCTTTGTTGACTTGGAAATATAATCTAGGGTGTTGTAAAGCCAAAAGTGAGTAATAAAAACAAACAACTAAAGGTATTGCATTATATTTGTTAGTAAGTCTAACAATTGAATGTTTTAATCCACCCAAAAAAAAAAATTCCAACCATTGGATGGTGCACTTCAGTAGTCTTTTTAACATGCTTACCCACAAGCTGAAGTGCAAATCTAACAAAAAACAACATATATCATGGATAAGGCATGATATCTATTAATAAGTTGTTCAGCTCCAGATATAATTCATGAAAAATAAAAATTTTGATAACAACATTTAACAGTAATAAATGCAGGACATACCAAAGCCAAGAATTAAGCAGCAAACCATGAAGCCAAAGAGCGAAAAGTCCATCTTGTACACAATTTCCATCACAATGATACATGCACCAGCTACCATTAAATGCCTTGGCGAGGAGAAAACCATGTGCAATCTACAAATCAAAAAATAAAATAAAATAAAATAACAGGGACTTTTCATCTAGCTTCAAATCCATCAAAAGTGCCCTCTGATAATGAAATCCCAAGTTTTTTTTTAATTTTAAAAAAAAAAAGGTCTTACTAAGAAGAGAAGAGAGTACACAAAGTTGGTGGATAAGAAATCCTCAAACAAAGAAATAATATCCCAAGTATTATCTTACTTACCTTACATTATAAACAAATTTCAATTATAATTTAGATCTTAACCAGATCAAACTTTTGTGAATTTGATTATAACCAAAATTGTTTCGTGCATGCCTAATGTCAGACAACAATATAGTGAACAATTCATGGATATGGAACTCTAATTTCATGAAAACTGAGAAATAAATCCAGTTTTCCAATTGGGATGAAGAGAAATAGTACTGTTTGTTGAAGGAAAATTAATTGGCGTGCAGAACCTTGTCTGATTATCTAAATGGCAAAAGAAAAATAATTGCTAATGTGCAAATGGACCATCCTTTTACTCACTTAAATATTACTTATGGCAAGACTATCATAGCATACCTCTCCTCTGCAATAATGTCAGCATAGAATATCAAAATATTTCCAAAAAGAATAGTGCTAAAAAAGGCCCATGTTGAGAATGGCAATTTTCCACTGCTGCCAGAAGGCAATCCCTGAAGGACTCAAAGGGGAGAAAAGAAAGGAAGTGGAGTTAGAGAAATTATCAAATGTCAATCAAGCCAAAACCACAATATATATATATATATATATATATAGAGAGAGAGAGAGAGAGAGAGATTCCACAACGCATAAACCTAGACTAAATTCATAGACTATAGGGAATAGCATTATAGAACTCACCATGATCATGTCCCACATGGCAATAGGAAACATGAAACAAGTTGCAGATGCAATAGTTAAAGCATGAAGTCGCCTTCTAAGTTGATTCTGAAGACATGAGATGTTCAGAATCAGAACTAAGATACATACAAAACACCTAATACCAAAGAAAAGAAGTACATTGCAGTTTTCAGTCACCGTTACCACCTTGATTGAAACACGCCTTGAAATCACCCTTCTTAGTGCTGACAAAATTCCAGCAAAGATGGGAACCAACATTTCCTTCAACCCTAAACTTTGTTCAGTCTGAGCCTCAGAATCATCTCTATCTTCCCATGGTAAATTCCAGTTAAGTTTACATAACTTATGGATATGATGAAAATGCATGAAACACTTGATAAATGAGAAAAGGAATAACAGGAAGAAAAGATATTTGAAAGGTAAGGTTAGCCACTTTAGGCATGAGAAAAGAATTCAGTATGAATAAGGATATAGAATGGAGAATATGTTGCTGTGGCCCACCCTTCTGACAACAGGTAAAAAGATGCCAACATCGCAATTAGGCCACCTATCTGCTTGGAAATAAGAAATATTCATCTTAGTAGAGATAAAATTATCTTTCAAACACAGTAACTAATCACAACAGCAGGCACATTACATCACCTAATCCGTTTAAAATTATCATAAACACAAACTTGAAGCTACAACTTGGAAATAGTTTTCTTTTTCTCTTTAGTTGGAAAATAATAATAATAACAACAACAATGTACATATTTACATCCACAACAATCATGTTTTGAAGGAGAAGGCAAAAAACATATTTTCATTGACCAATGTAAAACAATTAAGGAATAGCAAGGAAATAATTGGAACATCAGAAGATAAGATAAATATTTCATTTACTTGGATGACAAGGTATCATTTGTATTGCATATGATACAAAGATGACAATCTAAAAGTGTTACCTTTTTCCACAAATGGCTTCTCCTCCCATACAACACAGCAGACAATACTCCAAGGACAGCACCAGAATACTCAGCCAATATTGCTCTAATTTGATAAAAGAAGCAAAAGAGAAAAAAGAATTTTTAAAAAAAGTACATTCAGGGCACAACCAGTCACAAAACAAAATCCTGGATCAAATCATCAATAAAGAAGACATTCATATAAATATAATCAGAAAAAGTTGAGTTATGGTGCTAAATAACATAAATTGTAGTTGTCCTGTGACTAATATGATATCAGGGCTCAAAATGCCTAAGCTTCTGCCAGAATGTCATTTGGCTCAAGTAAAGATTTAATAAATCGCATTTGAGCTGAAAACTCTATTCTGTTAAGACTTAAGACTTTTATTATATGAGCTCAAAACATAGCTACTACTATATTATCCATTGCTTTGCAATCTGTTTTAACTACACCACGTCCTATGAACTCAAATTTTCTCACAAAATGAAACAATTTATCTAGAATCTAGATAGTTAGCTACACTTCTAGGAGTATCCTATAAACTGAAATATGCTCTTGAAGATAATATTGCACACTAAGAATAAAATATGTACCAATAATTACAAGAATTTAAATAGTACGACCAAGCACTTGAAATATTAAATTATCAAATGAAAATTTTTTCCAAACACACAAAAACCAACCTAACTGGTCCACATGACTTCAGTCCCTTTCCCCATAAGATCAGATACAATGCTGTTATACCACCGTTTATTATAGATGGCACAACCTGGAAAACAACTGGCAGTAGATAAGGACCAAGGGTATCATGATAAAAGTTATTGTCTCCTTTAATGCTTTTTGAGTATTCCCTGCAGAAAGTAAAAACTTAATTTACCTGTGTATTAGAAAGTGGCCTACCCTTCCAAGGCTTCTGCAAAATTAAAAAGAGGATAGATGCTGGGGCCAGGCAAGCAAACAGGAAAAGAACAACTGAAGCTCCAGTCTGAGATATGTAGCGGTACATGGAGTATATTGACCATATCCTCAAGAAATTTGCAATGATATGGATTATCTGCAAGGGTGTGTGCCTACATAAAAGGATATCATTAGCATAATAAGAACAAACCAAGTTATAAAACTTCAATATCTAACCTTCCCCAACAAGCTAGGCTAACAAACAAAAGAAGAAAATCAATGCATAAAAACAGAAGACAAGTAATTAGTAAGGTATGGTACAAAAGTAATAGATCTTAGGCAACAGAGTACTTGAAATGGCTGGGACTGATCCAAAAAGTGACCCAATGACTGCAAAATGTACTTGAAAAATAAAAACTGAAACATTATTGTCTCGGCTACTAGGATACCCAATAAACTTGCCCAATATCAAAGGTATTTCAACACGCCAATACAGCAAATAGGTAAAAGCCAGTAGCCATATCAATCTCAATTGAGACTGAGCTAACGCTCTGGGCCTGGTTTGCAAATTTTAAGGAAAAGTTTTGAGTGATGTTCATTATACTTTTATAATTATTAATTAATAATATTTATTTTTTTATTATCTTTTTTAAGAAAGACACAAAAATATTTCACATTTATAAAATCACTTTTCTTCTTCCCTCTACCATTTCTAGGAAAAAGCTGACAGCATGAAATAATAGAAATAGCTTCAGAAACTAAATTAACTGTAAAGATCTTTCAAGATTTTCGTTCTCTATCGTTAATACGAAGCAAAGTCCAACAACAACTAAAATGCCGCCTACCAAAGAATAACAAATGAAACAGGGCTATACCCAAAATTCATTAAACTCCTTCACGTTTCATTGCAACCAAAATTCATCACACTAAGAAACCTTTTTTTTTCGGTTACCTGAAATGAGGAGGAGACCCTCGATCATCTGAGAGTTGGTTTGGAGACATCATTTTGGGAAACACTAGAAATTGAGCAGATGTCTATGAATATGGCATAGCATATTTGCGAAAGTGGTAAACACTGAACTCAATCAAAAAATTAATCCATTGTAAGCCTTCACGGCGGAACAGATCGTATTCACAATCAGACCTTGCCTCTCCGTTCAAACTCAGGGTACAAAGGTTCAGGCTTCGTTAGTCTGGTCTGAAGCTCCAAGGTTACGATATTCTCCTCCCTGTAAAGTATCAGTTTAGTTCCATCAGGAGAGGAGGACCGAGCCCGTTAATATGTGGGCCCTATGGAGAAAATATTATGGTCTTTGATTGGGCTCTCACAAGTGTCCTGGGCTAGGGTTAAATTATATTACAATTAATCAATTGGTCTCTATAATTTACCCTACTTTCAATTTGGTCCTTATATTTTTTTTTAATGACTCCTTGTAATTTTATTTTGTTACATGATTAGTCCCGATATTTACAAATATTCATGTATGATCCCTACATGTGCAACATGGAATGATGCTCTAAAAAAACTGACTATATGGCACAACACCATGGCATGTGGATAGCTAATGTAGCTATAATCAATTTCACATCCAAACACCTAGTGCATGCTTGGAATCCCATTTCAAAACCACATTTATATAAAAAGCAACAAATTCTTGCTTCCTGGAAAATGTGAGTTTAGGCCTTAGAAACGTAGAAACAAACGCACCTCTAGACAATAACTAAAAGCATGGTGGTTTCATCCATAATTGGGAACACTTGCATCAAAATGCAAAAGAGTTGTTGCTAGGGTTTTGACGTAGAGCTTGGGTTCGACACACAACAAAGTCTAGATTCAGGTTAAGGCTTCCTCTATTGGTGTTCTTTTCAGACTATTGAGGGATTTAACTCCTTGCTTGTAAACTCTGTCAACTACAACATGTAAATTCCACAGTTTGATATCTTGGCATATAAGCATTTGAAAGTTTTGAAAATGCCTTTTTGTACAAATCCATGGTGTAAAGTAGAAAATTAGAGTTATATTAATGAATTCTAAAGCCATATATACGATGACTCATTATTCTCTACTCTTTACACCTAACTGACATTGTTTTCTACTCTCTGGTGAATTACCCTAATGCTTTGGTAAATAACATTGCTTTGGTGAATTATCCTATTGATTTAATTTATTGTTATTTGATCTATTTACAACTAAAGTTGCCTTTATAAATGAACTTGGTCAAGCATCCTGCTAGTATTGCACTATTGCTTGTTTTAATCTATTCCTCAAATTGCTTTAAATATAGATGTCTTTCATGTAATAACAAAATATGGATGTTTTAAACTATTGCTTGTTTTAAACTATTCCTCAGCTGCTCTCACATGGAATAATAGAATATGGATGTTTTTAATGCTAGCTTCGAATATGGAGTCATGCACCTCAACTGGCTCAAGTGGTAGGAAGGGAAGGGTTATTTGTAATTGTGGCGACTCAATTACTGTATTTACAGCATGGATTTTGCAAAATCCTGGTAGAAGATTCAAAGATGCCCAAACCTTAAGGTGAGAATACCATTCCTACTACTTATTAACTGTCAAACTAGTATGAAAATTTGAAAATGACTATTGTTGCTATTGGAATATCATTCTTACCTAGATTTAACTATTGTTGCTGCCTTGGAATATCACTATGAGTTTTGTTGCCTTAGAATACATGGATGTTGTGATTTGATGTCTTGTTCAATTTTTTCCTTATTATTCTGATCAATTCATTACTAAAGACAATTTTTCCTCCTTTATTGTGATTTCTTGATAGTGTCTTTTCTATGCAAGAAACTTGGTGTTATGGATTTTTTGATTGGCCAGATGCACCAATTCCAAAGCATACATTGGAGATGATAAAAAGTCAAGAGTAGACCCTTACAAGCTATGGGAAAAAGATTAAAATCTTGACTGTTGCTATGGTGACATTGTGGTGGTGACCTTGTTTATGCTTAGGCTATTATTGAAGATATACAATTATAATTCACTTAGGCTACCTAGAATTTAGAGATTAGGGAAGAAGCAAAAAGGTAATGATGTATTATGTACCAATATGGTGACATTTGTTACACCCGAAAATGCGACCGCGTGGTGCTTTTGTCAAATAAAAAGAAAAATTTGATTTTCAATGAAATCAAAAACCGAAATCAAAATTAAAATGAAATAATAGGTTCAAGAGTCGCCATCAAAATTTTAATTTTTGAAAAGATAAAATTTTGGAAAAACCTTTTTAATTAAAAGAGTGGTCTACGAACCAGAAAATGGATCCAGGAATCGATTGTGAGTGAGGAAGGTGTTAGGCACCCCATTACACCCGTTACTAAGAACGATTACCCTAAGTCAATTGCGCAAAAATAAAATGGCCTTGACACTATTTTAATTCTCCCTAACAAATTACATGCAAAATAAGAAATAACCAAATTAAAGGAAATAAAATTAAGAAAAAAAGAAATTAAAGAAATAAGATTAAAAGTGAAATGAAAGAAACGAAATTCAAGAAGTAAATATTGAAAAAACATGTTTATTTACAAAGGTGGACTTGACTTAAGATAAAATTTAGGGCTTACGTACCCTTTGAAAAGGGATCAAAGTCCACGTAGTTTGAACAAAAATCGTCTCTTAGTTAATGTTTTTTTTTTGTTTTTTGTTTATTTTTGTTTGGTTTTTATTTGATTTTAAATTTTTGATTTTTTTATTTATTTTAAAAGAAAAAGAGAGTGAAAATTATTTAGACTTTTACAAACA
Source organism: Erythrophleum ivorense (assembly GCA_026724425.1). NCBI lineage: Eukaryota > Viridiplantae > Streptophyta > Magnoliopsida > Fabales > Fabaceae > Erythrophleum > Erythrophleum ivorense. The sequence continues at coordinate 7,552,491 of JAIUCV010000001.1, read as the reverse complement.
AAACGAATTTGAAATTGATTGGTATGTTTTTATTTGCAAAAGACAGGATTAATTTTACTCTCCCCTCTTCTTTTTTCCTTTTTCTTTGTTTTCTTTGTTTTATTTTGTTTCTGTTCTATTTTTTTTGTTTTTTTTTTTTTTGTATTTTTGTTTGTTTTATTATTTTTTTATTTTTAATTTTTTTATGTTTTGTTTTTATTTTTTATTCTTGTTTATTTTTGTTGTTTATTTATTTATTATTTTTTTTGTTTTTTTTATTTTATATAACTCAATTTTTACATTTTTTTGAAAAGGCAACGAAAATAAAAATTACTTTCTTCTTTAACAAATAGAACAAATTTAGAAATTGGTTGAGATGTTTTGATTTACTAAGGGTAAATGTAATTTTTTCTTTTCTAGCATTTTTAGTTTTTTTTTTCACCTTTTTAATCCTTTTTTCTCTTTCCTCCGCCTTTTGTTATTCTTTCTTTTTTTAATTTTTATTTTTTTGTTTTGTTTTGTTTTTGTTTTTAGGTTTTTGTTAGTTTTTAGTTTGTGTTTTGTTTTTTTTTGTTTTTTTTTATAACCTTCATGATTAAGTTTTTTTTTTTATTAAAACTCTTTTTTTCACTTTTATTTTTTTCAAAAAAAAAAAACTTCAAAAGAACCATTAAATTTTTTTAATCATTTTTTTAATTTAGTTAATTTTTTTAGCCTACAATTTTTCAATTTTCACAAAAGAACCTTTAGTAAGGAAAAGATAAATCTTTGAGACCCAACTTGGTTTTTTTGTAAAAAAGATTTTTAATCTTCTTTTGTTTTTCTTACTTTTTTTTTGAAAATTTTCTTTAAAGAATCATTTGATGGGGCCATTGAAACCCAAAAATTATTACAATACAAATTTAATACCTAATAGATACCAAGGAGGCTTACTACCTCACATGATCCTTAGGTTTTTTCTATGTGCCTAAAGGGATATAAAATCCCACGTGGCTATTCTAACACGAAAATTGACGAAATAAATGAAACAAAATAAGAAGAATATTTACAAACCAAAATAGTAATTTGCAAGTGTGTGCTAAGTGTTCAACTAGATTCACTACATCATTCTTAAGCATATTTACAATAGTAAAAGGAGAAACTATACAGTTATGACTTAGTTGCCTCTTATCCTTTGGGTTGGATTGATGGTGAACTTCGTAGGTGCTATCCTGCTAGGCTTTACGTAACTCCACCTTCTCGCCCCCTTGTTTGAAGTGATGAGTGACTCTCTCATATTCCACATATGATTCCACATGTTAAACGAGAAATAAGTTAGCGATGGGAAAAGTACAGCATATCTAAGCTTTCAACAATATTAAAACAAATGAGGAGTAAATCTTTGTCAAATTCTAAGGTACCACAAGTTTTGCCACAAAATGATGTTACAAGAATCTGATCAAGAACATATTAAGGGCCATTAATTGAACTTCCTAGTGAAATGAAAAGCAATAGGACTGAGACCTATCATTTTTTATAAAGCAATCATACCCCTAATCATGGCTTGAATGGAAACAACATGAAAAACACCACATTAGTTCAAACAGCAAGTCAAATTAGTAAAACTAGGAAGTAAAATATAATCTAAGCAGGTGATAACCAAATTGGGTGTTATGATTCAACAATCATTCGATGATTCTTTTTTTTTAAGGAAAGTAAGACCTTCAAACCTTTAAACAGCGCCACGACCAAGTCCAACACACACAAATCCTAAAATAATTTATATCCATGACTAAACATTAACAAAACTGGGGAATCCAGAGATGGATGCAAGAGGTTTAGATAGGGTAAGTACAGTTCACCAAATAGGGCCAGAATCTGAGAGCCCTAAAATAGAATAGGCATATAGTTTCAATCAAACCTGGACAGGGAACAAGTACTCATGGATGCTAATGCTTGTCTTCCCAGCCAATACATGTCTTCTAATAACCAACCCAGAATAAAAAAAAAGAAAAAGAAAAATGAAGGGGAAAACTCAAAACAACAATAAGATAAGAGACCGATTTCGTCTTTAACCTTTAGCACCACCAATTCCAAATAGAACAAAGACAAGGAGGTTCAGGTGTTGCATAATCCCAAAACAGAAAAAGATATGAAGTGCTAACAACTTAGAAGCTGTCCAAACTCTAACATACAACAATTCAGAATTTATCACTCCTATTTTTGGTCTTTGATCAAACACATAATAGACATTTCCTTTCATTAACCCAAGATTTATCAAAATTCACACAAGGATGGGGTATCATACAAGTCTCACACTTCTCAATTCAAAATTGCACATTCAACCCTAAATGCTAACCCAAGATGCATATGGTAATTCTACTACAAAGCTGTTCATAAATTCAAGCCATGACTAGCAGTATAGCAGTATTAAAGACCACCAAGGATACTCATTAACTAGAGACATTGTTCTATTTTCCAGCATTCAAAATGAATAATCATAACAATCAAAATAGTTACTAGTGTATCATTTTACCTGGCCAGTAGAACTATTCTCTTATGGAATTGGTTGCAACGGCTTCTTCTCCCTCACTGCAGCTAAAAGAAAACTCCTAAGAAGACTCTCCTTCACCATTCTGCTATTACGCCCAGATTACTCTGCGACACCGTCATCCTTTCTTTGAAAATAGAACCCTCATTCATGGCTCGAAAGCCCAAAACCTCCAGTTCTAGCTGGAAAATCCCAACCAAAATTCTTTTCTCCCTCTCGGTTTTCTCCAACCTAAAACCTCCAACTAGATCCCAAAAATCGTCTACCAAGCTTTGAGTTCCCTTACTAAATCTGTTCCTTTATTTTCTTTCACAGAAAGATCTCTAGCCTCCCTTTTTATACTCTTTTCTCCCTTTTAATCTTTTGTCTGACCTCTCCTTCGATTCTCAGCCCCTTCCATCTCTAATTTTTTGATCTCCTTTTCTCTGTAACTTCTCCTTTCAATCTCTGAGTCTCCTCTTTTCGCTGGACCCCCAAATCCTGAATCTCTTCTCTGTTCTCTCTTTCTTCGTTTTCTTTTGTGACTCTCTGGTTCTCAAATTTTTCTCCCTTTTCCCCAATTCCTTCAATTTTTCGGTCCCAAGATCTCCCTTTCTCCTATCTCTAATCCAAAAATCCTCACCTCAAAGTCCTCTTTTTTTTGTGCGTTCCCTTCTTTCTCTGATGCCTCCGTCCTCTTTTCTCCCCAGAAGCCTCGTTTTTTTTTTCTTTTTCCGTCTCTGCATCTGCCCGTTTTTTTGTCTGTGTCTGCCAAAGGACCCAATGGAGCCAAGGACCAAGGGGACCACTGGGTAAGGTTTGATCAAAGCGGATTATGGGCTAGGCTTTATTTTTCTCCAATGATTTTTGTTTAGGTTCAAATGTTTCTTTTTTTTTGTTTGGGCTTGGGATTGGGCAAAAAGCTTTTTCTTGTTTTTTTTTTTTTGGGCTCTAGTGGTTGGGGCTTTGGATTTGGCTGAAAACTTTTTCTTGTTTTTTTTTTGCCCCTTCTTTTTTTGATTTTTTTTTTGCTTTAATTTGGGCTCTTCTGAATTAGGCCCCAAAATTTTAATCTTTTTTTTTTGTTTTGGGTTTCCCCTTTTTTAATATATATTATTTTGGTATATATATATATATATATATTTTGTAGTCCTTTTTGATGAATTTTTTTTGTTTTTGTTTTTAATTATTATTCTTTTAATTATTTTTTGATATTTTTTTATTTGCTTTTAACCCTTTTTTTTCTTTATGGGATTTTACTTTTTCTTTTTTAATTCATTTTTTTCTTTCTTTTTTTCTAGTCTCTTTTAATTTTTATTTTTAATTCTATTTGTTTTGGATTTTTGTAACTCCCCTTTGATTTTTGTTTTTGTTTTAACTTTGGATTAATGGGCTTTTACTCTTTTTTTTTAAATTTTATTTTTGAGTTCTTTCTCCTTTAATTTTTTTTAGCTTATTAAGTAAAAGGACCTATTGATTTTTTTGTTTTTGTTTTGTTTTTTTGTTTGTTTTTTATTTTTTATTAGTTTAATTTTATTATTATTTTTAGAGTATGCCCAGACAAAATACAGTGTTCACAACCTTAAATTGATTTATGTAGTTAGCGTAGCAAGTAAACTCTCTTATATAACAATGCACCTTGCCTTGTACAAAGTAACGACATTTGTGATAGAGACTACAATTTTTTGGGTTCGTCCTTATTAGCTACTAAAATATTGTTTGTGTTATGCAACAACTCAAGAGATAGAGAAAAAATGATTTAGAAAAGATATAGAATAAGAAAAATGCTTTTCAATTTTTATTCATCACTCTCAATGCAAATGGGATGCATATTTATAAGTACAAATTTATAACTCCAAAAGGTCACATCCTAAATGTGAAATAATATACCATAAAGTAAGGCATAAAGGTGGGAAATGAATATTCAAAGAGTTACTCATTCTTAAAAGAATGTGAGAAAAAGAGTTACAATTCTTAAAGATAAAAGAGTTACAATTCTTGAAAGAGATTATCATCCACATAAAGAACCACATAAAAAATGGAATCATAACATATCTTTCAATGAATTTTAAGGTTAAAAAACTAAAGGGACATCTACCATAACAGATGGATTCATAATACTCTCCCTTAGATGTCCATTGTACAAGGAATATGCCTCATTAAAATCTTACTAGAGAAAAACTCAGTGGGAAAAAGCCCTAGTGAAGGAAAAAAAGTACATCGTTCCTTGTACACTCCCCATGTTCACAATATCACTGTAGATCTTTGAGTCTTCACATCTTAATTTGTGTACTAATTTTTCAAATATTGAGATAGGTAATACATTGGTGAATAAGTCAGCTAGATTATTTCTTGAACGAATTTGTTAAACATCAATATTACCATTCTTTTGAAGATCATGGGTGTAAAAAATTTTTGGTAAAATATGCTTTGTTCTATCTCCTTTGATATACCCTTCCTTTAATTGAGTTATACATGTTGCATTGCCTTTATACAATGCAATTAGAGTTTTCTTGCAAGAAGATAACCCATATGTTTTTAAGATATGTTGAATCATAGACCTCAACCAAACACATTCTCAATTTACTTTATGAACTGTTATAAATTTTACATGATTCGAGAAAGTGGCCATAAGTATTTGTTTAGTGGAACAACATGAAATAGTTGTATTTTCACTTATAAATATATAGCCTATTTGACATCTAGCTTTGTGTGGGTCAGATAAATATCCAACATCTGTATATCCTAAAAAATTTTATTTAAATCCATTTGCATACAACAAGCTCATATCAACAGTACCTTAAAAATATTGAAAAGCATGTTTAACTCCAGTCCAATATCTCCGTGTTGGAGCTGAACTAAATATGGCTAACAAGCTTACAACAAAAGCTATATTAGGTCTTGTTTATTAGCAAGATACATTAATGCACCAATTGCACTAAGATATGGTACTTTAGGATTAAAAAGATTTTTATTATCATCTCGAAGTTGAAAAACATCTTTTTTCACATCAAGTGACCGAACAATTGTTAGGGTACTTAATAGATGTACTTTATCCATGTAAAATCTTTTAAGAACCTTTTTGTGTGTAATTTGATTGATGTATAAAAATTTTATCTTTCAAATGCTCAATCTATAGGCTAAGACAAAACTTTTTCTTTCCAAAATCTTTCATTTCAACTTTATTTTTTAAACAATCTACTGCTTTTAAAATCTCTTCTAAAGTTTTAATAATGTTCAAATCATCAACATATACAACAATGATTGCAAATCCTGAATTTGATCTTTTTATGAAAACACATGGATATATATGGTCATTCTTATATTCTTCCTTTAACAAATATTCACTAAAACAATTATACCACATTCGTCCAAATTGTTTTAGTCCATACAGGGATTTTTGTATTTTAATTGAATAAAGTTTTTGACACTTTGAATTATATACTTCAGATATTTTAAATCCTTTTGGGATTTTCATATATATATATCATGATCAAGTAAACTATATAAATATGCTATAATAATATCCATAAAATGCATATCAAGTTTTTCATATACTGTAATACTAATAAGATAACAACACATGATTGCATCCACCATAAGAGAATAAGTGAATTCATAATCAATTTCAGGTTTTTGTAAGAACCCTTGAACAATAAGTCATACTTTATAACTCACAACTTCCTTATTTCATTTATGCACAAATGCCCATTTGTACGCAAAGGGTATTACACCTTCAGGTGTTCAGATTATAGGCCTAAAAATCTCACATTTTTAAAGTGAGTTCAATTCTGCTTGAATTGCGTCTTTTCATTTTGGCTAATCACATTTGCGTCGACACTTATTGATGGATGTAGGTTTATGATTATTACTTATAACATTAAGCGCCACAGAATATGCAAAAATATTGTCAACAACTATTTCCTTACAGTTAAATTTTTTTCCCGTAGAAATATAACTTATTGAGATCTTTTCATTTTTATTAGTTTCAAGTACCTGAACTTTTTTTGGAGTTATGTTACTTGTTATATTTTTAGATTTTTGAAAAGTATATATTTTTTTAATAGGCTCATTATGAATCATTATTCTTTTCCTTTTACAAGGATTTTTATTTTTTGAACTAATTGGTCTACCATGCGTTTGGTGTACTTTGGACTCATTAGCTATTTCACTTATTGATTGTCCTTCAGGAACTTTAATTCTTACAGGAGTATTTGCAGTTGGTACATATAACTTTGTCACTCTTTTTACATTAGTAAATACATTTGGTAGTTGATTTGCTATACTTTGTAAGTGAATTATCTTTTAAACTTTAAATTCACATTATTTTGCACAAGGATTAAGATATATCAAAGTATTCTATGTAATTTCTTGGATTAGTTGCTTATCTTTTTCTCCATTTAATGTTGGAAAAATTAACTCGTCAAAATGACAATAAGCAAAACGTGTTGTAAATACATTTCTTGTCATTAGCTCAAGATATCTTATAATAGAATGGGAATATACCCCACATATATTTCTAACCTTCTTTAAAGTCCCATCTTAGTACGTAGTGGTGGAGTTATTGAAACATATACTACACATCTAAAAATTCTAAGATGAAAAATATTTGATTCCTGACCATAAGCTAATTGCAAAAGAGAGTATATATAATAATTTATTGGTCTTATGCGTACAAGTGCTGTTGCATACAAAATTGCAAATCCTTAAGCAAAAATAAGGAGATTTGTTCTCATTATAAAGGCCTAGCAATTAATTGAAGTCATTTAATAAATGATTTAGCTAAACCATTTTGTGTACGAACATAAGTTATAAGATGTTCAACATGTATTCCAATTGACATGCAATAGTCATTAAAAGCTTGTGAAGAAAATCCTCTAGCATTATCAAGTCGAATAGATTTAATGGTCTAATCTAGAAATTATGCTCTTAATCAAATAATTTGAGCAAACAATCTTGCAAATGCCAAGTTGTGAATTGATAACAAGCATACATGACACTATCTGCTAGATACATTCATTAATACCATAAAATATCTAAATGGTCCAGATAGTGGATAAATAGACTACAAATGTCACCATATATACGTTCTAGATAAGTTAGAAACTCAGTTCCAACTTTAGTTAGTGATAGCTTAATAATTAATTTACTTTAAGAAAAAGCAATACATAAGAATTTCTTAGACTGAAAAATCTTTAGGTTTTTCAATGGGTACTTATGTGAATTTTCAATAATTTTTCGCATTATTATTATTTTGGTATACCCCAACTGTTAATGCCAAATGGTAAATATTTTTGAATTTATAAAATTCTAGTTTATAGTTGCATGTATCTCAATTGTACTAATTTTTGTATAGTACAAATCAGAAGAGAAAGTTGGTAATTTCTCTAATATCTTTTTCTGACCAGAAACAATGATCATAACATAAAAGTATTCATTATTTCTTTTACACATAGTCTCTATATGATATCTATTATGGTAAATATTTTTAAAACTCAACAAATTTCTTTAAGATTTAGAAGAAAATAGAACATTATTTATGATAAATCTTGTTCCTTATGGTAGTATGATAATAGTTATTCCATATTCTTTAATTAATCTTGTGCTACCAAAAATTGTAGTAATGTAAGCTTTACTCATGTTTATTTGAGAAACATATTTTTTATCTTTTAAGATTGTATGAGTACTTGCACTATTTGCGAGACGTATATCTTCATTCATTTTTCTAAAATTAAGCAAAATAAAAGTATAAGAAACATTATAAAAACTCATACTTAAAATTTCATATAAACTTATAATTATGAAAACAATTATAAACACATAAACTTATTTTAAATATCAATATTTTCTTGTGTGAAATCTGATACATCGAAGTGTGGTCTCAACACCTTTTTCTTTTTCCTTCATTGATGCTTGATAGAAATCAACAATGTATTTTACTGTATGACAAGTACGTGACTAATGTCTATTCATGCCATAATGATAGCATGAATTTTCTAAATTCTTCACATGTTTTTTTGTCCATTTGTGCTTCCTTGTTTTTCTTCTATTTTATTCCACTTCTGGTGGTAACTAACATTCTTATGATAAGAAGCATTATTTCTTCCTCGACCACATAAACGGTCTCGACCACGACCACGACCACGACCTTGTCCATTATTATTAATCATAATCACATTCATTTTAAGAAATGGAGTAAAACCAACTAGATAGGTTTCCTGATTTTTCATTAGTAGCTTGTTATTTTGCTCAACCACAAGAAGGCATGAAATTAATTATGAGTACTTTTCAAACTTTTTTTCTCTATATTGCTACTACAAGAGCATGTTAGAGGCATGAAAAGTAGAAAAAATTTTCTTTAACGTATCTTTTTCAATAATTACTTCTTCACACGATTTTAATTGAGAGCTAATACAAAATATTGTGGAGTTATACTCATTAACTAATTTAAAATCTTACAATTGTAGATGTATCTAGTTATAATGAGCTTTTGGAAGAATAATAGTTTTATAGTGGCCATACCTTTCTTTCAAACTATTCTAACACACAAGTGGATCTTTCACTGTAAGATATTCAGATTTCAACCCCTCATGAAGGTGATGACGAAGGAAAATCATTGTCTTAGTGTAATTTTGCATGGACTAATTGTTTCCTTCTTTGATAGTGTTTTCAAGGCCCATTGTATTAAGGTGAATTTCAGCATCTAAAATTCAAGACAAATAATTCTTGCCTAAAAGATCAAAGGCCATAAATTCAAGTTTTGTAAGATTTGACATCATAATTCAAATAGAATAAAACTAATAGAAAAATTAATGAGTAAGATGGAAAGATTTTACCTTTCTTGCTTAAATGATTAAGAGCAAATTCATACTAATAACGTATTATGAAATAACTCAACAGATAGAGAAAAGAGGATTTAGAGAAGATATAAAATAAGAGAATTGCTTTTCAATTTTTATTCATCACTCTCAATGCAAATGGGATACATATTTATAGGTATAAATTTGTAACTCCAAAAGGACACATCCTAAATGTGAAAATAATATACCATAAAATAGAGCATAAAAGTGAAAAATGAATATCCAAAGAGTTACACATTTTTGAAAGAATGTGAGAAGAAAAGTTACAATTCTTGAAGTCAAAAGGGTTACAATTCTTGAAGGAGATGATCATCCATATAAAGAACCACATAAAGAATGGATTCATAATAGTTTGTACATTTTAAAAGGTAAATGGGACCACATGTTCACGACATTCCAAATTGGGACTAACTGCCAAGTGCGACCACATGTCATGGTAAGCATATCAGAAGCAAATTAAGACCACATGTTATAGCAAAAGAAGCCCATATCATTCCTCAAATTTTAAAATGCAAATATAATATTATAGAAAGGACCTCCAAGTCTATAACAAATTTTTCTACTCAAAGTCTGCATATTACTAATCAAATTATACATATTACTAACATTTGCATATTAAAATAGTCCTCTGCCAAGCTATATTTACATGGTCACAAAAAGCACAACTAAGTATCATTGATATAAGAAGGACCACATGTAACACCATAATATCTTAACTCTAATTCATCTCCCACTAGGCTTGATTCCATATGATTCCCAAAGAAAATGACCGAAACTGTAGTATTTTACTACTTTAAGTCGGGGTCTAATCGATCATATTTTGCCCCGTAGGTCCCGTGAACCCATCATTCACATTCTCTACTCAAACACCATTTATAAAACTTGTACATAGTCTCAAACGACTCACAAACCACGGATATGAAGCCAAAAACCAAGAAAATGCAATTTCTTAAATGAGCTCATAAGTCAGATTTTTGGCTCCAACTTTGGAAAATCATAACTAATTTTAGAAAAATGGGAATCAAGCAAATCATAGCTCTCTAGAAAGATTTGGATGTTAAATTTACACTAAAAATAACTCTCAACCACAATCTCAACATTTAGGCTATCTTTGACATCGAAAAAGTTACAGATATCCGGCTGTCCCTGATACTGGTGCAGTTTACTATTATGAACTTTGAAAATTCGTAATTAATTCCAAAAAAATCCAATCTAGGAAAACTATACCAATTTGGAAAGCTACAGATGTTAACTAGAGGATAAAAATAAGTCCAGATCAGTTCAGAAGCTCTTGGATCTCGAAAATCAATGGAATAGTAACAAAGGTCGGAAAGCTTCCCTGATGCTGATACAGAACTTCAGCAAGTCGTTTCTCTCTTTACAGACCTCCAATTGAAGTGCTTCTAGTTGGTATAGGTCACGGTGGATATCTAGTTTATGCTCATAAAATTTCATGACAATTGGACACCATCTGGTCTATGAATGGCATGGTTTCATTTTCAGACTTGATGCACAGTACCATGACCAAACCATCAAAATTTTCTAACTTCAACAATTCACCAAATATTCTCTAGACCTCCAAATATTACCCACTTTAGCTTCTCAAGAAGCTCTCAATAGACTCTAGAGGCATGCCAAATTCCATATCAGGAAGAGCTCATCTGGTTATACTTTGATGGAGCTCACAAAATTGACGATTTTGGCACCCAAAATGGTTTATTGGGGTCCTAATGGCCTCCCACATGCTCTAGCCTCTTTTGGGCAAGTTTGAAAGTACAAACATAGCATATATGAAATGTCTAAGTAATCCAAAACATCATATATTTCAAAATCACTATGCTACGGAACAAAACGCATCATTTCATATAAGCCACAAAAGGGCCAATTTCTACATTCTCATTACTTTGGCTCTTTACACAATTCATACATCATCTATACATATGGTTACATGTGCTCACATATTTACAACTTAAAAATAATAGATACATATCTATTTTGGCACCTTTTTACAACAAAAGAACTAAAAGAACTATACATTTCTCTAAGTATACTCACTAAGCTCCATGAGGTGTACTTGATTCTCCTTGAGCTCCACCTGAATGTTAAAATGGGAGGGGAAGGGGGTGAGATTCGGGGAATCTCAATAGCTCATACTCATTCAAGATGCAATCAAGGCATATAAACTAGTCAAGCATGCACATAAGTCACAATAACACAACAGATGTGTTTCATGCTATGATAACAAATCAATGCCAAGAATAGGCTCTAGGGACTTTCGGTCTAGCCTCACCCGAGTTTTGGGACCTTTGGATTGGCCTCACCCTTGGTTCAGAGACTTTTGGCTCCACCTCACCCGTCTCAAGGGACTTTCGACACCACCTCACCTGAGGAATTTCCACAATTCATATCATAAGCATATTGGTACCAATGCATCAAGGCAACATTAATGGCATATCTCATCATACAAGCACATACATAACATACAATGACTATTACACATCCAAGAATGCAACGAGAAAGAGTAGAGAGCTACCTTATCGGATAACACAAGTCTTCCCTTTCAATTTATCTTCTCCCTTCTTGATTTTACACTCACAACTAGATGAAGTTGCTTCCTTTGAGCCTAGGCACAACAAAGAGCACCAAATCATTCTCTCATAACTCAAATAAGTACTCACAAAGCTAAAGGGGCTCTTCACCAAAACAAAACCCCCACTATCCTTGTAAGATCTAGGGATTTTCTCTCTAGAACTCTACTCACTCTCCTTCCTCTCTCAAGCTCTCAAAGAAGAAAGTAAAGAAGAAGAAATGAAGATATATGAGTTCTACCCTTCTTTTAGAGTAGTTTTCCATTTCCCTCTTCTGAACCAAACTCAAATCAACTTCCAAAACCATAGAAAGAGAAGGCAAAAGGAGGAGAACAACATGCTAAGGAGAAAAGCTATAGAAATCTAAAGATTACTCACCTCTTTGCTTGGTCTCCTTGCTTCTCTAGGTCTCTCTCTCTCTTCACAGCTCTTTTCTCTCTCCTTGGTCGAAGCTTAGGTCGGTTTACAGAGAAAGGAAGAGTTTGGAAGTTTAAAAAGGTCAAAATCTTGCTTTTCATGCTTTTTCGGACTAACCTCGCTATAGCGAGCCATAACCCTTGCTATGGCGAGCTCGTGTCAGTCCCAGACCTTCGCCTTCGCTATAGCGTATGCTACGACGAGCAACTCCCTGGTTTTTGTATGGGATGCCCGCACTCGCTATAATTAGAAGCATTTTTGCTATAGCGAGAAGGCACTCTCACTATAGCTAGCCCATTTCTCGCTATAGCAAATAGGTACATTCGCTATAGCTAGGCTGTAACTAGCAGACTTAGAAAATTTTCAGCCTTCGAAAATTTTCAGCTTTTCTTTTCTTTCCCTTTTCTTTTCTCTTTTCTTTTCTTTTCTTTTTCTGGTTGTTACACCACAAACTAAGGATCATTGTAAAAAAAAGTACAAAAAGTCACTTTTTTGGTCTAATTATAGCTAATGTTGGCTACTTGAAGTTTGAATGACTTCAATGGACTCTTGGGAACATGATGGATTGCCTTAAGTTGATGGTTGCTTGCAAGTTCACCCATTATGACCATGGACCAGGATCCTCTGCAGTTGAGGATCCAAACTTTTTCTGCATTCCTCTCACAGATTTTTTTTTTTTCATAGTTTTTTTTTTACATTTTTTCAAAAACTGTGCTCTCACAGTTTTTCACTGCAGGCCACTGCAGATGGATCCTAACTGCAGAGGATCCATCTCCACATGCTACAAGAAGCACATCTCAAGCTCGTGTTGGTTCGTTTAACCTTGTTAGGCGTAAGTGGCTATCAATTGCTCTTCTTCTCAATTTCTTTGGTCTTATTGGTCCTTTTTTGGTATTTTGGAGGTTCCACAAGCTCCAAACCTACATCTATCCACATGTTTTCTCCATTGGTTGGTTGTATTACAGGAGAATAACATGTTGCATAAGCTTATGGTATCAGGTACTCATGCACATAATCATAGGGATTCTCCCTCTTTACGTATATGCAGGAAATTATATGCTTGAAAAGTAAGGATTTAGCCACTTAATCTAATAGTGTAAGTACTTATTAAATTTAGTATTATGTTATTATTATTCAGATACCTACATGGTAATCCAGTCAATTCCTACCATTTATAAGCACAAGTCCTTACCTCAAGATTAACCATGAATTTGTGCATGTTGTGTGCCACTTCAAACTTTATAGCTCCTACCCATTTTACTACCCACTTTCTCGATTCCTCAACTTCTTTATCTAACCGTCTCTGTGGCTTTGGGCACACAATCTCCTTACCCATATACTTCTATGCTTTGATCCTATTTTTGACAAATCTTATCATCACATAAGTGCAAATCCATTTGAACATACTAATGATGGGAAGTTTTTGTGCCTCTACAAGTCTTCCATTGAAGGACTCTAATATATTATTTAGTATCATGTCACATTTTGGATATTTTCCAAAGTGAGATTTATTCCAATAAGTAAGAGGGAAAATTATCAAATGGTCGTTCACCTCATTTAAGACCCGTTTGAGCTCGAGTATCTTTTGTTGCCAAGCTTGCACATATGTTGCTTTGGCTGCCTGAAGTACGAGGTCTCTTACCACAGCCCTACCACCATATTTGCTCTAGATGTTGGCATACAAATGTCTAACACATAGATAGTGTTCAACTCCTTGCAATAGCTCATCAAATGCTAGTGTTAATCCCTAAACATAAAAGATTAATAAGTAAGAAAAAAACTTATTATGTGTTATAAGGAAAAAAAATATTAGCTCATAACAAAAAATGGTACCTTATACTGACAAAAAATAAAGATCCATTTGTTTTGCATCATACTTCCAATATTATCCAAAAGCTTTATCAAGAACCATATCTATGAATCTCTATTTTCCCCTTCTACCATTGCCACAACTAGGGGAAAATACTATTCATTAGGATCATGTGCTAAGCCACAACCAAAATACCACCATATGGCCCCTTGAGGAAGCATCCATCTAACCCAATAATTGGTTTGCATGCTGCTAAAAGCCCCTTTTTCATGACCTTTAAGCAAAGATAAATTCTCTTGAACATGAGTGCCTAATCAAGTGACAATTGCTCTACTTGCAATTGGAAGGTTGTTCTTAGGTTAGATAACCTCACTTCATTGCAATACTCCCATAGCTTCTTGTATTATGCTTTATAGCTTCCATCAAGAATAGCCTTGGCCTTTCATCTAAACCAATAGGCTTTACTCACTGACACTTCTACCATGTAGTTCTCTCCTTAGAAATTTATAAGGTCCAAGATTTTGGGGATTTTGGAGCAACTAGAGGAAGATGGAAAAGATAATAGCACTTGAAGATGAAATTTCATTTGAATTGACTAATAATCTTCCTTGCACTTTATTGGAGGCCTAAAATCAATACTTACATTTATATGCCAAACAACCTATTTAGATAGATATAAACTTCCTCCATCTAATGGATTGTGAATGAAAAAAGATATGAATATGTTCACTTATTCTCTCACTCATCTATTCAGGGATATATATTTTGCAACAAATGTTTACAAATACTAGCTACTTTATTAATGCCAAACCATTAGTCTTGTGACTCTTAGAGTTGTATATCAAACTTTAGTTGCCTTGTGTTATATATATTTTAAAACATTGGTTTAAAATAAGACTTTTTCATTTGTTATTATTTCCATGCTTGTCATCTTCCCCATTTGTCTAATTGTAAGCTTTTGCTATATAATTTACACTCTCTTTTTTTTCTTAGGATGTAATTAATCGGTCACTACCAACTTAGGCTGTAGAAGAAATTGTCCATTTTGTTTAATTATTGCAAAGTAATGAAATCACATGATATAGATGGTTTGATTCTTCAATGCCTTATATACGTGAAATCATTCTTAAAGAAGAGCGTGATGGTATTATTGTTCATGAAATTGAGAAGCAAAACTTTAATGGCAATTCCAATTAGCATGTGCTCTATTTCTTGAACAAACCTCAAAATCATAATTTTGTTATATTGCTAGAAAATTAATGTAATTGTAAAACTTTGTTTTCTTTCCAACTTGTCCCTATGTACTAGATTTTTTTTTCCAATTTTTATAATCAATTAATGAATATTAAATTTGCTTGAATTTCAAGAAGAAGACTATAGTGCAAGATATTTTGTTGAACCAATGGGACGATCTGAGGTAGTTAATATTGGAAGTGGTGACATGGAGAGATTTAAACATCAAGTTCAATAGTTGTTAATGTTAAATGTTGTACTATCCACTTCAACCATCAAGTATCAAATGGATGTATTATTTATATTGGAATTTGGGATAAGCAAGGCCATTGTAACATAAATTTAGATTATGCAAATTGTACTCTTCACATCTTTTGTACTTGAATATTTCAATGAAATTGCTTTATAAAAATTGAGATGCATTCGTCATAACTAATTGTAAAGTTGTAAAATTTCTAAAATCTAATAATAATTTATCTAAAAATCCTACATTACTTCGAGAAGCCTAAGCTGTAACTTTCAAATGTTGTGACTTAGGCCGGTGTGAACAAAAGCTTGGACTAAGATTATAGGTTCTTTAAAACTTGATAATTACTTTTTTAAACATACTTTATAACTTTGGAAGCATAGATTATAACTCTTAAATGTTGTAATAGTATTGGTGTGAATAAGAGTTTGTTTGTAAGTTCCTCAAAACTTACTAGTTATTTTTCTAAAAATTTTTTGTAACTCTCAAATGTGTGACTTAGCATTGCTATGAACTTTGTTACAAACATACCAAGGTTGTGAGTTCCTTATAGCTTTCTTAAAAGTATTTTATAACTTTGGGAAGTCTTAGTTGTAACTCTCGAATGCTATAACAACATTGGCGTGAATCAAAATTAGGTTGTAAGTTTCTTAAAATTTAGTAATTACTTTTCTAAAAATTCCTTATAACTCTCAAATGTTATAAGTTAACATCAAACAAAAATTGGAACCAAGGTTAAAAATGTCTTAAAATTTAGTAGTAACTTTTTTAAAAATCTTTTTGTAATTTTAAAAGTCTATGTTTGTAATTTTCAAATATTGTGACTTAGAATCAAAGTTAGGGAGTGAAGTTTTAAGTTTTTAAAAACTTAGTATTAACTCTCTTAAAATTTTTTGATAATTTTAGAAAGTTTAGATTATAACTCTCTTAAAAATCTAGAAGTTGTTAGTTTTTTTAAATTTAATTATTTTGTTAAGAATTTTTTATAATTTTTTTATTGCTTATAACTTGCAATTCATTTTAAAATTTATTTATAAGTTTTTTAAAATTTAATAATAATTTATAATTGCTATAATTTTCTTATAACTTTTAAGATCAAATCTTTTAGTTTTTAAAAATAATATTAATTTTTAAAATCCTTGTAAAATTTGAAAAGTTTGGGTCTACTTTTCCCCAAAAAAGTTTAGTTGTACTTCTGACCCCTTATCCTCAACCGCGAAAGAATAAGAAAGCACGAAGCCTGTGAACTGCATCTCCTTTTTGTTAAGGGTATGTTTGGCATACCGTATAAGGCCTGATAGTATAAGTTAATATAATATATTATGAACTTATCACTTGTTTGGTGCAAATAATGTATTGTATAAGCTTATACATCATATCTCTCTTATACATCAAAATGATGTATAACCTAATCATATCTTGAGGGGTAGAATTAGGCCTGATTAGGTTTTAATATATAAAACTTTATTAATATTTTTTTAATTTTAACCCTTCACCTATAGGAATATTCATTGGTTAGGCTGAATCAGGTTTAATTAATACTAGTTGGGATCAAATTAGTTGGGTCATTTTTAAATTTTTGGTAAAAATTATAAAATTATAAAATGACCCAAAAAAAAAGAAACTTTCATATAAGTCCTTATAAAATAATTTTTGATAAAAATTATAAAATAACCCTAAAAAATAAAATTTTTATATAAGTTTTTAAAATTATATTTTACCATTGAAATTTTTTTAATAAGTCCCTATAAAATAATTTTTTAACAAAATTAATAGGATTATGATAAATTACGCAAAAACTAATTTAATATCAAATTCAATCTAATCAATTTAGTATGACATTAGGTTAGAATGATTTCTTAAACTAGTTAACTACTTTTTTTTAATATTTAGTAAAAAATATAAATTGACGCTTAAAAAATAAAAATTTCTTATAAATCTTTAAAAATTATATATTTGCCCTTAAAAAAATAAAATCTTCATTAGATTGGTTGAAATTGGCTAATATAGCCAACCTGATCTAATATGTCTAAATTATATTTTAGTTATTTAACCCGATATGACTAGATGTGATCAGATCACCTAGATCACTGTAACCATGCACAATGTGCAGTCTTATTTATCTATTTTTTTAAAAAATTAATATAACACAATAAATTTAAATAAATATAATATATTTTTTAAGTAAAAAATGTTTTTCTCAAAATAATTTATTTTTATCTTATCTAACATTATATAGTGCATTATCAAATAAATAATAATATTATCTTATACGATACATTATCTTATACAATATCATACTAAACACTATATTATTTTAAAATTTTATCAAATTTTATCTTATCAAATCTTATACTATCAAAACTTATCCTGTATCCTATACGTAATAGCAAACGGTCCCTAAGGCAGTGTTTGGTTCAATGGAGGGGAGGGAAGGGATTTTAATGGGGGGAGGGGAGGGGAGGGGTTTTAATGATATGTTGTTTGGTTGGGGAGGGGAGGGGAGGGGAAGGGAAGGATTAATGGACAATTATGCCCTTATGATATTAGAATTAATTTTTTTTTATTTTTAAGATATTTTTATATAAAAAAATTTTTTTATTTTTATTTTTTATTATAAAAAATAATTTTTTTATTTTTATTTAAAAATATTTTTTATTTTTATAAAAAATTATCTTAAATCTTATTAAAAAAAATAAAATTTATATTATATTCTAAATGAGAGATAATTTAATCAAATAAAAACAAATTTTCTCCCTCACCCAACGTAAAAGTGGGGATTTGGAGGGGAGGGGTATTCCCCTCCATCTTTTGTCACTTTGCCTCTGTCTCACAACGCTGCCAGTAACAACAATTTTCTGAAGGTTTGTTGTCATTGAAATTCTAGCTATACTTTGAAGGCTAGTAAGTTTCTGAGCAATGGCTACACTTCTTTCTTCCTTACAAACTCATTCTCTTTACGGATCCAACATTTCCTGTTCAAGGATCGCTGCGAAGCCTCATGCTGTTCTCAGCAGATCCAACTATATGCGGGTCCCTTGCGATCTGAAGCAGGGGCAGTTTCGTATTTTCCATAAGCTTCCCTCCGGTCTAAGCATGGAGGTACTTGTGCAGAAGGGTGTTGTTACAGAGGAGAAGGTAGAAAGGAGAAAAGACAAGAATACGGAATGCCCACCATTGGTATTTGTCCATGGAAGCTACCATGCTGCTTGGTGCTGGGCTGAACACTGGTTGCCTTTCTTTTCGGCTTGTGGGTACGATTGCTATGCTATTAGCTTGTTAGGACAGGTTGGTTTCTCTCTCTCTATATCTCTCAGGCTACAATCTTTTGATTTTAGAGGAAAATCCTATTTTGGTATCATTTTCTTTAACTCGTTCCTCATTACTTAAAATGCTTGCAAATTGCAATTGCCATTTCATCTCATTTATATCCAGAATTTAATGCCAAATTTTATACTTAACACTCTAGGCTTGGACGTTATTGGGCGGCAAATTTGGCCAAGGTAATAGGTGGCAAATATCAGATAATGATTGAGAGACTAATTTGAAGGAAATGAGACTAAATTGGAAGTTTACCTATCTATAGGACAAGCTCAATTGGTCCCTCAGTTCGTATTGTTTTTCTGAATAAAACGAGTGGCTAATGGTGGTTGGCACTTTAAATTTAAATGTGAACGCTGGAAGTGTTCTGTTAGCCGCCGTATCAATTAAGAGAGTCAATAGGTGAGCTATACTAGCTTAGCTGAACTTGTATAGTCTCAAATAGTTTAAAGAAAGAGAGTTAAATGGGGATGTTTCCTTTCTTATTTTATGTAGCATTCCACTTTGGCCTTGTTTGGTCTGTGGGAGAGTAGAGTGATGGAGAGGGAAAGGGAGTGGGATTGAGAGAAAAGCATGTTTGGTAGGTAGAAAACTTTTTTCTTAGGAGAGTTGTCTCCCACTAATATGGGAGAATCCATTCCATTGCTTTGGGGTGGGAGAGAGCTTTACTGATTAGGGGTGAGCTTTGCTAAGTGGGAGAATAAAAATTAAAATTATTTTGTTTTAGAGTGATGGAGAGGGAAAGGGAGTGGGATTGAGAGAAAAGCATGTTTGGTAGGTAGAAAACTTTTTTTCTAGGAGAGTTGTCTCCCACTAATATGGGAGAATCCATTCCATTGCTTTGGGGTGGGAGAGAGCTTTACTGATTAGGGGTGAGCTTTGCTAAGTGGGAGAATAAAAATTAAAATTATTTTGTTCTTCTTTAGATAATTTTTTTTTCTATTAAAGGTAACTTAAAATAAATTTTTAAATTAAAATGTTATTTTATTATTTATTATTATTATTGGTAATTAAAAATAAAATATTTTATCATATTTTATAATTATTAAAAATATTTTAATTTTTTAATTCTCATCTCATTCTATTTCCCATTCCCATTCCATCAAAACCTAATCCCTCATAACAAACGAGGCCTTTGGGTTTTTCAATGAATATGTTAGGTCCTAGTGTAACTCATAAAAACATAGTTGTCTGCACGTTTTACATTGCTGAAGCCCCAAGCTCATGATAGATTGAGTTTAAAATTGACAACCCATACTACATAGTCAAGTTCATTTTATCATTGCCAAGTTAGGTGAAATATCACAAACTTATCTTTAGGAGGATATATGTTGAACTAAGGTCAATTATAAATCTTTGCTTCAAAAAAGATAATTAAATTGAGCCCATCATAGAATTTGAGACCTTGAATAAATTTTAAAACTTGTAAATGAGCTGATGATCCTCATCCAGTCCTCAGTATTAAATTGGGAGGTTGGGCTCTCAAACGAGGGGAATGCCATAAGTGTAAGGTTATGTCCTTTTTTTGCTCATTTGCAGACTCATCTCTAGTCGGGTGCTCATAGTTTTAGTATCGATATTGCATGCACAGATGATCGTGTGAAAAAATCTCTTAGAATCTACCAACTGCAAAGGTGATGAATGAGTCTTGAACGTGTGATATTATGACAACCATTTGTTGTGATTTTATATGAATAGTTAGGTATGACTTATAATTAACATTTCCGTCTAAATAAATAGTGTAGAATCTCTTTGTTGACAGATTTCTTACTTAAATGTTGCAGAAGTGGAAAACCGATCAAATTTCACCTCTTTTTTTCTCATGTCTTATTGCAGTTTTATTGCTCCCAAGGCACTGAAATTGCTTGTAGTAAATTTCATTACACAATAGTGCTGACTAAAAAATGCCAACACATACTGTTGAATTTAATCAAACTTTCTGTGAAATTAATGTCATTATTGTTGGTTCATCTTTTCATTTATATGGATTAGACGATTGCTGCTGTAACACTTAACTTTATATCTACAAACATGCAATTCTTATATTCTACCTCTTGAAATTTCACACTGTTCACATGATTATTTGCTTCTGTTCTGACATATATTCTCCATGGTCAGGGGGAAAGTGATACGCCTTCTGGTTCAATTGCTGGTACACTTCAGGTATATTAGCTCTCCCTTTACTAGCTAAGTTTCTAACATATTTGAATTTTCTTTCATTGATTGGACAGATTTCAATATGGATGATGCTTTTATAATGACATGTTTTCTCCAAATTCTGCAGTAGACACATGCAAGAGATGTTGCAGATTTCATCAATAAAAATGTGAGATCACCACCTGTATTACTTGGGCATTCATTTGGAGGGCTTATAATCCAGTATTACATTGCTGCATTAGGCAGCGATCAACTTAGAGGTACTCTCTCCTTCGAGATTATTCATGCATATGCCTGTTGAATGGTTGATGTTGAAGGTTCTCGTGTCTTCTGGATACTAGTCTCTGATAATGGTTCAGAACTATGTATACCAGACACTTACTCCAGATTACTTTAAACTCATCATGAAAACACTAACAGGGAATGAGGCTCTAACATTGATTCTTGCAATTTAGATACAATATAGACACATTGCTTTCTGGGAAATTATAATGGGGGGATGTTAGGAGAAAGGAGAATAGAATGGGAAAAATAGAGAGATAGAGAAAAAATGAAGAGAATCATCAACTGTATTAACTCTCGGAATTGGGTCCTCATTCCTCTGATACAACTATATATGAAGGGAGTTGGTTAACAACCTAACAAACAACCTATTAACAACCTAACAAACTCTAACCACTTAAGTTACTAACTACTTATGTCTAACAATACTCCCTCCCCTGAAAAACCCTTGTCCTCAAGGGTGACGGTCATTATTACAAGAATCACTCCCACAGCATACACTTTAGCAACTACACGTCAGTAATACACACTCAGAATTCAAAACATATACTTCAGCAAGTACACATCAGTAGCATGCACTCAGAACCTTCACAAACACCTACACTAACGAACAGATACAAGAAGGCAACTACTACTGGTCCATCACTGGACTCAACTAACATGTTCATCCCCTGAAAACCCTTGACCTCAAGTGTCACTATCGCAACATCAGGAAACTTTCTTTGAAAATCATAAAGCTGGACCCAAGTAACATCTTCACCAACTTCCCTCTGTACCAAGATAACATAGTAAGTTCAGTGTGCAGTCCCAGTGCACTCACCCTCTTGATTTCAGCCATTGTATCTTGAAAATCTTGTCACACCCATTTAGAGGGATAGCAAATGTATCTGTACTAAATTCCGCCCTTTGCATCTTCCATTTAAACTCTTTGCAAACTCCTTGAATTGTGATTCTGCTCTTACCAGCTACTGTCACTTCTGCTTCTTTTAGCTTCTCCATTGGCCACCCCAATTTCTTAACCATTTGTGAGTCTAAGAAATTATGGGTGCTGTCACTATCACTCAAAATTTGTAAAACCTTCTTCCCCCACCCTTATTACTATATTGCCATCTACGCCTTCTATGGCATTCAATGAAATTTTGGAATTGGTTCTAATACTACCTTCCTTCCACCCTCTTCTGTAATGTCTTCTTCTTCTAGGTAGTCACCTTTTTCAACTTTTATCAATTGAATTTGCAGCTTCTTTCTTTGTGGACATTCATGGCCCTGACTATTTTTCACAGCAAAAGTGACATACATCTTTTGCTCTTGGCTCTTCAACCGCCTCTGGTATAAGCACTTTCTGCAACTTGAAGCGTCCCTTAATTCCCCCTTGCTCTTCTTTCTTGTTATAAATATCAGAACATATGGTAGTATTCTTTGTAACAAATGACCTTTCCTGATTACCATAAAACTGACTTCCTCTTGCTCCAGTTCCCACTACTGGTTTAATTCCTTTATTTTTGCTTGGAGAATTGTAATTGAGCTCCTGTAACTTTGCAATCGTCATGGTATCAATCAAGGTTCTGGGTTTGAATAATCTGACCCCATCTGCTATATCTTTCTTTAACCCATCAATGTAACAATTGATTAGGTAAGGTTCTGGTAGCTTCAGCTTGCATGCAAGATTATCAAAAGCTATGAAGCACCGATACGGGTACGCGTATCGGGTACGATACGACACGATACGTGGGATACGGCAATTTCTAAAATTTTAGGATACGGGTACGAGAATATATATATATATATATATAATATATATAATTATATATATATTCAAGAATCTAAGACATTAAAAAAATAAAATAAAATATAAATAAGCTACCATAGCATAAATAATATCACAAATTACAAATATAAGTAAAATATCCATAACAAGTTACATTCCATACAAGCATTAATAATAAAATTTTCAATCCAAGTTAATCTTCATCTTCATCTACATCTACATTAGTAACATTCCCAATGAGCTCTTGTTCTAGATCCGGTTCATCTAAAGATAAATTTGCAACCTCAAGACCTCCTGCCCCATCAAATGGCTCCCAATGATCTCCATTAACATCCCACATCCTAGTCACTCCACTAGAATACTTTTCACTCTTTCTTGATAGAAGACGAAGATTGGTATGAACATAAACCAAGTCTTCAGCCCTTTTTGGATTCAATTTGTTCCTTTTTAGTGAGTGAATGAAAGAGTAAGTGCTCCAATTTCGTTCACAACAAGATGATGAACATGGTTGACGAAGAAGCTTTAATGCAAGCCGTTGGAGTATTGGGGTTGAAGAACCATAATTTAACCACCAATCTTTAGCCTCCAAATTCCACCTATCTTGTAACGAATCAAATAATGAATATGCATCTGAAGCTCCACAAAACATTGAAAATTCTTGAAGGACCAATTTTCTCTCTTTAGGATCCTTAAAATACATATTAAAGCACTTGGTCCTCTCGGTTGAAATTTCAGCATCTAAATGTGGAGGAACTCTATTTGGTGCTACATCAAGCCATTGAGGAGTGTAATACCTATATAGTATGCAATAAAAACAATGAGAATTAGACTTGTTTAGCATAAAATTAAATGTGAAAAGAATATCAACAATGTAAGTATGGAATATTAGTAGAACTTACTTAGGATTCAATGAATGAGCAAGGCAATGAAGTGGTGTACAACTTTTTGTCCAACGATCAATTATAATTCCATACACAACTTCATAAAATCTTGAATGCTCAGAAAGTTCTTTTTTCTCATGCTTGTATATTGATATTTTCACTTGTTCTATCATTGAATCCCACATATCATAAATCAAGTGAAGTGAAGGTTTATCCGTATCACAAAATCTAAGCATGTCATAAATAGGCTTTGTGAAAGAGAGGATATAATTAATCTTATCCCACTAAGAGTCATCAAGAATCAACTCTTTAATGGTATTAGCCTTTCCAACATCATCCTCCTTATATGTATTCCATTCTTCACTAATTACCATTGTGCAAAGAGACATTTTAATGAGTCTGAGCCTCTTTAGCATCACAACAGTTGAAGCAAACCTAGTCTCAGCAATGGCCAGCAATTTCAAAGGAACAAATTCATTAAAAATGGCCAACCTCATGGAATGATTCATGATGAAAGTTCTGAGAAAAATTACATCATCCCTGATTTGAGTGATCCAATGACATTCTTCATATACTAACTCATTTGCATCAGTGTTTTTAGCTGCACATATATTTTTCAAAGCGAGATTGAGAGTGTGGACAACACATGGTGTCCAAAATATGTGAGGATACTCACCTTCAATAATCTTGCCAGCAGCTTTACAAACAGGGGCATTGTCAGTAATAATTTGAACCACATTTTGAGGTTTTACCTCTTCAATTATTTGCTTCATCAACTCAGCTATGTAGAATTTGTCCTTGTATTCTTTAGTCCCATCAATTGCCTTTAAAAAAATGGGACCCCCATCAGATACAGCCATAAAATTAATTAATGGCCTTCGTTGTACATCAGTCCATCCATCTGTTACAATACTCACTCCCTTCTCACTCCAAGTCCCTTTTATTGGCTCAAGCAATCTTTCAACATTTGTTCTTTCTTGCTGCAACAAAGGACCTCTTAGTGCATTATAACCAGGAGGTTTAAAACCAGAAATCATATTGTTTGCAGCATATTGATAAGAGCTAATGTAATATGGATTGCGTGCCAAATTAAAGGATAAACCACCTGAATAGAACATTCTAGCAATTTCTGCACATAAATTTTCCCTAGCTGTTTGGTTGAAGGCCTTTTCCAAAGCACCAATTGCTCTCTTTTTCCCTTGATTGTGCTCACTTTGAACACCTAAAGGAGATAAACCTCTAGCTGGTGGTGGTAATGGAACTTCTTTTAGTTTTGATCTATTCTCAGCTTCCTCTTGCAAATTTTTCATCTCTGCTAAACAATGAGTATCGACTTTGGAACACATAGAAATTCCTTTACCAGATACCCTCAACAAATGCCACTTAACTCTAGAATAAGATCCTTGAAATTCACGGT
The DNA here is from genome assembly GCA_026724425.1 of Erythrophleum ivorense. Lineage (NCBI taxonomy): Eukaryota > Viridiplantae > Streptophyta > Magnoliopsida > Fabales > Fabaceae > Erythrophleum > Erythrophleum ivorense. The sequence continues at coordinate 7,527,022 of JAIUCV010000001.1, read as the reverse complement.
TACAATAATTACACTTCCAATGTTTATTTCCACCAGGATTAGCAGTTTCTCCTTCTCTACTTCTAACAATTAAAGTTACATAAGCCCACAAAGGAGTGCCTTCTTTTTGGAGAATATTACTAGAACAATATTCAGCAGAAGCAGTGGACCTAGGATTACTAGCAGAACTAGAACTTCCAGTTGCCATGATACCTATAATGGAAAAGCAATATCATTTATGGAAAATCCAAATTTTTACTTTATATAAACAAAAGGTAACCAACCACAAACAAAAGAAAGTGTTCTAAGTTCTAACTTTTACATTCATTTCGTTCTCTGTCTTATACTATTTTCATTTTTTCAAAAGTTTTATTACCAATAAACATCCCCTCTCCAGTGGGCACTAGGTTTTAGATCGCATATAAAAATTTCTTCACATAAATGCTTCTTTTTTCTCTTTTAATGAATAGAGCGAGAATGCCAAAGAAAAAGAATTGTAATAATGTTTTCCTAATAATATAATATCAAAGGATGCAGAATTTAATTCCAAGTGTAAAGTGAGTGCCCATAGCTATAGTGAATGATAAATACTAAGAAAAAGTAGTTGTTCTTATTTTAATTACTTTCTTTTTGCCATAATTTGTATAGCTCAATGTTTACCTGATTTCTTCCCATAATTGTTATTACCGCAGTACAAAAAAATATTACAATCAATTTTGTTGCTTATATGCCCATTGATAATGACACTGGCTCAAAATCCAATTGATTAGAAAGTTTTGAAATTGTACTTTGGATGGAGGGGATTTTATTGAATTGCCATGAAATTGGTGGTATGCTAATAGCACTCGAGGATCCTACTGCAGAATCCTGGTTACTTCACTTGCTGGAATAAGTTTCCTATTGCAGAATCCTGGTTCATTCTAACGGGAAGAAACCAACATCTCTAATACATTGACTCTTGAATCCCATGAACTTTAGACTGTTCCATTATTGTAAAGCCATTATGCACAGTCACAGAAACATTCGAATTACAAATCTCAGATCTACACAAAGTCACAGAACGAACTCGCAGACCTCAACAACACAGAGAGTGAGTCACAGCATACGAAATCTCAGAGAAGAAATTATCTCAGCTCAGTTAATCCAACAGAGGAAGAGGAAGACGTAGCAGTAGCAGATTAAGCAATTATCTCAGCAAATATCAATTCGAAATCAGATTAACAGATGGAGGAAGACGCACCTGAGCAAACCGGAGAAAAAGAAGGAGAAACAGACGGAAGGAGGAACGGCCGGAGAAGACGACGGAGAAACGAACTTCGGGAGGAGATGCAGCGGCGAGAATCGAGATTCAGTCGACGAGTGAGAAGACGACGCAGCAAGCAAGCATCCACGCGAGGGAAAGTGAAGTCGGACGAGTGAAACGGATCGTTTAACATCAAAGCGTTTCGGAGCCGTTTCTCAACCGTATTAGAGCCGTTTCTCAGCCGTTTCGAAACGTTTCGGAAACGTACGGACGAAAACGAAACGTACGGGATACGTTTGTACCCGTACGGTACGCGTATCCGTACCGGATACGTATTCGGTACGGGTACGAGGGCAGTTTGTGCGTACCGGTGCTTCAGTGATCAAAAGTAACTTGGTACTCGCTGATGCTTCCATTCTGTTTCAATTGCCTTATTTCTTCCATCAGGTCCCTGTAGACTAAATCCATCTTCTTCTTTATAGCTTCTGAATAAGTCTCGCACATGACAATTTAGTCTTCTTGACTTCTTTCAATTGACTGATACCACCTACATCTTTTCTTGTTGAGATGTAAGCTAGCCACAGTGACTTTCATATCTTCTGGTGTCTCATCTAATAGAAAGCATTTCTCACACTTTGCACTCTAGCCCACAACGTCAGCTCGAGTGAGCTTTGGGAAACCCCTCTTTGTGAATTGCCTGGGTAATTGCTGCAATTGACCTCCTTTGGCCTTGTCGACATCAACTTTGCCATTGGAATCCAAAGCTCTCACTATCTGGTTTATTTGCACTATCATCCCTCTTCCCTTCCACTAATTCTTGAATGCTCAAAATTTTCTACTCCATTGTCAGAAACCTATTATCCATCAGATTTGCCCTTTTCTGCACTCCTAATGAATTAGCTCAATCGTCCAACTCTCTTATGGAGGCTTGCACACAAATGGGTTCAGCTGGTCTGAAAATCAATGGCTTTGATTGATTACCTTGCCATTCACTGATCAATCAAGAAGAAGTGATTGGTTGATGCTTGGCCAAAATTGTTCTTCCATCTCTCTCATGTTGAATTTGTAGAAAGAAGAAGAATGGTAAGATAGAAGAGAGAAGAACAAGAGAGATCAAAATTTCAATTCATTATTTGCATGCTGTCTTGCAAATGCTTGGCATCAACAGGTCAGAGTGGCTTTGATACCACTGTTAGGAGAAAGGAGAATAGAATGGGGAAAATACAGAGATAGAGAAAGAATGAAGAGAATTATCAACTGTATTAACTCTCAGAATAAGGTCCTCCTTCCTCTGATACAACTATATGTGAAGGAAGTTAGTTAACAACCTAACAAACAACCTACTAATAGTCTAACAAACCGTAACCACTTCAGTTGCTAACTACTTGTGCCTAACAAGGGATAGTGTAATTTGAAGTATTTGTGTTCTTGGACCTGCAATGTTGTATGGGACTGAATGTTGGACAATAAAATGCCAACATGATAATAAGTTCAATGTTGTAGAGATGATAACATTGCATTGGATGAGTAGACATGCCAAACAAGATAGCAGTAGAAATTAATGCATTAAAGAAAAAGTTGATGTTGCACCTATTTTGGAAAAGATTGTAGGATCGCTTCTTAGATAGTTTAGGTATGTGTGGAGAAGACCTATAGAAATTTCAATAACGTTAGTAGATCAGATAGAGAATAGTCCAATAGTTAGAGGTAAAGGAAGATTAAAAAAAATTATAGGCGAAATTATTAAAAAAGATTTAGACTTAAATTATTTGTCTAAAAATATAATTTATGATAAAATTTTATGGCGTCGTTTGATCTATATAGCCAATTCCACTTAGTAGAGAAAGGTTGGTTCTTTGTTGTTGTTGTTGTTGTTGTGGTGGTGGTGGTGTTTTTGGACAGAAATCTATCTGGCCATGAGTAACTCATTTCATATATAGCAAATCCTCAAACTCAAATTTTGAGACATTATTCAATTTGTCCGCTATGGTTCCCAATAAAAGCAACTTGTATATGCCCTCAATATTTTAGGCTTATTGTGTCTTTTATGGATGTATTATTAAATTTAGTGTACTTTTTCTTTGTTACTATGTTTCTTTTCAGTTATTTTGCTAATTTTGGCTAGGCTTCATTTTAGAAATAAAAAACTTGTACCCAAAGCTTCAAGGAGCTGTCCTCGTCTGCTCTGTGCCTCCTTCTGGTAATAGGTGACTAACTAAACTCTCACAATGCTTTGAGATCTATTTTTTTCCTTCCTTCTTTTTTCCATCTAAAGATGCAGAGAGAGAGAATCTTTATATCTAATTGCCGTGACTGAGAATTTTTCTTTATATTTTTCAGTGGGCTAGTCTGGCGGTATCTCTTTTCCAAACCAATTGCTGCCTTTAAGGTACTCAAACTGGCTTTTCTATATTTCTATAATTTGCTTCTTATATAAATAATATATATATATATATATATCTATGCCCAACCTGGCAGGTCACACACAGCTTGGCAGCAAAAGGCTTTCAAAACTCTCTTTCTCTTTGTAGAGAGACATTTTTCTCAGCCACTATGGAGGACCATATTGTTAAAAGGTTTGTTTTTCCGGCAAAGTTCACCCACAAACACTTATATTGAAAATGAAAAATGATACTGAATGATATATTCATTGGTCTTTATAAGATTTTATACATTATAATCTCTTGGCAAAACAAAAATTATAGAAAACTGATTGTGGAAATAAATCAAGTCATGTAACCTTGTATGTTGCGTCAAGAGCTTTATAAAGGCAATGGGGAGATAAAAGGAAGAAATTCCTTTTAAAAAATGTGTGAACCTAACATAAAACCTTGGTAGTCACTACAAGCCTCAAAACTGAAGAAAGTATGTGATTTTGTTTTAGTGGAAACATGTTGGCTTACTCTGACTTTGGATTTATTTGGAGTAAATATAATTAAACTGGTGTATAGTGAACGAATTATTATGTCTAAATTGATAATTAGAAACTAAATTTCTAAACACCCAGAAACACGAAAATTCTAAATCTATAAAAAAAATAATGGCTGATTGGGTTTTGTTTCGCTGCAAATTCTCCGTGTCTTTCAAGGAGTTTGTGTGTTTTAATATATGATCATTAGTATTAAGATCTTGTTGGCACTACCGCATTACAAGTTGAAATTTTCATTCAACACTCAATTGTAAACTCTATTCTGAATTTCATCCCATTTGTTTGGTTACTCAGGGCTTTGACTTTGACATATAAACATTGTGGTTTCTGTGTGTACTATATGTATACCATGCATCGTTATAATACGTACATCATTTTGCTAATAATTTTTAGTAACATCTTGGCCCAAATATAGAAAGCTTTGGTGTCAATGAATAATGGTTGTCAAAATTACCACTAGACCCTTCTATACTATAAATCAGCTTCGTTTTCCTTCAAGCTTATTCAAATCCCAAAGCAATGGCTTCCTTTATTATTTATTATTATTTCAGATATCAAGAACTTATGAAAGAAAGTTCAAGGATGCCACTGTTTGACTTAAGAAAGCTGAATGCATCACTTCCAGTGCCTAAAGTGCCAGACTGCTTTCTTGACGTTCTTGTTTTGGGTGCAAGTGATGACTTCATCGTGGTAAGCGCTATGTCCAATATATGATTAAGTGACTAGGTGCATATTTTATCTGGCATGACGGACATCCTAATTTTCTAAGTACTTAGAACTCTAATATATGTTAGAAGAAGAAGTCAATATCTGTATGTTGTTTATTAATTATGACATATACAATGTATAAATATTAAAACTTTCATATAATTTATACTCATATTTTTTAATAAGTTTTTAAATACTTGATAAATTGACTTACCTAAGTACCGAAGACCTAATATGAACCTTTGGAGAGCCGCATCCCAACAGTAAACCGAAGTGTTCAAGGTTCATATAAGCGCACATTAGAATTTCATACCTTCCATACTTCTGATATGAGACTTAAATTTCATATCTTGCAATGGGTCATAACAACACCGCATAATGATACTGTCCTATCTATGAATGCGTTATTATTTTTTAATAAAAATCTTTTGCACTAATTTTGCCCAATTATCATCTGACTATACCAATATTTCTTCAGCATTGAATTTGAACTGCTTCAGCCTAAGCTTCCATCCTTGTCTGGTTTCAGGATGCTGAGGGTCTCAAAGAAACAGCAAGTTTTTATGGTGTGCCACCAGTATTTGTCGAAGCCGTTGCCCATGACATGATGTTGGACATTTCGTGGGAGAAAGGTGCAAAAGTCATCCTTTCATGGCTAAATGGTTTAGGTAGGGAAGATGCATGAAATTGCAAAAGAAAGAATATCACGTTACACTCATTTTTGTTACCTCTCACTATTTATTTTCGAGTAAAAGTAAATTAACAAACACACCAGATGTTAGCTAAAATTTCCAATATTCACCTTTTTACCAAGTTAAATCATTTGTAAACCCTAACTATTAGTATTGAAGATTTTAGCTGTTATCTGATGTGATACCTTTTTATCTGTCAGTATTAAAAATAAATAGTGAGGTGCTATTAGGAAAACAATTTCACGTAATATCCTTCTCACATGACAGGATCCAGATCCAATTTGTGAAGCCCTTTTCTCTAGAAGTTCATGCCTGAGGCTTACTTCATTTGCTTACCAAAGAGTTTGTAGAAGCCGGTTCAAGCTGCAAGTTTATGAGTTGGGTAATACTGTTCCAAAATGTACCAATTATAAATTCACTTCCATTTTTATCAGCATCCAAGAGAGTATTTTATTTTTTTCAGTACATTTTAACACAAATGTTTGGATTTGAAATGTGAATTTACTTCTGACGTAGCCTTGAAAACTATGGTAGAATGTTAATGAAATTTTTAACATAAAATTCAGATTATTATATGAAAGCTAAATAACACTTGGTCATAAAAATTATATACTTGTCATATTTTTATTAAGAAATTTAATAATAAAAATATAAAAATTATACTTAAGTTTTTTCCTTTTAACATGGTATTTAAGTAATGGGGGAATTGGATAAATCAAACATCTATCCAAGTATATGAATCAACGGATAAATTGATGTCTGTCAATAAAATAAGTTATAGATGGATTTAGATTATTGGAAAAGCTTTTTATTGAACTTTAAGCAGATTAATGGGTCAAGTATAACCCATCCATTACAGTCATCCAAAAATTTACCCAGTCACCCACCCCTAGAGAGGAATATACGAAGAGTTGGGGTAACGTGAGATCCTTGGTGTAAGTGCTCACGGTAAAAAAATTCTGATGTGTATCATTGTCTATAGTAGGCACACGCCATTATAACCTTTTTCCAAGCCAATAAAAGTAAAAATATAATTTGTGTCGTTGATGACTTGATGATGTAAGTAGACACATTTGTTCAATGTATGTCATTGCTTACAATAAGCACACATGTAGGAGAAAATTTTTTACAGAATTTTTTTTTTTCAATGTCTTGGTTATGATTCACACAAATATTTTGTTTAATGTGTGTTAATGAGAACAGCGGCACGTTAAAAAATATTGCATGTGTACTGAACAACAGCGCACATTAAACTAAAATCGGAAAAAAAAAACTGTGCTTAAATTTTGAATGGCTTCAAAATTGGATATTAGTGTTTTTAATGAGTTGGTAGTTTAACTATATACCCCTTTTCTTAAAAAAAAAAAAATCAAATTGGTTAAGATATTATTCTAGTTTGTCTCTTCAATATTGGATATTATTGTTTTTAATATGATTATTTTTTTACATTGTCGTTTTTATTTAAAGTGATGGCACATCTCTTTAGTTGTGTATAGGTACGATTAGGCATTGAATAATTTATATCACATGACAAGGTTTATGCAAATAACCTCCCCAATATTATAATTACACTAACCTTTCTTATTTTGATTTAATCATATAAATATCTCCCCTATTTTAATTTTTTTTAAACAGATAAATATATATACCAATCTAAGATAAATGATTTTGTAGATTTCGTAACTTTCAAAAGAAGTATATCGAAAAATAATATTTGTAATTAATTATAAAAAAATAAATATATTTGTTACTACTTGTTCATTCATAATTAATTAGTTGGCATTTTTTTAGGTAAACTAAATATATTTATAAAAGATTTAGATTTTCTACATATGTCAAGGATATATAAAACTTGTACATCTAGAGATACAATATAAACTATCTAAATTTTATATTTAAATCATTATCTTTTTAAAATCTCTAATTAAAAATATATTTTTATTCTACATTCCATTTTTTAAAATTAAAAAAAAAATCCAAGCCTCCAAATCAGATATATAAGCCCTACACATCTTGCAAGAGATCCAATTCCCTTGAAAATTCTTGTTTAAAAACCCTACTTTAATGTAGAGCCCAACTTGTTATTTTGAAAGGGGTAATCACGTCAACAGCAGTGCATGTTCTTGTATATTATTCAGCGATAATTCTTCTCCACTCATCTATGGTTTCTTTTCCACTGCCTCAAGAAACTGATCGTTTGGCACAAGTTAGAAATAAAAATATTAAAAGAAAAGACAATTTTAAAAATAAAAAATAACCTCCATATCTTTGCGTTAAAAACATAATTAAAAGAATTAAAAAAAAATACCGATACACTGCTCAATGGAAAAGAAATCCTTCCCCATGGATTAGACTCTCATCTAGGTAGGCCTAAATACCAATCAATGAACCGAAAACAAAACCACAATATATCAAAACCAAAATCATGGCTAAGAAGAAATAGTATATATTGATGACTTATAACTACGAGTCTCCATATAACCATGAGATTCAACCTTGGGACAATTTAAATACTACATTGCCTAAATACCATGAAACAACTGCACAGCAAATAAAGTATCAAAATGAACATTACCCAAACAAAATATAAATTTAAATTCAGGGACACATTTGGCAAACTCTAAACTTGCCCTATTGTCTAATAATGAATCTTGGAGCTTTATGCCCTACTCTTAATACTAATTTTAATGTGAAACAGTCATCAAACTAAAATCATATAGGTCAAAATTTTGGTTGGAACTAAACACAACTTGTAATTTTCTGACAGACAAACGCTGCACAAGATGATGCTCTTCAAGCTTCTGTAATTGGATACTCAAATACCACGTCTTTCCCGGTAAGTTTCCTGTAAACTCCAGAAAAAGTCTCCAGCTTGTATTCAGTGTTATTACGCTCCTTAGGGTCCAAGAAAACCTGAAAATTGGTACATTACAGGGGATAAAAAAGGGTTAAGAAAACATTATAAGATACAAAAGTAAAATGAACCAAAACTTTGGATTAACATCAATTTCACAAGCAATGACTTACCTTGATTATTTTTGATCCATCAATACGATATCTGACACGTTTGCCAACAATTTCAGCTGGATGAACAACATCCTCCAGCATAGCATCATGGACAGCAGTTAACGTGCGGGACCGTGGTCGCTGGACAGCAGAGCCTTTCTTTGGTGGCCGCACAATCCTTCTAGTGGCCATGAAGACAACATCCTGTCATTGGGTAGGATCTTAAGTTATACAATTTGGTGATACAGGACAACTATCAATTGGATAGCTAACCAAAAAATGGAAAGAAAATACATTAACAAATATAGAACACGAAAAACATAAAAAGTTTAACAGCACATTAATATCAAAATAAGGTCCATCAATAATAGCCAACAACCTTGCCACTGAATTTTTTCTCCAACTCTCTGACAAGTCGAAGATGAATTTTGCGGAATGCCTTCCTCAACCTGTAAGGCACATGGATAACTACAGCCCTGCGATTTCCAGAAACATCCATTTGACTGCAAGAAAAGAGTTGTCCTCAGATTGGGTAAACCTTGTTACCAAACATTCAGAAAGTAATCATAGATTCATATGTCGCTATGTCAAATTGGAATAAAAATGGGCAGTGAAAAATGGAAATATATCTAGATTATAGGGTCCAAGTGCAACTACATTGCCATCTTCAAACAAGCATAGCCATACTGTGCGTGCAGTAACATCTTACACTGCTTGATTTATGTAGAGATCTTTCAGTTCACTTTTTAGCTCCTGGTTAGTGTTCTCCAAGTCAAATAGGTACTGCTCAGACATAAAACTGCAGTTTTAATTTCAAGAAAAACCAGAGATCACAAAATAATAAATATTCTAAAAACAAAACAAGATTAACCTGCGCAACAGTCTCCTCAAATTCAGTGGGCTCGGCATCTTGATCTTTGTGGATTTTCTTCCTCGAGGTATACATCTTGGCCAATCTGTTTCATCGAATAATAGCCACCATCACAATATATCTCATTGGTTCAGGATCAGACCCTTGGTATAATAGCAATCACATCAAATACTTTATGCAAAATGCTATTACAAGCCGGTCAACGATTTTCTTTAGGTTTGGTAAATCAATGGTAAGATAAGGTGGGCCAAGAAAAAAAAAATTAATATCTTAAAGAAAACTTATAATTCAGCAAATAAAAACAAAAAATAAACCGCCATAGAAAAATGTTATTAGAAATATAGTGGTTATACATTAATACATTATTTTAAGTATTACACCAGAAAATGAAACTGTTCTCTTTGTTCGTGTGTTTTCATTCTCACTTCTAAGCAAACAGGCGAGACATAGATGTTTATATAATTGACTTGACACTGATTTAAACACTGTAAGAATGTTCAATCTCTAAATTTTTAATACAGATATACATACATAAAGGAGACCTACCAGATTAAACCTATATCTAAATGCAAGGGAACCCTAGCAAGAAAATAACGATTAACAAGGCCAAAGTGCAGTTCCACCGGAAAAGGAGGGATTTTGTTTGGCTGCCCAGAAACCAAGTGAGTGAAAAGAAAAAAATAACAAATCCGGAATGTCTTCTTACTATCGAGAGATATAATTTCACATTCATAATGGCCGATTTTAATCAGTTTGAGTGAGATCTTCAGAGGAAAAGAATAAGAAAAAGGTGCAAAAGGTGAAGCGAAAACAACAACCAATAAACGCCTGGAAGATAGAGGATAACGTACCAAATGGTGATACCAAAGCCGAGTAAACGGCTCTGCAATGATATGAAACCTAGCTTCAGTTTCAGGGGACGCAGCAGGCGGGAGGGGGGGCGCCGGATAAAAGGCTTTTATAGGGACACCGGATTACTTCGTTGATGTTGCCCTAATCTTGGACATTCCCTTTTTTTTTTTTTAATTATTAGTGCAGAGGAAGAAATTTTTTTAACATTTGTAAATGATATATATTTTAAAATTATATAGATTATTTTTTTATTTTTAAAATACATATAAATTATTTGAAATAAAAAATTACTTTATATTTTAGTCTAATTAAATTTCTTTAAAAAAATTTCTTTCATTAAACTTAAATATATATTTTTTAACAAAAAAATTAAATAAAAGATATTTAAATAAAAGAATTTAAAATTGGAAGTACAAAGTAATTTTTATCCAACTTTCCAATAGGTTATACCTGGCTCAACCCAGTGTACTTCAATTTTTTTTTTCTTTTTTTTTTTTAAAGTAAACCACTTTGATCACCACAGCTTTCTCAATTTCTAAATAAGAAAATATATGAAACTCAATTCCCTCGTCCCCCTCATACTCGTTCGTCCCTCACTCCCAGCCACGCATAGATGCACTGGGAGGCCGAAGCTCCTTTTCTTGCTGCTGCCATTGACCCACCGCATGCAGCCAACCACGCACGTCGTCGATCATCCTCCATCTCTGGTTCCATTCTGTCATGTTCTTTACTCGTACTCATTTGTCCCTTACTGCCATGCACTCACAGGTCACAGCCGTCGTAGCACTTGCAACTCCCCCACAGCCACCCACAGGTTGCAACCGTTGCACCCATTCACTCTGTGGTTCCGTTTCTATTCTTTAGCTTGGTAAAGTTCTAAAAATATCATTGAAGGTTGAAGCAATTATATGGCATCTCCTTCAAATTTGTTATCTCAGTTCTTCCATGTTTAGGTCCAGCAAGTCAACAACTCAAATATTTTCCTCAAATCTGAAGTTCTGAATCTCTTTGTTCATCACCCGTGATATAAGACCCCCTTTTGCCTTTGCTTTTTAATTCTTAATCTCTTTTCTTATTGCTGAATCCATAAGTAAATTTATCCCTTGACTTCGTTGATTACGTTGCTGTCAAGGGTGGGACTTTTATGTGAATATTGTGCTTGTGCCCATACAACCTATTTTAGTATTTTCCAATTCCTGCTATAGTCGTTTAACTTTGTTTCTGAACGATGAATGTGACCTTACTATAGTACTCATAAAATTGAATTATAACAATTTTTTTTTTGTTCCTATAATTTACATTATATATTTCTACAAAGTATGAACAAACTTGATATTTTGAGTTCAAATTATATCCCGTGCTCCTTTTTGTGTCTTAGACCTCTTATGTGCTACTCACTTGGCTAGCTTGTTGCCTTTATGCTTCATCATTTTTTGGTGTATTCTCCACTCAAGCTTCGACGTTGCTAGATTAGCTCTTTTCTTCTATTTATGATAGAATTATATTTTAGTGTAAAATAATTCCCATAAACATAACAATTTTGGATTGATATATTAAAATTTTACTTGGTAAAAAAAATTGAGCCTAAGTAAGTCAAAGTAAGCCATCTTTACATGATAGAACTAACTAGAGGGAGTTCCCAACATCTTTACAGTAAGACTCCTTTGATTCAAGTTTAGCACCTCTGCAACCAAAAATTGAGCATATGTAAGTCATCTTTAGAAGCTAGAACTAAAAAGCAACTTGCTTTATCAAGTTGTGTGGCTAATAAAGAGGAAAAGGCAAAAAGTTGATCAACTGCAAATAAATGTTAGCTTACGAATGAACATGGTCTCAACTTTCTTGTATTTATGCCATAGATTAACATGGACTGTCTTGATCAATCTTTCTTTTTAATCTTGTGATTGTATAGCAGATATTAGTTTGTGAATAGAGACTATAAATGGTTTGTGTTTCAATTTGTTGGCAAAATGAAAAGATTTTTTTGACTTATGGATGAGTGCAATGAGGTTCTTTTAATGGGTTCTGTAACTAGGAAAGCAAAATATGTAATGAAAGAGGCAACTGTGCTTTTTTTTTTTTCATAAAAGACTTTATTCTTTAACAACCTAATTTGAAGTGGCTATCCGAATTTTACCATCAACATATAATAACCAAGTTAATAAAATCAATAGAGATGATGTATGTTGTTTGCTAAATTTTTTTTTTAAGTTTATTGAAAAAAAGAAGAAGAGATTATTGGTGTGACTTGTTCCAATCTATCTAGTTTGATAAAAAATCGAAATTGTTCAAGTCAAGTCGAATCAAGCCATGAGTATAAAAATAAATTAGATACCTTAATTGGATTAAGTGTTTGGTCAATTAAATGCCGACCTAATTTTACTCATATACACCCCTATCCATTCCAAACTCATAATATAAGTATATTTATTTATATTTATATATTAATCAATCTAATATATTAAAAAAAGGTTTAAAAAAATCATTCAAATAGCATTTTGTGTGTTAAAATTTAATTATAGTTGTTTGAAATATTATATTCTGTATTGTAATTTTATATGAATACATTTTATATAAATAAGTCTCAACTTTAAAAAAAACTTGTTCATTTTAAAAATTTTCAAGTATATGTGTATGAATTGGGATTTAAAGTCTTAATGGAGAAAGAAATGAGACTTAAATTTTCACTTGCTAGATATAGGTCTACTCATAGAGATATAGGATCCTATCGATAAGTCACCCATGATCATCCCTAACATTACCTTCCCAAACTTGGTAAATTATCATAAAAAGTGAAAAACATTATATACCAGTTATAACTAATATCTAAAAGTCAATATGATTGTCATGTGATAGTTTAGGTAAAGAAGAATTTTGGGAGATGACAAAGACACAAGGCATCAAGTCTTCTAATTTTTGGAGGTTAGTTCTAACAAACATTAGGAGTCTCCAAAACCTAATTCACTTAATTTCAATTGATCCAATCAAAATTGGCTTTTTAATTGAATCAATTAGATTTTTTTTCCAAAATCAACTTAATCAATTTGATTGTTGGATGTGCATCTTCAATTCAAATATAATTTTAAGTGTCAGATTTTAAAGTTTATGTATTAAAATTATAATTGAAATATAATTTCAGACATTGAATGTAATTTTTTTATTAAAAAAAAGTAACAAATCAAATCTATGGTTAACCCATTCTAATTTGTTGGGCCCCAATTCCATTGAGACTAAAATGATAACGTTAAAGTTATGTATTAAAATTATAATTGAAATATAATTTCAGACATTGAATGTAATTTTTTTATTAAAAAAAAGTAACAAATCAAATCTATGGTTAACCCATTCTAATTTGTTGGGCCCCAATTCCATTGAGACTAAAATGATAACGTTAAGGCTGGCTGGCCTATAATTATTACAACGATTTAATTACATTTAGAGAGGAAATATTTTTTAATAATATAATATTTATTATATTTTTGTAATCATTATTTAATAATTTTTATTTTTTTAAAAATAAAGGTACGAGGAATATTTTTTATTTTTAAATTACTTTTTTTCATTATATTTTCTATCCAATTTTATTTTATTCTATAAACCAAACAGGTTCTTGAACTTTTCCCATAGTTATAATTTATAAATTTTAGGATATTTGATTTTTTTTCTAATAATTTATAAACAGATTTGAAACTCATCGTTTGGTATCTGCAGCTCACAATGCCAAGACTGAAAAGGGAAGAGAAAACAGAACCAACAAATGGTTGAAAAGCTCTTTTGGGTAGGAAGGGATGGCCCCAAAGGTTGAAAATTTAAAAGCAAAATTAAAAATTTCAATATCAAACGAAAAGATGATGATCTGTGTGCTCTCTCAAGATTTCAAGATCGATTTCGGGTTCCAGAATAGTGCTATGGCAGTTCTTCAAGAAGCCGCCGAGGCCTACTTGGTAGGGTTGTTCGAAGACAACTTGCGCGCCATCCATGCAAAGAGAGTTACCGTTATGCCAAAGGATATTCAACTTGCTAAGAGAATTAAAGGCGAGAGACCTTAAGGCATTTGTAGCTTTCTTCAAACGCAAGCTATTTGTATCTAGATTTTCAATGCTATCGCCTGCAAATATGGGAAAATGGAGAGAAGCCTACTTTCTTTGTAGACAACTTAACCTTGATCCCTCAATTTAATCTCAATGAATCAGATGTACGTAATTCCTGTTTTAATTTGAATTTGATCTTTGCTTTTCGTTTTGTTTGATGATCTCATTATCAGTGTTGGGCTATCCTATGTATTTTAACAATCTAAGAAAATGGGATTGGTTTGAGCTCTGAACCCTAATTTCGGTGTTACATCTAGAAACATGGCCAAATGCCTCTGAAGCTTCTTTTCTTCTTCTTCTTCTTTTTTTTTTGAAATCCCTTCTTTCATTGGTGGTAATTCCTAGCATTGAAGCTTCCAATTTGTCTATAAGAAAATTATGTTGTTACTCTTAGAACTGGATTTTCATTTTATGTACCGTCAAGAATTCGGTGGATATTACCTCCCGTCCTATAATCAATCCATAGATCTTAAGATGGACTTCACAAGTTAAACCTCCCAAAGAAGAAAAGATCGTAAATTTCGTTTTTTCCCCATAATGTTTCCAAGGGCTGAAGAAAATTGTTCACTGGGAAGTATGATCCAGCAGAGGACTGTAGACATTAATATATTTTATGATTATGCAACTGCTAAATCGAAAATTCGGTGCTCAATTCCCACTTATTACATGAATTCATCATTTGATTGTTAAGATACAATCTCAGGCCCGCTTGCACTTGGTATATAAAAGGAAGACAACAAACCTCAATTAACCTTGGCAGAACATTGATCGATGAATTCATCTACAAAATCATTGAATGAGAGTAATTACTTATCATTTCACCCTCACTGAGGTAGCAGCTCACATAAAGCACTAAGCATCCACAGCATGCACTGTTGACAGATGTGGTAGATTTTCCTCAGGCTTCTTGTGTTTTTCCTGCTTCATTAGCTCCACAAACTGCCTAAAAGCTGCATTATCAATAAATTGCTTTAGCATTATTGATCATATACAAATCTAAGTACAAGCAATATTAAAATAAGCTAGTCGCACTGACGAGGATTTGCAAGCTCGGAATCTCAATCTCTACTCTTTAACCTGAAATTCCTTGAGATAGCATAATTTTTATCTTTTCACGTATCTCAAATGAAAAATGACTAGATACACTTGAGCATATTAACAAATTTTGATTCCTCACAACATTTCTGTGTTCTATAAAAAGTAAAAGCCAGAAGCCTCATATACCATAATCTGAATCATGAGGTCCTGGAGAGGCTTCAGGATGGTATTGAAGAGACATGATCTTTTGAGCAGGGAAAGCAAGGCCAGCGCAACTTCCATCATTAAGATTGATATGAGTAACCTTCACTCCTTCTGGCAGTGACGCAGGGTCAACTGCATAGTTGTGGTTCTGACATTTTAAGAGAATAAATATACTCTCAGGAAATGAAAAGATAGTAACTAAATTTCATCTTAATTGACTACAAACTTTATATTACCCCAAATATTTGTTTACCATACCAACTACAGGACTGTCATAGGATAAATTTTTTCCTTCAATATTGCTGCTATAAATGAGATTTGTTATATTGCTTTCTACTTCATAGTTCATAGCAAGACCAAAGATCCAATTATGCTCATAAGTCCAGTCGTTAATAATGAACCATCCACAGCCAATATTCTTTTTTTTTTTTTTCCTTTTTTCTTTTTTTCCCCCTCCTCAAGTGAGCAGCTAACAGTTTCAAATCCATTTTACTCCTGGCAGAAAATTGCATATATTTCAGAAATAACAGATCACTCTAAAAATTAGGACTCCTTTTGTATGTACTCATTCCATAAAATAAATTATTAAAAAAAAAAAAAGAAACCATCAATTATGTACCTGAGCACTTATTTCAACATGGCCAGTATGAAGATTACGAACTGGATGATTTCCTCCATGGTGACCAAATTTCATCTTAAAGGTTTTACCCCCCAATGCCTGGCCTAATAACTGATGGCCCATGCAGATTCCAAAAACAGGCACCTTTCCCAGAATATTCTTCACAGTTTCAATGGCATAAGGAACAGCAGAGGGATCGCCAGGGCCATTGCTGAAAAGAACTCCATCTGGCTTCAACTTTGAAGTTTCTGATGCTGGCCATGTAGATGGCACCACAGTGATTTTACAGCCATAAGATGCTAGGCGCCTAAGTATATTAAGCTTGATTCCAAAATCATAAGCAACAACCTGCAATTCAATCACCAGAACAATGCGTAAATTAAACTGCCAAATAGTTAACAAGGAAGAAGTGGTGCAAACAGAACACTGTAAATACTTACATGGAAGGTCTCTCTAGGACTTCCATCGGTGTTAAAATCCCATTCTTGTGCTGTTTGATCAACCCATTCATAGGGAGATTTGCATGATACTCCACTTATTAGATCAATACCTGCATATATGAAGCAGCAGCAATGAACTTGCACTCACTGAAATGTTTTTACAATTGCATGCTTACCAACAATATCCCATGAACGAGACATCTGAAGTAGCTCCTCATCTGTTTTAGAATTGTCAGAGCTCAAGACACCAATAAGGCTCCCATCTTGCCTTAATCTGCGTGTGATTGCACGTGTATCAACATCATCTGTTTCATGACAAAAGAATCACCAAAATCAAAATCAGAACCTGAAATCATGCACAGACCAAAGATCTTCTCAAAATCACTTCTGCAGTGTTATGTAAAAACTTACAAATTCCCATGATATTCCTTTTTACTAAATAATCACCTAGTGGTTCTGCACATCTCCAGTTTGAAGTACTGAAAAATATTTATACGGAAGGGAGAAAGAGTAAGTACACTGAGTAGAGCTCAGTCAAGGAAAATATATCAGAAGCAGCAGGAGAGAACCTAATACTCGAACTTCTGATTACCAGACCAGCAAGGAAGCACTCTCTAGATTCTTCATCATCTGGCAGGAAGTGCATCAAAAAGCAGTATTTAAATGCCTTCCAAGAACAAAAATACAAGAAATCCAGAATATAAACCTTTTTACTTACCAAAATTTATGCCAGTATTGCCAATATGTGGATTTGTCATCAGCACAAACTGGCCAGCATAACTAGGATCTGTCAAAATTTCTTGATACCTGCAGTGCATATGCATAACAAGTCACATATGTAGAGAGTAATCCTCTGGAAAAAGGGTAAATGAATTGCTGGTCTGGCTCTCAAGATACATAGTCTATCTCACCCAGTCAATGACGTATTAAATACAACTTCACCAACTTGGGTTCCTGAAGCACCAAACGACTTGGCTTTCCAGATTGAACCGTCCTCCAGCACAAGTCTAGCATCCGAATTTTTCCAAGGCCTTTGTTCCTTACCTATGTTTCAGGCAATACAATTGCATCAATTTCTTTAGTCTCTTGGTAATAATATAAGGATTGTCTTTCATTTAAGGTGTCCATATCGGAGGGAGAAAGAGGATATTCACCTGAAAGAGAGTATTGTTAGAATGAAACGAATTGTAATGCTCATTTTACCAAATGAATTGGAAGTGTGGTCCATAATTCGGTTTCAGAGAAGAAAACACAAGAAGGAAAAGAATTTCGAGAAGTTGAAGTTCAAACTTCTAAGCTATTGCAAATATGTTTACATAACATAAAAATGACTACACAATTCATTAACATCCAGAAATTCATCGATGACAGAATTACGTTGCTAACGCACAAATATTTCATCGGGACCAGAACAAGGAGTCTGAGTTTGAAAGCATCACTGGTTCCACGGACGAATATTTCTGCAAAATTTTTATTAACATCCTTATGTCCATTGATATTTAAGCACATATGCTCAAGTTAACATGAACTATTTATCATAACAAACCAAACCTAAGCAACGAAAAACATCTGGGCAAAACAGATAATGATTTTGCCCCCTTTTATTCGTGATTAAGAGGCAAAGCAAGAAAGTGCATGAGACGCTCCACGAGATCCGACTGGGCTCAAAACAAGATATGAGAAGAGGTGGGGTTACCAGTGGCGGCAGCGTCGAAGGAGACATGGACAGAGCATCTGAGTGTGGAAGCCCTAAGTTTTGAACGGAAAGGTGAGAACTTTGAATCAAAGCGGCTCGTTAAGTCACAAACAACGAAGCTCAAAGCCTTTGTGGCCATTGCCTCTCAGAACTCGACGGCGATGACCGAGTGACACAGAGGTGTTTGATGGTTACCTCGACTAGCTTTGATGCGAGCGAGGTTCCATGTTTTCACAGCATTTTGGCTTTCATGCAGATCCATTTCATTTCTCCTTTTCTTTTTTCAAAAAATTATTTTCTTACCTTTTTTTTAAAGAGTTGTATCCTTTTAATTAAAACATTATATTTTTTATTAAAATTAATAAATAAAATTAATATTTAATAAATAATTATGAAAGAATTATATTATTCATCTTAAAAAAATACATGCCACAATCATTTAATTTTTAAATCTTAAAAATATACGATTTAATTGTTAATTTAATTCACTATTTGTTAGTTTTTTATATATTTATTTTGTTTTCATTTTACTTTTACCTGGCAAGAGATTAATAAATAATGAGTAAAAATTTTTTAAGAACTAAATCATTTGTCTTTAACATTTAAAAATTAAATAATTAAGACATGTATTTTTTTTTAAATTAAAAAAATTTTACATAATTATTTCAATTCATAAACTTGATTTCAATAAATCTATGGTTCAATATCATTTTTAAAAAATCTATATTATTGTTTAATAAACCGTTTTTGGGTCAATAATTGTATTAACAAACTTTTAAAAAATATATAAAATACAAAAGCAAGCATTAAGAATATAACCTTCTTTTGTTGGTTTTTTGGCTGAGAAAAAGAAGGAATTCTCAATGTAGTGTTTCTGCTTCATATTTTCACAATGGCTAACGCGTAGCAATGCAATGGCCACTCGTCATGGAGTCGTGGCCCCACCACCGACATCCCAAAGGTTGCTGGATAAAATATAATTAAAATATGATTTAAAAAAATATATGTACTAACAAAAAAAAACTGAGATTACTTATATACGTGATTATTTTAATAATCAACAAATTAAAAAACTTTAACAGAGTTAAACAACCTAAAAGGAACATAAAGTAATACTAGTATATTTCATTGGTGGCAGAAATATCCAAAAAACATGCCCATGCCCTCTCTAAAGCCTGGTATGGTATAAGGGAATAAGTTTTGATAAAATAAGAATGGGAAATGGGATGGAATGAAAAATAATCTTATACTTTATAGTCATATTTGATATGATAGAAAAAGAAATAAGAATGTTTTTTTTTTTTTTATATTTAGTTAGATAAAAATGACATAAAAATAAAAAATATTAAAATATTAAAATATAATAAAATATTTTATTTTTAATTATCAATAATAATAAAAAATAATAAAATAACATTTTAATTTAAAAATTTATTTTTAATTACTTTTATTAGAAAAAAAATTATCTGAAAGAACAAAATAATTTTAATTTTTATTCTCCTATTCAATAAAACTCTCTCCTATTCAATAAAATTCTCTCTTACTACAAAATAATGGAATGAATTTTCCCATGTTAAGCTGTGTTTAGAAACGCGTTCTACCCCTCTCAAACCACGTTTCATACGAAGCAACAAATTGGTGCTTCTGTGCAAACGCAATTTCTAAACATGAATCCAAACAGACACTTAGTGGGGGACAATTCTCCCAAGAAAAAGATCTCCGGCCTACCAAATAAACTTTTCTTTCAATTCTACTCTCTTTCCCTCTCCATCACACAACTCTCTCGCAAACCAAACGGGACCTAAATCTCTTCTAGAACTCTAATTTATAGGAATATGTTAATTGATGACAGAAATACCAACATGTTAATTTTAGCTAAGCAAAAATACAAATTTAATTATAATATAATTCATGATTATTGATGTCAATTACAAACTTTTAAGACCCAAATACAATTCCCCCCCCCCCTCTCCACCACAAATTCCATTCGAGAGCTTTACCAGATGATTTGACTAAGCCAGGTTCATCTTTGAAAGTTAACATGTGCATACTCAATGCAAAAAATGAAATGACATACAAATTTAAATTCGAAAAAAAAAGGACACGAGTAAAAGCAAAAATTGTGCATAATTCGTACCATTTTCCTTATAAGGATATTCAGCAAACTAAATTATAATCACAACGCAAATACTAGCAAGAACCAAGCTCTGGTTAGCTTAGTAACCAACACCTATGCCTTAAAATTATCATAACAAACAAGATTTTCTCATTCCATGAGATAGAATGGATATGCTATCGTCTCAACCAGAATTCACTACATATGTTCATTGGTTTATTAATATTATGAATTTAAACATGCTTCCTTTTCTTCAACCGAAAACGGAATTGGCTTAGTTGGGGCAGGTAGCCGACCGATGCTATCAACTTTATCCCTTAGTTTGGGGGGAGGTCTAGCCGCTTTTGGCAACAATCTGCCCTTCTTTTCAAACCACTCAGGCTTCAGAAGTGCCCGCAAGCCCAGCTTGTTGTAATACACCCTTCTCACAGACCCACCGGCCGCTTCAACTGCTTCCTTGGCCCTTACAGTGACCCTTGATACCTGTAAATTCAAAGAATTACAAGACACATTTTGCGCAATTTTTGTTATTGACAAATAAAAGCACAATGCACAGCCATGATCTCCAAGTATTTTTAAGAGTTCATTTGAACAAGGAACACATCTCAGATGTCTTTTAGCAAAATGAAAAGCTAAACAGATTATCGGCCAAAATGCTTTTCAATGATTTCAGAATTCCTTCAGAGTATAAAGAACAAGAAATAGGAAATAGAGATTCAGAGAGAGAGAACAAGGTCATGACTCATGACTCATCGAAATTAATATAAAACACTTCAATGTAATATCCAGAATGAATACTAGCTTCTAAAGAAATTTGGATAATGTCAACTATTTGTTGAAAGATCAACAAATAGTAAGCAGTTAGATGCAGTCTTAAGTCCTCCCCCCTCCTTTCTATAAACCATATACATGTAGAGATATATGTATATATACATATATATATATACACTTTTCCTGTACCACCACAGTTGCTGAGGTTAAAATCCGACTGCTCCTACCGTTAGATAGTTTGGGTTCCAAATGGTGCAAGGACCGTACAGGCTCTCAAGGAATCAACCTAGTAGTCGTAATCTATTTGACACAAGCAACAATGATGATGAGTGATCACTGATAGTGACAACAGTAATATTAGAAACAAGATATGACCGTAAATTGTCAAAGCATTTCGATAGTTAGGAAGCAAAAAGCATGGTCATGATTCTAAAGTACTAACAGCCCTTATAAGAGTCTACCTCCAAATGAATTGGCCAATTGATCTGCTCAGCACCACGTCCCATCAATCTTACTCCATCTTTTATCTGCTTCCCTATTGCCCCTGTATCCTATGGAAATAATTGTGACTAGAATGAGAGAAAGCATGTGAAACGAACAATTCCATTCAAAGTGAAGCAACGGTGACTAGACCTTCAGTGTCTTCATCGTAATCAATTCAGAAGAATCTATCTTCCCTGCATTGATAAGCTTCGCAATCTTTCCCAAGCCCACTGGCTGCAAGAAGATATATATGATGAAGTTAAGAACATGCTTATACAGATAACCAAAAATTTGAGGAGTAGGAAACTGGACAGGAAACCTAAATAGAAGATCCAATCATTCCAATGTCGATGGCTCCAGCCATGGTTAGCTTTCTCCATGAAAGAGAAAGCATCAAAAGATTAAATTACAGCTACAGGTTTTACAGAATTCAAATATGCACAAAGATAAGCAATATGCCTTCTTACATCTACATTCTACACTTCAAAACAATCACTGCACTAGAGAAACCACTGAGTTCAACAAACATGTCAGCGTGACATAGCACGTGCGTTTATGGCCATCAGCATGCATAAGGTTTCGGGAGTTGATCACACTTAAAAATACAGAAAAGATGGGTTCTTATTTTTGAAACCAACTTAGTCATCCATATTATTTTTATAGCAGATTTTAAAGTCTTAAAAAATATCAAGCAAATGTAATAACAACACAACAATAACAATAAATTTTTTCTTACTAGGTAAGGTCGACCACATGGATCAAACGACGTCATAAAATTCTATTATAAATTATGTCTTTAGATAAACCATCTAATCTACTCTCTTTATTGGAGTTTCTATAAGTCTCCTCCACACATGTCCAAACCATCTAAGACGCGATTTTACAATCTTTTTCACAATCAATGCGACTCCAACTTTCTCTCTAATGCATTCATTTCTAATTCTATCTTATTTGGTATATCCACTCATTCAATGCAACATTCTCATTTCATCAAGCAAATGTAGTAACAAACAAAAATTCCTTGAGGCTGATATCAAATAAAATTAATTCCACTAAAACACTCAAATCAAATACTAACTGCAAACAGATTTGGATCCTCTAATTTTTTCAAAGAAAGTAAATTTCAGAGGGAGAGAAAGAGAGAAAAACACATTATGCAGGCCTTACTACTTAATCAATAAACTCCACTTATTTCTTAAATGCGTCCTAGATCAATTATATCTTTCTTTCTCCAAATTTACACTGCAAATTTATTTGAGAAATTTAAAGGATCCAAATTGACTGCAAACAGTTAATGACTAACAGATGCCACACAGCCTTCAAAGCTTACATTTGACTGGATGGAATAATTTTGATAAGAATGGGAATAGGGATTAATGGAATGGAATCCTGTAATCCGCAATTATATTTCGTATGGCATGGAAAGGAATAGAAATGCCATTCCATTCCAATCTTCACTTGGATAAAAACATTGCAGGTATGAAAAGGAAAGATGAACAAATAACCATAATACTTGTAGTGCAAAAAAGTTAACATATTCATTTTTTAAATTTGAAAAAATATTTTTAACTACTCTTAATTAAAAAAAATATGAAAATTTAATTTTCATCTTTTACTTCGACAAATTTTTTTTTTGAATTACCAATAATAGGAAAGAATATAAAAATATCCATTTGGATAAGGGCACTTTGATCGTTTTGGAGGGGATTCCATTCTTTCAGATTTCTGATGGAATGCCCATTCCCTCATCTGTGGGAATGGAAAGAGCAAAACTACAACCAAACATGCTTTTTGTATGATTCCCTTTCCCTTTCCTTTTCCATATTCCCACTTCCTCCAAACCAAGCTGTGATATTTTGAGGCCATGTTAGAGCTAGGTCTGAACTAAGCTTGTCCAGAGTTACAGATTTATACAAAATTATAGCAACATAGTCTGAAAGAAGACCGCTGCCTAGGCCCATGTCTATTGGAAATAACACCTATCAACAAAAGCTGGTACTAGATGAGGAAAGGAATTGCACAAAAAATTTCAAGTATTTAGGATGGCAATAGTAGTGACTTGTAGACATGAGATGCAATTGATCTAGCTAATGCTGCATCAAAAAGGTTTGCAAGAGACCAATTTGTAGATTCCTTTTCACCTTCACCTTGAAAAAGCAACATCTAGGACATGAATGAATTTAATTGATTCAATTGAAAAAGAAGCATTTTATTTAATATTCTGCTTGGATGCTGAGAAAATTCAACCAGCCACAATCAGAGTGAAATTTAAATCTTTGAAATGGGGCATTTTCTTACAAGGAAGCACAAAAAAGCTGCACATTCTCTATTGTGTATGTCCCACTACATCAAACAGAAGGAAAGCAACAAATATGAACAAATACAAAAATGGGTACCTGAAAAGTGAGACTAAATGGGTTCTTGAATCCACGTTTTGGTAACCTTCGTCGAAGTGGTGTCTGACCTCCTTCAAAACCCAATTTCCCATGCCCTCTGGCCTTTTGACCCTTCTGACCCCTCCCAGCAGTCTTACCCTTTCCAGATCCAATCCCACGGCCCTTCCTAGTCTTCTGTTTTCTTGGCACCTTATCTCTTAGATCATTCAAGCTCAGAAGACTGTAAGCTCTAAGCCCATGAAATTCCATGAGCCCATTGCGATTAAAGCTTGCATGAGAGTCAAGAGATAGAGGAAGCCTCAGCGGATGAAATTGTACAGATGGGTGTGTGACACTGTGAATGGGTTTGCCACCAATTGAACTTCCAATCATTGTTGAGAGAACACATAATCTCCTTCTCAGCAGCATATTTCTTTTACTGGTAAAATAGTTATCATTAGGAGTTTCGGTACAATGAAACTTGCTTATTCATTTCATGATCTAGGGTTTTGCACAGGGACTAGCTTAGAGATGGAAACCCCTAGGGGGCACTCCCTGCTCCCCAGCCCGCCCATTCCTAGTCCCCCCTTCCCCATCTCTGATCTCTGCAATGAGTAAAAAACTCTTCCCATACTCATTTCCCAAGGGATTCCATGGGAACCCCAAAATACTAGGAAAAAAAGTGTAAAATATAAGCAAAATCCAATAAAATTAGATTTAGAATGGGGAAAATAAATAATGCAGTAAGGAAAATCTTGACACCAATAATAACTACACCACAATTTGATTAAATAAACCTTAATCCAGAGAGTGAAATGAAAGTTAAGAGAATCTTGTCAAGAGCCAAATGGGATCAAAGTTAGAATTTGAACGGGGTTTGATCACCACCAAGAGCTACTAAGAATTACAAAAATTGAATTTTGAGCTTGAAACAAAATACCCATGTAATGAAACTGGAGGGCAAAAAATGGAAACAAACTTGATCAATAAATGAATCAAATTTTACATGGAACTCTAAGAAATGCAACAAAAATTCACATCGAAAATGTCACATTCAGATGGGTAAAATTGAAAAAAATGGGAAAATAAAAGTAAACTACGCCTTTGAGAGAGAAAGATGCCAATAGAAACTTACCTGTTAGACAAGAAACTTGCTGACCATAAAATGAAATACAGAGAAAGAAAGGAAAAAAAGTTTTTTTTTTTTGGGGGGGGGGTGTGGACTTGAGGTGTACATCTCGGCCAATCTGTTTCAAGGTATAATAGCCACCATCACAATATATCTTACTGGTTCAGGATCAGACCCGTGGTAAAATAGCAATTACATCAAATACTTTATGAAAAATGCTATTACAAGCCAGTCAACGATTTTCTTTAGGTGTGATAAACCAACGGTAAGATAAGTGGGTCAAGAAAAAAAAAATTAACAGCTTAGAGAAAACATATAATTCAGCAAATAAAAACAAAAAATAAACCACCATGTAAAAATGTCATTAGAAATACAGTGGTTATATATTATTAAATTATTTTAAGTATTACACCAGAAAATGAAACTGTTCTCTTTGTTCGTGTGTTGTAATTCTCACTACTAACAAACAGGCGAGACCTAGATGTTTATACAATTGACTTGACACTGATTTAAACAATGTAAGAACACCCAAGTGAACATAAGTTCAATTTCTATATTTTTAATACGGATACATACATAAATGAGGCCTACCAGATTAAACCTATATCTAAATGCAACGGAACCCTAGCAAGAAATAACTATTAACAAGCCCAAAGTGCAGTTGCATTGGAAAAGCAGGGATTTTGTTTGGGTGGCCAGAAACCAATGAGTTAAAAAAAAAAAAAATCTGGAATGTTGTTTTGCTATCAAGAGATATAATTTCACATTCACAATGCCCGTTTTAATCAGTTTGAGTGAGATTTTCAGAGGAAAAGAATAAGAAAAAGGTGCAAAAGGTGAAGCGAAAACAACAACCAATAAACGCCTGGGAGATAGAAGATAACATACCAAATGGTGAGGCCAAAGCCGAGTAAACAGCTCTGCGTTGAGAAGAAACCCAGCTTCAGTCTGAGGGGACGCAGCAGACGGCCGGGAAGATGCCGGATAAAAGGCTTTTATAGGGACACCGTCTTACAACGTTGATGCTTCCCCAATATTTGGCTTTCCCTTTTTTCTTTTCCTTTTGTTTGTTTTTGTTTTTGTTTTGTGTTTGGGGGGGCTTAGTGCTAAAGAATGAATTTTTTTTAACAACTGTAAAAAAAATATATATATATATACATATATATTAAAATTTTGTTAAAATTATATAAATATTTTTTATTTTTGAAAAATATATATATTAATAAAAATTTATTTTATATTTTAATCTAATTAAAATTTTTTTGACTAGAATGCCTTTAATTAAATATTAATTACATACTTTTTAATTGAAAAAATTAAATAGAAGATATTTAAATAAAAAAATATAAAATTATTTTTATTTCAAAAAAAGTTATATATTTTAAAATAAAAAGTCTGTATAATATCAACAAATTTTAATAAAAATTTATATAATTTATTCTTTTAAAAATTATCATCCTTTTTTCAGTTTTTTATTGTTTATTTTTTACAAATTTTTTTCTCCTTCTAAATTTATGATAAATTTCATATGGGAAGTGAGCTATTGATGCTTTAACCTCTACTTTTGATGTGTTTACGACTGATTCTATTTTATTTTGGAGAATCTGAATGTGTTGGAAGAGATGCTGTCACCTCTCAATTTGGGGATGGAGATTTGCTTGATCTTGATGCCTGAAAATTAAAGAGAAAAACAGGGAAGAAGGAGATGACGAGGCAGTGATCGTGGGACTCTGAGTGACATGAGTGCCATATAAGATTTTTTTTTTTGGGGGTTATGTCAACGTTTTTTGCCATCGATCTTAACAGAGTTAGTAATTAGGATAAAATTAAAACATTTTAAAAAGATATAAAACAAAATTGAGTAAAGAAAGATTTATCTAGAATTCTTTATGTTTTTATTAGTAAGTTTTTTAATTAAAATATCACAAGTGTATTATTTTTTAATTTATTATAAAAATTATATAATCTAATTAAAAATTATATAATTAGATATAAAAATCATACATCTATTATAATATTATTAAAGATGTTATATTTTAATTAAAAATTTAATGACAAAAATATATAATCTGCATATAAGTTTTTTTCAAAAACATTTAGAACAATATTAAAATTTACCCTGAACTTAATAGATAAAAAATTTTGCCCTTGTTTTTTATAAGTACTCGTGGATACTAATTTTTTATTAATGGGATTTTTTTAATTTTAATTTAACGTGTGTTATTGTTCAATACACACGTGTAAATTCACTCAGAAGCGTCTTAATAATCTTAATCCATCTGCAACTTATTTTGTTAACAAGTATCATCTATGGTGGATATTTCATCCATAATGCGACCATTACTTAAATATTATATTAAAAGGAAATAATTAAATATAAATTATATATATTATCAAATTCTCTCATAAAAAATATAATAAGTTTATAATTTTTACTTTGTAACATCAGATTTCAGCCTTTTGTCTGTTAAATTGATTACCCATATAAATTTTGTTATTTTTGTTGCTAATAAATTTCATTATGAGAAATCTAGTTTTTGTAGTGACTCTTTATGTGAAGATATTTTTTGCCCTAGACTTGGAGGAAGCTGAAAGGTACCACTGAAGAAAGGCATTGACCTATGTATTTGGATTTTTAAGATTAAATAGCAAATTACTAAGTTCAATCTTTTGCAATTACAAATTAATTATATATAATTTAATTAAAGAAAAATAAAAAAATAAATGTAAAGAGAAGAATAAAATCCATTCACACTTTTATTTCTTTATGTCATTCTCCTCCTAACTACATGACTACAAATAACTGAATTTTTAACTTGTTTCAGCTTAATGCTGCATTATCCTCAGCACTTATTATTTTCGATTATAAGCATTTTTATTTAATATGCATGCGGTACATTCACAATGATGCACTATATACACCAGTGATCAGAAAGCAGCCATTTTATTTCATATTATTATTTTTAGTGGCTTATTATAAATAAGATGAATTATTACAGCTGTTATGAAAATATAACGGCTTGCAGTATACTTTGCCATAACTGTTAACAAAAATCAAGGAAGATCACTTTCAAACAACGGTTTATTTTCGTTGAGTCTATTATTTCATCATAAACAATTATATGTCAGTTTGTAGAGTAAAAAGTAAGAGTAGATTAAAGATGTCTTATATAAGACACAGACGCAAAGCAATTCATAAAAAAGGCACTTCCAATATCCTATTTTTACATATATCTTAATATTAATATATAGCATATCTTAATATTATTATAGCATTGTCGTGCATCACCTTAATAGTCAGAATTATGGTATCTAAATATAAATATAAATATAAATATGAATATGGTTTATTACTGAAATTTCATTACTTTTATTTGTTGACTTTGTAGATTTATATATTTGTAAATTTTTTTTTATAAGTATTATTTGTTTTAGTTATAGCTTTATTTACATATAATTCTGTTTTGTAAAAACGTATTCTTCAAAGGCAAATCTAGTTTAAAACTTATTTTTTCCCCTCTACCTACTTTGCTGGAAAAGTATACAAACATCCTCTCTAATTTTAATTGTGTACACATTTCCTTAAATAGGAAGTAGCTGTCAAATTTCAGAAACATTCACAATAAAGTTAGGTAGACTGCCAATTTGTGTCTTTGTAGGTTTCTGTAAATTTCAAAGGCAATTTGTGCAAATCAAAATAGGTAAGAATATTCCACTGAAATATAACACAACATACATCAAAATATTTGAGGCCACATCTTTATTTTACTGGTTACATCAGAAAAGGCATCTTAGGTGCATTTTTATAAACTGGAAACGAATTGGAGCGGAAAAAGAAAAAATAATAATAATAAAGAAAAACCACCTATCTTTCTCTCTCTATAATGAACTTGTCACTCAATATACTATGATTTCATTGTCCTTGAATATACATTGAACTGCAACTAATAGTACTATTACAACACAGAATGCATAATGCATGAGGCAAACTTGACCAATTCCCCAAGCAAAAATATATGGCCATGCATTGGAAGTAACTTAGGAAGCTTGCAAAAATCTACTGTTAACGCCCGTCCTATATAGATACAACTTGGATGCGCCAGTAACACGAATCTCAGTGTTGGCAGCTGCAAAGAGAACATTCCCTTCAGTGACTACATGTCCTTTAAGTGATCCTGCACTCATCAGTCCTTCCCCTGTCACAATCAAAAAGATCGAAGGACCTGGGACTGCAGGGAAGGCCACTGTTTCCCCTTGAGGAAGAATACAGCAATCAACCTCAAACTCATCAAATGGTGGTATGTACCTCGTCACGTATGGATTTAGAGGAACTCCTTCCAGAATCTCAGGAGAACCCTGCAGCCGAAATAGATTTGGGAATCAAATGCTGAGTGCAACATATTCGTGCCATTAATATCAATAATGAGACAACAGTTCCAAAACTAAGTTTTGCGTACATGAGAAAGATAAGAGGTAAAATAAACAGCTGCTCCCTCTTTTCGGGATTTGGATCCTCACAATTCCTTAGAAAATTGAGTGTTAATAGGTCCCTCATATGTGTTTTTCTCCCTTTAGAATTTCCAGAAAGTTGAGAAGATAAAAATTCCCTCTTTTATATCCCTTCCCACGGATGGTTCTTAAGACACAGTGATAAGTATTGCTTCTTTGCAGAGTGCAGTGCAGGCCAACTAATAGAAAGCTAGGCTCAGGTGAAAAAATAAAAAAAAATCAGAGGAATCAGTAACCCCATAAATATTGTGTCCCCACTGATTTATCTAGCAGTTCTCATTATGAGGAAAGACAGGGTCTCAAGGTGATATAGTAAAGTACAAATTTTGAACAAGGGCTCCCAACCAGGGATCTTTCCCCATATAGAAAACCACACTACCTATCCAGCAGAGCCTGGATGGCTTTTATCATGGAATGGGTCCCAAATATATATATATATATAGATCTCTTTCTTCCTCTTTTTCTCAAAGCTTAATTGTTATAATCAAATATTTCAACCTGCATTGCCCTATTACAAAAGTCAAACCTTAAAAGAATAAAATTTCTAGAACTATGCTATTCCACCCCTTCCTCCAAAATTTAAAAAAAAAAAATAATAAGACTTAATTGAACAGTGAATTGTACAATTCAACAAAAATCAAATTCTGCAAACTGACTGTTGATATAAAGCAAAATAAGAGATTAAAAAAGAAAAAAAGGGCTAAACCAAAACTAATTTCCCAGTTCCCACCTGCCCCTCCATTGCCAGGATAAAGGAAAGTAGGGGAACAGAACATACTGCCTCTTAGTTATCTTATGAAGCAAAAGAACTGAATGGTCTCCATACATTCCTCAGCCTAGTGAGACAGCACGTCATAAAGTCCCATAAGGAAAGGATTTCTAAAACAAAACTGCAGTAACAAGCATAGCCTAGATCTATCACTTGCCTGTTTGTATGTAAGCATGGAACAAAGAGTTTTGACATCTATGTATTTTGGGGTAAGGCCAGCTCGCACAACATTGTCTGAAGTTGCCATGCATTCAACGCACTCACCACATATATATGCATGTGGTTCATTTGCCCCAAGGTACAATGCTTCACCAGGATTGAGTTTAACATGGTTAAGAAAGAAGGCTGCTATGACACCAACATCAGCTGGGTACTGCCTTTCCAACTGCAGCACCAGCTGCTCCTTATCTGTCAACTGCCTCACCTGATGCAAAATGAGAATATTATGGTATAGAATAAAAGTTATCATGTGTCAACATATACACATTATCAATAAAATAACAGCATTATTTTGCATCAGGTGCTAGATGCTAAAGCTGCTTTAACACCCTATGTGTATGTAATGCACAATATGGAGGAACGGCTGATTGACTTCCACCCAAATAAGTCGTGTTTGTTTCCATGTACCATTGAGAACACTTAAGATAACAACAGACTAAGACTGCAAACTTCTGATCCTCTCTAAAGAGAAGATAATATGATATAACACTGCTAAAGGTAAACATTAAGTTTTGCCTTCACAAAAGTGAATTAGCTATAATATCCGACTGATTCCATAGAATAAAATGCATTTAAGCTAAATTTGTAAATTGTAACAAAGAGAGTGTCTTATCAACCAACCTGACTTTCCTTATGCAGACGACTTTTCAATCTGTTCACTGCTTCAGTTACTTTCTCTTTACTCCCTGACATGAGTTTGGTGAAAACTTCCTGCAGAACAGCTTTTACTTTCCCTTCACCATCCTTATCACTAACTTTTAAGACCGAGCTTGCACCTGCTGTTCCAACTAATTCCACAACCTCAGGAACAGTATGAAGCACAGCCTTTAACTCCTGAACAGAAAACACAACATATTGCTCACTTGGTTCGAGTGAATAACATCACGAGTATGCATTTTTTTCAAACAAAGAGTCTGTGCATTTACCATAAGCAAGCTCTAGCCCAAAAAAGAAAAGCACTAATCTGTTACACTAAGAAATATAATGGAGTTCATTGTTTATTGGCATGTAAATTAAACTCCACTTTTCTACTATTCAATTAGTGAATATGAACCATCATGGACCAAATATAAAGTAGGAGCCATCAATATCTTTCAATTAAAAGTTCAACCCTGGCACCTAAAATCACACAAGTCATAATTAAATCCAAAAATATCAAACCAATATAGGCTTTGCTTGTGTAAGCATAACTAAGAGGCCATATATGGCAAATCTGAATCATCACGTTTTTTTAACAATCATGTGCAGATATTCCAAAGGTCAGGACTCTCCAAATTGGACTACAAAGCTGAACGAGTCTTAGCTTTAACACAATGCTAAACAACCACTCTTTCCCTACTATTAAATAATATGGCCTCATGAACAGCCTAATACATATGTACTTCCAGAACCAACTAAAACAGACTTTGAGAAGAAAAAATGACTATGTACTTCAAAATGTCCAAAGTAAGCAGTGAAGAAAAGCTATAGAGCCTAGAGGCTAGAATCACGGAATAAATACGAAATAAAAATTTAGGGGAGAAGTTGGGAGGGGGGAGGGGGAGAGGAGACACCTTTAAAAGTATTCAGTGATCTGCGCAGGAAGAATCCAAGCACCTATATGGCACAATTTTTTTGCAGGACAAATTAACAGACACTTGAATTATCAACATGATTAGGAGAACAGAACTCAATCCACGTTAAACTGCACTCAAATTCTAAATTGAATATTTTGGCTCTCAAGCGGTCAACAGAAGCTTAGCATCTATCTTGCCTATTTGAACTGATAGACTTGCTACAAGAATTATACAAATAGGTCACGGCAGCAGCACTATATACCCTCAAATAATTCTTTTACACCAATTCTCCAAGTTGCCAGCCATTACACCAATTTGTACATACAAATCAAGCAGGGGGCATAAATGCTGGTCCAGGTCAATCACTATAACATAAATACATCATCAAAAAAAAATCCCAACACCAATACCATCTCATAAAAACCGCAAGCAAAAGCAGATCTACAAGTTGAAGGCACAAAACTTCCACTATCTGCACTGTACACAACTCTTATTTGTTAAGTTATTAACTCAAACTTTTGTTATTTAATATGTTCACAAGATGTTCTAACTCCATTGTATGGTTGGCTATCAAAGGTTACATCAGAAAGGAGCCTGTGAAGAAGGGTTACGTGATTAACATATTCATGAAAAGTTTAGGGGAACAAAGATGATCCAGTCGCTTCATTATGGGAAATGGGGAATGTTCTCTTCCAACCACCTAAAGTACAAACATACCAATTTAAAGTTAAGTAGGGATTCACATAATTTCTCAATAAACCCATCACGAATTCTAATTTGCAAAGACGCCATCCGTGTCAAAACTACAGAAACAGAATTCAAGTACAACATCAATTTCCAGAAGCCGTAATTTAGAATGGCAACACATTTTTTTTTCCGAACATAATTAAAGAATTGTTTATCACAATGTCGATGTAGAAGAAACCCGATGAGATCACACGTTTGTATAATACAAAAATTTAATAAAAGATTCCACAGAATAAATAACCTTAAGCGTGATAAACCCACATAGGGCCTGAAAGTCGGTCATTGCCAGAGCCATCTCAGGTTTGTGATTTCCATCTTTATAAACATCAGGCTGCAACTTGTGCAAAGTCCAAGCCAACTCCTTGTCTGGGTGAGCCTGTATTGATAGCGCCTTTGCCACTGAGAGTACCTGACACACAAAGAATCTACAGTGCCCAGCAATCCGAAGGAGCTATATTGGTAAGAAGAGATAAACTCTCCTTGACAAAAAATTCCTCTAGGTATCACTCTAGGATTAAAAATCCTGAATTCACCACGAGGGAAGTGCGCCATGAGCTGAAGAAGGAATAGTCCGGACAAAGTTCGACCATAGTTAAGTAAAAAAAAAAAAAAACTGCCCAGCATCCCTTTTTCTAATCCCCTCTCAAAAGTCTATTCTGGGATACAAAATATAGAGGAGGGAAGTGCGCCTTAAGATCAGGAATAGGCTGGACAAAGTTCAAAAATACGTGACCGTAATAACCCAAAAACAGAAATACAGTGCCCGGCATTCCCTTTCTGATCTCCGGTCAATATTCTATTCTGCGACACAGAATATAGAGAATCATACCTTGAACAGGAAAGGTAGATCACAACCCCACTTCTTGAGAACCTTCTCGCCTAGCACATTTGGGTTCCTTGACAACCACGACTTAAGGGTCACATTCTCTGAACCATCTACGACGCCGTTTTCGTGGTTGGAGACCAGGAACGAAGGCCCGGAATCGTGGGTTCCCATCCATAGCTCCGCATACGGCTTCTCGGGTTCGAATCGAGACCCAGAATTCAAAGCGAAGAGTCTAGCAACTTGGGAGTCTCGACCCAATCGACCCCAATTATAGTTCTGGACGGAGCATTGAAGCCTCTGAAGCTTCTCCTCCTGTGGGTTCTTCGTTGCAAGACCAGCAGCTTCCATGAAATCGGAAAGAAGTATGGAATTCTAGTGAAGAGAAAATTGACGGAAGGGAATATAACGAGAATGCGGGTATATGCCCGTCATTGCTTGCTTCTTGATATTCTAAGCGTCTGGAATTGGAACGGTGCCATTAGTGGAAAGCTTTTACTAGGGAGAGAGATCGACAAATGAATCGGACATTCGAAAGATAAAGAGGGTGTGCAAGTGGGGTAAATTCCTGACAGTTTCACTTTCTCTTCATCTCCATGTCATCAACTTTTCTCGGATTGCTCGACGGGCACGAAAGTTTTAGCTTATTTTCCAGTCAAACAACCAATTTTTTTTATTGCACCTGATTTATTTTTTAATAATAAATGAAATAAGGAAATGGGACCCAAAAAAAGATATAAATAATTTTTTTAAGCATTTATTTTAAAAAAATACTATAATTATACAGATGTCATAGTTGTATTAGATATTATCATATAAAATCTTGAATAACTTTAGTTAATTTTATTCATTTTTATAATATCATATAGTTATAATTGAAGGTTCTTTTTCCTGTTTAATTTCGTACTGTTGAATTCGTCTTCTCGTATATCTGAACAATTTTTTAACCCTTATATATTGTTTACATTATCTAAGAAAATAAAACAAAATTATAAAATTAATCCCACACAACTCAATTTATTATTACCTTTTATTTAAAAAAATATTAAAAATTATGTATTAATTTAATTTTTATTTAAATAATTTATTTATGTACAAATAAATTAAAAATATAACACTAATACAAAAGAAAATAATATAATTTTCGTTATATTTTATTATCAAAATTTTAATTAAAACATAATAAAAATATATAGTTTATTAACAATATTATAATAATTATATAATTTTTCAATTTAATTACATATTTATCACAATATTATTAAATAATTATATATTTATTATATTTTAATTACAAATTTAATAATAATAAATAAATAATTATATTTAAGTTTATTCTTAATATAAAAATAATATTAATGAACTATGAAACTAGGAAACTTCTCCTGGGGAAACTGAATCCGCTACCAAAAAAGAGTTCGTTGAGAAAGCGGCAAAGGGACCGCCACGTCTGATGATGAAGGCACTGAATTGGATTTATCGCGAGAAAATGACAAAAACACGCTCGGTTTTCTCGTACGACGACGCCGTTTAGTTTAATATAAGAGCTTGGAAGCCGTAGAGTCGGTGGCCGACTCAGTGAATATAGCAAGCCATCGTATCGTGGGTCCCACCAACCGACGCCCTCGTTTCCCAGAGCAAAATTCACGGTTAGTTGCCTTGGTGATACATTAGGCCGATTGATAATACTGTATTAAAACTTACTAATAAATTCCACCAAAACAAAACATTAATATAATTATAATTTACGAGTAAGGATTAAACAATTACACATGTGATAATTAATTAATCAACTTAATAGTTATCGAAAATTAAATTTAGTAACATATTGTGTAATTCTTTATTTTCTATAAATAAGTAGTTGCATGAGTACCATTTATAAATATTTTTGTATTTTTTAAGTTATATAATCACCTCTTTTGAAATATATCTCTAAGTTTTATATAAATATATATATATATATCCATCTCCTCTATTATAGAAATATATAAAAACTATTTTTAAAATTAAGATATGACTAACATAGTATTATTTTTTATTAATAAATAAGTTATTAAATAATTTAATTTTTATTTTATTTATTTTATGTTAAAAATTATATTTAATTAAAAATATTTATTTTATATTATTAAATATATATTTAATACTTATTATTTCATATAAGTAATAGATATAAAATTATTTTAGTCAAAATATATATAATTATAACTTATTATTTATTGCACGAAATATTAATGTAATATATGTTTTGATTTCAAATAAAAGTATAATTTTTAAAAATAAAAGAAAGATTATATAATTTAGATATTTTTTAAGATATGGAAGAATACTTTGCTATTTTTTTATTAATTATCATCACATCATCGTATAATTATATAATAATAATTATTATAATATAGCTTATAAAAAATTTGTGTTCAGAGCTACATCTATATTTCCGTAGCGGTAATGGCATATCAAGGCATTAGTAGTATTATATTATTATAAATATTTTAAATTTAAATTATTTATATAAAGTTTGATTAATAATAAGTAAATTATTTATATAAAGGTAAAAATTCAGGGCCAAATAAAATTAACATAAAGGTAATTCTTTTAGATATCGATGTCAAATTGCACATCTAAAAAGTTCCTATAATTTTCAATGAAAGATGGTATTATAATGGAATGGCAAATTATCAAAAGAAAAAAAGTTAAAAACTGGTTATTCTAACGTTATCGATTAAGATATGGCAAATTCCTATTTAGCTCACTGTTATATAAATGTAGCTTTTTCTTTCTCTTATTTTTTAAAAAATATGATCAGGACATTTTGGGCCCATTTTGTAGGTCAATGGAGATTATATTTGTTTCAAATAATTTTAAGGATGTAACTCTACATCAATTTGATGTATTTAAGAGATAACTTCTTTTTAAAATGCAAGTTCCAAGATTTAAATCCAAATATTCAAATACACCTCCTTGATTATTAGGCTTTGGGGTTATTTAAATAAATATGTTTAGGATATAATTTAAGTAAAATGCCTTAAATATTTACTCTATATGTTTAATGTTCTTGCCTATTGTACTTTTTTTTCTCTTTGGGGTAAGCCTCATCCCAAGTTTGAATTTGATGTGTTAAGTAGCCTCTAGGTTGTCAGATTTTTTTTTCTAAGTTTTTTTAATCTCAATTATTATTATTTATTTAAATTAACAGTTAAAAAATTACTTTTATAAAACATTATACATTTTTTAATACTAAATTATTAAATCTATTATTCTTAATTTATATTATATCTGTCTCTTCTTTACAATTTATTATTACATTAAATGTTATACTTGTATAATTGATATTGGATGAAGAATTATTGAATCAATACATGAGAATTCAAACCAGTCTTTAAAAGATACGTGTTTGAAAAATCATAATTACCTCCAAAATTATGTTTTTTCTAAAATAATAAATTGTTGTTTCTACACAAACGTGATTTGCTACTAGGTTTTCAAATACACTCATAATTTTTGCTTTTGGCCACATTAAAAGATATAGTTAAGTTAATCATGGAACATAGTTTTTACATATTTATAAGTTGAATAAATTAGAATGACCTCTTCTAAAATGTTATGAAACTTACTGAAATATATCTTCTAATTTTATACTATAAAAAAAATTTTTTTATTGTTATTTTTTAGAGGATGCAAGGGTATACGTGTTAAAAAAAATTTAACGGAAAAGATATTTGCATATAAAAATTAAAAGTGAAAATTTCAAAATTAGTGTTTACATAAAATTCAAACGTAATTTTCTCTCACATTATGACCAATAGGTGATGGGTAACATCAATGAAATGAAAAATATTTATTATTAGAAGTTGAAGCATAACAGTGTTCATTTTCATGCTATTCCTATATTAAACTGGAGAAATTGTACCAGAAAATTTGAACAAAAAAGAAAGCTTGATTCCAACCTTACTGAACTTATATTTAATTATTTTTAGCTTCATAATGTTCTTATATAAATGAGAAGCTTCTGAAGGTATAGAAATTTAATCATTAGGATGTTGGGTGGGAGATGTCAATAGCAATTTTTTATTCATAGTGACATTGACAGTCATAGGCTCAAATTTGACTCATCATTACTAATTATTGATGCAAGGAGCTAATCACATAGGAATCCAGTAGAGAAAAAAATATCAAAAGCAAAAGAATAAACTATCTTTATTTTTTTAATTATTAAATCGAAAAATGTTGTAATTACTTAAACTCATATATTATTATTTGATAAAAATTTAGGTAAGCCACATTCTACTATATTGTGTTTTAAGCTATTTGCTATACTGCCCAGGTTTTTCAATTGATTACTCATGGTTTGTTCCATTAACGCTCTACTACCTTCGGTCATTTTTTAATTAAATTCTGGATGGGATGGGCAATATCACATGATTTTCATCTCTATGAAATATCCAATCAAAAACTTCAATTTTAACAATCTCTATCCAAATCCTTAAGCCTCTATTGTTTTATTTGGTCTATTGCATCGCAAACATATTTTTTTGATATAACTTATATAATATTTATTATATTTATTATTCTATTTATTAAATTATTTTTTAAAAAATAAAGATAAAATAATTTTTTTTTCAATTTCACCTACTTCTAGCTATCTATATTTTACATTATCTTTATCATTTTATTTTTCAGCCAAATAAAGCAATGTGTTTAAGGCCCCAAATCTCTTCCTTTTGTTTATTGAAATCTTTAACTAAAGACAAAACCAAATTTCTTCTCCAATTTATCATTTTTGGCTAATGCATTATTAGTTTTGGTTTTTTTTTTTTGAATTTTTGGCCAACTAGTTTTTGGCAAAGTTAAAATAAGAGGATCTAGGAAATTAGGGCTTTTGAAACTCATGTAATTTTATTCCCCACTCTAAAAAAAGATATTCAATTTGACATTCTAATTTCGCATATCCTCATCGCGATCTCTAAGTTTCTTCATACTTGACACCCTAAATCCCTCCATTTTGTCCAGTAAAATCCCTAATTGGACACCCACATTATAATTTCTTCACCAATCCATCATGAGTTTTGAGTAAATTTCAAAATAGAAAACTTTCAGCAAAAACCATTATACAGACTTTGGGGAATTAGGGTTTTAAACAAAGTGTTTAGGGGAAAAAGTTCATATAAGAGCATTTGAATATGTAGGTATTAGATTATTTTGGTGAAACATGCATAATTATGCAGATTGGCTTAATTTTGGTGTATATAATCAAGTATGTATTAAGAAATTGGAGATTCAGGTTCAATTTTAATGGAGAATAGGGAATGGAGTCACATGATTAACACATGCTCATTTTGTCCAATATTTAATAGAAAAATAGTATGATAGCAAAGCGCTAGTGGAAAAGTATTGAGTATGATTAAAAACTTTTAAACAATAAGGTGGTTGATTGCAAATTAGTTAAATTACAAAATAGTAAGTTATGGTTTACCTTAAAAATTATTTAGTGATGTTTTATCATATTTTAAAAACCTATAAATAATGATTTTTTTTAAAGAATAGTAATGGATGCTTTCAAAATTGATTTAGTGTGTTAATAAAAATAAATACTTAATTTTATATTTATATAATATAACTAGACTTAAGTATAATTTCTTATATTTATATTAATAATTTTTTTAATAAAATTATAATATACGTAAAAAAATTATTTTAAAAAATAAATTATGTCATGTTTAATTGTAAAAATTATATATTTATCTATAAAAATTATACATTTGCTATTATTAAAAATTATATATTTATTATATTTTAGTTTGAGAACCTAATAAGAATTATATAATAATTTGCATATAATTTTTTTTCATATTTTATGATATTATTATTAAGTGTAAAATATAATTTATTATTTTATGGTTAAAGTTATTATAACTTTGATGTGGTAACATTTCTACTCTTCTAAGGTTGGCTCCATTAGTACAATACTACTTTAATCTTGATAAATATCAAACAAAACTCTTATCTAATTTCTCAATTTTCTCTCAATTTTATCCTCAAATTCGGTGTTAAAGTATTCTCTAAAAGGCCATGATCTCAACAACATGCATAATTTTTTTTTTACATTTAAAATATACTTCATTAAACATAACATACAACAAAGAACAAAAACAAATAACAATTAGTAAAAAAACCCAAAAAAAGGGAAGGAAAGAAAAAAACTAGAAACTTAGCCTACACCCTCCCAACAAATAGCAACATCAAAATTCAAAACTAATTATAGAGGGGGTCAGGGGATGAAAATTCCAACCAAATGAATGCATTCTTTTATTAAATTGCTTGGCAAGCCCGTCAATAGCCAACTTACACCTCAGAGAAAAAGTATAAAAAGACTTACTAGCTGAACAATGTCATCAATAATTAACTTACACCTCTAATCAGAACAATTTTCATTCTTTGTCATAGCAACAACTAGGGAGCAATTATCTAATTTAAACATCACCTTTTTCAAGTCTAAATGTAGATCCATAAGGATACCATATTTTAGGGCCAAAGATTCAACCTTGAAAGTTGAGGAAGCAACCTAAGTAGCATAACATAATTTAATAACCGATCCATAACAATCCCTAAAAATAACTCTAACACCATTCATTTCATTAAAGCTATTAAACTTTCCATTAGTATTTATTTTAATAAGATCCCATGTTGGTGGCTTCCACTTCACCACAGAAGGGGAGTTCAAAGCATTTGCTACATCTATTGTGATGAGCCATCCATGAGTACTCCAATAATCAGTGAGTACACTAGACAACTTATGCAAAATAACAAGTGGATCAAGATGGATATTTTCAAAGATCTAAGCATATCTATTTTTCCAAATGAACTAACTTATCATGGTTACAAGGGCTTTATCAAAATCTTCCAAATTTAATTCAAAAAATAGCCAACATAATTAGGCATTAAATCTAGTAATATTATAATGATACATTTTAAAGATAAAAGGGCTATAAAATGAAACTTTTTTAGTCCAGTCAACAACACCATCGTATGTTTTATAAATACTATCTCCAAAATTCAGCATAGGTGGCTTGTTGATAGACAACATTTTTGTAATAATCGGAAAGGAAAATTTTTTATTTCTTTTCTTTTGTTCTTCTCCCTTTCCTTCCCATTCACATTGCAACTCAATCCATTCATCCTTGTTTCTGTGCAATCCTTTTTCTGATGGTCTTGCTGTCATTTTCCTATACTAAGAAGCCACCACTAGTGTCCTGCTAACCATTCTCAAGCCTTTTTCTTGTCTATTTATGATCTAAAGTTCGTGGAAGGAAGCCATAGGTGCTGTCAGTTCACAGTGAGTTCTCCATCATCGAATCTTGATTATCTTCCCTTTCAGATACTAAGTTCTTTGATATTTACCTTTCCTCTTTCATTTTTAGCCTATCGTAACTTCCATAAGATGTTAAGAATGTTGCAAACCCTTCCTCCTTGTTAGTTGACTAAGAATGAGCTGATGAGTTGGGGTTATGTAGGTGAGCTTTCCAATTGCATTATTTATACATTAATCTTCAATTTTTTTTGTCCTTGAGGTAATCTTTAAGCTTAAATTATGGATTGGTAATTAAATGGGATGACCTAAGTTTACAATTAGTTGGGTGAATGAAGAATGAGGTTATGGAATGAGGTTTTAGTCAATTAGCTATTATTGAGTTATATAGATGTTAGGAATTGCTAATTTGAGCCACATAATAATCAGGGTGAATTATAGGTGTTGCTAAGAACCCTTATGAGCACCAACAAAGAAAGAACTTAGTCTTGCAAAGAGGGACAAGTGTTACCCTAGTGTTTGATATCACTGGTGAGTAGAAAACAAATTATAACTTTTGCTATGGTTTCCTACATCATTCATGTGCCTATGATAATGGTAGTTAAATTTTTATTCCAATAACTCACGTATGATTCTAGCAAAATAGGTTCTTAAATAGCCTATTATTTATGTACTTGAGTTAATAATATGATAATGTGGACTAAAATGTTGTTCAGTACCAAGTGCTAATATAATTATGGTAAGTACTTTTTGATAAGATTTGATACATTATTCGGTAAGTTAAAATTATGTTGTTATAATAATCATAACCCTAGCTTTTAAACTAGGATTTTTTACTACTACTACTACTAATAATAATAATAATAATAATATGTGCGTGTGTTTATATTTATATGTATTTATAAAGTATATATATATATATATATATTTCTTTTCTTTTATTTTGTTGTATATTTTAGCATAATTGGATTAACCATTGAGCACCTAATTTGTTGATTATTGGTTCCTTCATTTAACTGAGCATTTTATTGTTTTTACTTAAATTAATCCCTTAGGCAATCACTTTAAATTATGGTATCATTACTTAATTGTTACTAATAACCAACATACAATTCACTGATGATACAAGCCATTGGTTCTAGTAGTATAATGGAAACATTAAATGGATTTTATAAATGTGAGTAATGCTAATGTCTTAGGTGTACCTAGATAAGAAAGAGAAGGCTTGGGTGGAAAAAAAAGCTGCTCATTAGGTGTCACCACCCATGAAAAGTAAGGAGTTGCTAATAAGATATAGCTGTCCTAGAAAATATATACTATAATATATTAGATGTAGGTGAAAAATAAACTATGATAAATGTCAATTTTTTTATAATTTATTCTCCGTAATTTGAACATTTGATGATGAATTATGGCTTAATGAGTTTGATTGGATGAGATTTGATTTTAATTGGTCATTTTTGCACTTTAATAATTAACTTATATAATTTTTTACTTTTAATGCATAATTTTTTAAAAATAATTTTGTAAATTTTTCTACTTAATATTCTTTTTACTATTTGTGCAAATTTTTAATGGCCAAATGAAAATTAAATTGGGAGATAAATTTGGAGGAGAATAAAAATTTCAAGGAGGGAAGCCGCATTTTGCAACTTATAGGAGGGAATAATATTTAGGTTTTTAATGGAATTTTTTTTAGACAATAGAAATGGAAAATGGGAGTTAATGATGCAAGGGATTTGATTAAATAATTACACATACTCACATACTTTTGCATGGACGGCTCTGTGAAGAGAGGAATGAATCACAAACACACATCTAAACACGGGTTCATCATTACACGTCATTCATTCACAAGCATGTCTAGCTCACTCTTTCACACACTTTTAGGCTCTCAAGTTCATGAACAAAACACACACACAGAGGACACTCGTGATGCATATGGCATTTCCTTTCACGCACATGTCTAGCTACTTCATGACTCACACATGGGATTACACATGGTGGATTCTCTCATTCATGTACATGTACAACCTCACGCACACATATCACTTGGTTTAGTTGGCAAATCCATTACACTTTCTTACACTAATCATTCACACACTCACACATCACGACCTCCTATTACACACAACCAAATCCATATTAAGGCATAAGGATGTTTCATGTGAGGGCAAATCCATTTTCTAGTGGGGACGTGTCTTTTATACATAGGAAATTTAGGATGTTGACTCAAGTTCTCTCCATGCACATGAAGCATGCATAGGTTTTTATGTAGAAGGAAGGAGCTGACATGACTCACACACATACAAAAGAGAGGCACGAGCTTAAAAGGTCAAAAAGGCATGGGAATAACACAAGGAGCCTCTTACTATCACATGCATGACAATTTCACGCTACTCGGGCTTTTCTTTTCACAGAGATTATGGAGTAGATGGAGTGACACGTGCAGATCACTAATCCTAA
The DNA here is from genome assembly GCA_026724425.1 of Erythrophleum ivorense. Lineage (NCBI taxonomy): Eukaryota > Viridiplantae > Streptophyta > Magnoliopsida > Fabales > Fabaceae > Erythrophleum > Erythrophleum ivorense. The sequence goes on along the minus strand of JAIUCV010000001.1, from coordinate 7,483,385 downwards.
TTTAGGAAAAAAAGAAACATGTGAGAGGAAAGGCTGGGACATATAGGAAAAAGGGGAGCAGAACATCATTCTTCCATTCGATATATTCCCTTTTCATTAGAGGGAAGCTAATGGCCATACACTTGCAGCTTCAATTCCTTTATCATTTTCAATCTATGGAAGCTTAGATTTCTCTTATGGCTAATCTTGGATGCTAACTCCTTGATGAAAATTTGAGCTCTCAAGTTTAACTAAGACTAGGCTAATTTTCTTATCTCCTATCATATATATTACTTTATTCAATGTTCAATTGATTAAGTTTAGTTGATAGAAACTTGATTGTAGTGGTTGACTTGGATTGGTTTAATACTCTAAGTTTTGTTAAGAATTGGGAATGTATTATTATACCTTAAGTGTTTGATGAATTGCTCTCAAATGATTGTTTATTTTTCACCTATTTTATTTGCAAATTTCAGCTTAATTGTGCAATAGTTATTATGTAATTGATGCTAGAGTTGATTCTTGATTGGTATAATTAAAAGTTTTAGGAGTTTAAATAGTGATTTAGACTCTTAAGTGGAAAATCCAGCAACCTAAAAGAACATTTAAACTCTATTTAGGTGTGTTTTTACTCGTATATGCAAGTATTAATCACTTGATAGTATTATAGTTACAAGCTTCCAAATAATTAAGCACTTGTATCTTAATTGATTAATTGAGAAATTCTTTAATGAATGCACCAAACAAGGAGATTAAGTCTAAATCTTAAAATTTATCTAATTAGAGCAATGATAATTAAACTTAAGGAGGTGAGTCTAAGATTAACTACTTTACATTATTAGTTGATTTCATCACTTTAGTTATAGTTTTCAATTCTTATTGTTTACTTGAATTCAATTAAATTTCAAAAATCAAACCTCCTAAATTACTTGTTATTCTTGTGTTTTCACTTGACTTTCACACTTAAAGAGCTTTCTTACAAGCCATTAGAATCCAACCCCTAGGGAAACAATCTAGGTTGTATCACTAACTGCAAATTTTAATTCAACCTAGTTATTTGAAATTGTTAAGTATAATCATCAAATTTGGTACCATTGCCGAGGAAATTGGATTAAAAATTGTTCGAAAAGTTATCTAGGTGTTTTTGCTCTGTTGCCTTGTTTTGAACTTGAATTTTGGTCATTTCCATATTGTGCATCAATTGCTCTACTTGCTGAAATTTTTGTTTGACTTGTTTAGAAAATTCTGAAACTTGGTCTCCTTAAGTATTTGGGTAAGATAAGCAAAAATTATAGCTTTAGTTATATGGTACCACGTTTTAAAGCCAAATTCCAACATTTACGGCATTTTTTTTGAATTTTTAAATATTTTTTCAATTTTTTTAAGATTCTTTTAATTTTTTCAGATTTAATCTATTTATTTTTGTAAGTTTCTTTTGTGTGGTTTCTTTTTGTTTTAAAGTGTTTTTATATGTTAGGTAATTGTTACTTTAATTTGGATTTAATTTTCTTGCTTTTTGGTGTGTGAAATTATGCTAATTTGGTTACTTATTTGAATTTTCTATGTGTTTTAATTTTTCTCAGATCATCTATCCAAAAACTTTTGAAACTTGGTACTTTTATATCTAAGGTGGTGTTGAGCAAAGTCACAGCTTTAACTATGAGGTAGCCTCTAAATTGGCCAATTTCCATAATTTTCCTTGAGCTTTCTAATTTTCAAGTATTTTTCTAAATTCTAGGCCCTTTTTTCTATTTTTCTAGGTTTATTTCTTTGATTTTTCTTAGTTGGTTCTTGTGTTATTTTTTAATTCTTGCTTAATTAGTTTATGACATAGTCCTTTGGTGAAAAATTGGTTGATTTAGACCCTGAGATTGAAAGGATCTTCAGAAGGCAATTAAGGATCAAGAAAAATAATATTAGTATAAGGAATTGGTAGTACGTCTGTGACTTTTGATTGTGTGCAAGAACTTGGTTGTGTACCTCATTTTTCTAATTGTAATATGGCTGAACAAGAACAAATAGGTAGTGAGGTAATCAAAACAAGTTCAATATTATGGCGAGTTAGATTCCTAGTTAAATACCAATAATAATAATGATGATGATGATGATGATGATGATAAATAATATACCTTTTTGAAAAATCCAATCAAACTAGTAAAGATTAGTTAAAGATACAGCTTAAAAAAGAGGCTAATGAACTATGGGGAAAAAGGCTAAAACTAGGATCTTATATAAGATTGGGAGTTATCATAGGATAAGTTCTACTTCTTAGATTTAAATCAAAGAGAATGAAACTATAAATGGAATTCTTAAATTGAAAGAATTACTATGATTTAGGGAACTATTCAAGTAAACTGATAGAAGAGAGTAACAATGATTCATTTGGTGATGGAGAACCAATAATTATTCGGCAAACACTATGAGTAGATTATAAAGCTTGATACATTTTTTTTTTCTTTTTTTTTTACCTTCTTCCAACTTTTACTTCTTTACTTCTTACTTGTTTTTATGTGGCTCTAAGATGGGCTTTGTAGGGAGTATCTTTATGTATATAAATATTTTAGATATTAAATCTTTTGGATTTTGTTATGTTACAATGCAATTGTCATTGTGTTGAAGTTGAAATTGTATGCTCCTCTACGTGATAAATGGTGATAAAAGACCACCCTCAATCTGATGATTCTGAATTATGATAGTATTCTAATTTTGAATCTTCTAAATGTTTTAAATATGAATATATGAATTTGAATTTCTTTAGGAAGCTATCTAGTATAGAACCCTGTAGCTAACAGCAGTATTTGTTGGCTTTGGTGCACCTCAATTTGAACTCCAGCTAGCAAGGGTATCGCTAGCCCCATGTGTAGGCCATCACACGTGGATCTATGCTGATTATCGCGAGTTATTTGCTCTGCGTTTATGAATACTTACCCTTGCAAGCTACATGCTCTACGTCTATTCTATTTCGATTTTAACTAAATGCTTCCTATTCTAATTTGCTAAATGACCTCATAGTAAGAATTTTATTTAAAATATTCATTTAACTATGCCACAAACGTTGAATTATTTGTATATTAACATTGTTATTTCATATCATTGGCGAATTATTTTGTTCTTATTCTTATTTAAAATAATACAAAATCATGATTGTTTATTGACTCTCAATGCGAATAATAATTTCAAGAAATTTGGTACCTGTTTGTCCCTTTAATTATCATACTTTAGTTTTTTACTCATTGAGTACCACGTCTCATTCCATTATTTATTTTTGCAAATAGGGGACTTCTATCCAATGTTCCTTTGATGTAATTCTGGAAAGTCATGAGAGATGGGCTAGCGGTTGGTCTATTTGTGACTAATAAACTAGTTTTATATGTGCATTGTTACACCTTAGAGTTTGTTCCACAGATTATAGTAGGATCCCTGCCCTTCTAGTTATATCTTTATATTGATTGATGGAAAAGAATGAAGCTCTTTTGTTGTAGGTTCAGTCAAATAAGTTATAGGTAATCTAAGGGAAACTTTGTTGGATTCTTATAACAAACTAATTGTGATTTAGATATAAAATATAGTTTAGTTGTGGAATTGTGATCCTGGTAAGGATAAAGCAAATTTATGAAATGGTGTTTTAATTTGAAAATATCATATAAAAATTTAATCATGCATTAGAATTTTATAGGACTTGTGTGTCTATCAGGCTTATGGGTGCAAGGTCTCCTCATATCTCATGCCAATCATGTCTCCATTCGAGGCGTGACATAAATGCTAACATGAATATGTATACACAAGTTAATTTGAATCTCAATAAGAATTTAAATGGTAACATGCATGCTAGAACCATTAAAGAACTTGCAACTCTTGATGTGCATTATTATAATTTCTGTATACAATATCTAGAATTAAATGCAAATTTTGAGCTTAAGTCTAGATTGATTCATTTACTTTCTAAATTTTATAGACTTGTAGGAGATGATCCTTATAAGCATTTGAAGGAATTCATGTTGTTTGCTCCACCATGAAACCACAAGGAGTTTTAAAAGAATAGAATAAGTTTAGGGCATTTTCTTTCACTTTGGATGGCATAGCTAAGGATTGATTGTATTATCTTCCTTTAAGTGTTATTAATTATTGGGATAAGTTGAAACACCTTTTTTTTGGAGAAATTCTTTCTTGCATCCCATATAGCTTCTATTAAAAAAGAAATTTGTGAGATTCATCAAATGACAGGAGAAACTCTTTATGAATATTTGGAAAGATTCAAGAAGTTTTGTGCTAATTGTTCACACCACCATATTACTGATAAGTTGTTGATTTAATACTTCTATGAAGGGCTTTTACTAATGGATAGGAATATGATTGATGCTGCATCAGGTGGTGCTTTGATTGACTTGACTCTAAAGTAGCTTATGATCTTATTTCTAAAATGGGTCAGAACGGCCAATAATTTAGTACTAGAATGGTGTAGTCAGTAAGGGGTATCAATGATATTTATGCTTCTCAGTATGATTAGACTTAGTAGAAAATGCAAAATACTTTAGATGAACTTTCCTCCATGGTTATATAGATGGCCTTAGTTCAAAGGCAAATTATTTCCTATCCTTCACAGTAGGTCTTTACATATGCATCTTTAACTGATTTTGTGTGTGATATATGTTCTATAGCCACACATTCTATCAATGCCCACAACTAGACAACCGAGTTGAGACTTGTGCTGGGATCTTTTTGAGAAAGCCAATGCAATATGGATAATATAGATATGATCCATATTCACACACTTATAACCTGAGGTGGAGAGATCACCCAAACTTGAGATATGGGGAAGGACAACAACAATAAAACTATAATGCTGCAAAGCCATCTACATAACTCCCCAACCTATAAGACAGTCTATTCCTATATAGGAGGAGTTTAGTAAAGGGAATAGCCTGGAAGATATGATGAAACAACTTATGAACAGGCTTCAACAAAATGAAATTCAACATAGACAAAAAATACAGAGTATTGAAACACAGATTAGTCAGTTGACAAGCTCAGTAAATGAGTTAAAAAGTCAAGGATCAGGAAAATTACCTTCACAGATATTGATTAACCCCAGAAGCAGTAATGTCAATGCTATCACCCTTAGAAGTGGGAAGAAAGTTCATAGGTCTTTAAATACTAGTATTACGATAAGTCAACGTTAGCAAAATAGAGGTCACACGAGATAAGCTTAAAAAGGAAAAGGATTTAAAGAAGATTTTACCTCTCCCATGTAAACTTGCCTAGGGGAAGAGCCAAGCTGAAGTAAAACTTCAAAAAGAAATTCTTAAGACTTTCAAGAAAGTTGAAGTCAATATACCTTTACTAGAAGTCATTAAGACTATTCCCAAGTATGTCAAATTTCTTAAAGAAATGTGTACTAATAAGAGGCAGCTGAGAGGGGATGACAAAATCAATTTTGGTAAAAATGTTTAAGCACTTATACAGTCTGCAATGCCTACTAAGTGTTAAGATTTGGGAAGTTTTACAATACCTTGCACCATTATAAATTTTGAGTTTTTTGATGCTTTAATTGATCTTGGTGTTACTATTAATGTAATGCTTGAATTAGTATATTCATCTTTGTAGCTAGGAGATTTGAAATCAATTGGAATGGTTGTGTAGCTTGTAAACCAAAGCATGGCTTATCCTTCAGAAGTGATGGAAGATGTCTTGGTTAAGGTAAAAGATTTAATATTTCCAACTAATTTTTATGTTTTTAACATAAAGGATGATAGATATAGGTCTCATGGTCATGTATCGCTCATTCTAAGTAGACCTTTCTTAAAGATAGCTGAGACAATCATAAATGTACATGAAGAAACTCTTTTTATGGAATTTGCTGGCAATGTAATATATTTTAATATTTTTTATGCCATGAAGCACCGATATATCTTAGTGCGAGTTTGATTGATATGCTAGTTAATAATGCTAGTACTGAGTTTAGGGACAATTTGTTGACTGATTCTTGTAACATTACTGATTTTGATGATTCTTTGAGACACACTTGTGATAGTTCTCATGTATGTATTATATGTAGAGAGATTGATGAATTTTTAAATTGTGAAGACAGTATTGACTCTGAAGAACTTAGTGCATGTATTGATCAAGTTAATTTCATTGGATCTATAACCTTTATTGATTATGCGGGTTTTAATGATTTTTCTAGTTCTAATGAGACTTTGCATGCTAATATAGATTGTTTGGATAGCCATAGTGCTAATATTCATTTGATTGTTAATTCTTTTGATTCTTTCCATGTTACTAATGTTTCCTATGCTGTAAAAGAATCTTTTATTTCTTGTGAGTTATCTGAGCAAGTGTATGGTATGGAGGAAATAGTGCTTAACAAGCTCATAGGCTCTGTTGAGCAAGCTCCTATCCTAGAGTTTAAACCACTTCTAGATATATTGAAATATGCTTACCTTGAAAAAGGAGAAAAACTCCCTATCATTGTGGCTAGTGATATTACTCAGGATGATAAGGAGAAACTTTTAGAGGTTTTGAGGAAGCGAAGATAAGCAATAGGATGGATCTTGGTAGATATACCAAGCATTAGTCCTGAGACTTGTATACATCATATTTTGTTGGACGATGGAGATAAAATAGTGAGGTAACCTTAAGGGTGACTCAACCCACTTATTTCTGATATGGTTAAAAAGGAAGTATCTAAACTCTTATCTATTGTATTATATATCCAATTGTTGATAGTCAATTGGTTAGTCTTGTGTAGGTTGTTCCTAAAAAAATTGGGATTATAGTGGTCCAAAATGAAAATAACGAGTTGGTGCCAACTCGTGTACAAAATAGTTAGAGGGTTTGCATTGATTACAGACATCTTAATTCTGTCACCAGAAAATACCACTGCCCTTTTTCTTTTATTGATCAAATGCTTGAGCATTTAGTTGAGAAGTTTCATTATTGTTTTCTTGATGGATTTTCAAGTTATTTTCATATATGTATAGTTGAAAAGACAACATTCACTTGCCTATTTGGAAAATTTACCTATAGAAAGATGCCATTTAGCCTTTGTAATGCTTTTGGAACTTTCTGGTGGTGCATGGTGTTTATTTTTAGTGAATTTTTGAAAAATTGTATGAAAAGTTTTATGAATAATTTCACTATGTGTGGGAACTCTTTTGAAGAGTGTTGGTCTAGTTTGGATCGAGAGTTCTAGAGAGATGTATATAGAAGAACTTTATACTTAATTTTCAAAAATGTCATTTTATGGTTTGAAAAAGCATTATATTGGGTCATGTTGTATTTGAAAAGGGCATAAAGGTTAATAAGGCTAAGATAGATATTGTCACTTCTTTACCGTACTTGACATGTGTTCGAGAGGTTCAATCTTTTTAGGTTATATAGGTTTTTACAAGAGATTCATATAGGATTTTAGTAAAATTGCATTGCCATTGTCTGAACTATCACAGAAAGATATTGATTTTCATTTTGATGATACATGCAAAGCAGTTTTTGATGTGCATAAGAAGAAATTGACTTCCCCATCCATTATTCAACCCCTTAATTAGAGTCTCCTATTTGAGCTTTTACGTGATACTTCCAATTATGCTTCAAGAGTAATTTTGAGCTAGAGAGTGAATAAAAAGTCCCATGTAATACTCTATACATCCAAGACTTTGGATGGGAATGAAGCAAATTATACCATTACAAAAAAGGAATTTTTTGTTAATATTTTTTCTTTAGATAAATTTAGATCTTATTTGCTTGATACTAAAGTAATTATTTTCACTAATCATGCAGCCTTGAAGAACTTGTTGAAGAAACTTGATGCGAAGTTGTATGCTATGCATAGTTTTTACCCATGGTATGTGGACTTAGTGAATTATCTAGTTGCATTTGAATTACTTGTTGACTTGAATAAACATTAGTTGGATAAGTTTACTAGTGAAGCTAGATACTATATATGGAATGATCCATACCTATGGAAACTATATAGTGACCAAGTGATTAGACGTTGTGTGCCTGATATAAAGATTGATTCTGTCATGAGATTCTGTCACACTCTTATATATGGAGGTCACTTTAGTCTAAAGCGCATAGCTAAGGAGGTTCTAGATAGTGGATTGTATTGGGCTACCTTATTTTGTGATGCCTATGATTTTTGCAAAAGATGTGTTAGGTGTCAACAAATAGGGAGCATACTTAGGAGAAATAAAATGCCATAGTATCCTATTTTGTTTTGTGAAATATTTAAGGCATTGACTTTATAGGACATTTTCCTGCTTCTTTTGACTTTGCATATATTTTATTAGTATTAATTATATTTCAAAGTGGGTGGAAGCAAAACCCACTAGAACTGATGATTTTTCTATAGTTGTAGAGTTTGTTTACTTTCATATTTTCTGTAAGTTTGGGATTCCCAAGGCTATCATTAGTGACCAAGGCATTCACTTTTACAACCAAAGTAAGTAAAACTTGCTTAACAAGTATAGGGTTGTGCATAAAGTGGCTACTCCTATCACCTTTAAACAAATGGCCAAGTAGAGACTTCCAACTGCGAGGTAAAGCAAATTTTGGAGAAAACAGTGTAGCCAAATAAAAAAGATTAGAGCAAGAGGCTAGATGATGCACTTTTGGCTTATAGGACCACTTTCAAGACTTCGATTAGAATGTCTTCCTATCTGATTGTATTTGGTAAGGCTTGTTACTTGTCGGTTGAGATAAAGCACCAGGCTTTTTGGGCAGTTAAGCAATGTAACATGGAGTTAGAGAAGGTTGTTGTTGAAAGGAAGCATTAGTTGTAGGAACTTAAAGAAATTAGAAAGGATACTTATACGAACTCCAGAATTCATAAGGAGAAGACTAAAGCATTTCATGATAAAATGATATCTAGGAAGGACTTCAAAATTGGTAAAAAAGTTTCACTTTACAAATTCGGATTAAAATTCATGCTTGGTAAATTGTGTTCTAAATAGGAGGGTCTGTATGTAGTTTCTGATGTTTTCCCTTTTAGTATAGTTGAGCTTATGGATGAGAAGATTAAAGCTAAATCTACAGTAAATGGACATTGACTCAAGCATTTTCATGAGGAGTTTCCGAGAGAGGACAAAGAAGAGCTCCAACTTCAAGACCCACCTTGACTACTTGGTTGTATACTTTTCTTTTTCACTTTTTATATTGTGTTATCTGTCCTTTAGTTAAATCTTGTACTAGCATTGAGGACAATGCAATGTTTAAATATAGAGCGAGCATTCAAATAAAATTATTTATTTTGCTTTGTTTTGGTTAGTTGATTTTTAGTTTTTGTTAGTATGAAGTTTTGTTTTATGTTATGTTGTTTGTGTATTTTGGAAAAAAAAAACACTTTTGTTTTTCATGGAAGTTGCTAGTATTGAAGTATGATCATAGCTTTGATATGTCTTGATAAGAAATTGATCTTATATTGAGAATGCAAGTTAAATGGCAATTAGCCTAGCTTTAATGACCTTTAATAAAGGTCAATTTACTTTGTGTGATTTTGTGCCTATTAATATTTATTTTTAGTATGTATCCCCTATCTTACTTTTACTCTAAAACTTAGCTTGAATCTTATTCAAAGCCACATTTATACATTTGTCAAAAGATTAAGGCATTCATTCATTTGTTTTGTTATAGATAGAGTCAAATAGTCATCCCTTATGTGTTTTACCATTTATTTTACCCCTTTGAGCTTTATATGCTTTCTTTTTAGCTTTTTAGTTATGAAAAACAAATAAATATCTTTTCCTACCTTGATTAGAATACTTTTAATTGTTATAAAAATATTTTATCTTGATAGGGTGGATAGATGTGCATTTCCACATCAATTTTGGGCTATCTAGTTTGTTCTTTTTGGGAGATGTGCATAATTGAAAAAATGTTTTTCAAAAATGATGCTTTTGATGAGAAATGTACATAGTTGAGAAAAAGTTTGAAGAAAAATATATATTTGGAAAAAGAAAAGAAGAAAAGATGAAGAAAAGCAATAAATATGTATGTGTGAACTGAGAAAAAAAAAAGGAAAAGAAAAAAAAGTTACTTTTTGTGTTTTCTTTGTACATGTTTGTTTGTAATAGGGCCTTAAAATGCACATTTATTCCATTCTATATCCTTTCTCTTTATGTTCTTGATAATTTTAAGTATTTGCTTTGCTTCCTGAATTGTCTTTAATTTTTTTATCTACCACTTGTTTCTAACCTGAACCTACATTACAATTATAATAAATACCTTATAAGTAATATATTGGCATTTGATTTTGAGTGGTGGAGATGTAGATAATAGCCAAACTTATGGTAGTAAAATTGGATAAGTTGAAATTTGAGAGTAAACATTTAATCCTAAACATTAAATAGGAGAATGACAAACACTAATCTATGTGAAGGATTATCATTGTATTTCATTTTTGTTAAATATATTGCCATGGTACTTGTTGTATTGATGCAAGTGATTAACTTAGATTGTTGGGATGTTTATATACTATGATCTTTCTTGTGTTAAGTGGCTTACACATTTCTTTTTGTTTCTTTTCATTAACCTTTTCTTAGAGTTTTAATTTATTTTTTTTAGGAGTGCAAAAATTTATATGTGGGGAAATTAATAAATATTAATTTTTACATATTTTATTCTCTTTACTTTGGACATTTTAATGATTAATTATGGCTAGTAGATTTAATTGAATCAAATTTGATTTTAATTGGCCATTTTTGCATTCTAAGAATTAACTTGCATAATTCTTGAGTTTTAATGCATAATTTTTTAAAAATAATTTTGCAAAATTTGTTACTTAATATTTTTTATTATTTATGTATATTTTTAATGAGAAAATGGAAATTAAATAGGGAAATAAATTTAGAGGAGAATTGAACATTGAATCAAGGGTAAAAATTTTAAGGAGGGAAGCCACATTTTGCAATTTAGGAGGGAATAATATCTAGGTTTTTAATGAAATTTTTTTTTTAGAAAATAGAAATGGAATATAGGAGTTCATGATGCAAGGGATTTTGTAGTATAATCATACAGACTCACATACTCTTGTACAGACAGCTCATGTGAAGATATGAATGAATCACAAACACACATCCAGATACGGGTTCATCTCATTTACACAAGTCACTCATTCATAAGCACGTCCAGCTCACTCTTTCACACACTTTTAGGCTCTCGTGTTCACAAATAGATACATACATGGGACATTCATGATAAACATGACATTTCCTTTCATGCACATGTCTAACTACTCCATGACTCACACACGGGATTACACATGGTGGATTCTTTCATTCACATACACGTAAGACTTCATGCAGATATATATTATCAAGTGGTTTAGCTGGCAGATCCATTACACTCTTTTACATTGATCATTCACACACTCACACATCACAACCTCCTTTTACACACAACTAGATTCACATAAAGGCACATTGACATTTCACACGATGGCAAATCCACTTTTTGGTAGGGACATGTCTCTTTTATATAAGAAATTCAAGATGTTGACTCTCAGGTTCTTTTCATGCACATGAAGCATACATAAGTTTTTATGCAAAAGGAATGAGCTAACATGACTCACACACATACAGAAGGGAGGCACAAGCTTAAGAGGTCAAGAAGGCAATTTCACGCTACTTAGGCTTTTCCTTTCATGGAGATTAGGGAGCAAATGGAGTGATACATGCATACCACTAATCTTAATTTAGGAAAAAAATAAGCATGTGAGAGGAGAGGCTGGGGACATATAGGAAAGGGGGAGTAGAGCATCATTCTTCGGTTTGATATATTCCCTTCTCATTGGAAGAAAGCTAATAGTTATGTACTTACAATTTCAATTCCTCTATCATTTTCAATTCATGGAAACTTAGATTCCTTTTGTGGTTGATCTTAGATGCTAACCCTTTGATGAAAATTTGAGCTCTCAACTTCAACTTTGACCAAGACTAGGCTAATTCTCTTATCTCCTCTTTTATTTTTTATGTTACTTCATTCAATGTTCTATTGATTAGGTTTAGTTAATAGAAACTTGATTATAGTGACTAATTTGGATTGGTTTAATCCTTTGAATTTTGTTAAGAATTGGAGATATATTATTGTACCTTAAGTGTTTAATGAATTATTCTTAAATAGTTGTGCATTTTTCACCTACTTTACTTGCAAATTTCAGCTTAATTGTGCAATGGTTGTTGTATAATTGATGCTGGAATTTATTCTTGATTGGTATAATTGAAAGTTTTAAGAGTTTAAATGCTGATTTAGACTCTTAGATGGAAAGTTCAACAATCTAACAGAACATTTAAACTCATATTTAGGTGTGTTCTAACTCTTGTATTTCAATTGGTTAATTGAAAATTTCTTTAATAAATGCACTAAACAAGAGGATTAAGTTTAAATTTTAAATATATCTAATTAGAGTAATGATAATTAAAGTTAAGGAGATAAGTCAAATGTTAGATACTTTACATTATTAGTTGATTTCATCACATTAATTATAATTTTCAATTCTTGTTGTTTATCTTAATTCAATTTAGAAATTAAACCTCCTAATTACTTCTTATTCTTGTGTTTTCACTTGACTTTCACACCTAAAGAACTTTCTTACAAGCTATTGGAATCCAACTCCTAAGGAAACAATCTATGTTGCATTATTAACTGTAAATTTTAATTCAACCTAATTATTTAAGGTTGCTCAGCACAATCATTAAACTACCCTTTAGGTGTAGCCACCTATAAAGTGTAAAAAGTTAACAACGAGGTATAGCTACCACCATCCAAGTGATAGCTAGCTCTCTCTCTCTTATAACTACCATTTTAAGAACTCGACATTTCAAGAACTATCTATGTATGGCTTTTGTCGATAGGAATTTTAGTTACTTAGTCATATTAATTGATTTATACATTTCCTGGCTCCTATTTAGGTTATGATTTTGCTACTTTATATTTTGGTATTTTGTTGTTTTTGGCTCATTGAGTTTTCAACTCATTTTTGAACTTTTCATCTTTACAGATAATGGCATTGGATCTAATCCACCTATATCATCTTAAGATCGAAGGCTTAAGAAGTGGAAGTGTCGTACTAAATCTGTGAAGGTGTATCCAATTTTATGTGTGTTAATTTTGAGTGTTGTAGATAAATATTCTTGGCACCACTTTGCTTGACACAAGCATAACCCCTCCTGCTTGTTTTTGTCTATTTTGTAATTAATGGTCAAGAGTAGAGTTTTCTCTTGCTGTTATTACTAGTTTCTAGTTGTTTATAGAAATTTGAAATGTTTAAATTTTAGGAAAAATTCTGCCAAAATTTCTACAAAAAGTTAAGAATATTTACATTGATGAAATGAGATAATGAGGCCAATGAGTGAAGAAATGTTATGTGCTAAACCATTAAATGACTCTTTGTAACTAAAGTTATGTCTGTTAAGCTTACAAATATAAGCTTTACTTTGCTCTTTGTGTCGATCACTTCCCTTTTCTTGAGGTGTGACAAAGTTAGTATCAGAGTCAAGTTTTCCTATAGCCTATGGAGCGAGTGTTCTCTAATGACACCTTAGTTATCATTATGAACCTAGGCATAATCATAATTAAGGTATCATAAGAGATCTTATAAGATGTTGATGATCCCTCCTTTTTTGTATAATTCTTTAGGATGCATTGGCATGTGTGAATATATATACAAATGATTAGTTTATGTTCTAAATTTGTGCTTTAGTTTATATAGAGTAATGATGCCGATTATTTCTAGTGCAGCTGTTGGAGGTGCTACAGAGAAAAATGTAAATGAACTTTCTATTGGGGTCCTACCTCACCTATAGCCCTAGCCAGGTAGTGGTAGAGGGGCTAATAGAGGTCAAGGTAGGTGTGGTGGGTGTAGTGCGCATAGCAAGGCCGCCTTACCCACAGTAAAGAATGTAACAATAGAAGGAGTTTGCCTCTTTAACTACAATTAAGATCATTGGATACATTAGTGGCCAAGTCATAAGGAATTGTGAAAGTATTCACAAATGTAGTATAAGCACAGAGGGCCAAAATGGATTTGTTAATGGGTGTTATAGCTCCATAAGCTCAGCTCAGGTTTAGCCTATTCAAGTAGTGCGGCCAATACAGAATGAAAAGAGAAATACTGATAACCTGATATCTTGATTTTTAAAGTTGAAACCACCTATATTTTCTAAGTCATATAGTCGAGAAGACTTTTAACTTTTCATTGAAAACGTTGAGAAGGCATACTAAACTCTTAAATGCTTAGGTAGGAAAAGGATTGAGTTGGCCACCTACCAATTGCAAAATGTGGCCTATATGTGGTGTGAGAGCTTATTTCAGGAAAACCCACAGAATCACCCCCAATGACTTAGGAAGAGTTTAAGAAAGCTTTAATGGCTTAGATTTCTACCTAGAAGTACTAAAGATGTTAGGCGCTGAGAATTTGAGACTTTGAAATAGGTATTAAGCATGAATGTCTCTGAGTATGATATTTATTTTACAAAGTTATCACATTATGTACCTTATTTGGTTCTTATAAAAAAGGATCAAATTAAGAGATTAGTAGATGAACTGTTACGCCTATTGTTTAATATAGTGGTGGCTTAGATTGAGCAGTTTTCCTTTTATGCTATAGCAATTGATTGTCCAAGGAAGATACAATTGTGAGGATGAAAGAAAATGCTTCCTTTAGAAAGCAAAGGAATGGCATTAATGAGAAACAACAGGGTGTAGGATATTTGACAAGTAAGTTGAGATTTTAGGACCATGGTTAGACATTGTCTCTAGTACTAAAGAAATTTGTGCAGTCTTCAGGTAATGTAGTTAGTCAAGGATTATATTAGAATGGCATTAGGCATTGTGCCCATTATAGTTCAGTTCAAATGGAATGTGACAAAAATCATTAGCCTACTTATGGAAAGCTTCACTCAGGGTAATGTTATAAGACAACAGGTGCATGTTATCTTTGTAGGTAAGTTAGACATTTGAGGAAGAATTACTCGCTCTAGCAATATGGGTTTAGTCATGGATTAGTTTTATCATCTTGCTAGACAGTTCCTATAACAGTTACACTAATTCAGTTAGTTTTCACACAATTAGGTAAAAGTGATACTAGGAAAGATGTGGGAAGCAAGGGACAAGCCTCTACAGGAAAAGGATAGGGCTGTATGTTGACCTTGACTAGATAGGATGCGTTGGCCTTTAATGCACTAGCAACAAGCACGCTTTGATTTTATTCTTATGATGCTTGCGTATTATTCGATCCTGGTTCCATCCATTCATACATATTTTCTCATTTTGCTAGATGGATTAGTGAGGATATAATCAAATTAGATGATTCCTTTATGATTGTGACCGATAGGTGAATCATTATTAGTGGATCATGTATGTCTATCTTAAGAGGTCCTTGTCAAGGGCAGGGAAACCTTAGCACACTTGGCAGTGTTTGGTATGACAGATTTTCTAGGTAGGGATTAGCTGGCTTCATGTCGTGCTACATTAAATTGTCACTTAAAGGTAGTGAGATTTAATATCCTGGGTGAATTGTCTTTCTTAATACAAGGTAACTATAGTGAAGCACCAACTAATCTATTCTTTTCATTGGGAGCCTAGAGGTTGTTAACGAAAGGGTGTCAGGGATATCTAGTTATCATCAGAGATGTTGATATGCAAGTGATAAATGTGTAACAAGTTCTTGTAGTTAAAAAGTTTGTTAATGTGTTTCAAAAGGAGTTACATGGGTTACCACTTGATAGAGAGATTGAGTTAAGCATTGATGTGATTCCAGGCGCTCAACCAATCTCCATACCTCCTTATCGCATTATACCTTTAAAACTAAAAGAGTTAAAAAATTAGCAGCAAAACTTACTGGATAAAGGTTTTATTTGTCCAAGTGTGTCCTATTAAGGTGCCTTAGTATTTTTTGTAAAGAAGAAGAAGGGATCTTTATGGTTATTTATTGATTACAGATAACTTAATAAAGTGATGATTCGTAACAAGTACCTATTATCTCATATTGACAATCTTTTTTATCAATTACAAGATGTGCAATGTTTTTCTAAGATAGATTTGCGTTATCAGTATCACTAGTTGAAGGTAAAGAAGGAGGATATATCCAAGATAGCTTTTAGAACTTGTTATGATCACTGTGAGTTCTTAGTGATATCTTTTGGGTTAACTAATACATTTGCAGTGTTCATGGATCTAATGAACTAGTGCTTAAACCATTTTTGGATAAATTCATTATAATATTCATTGATGACATCCTAGTTTATTCAAAAAGCCTCAAAGAACATAAATAGTATTTCCTATTGGGTTGCAAAGGTTAAGAGAGGAGCAATTATATGTAAAGTTTTCTAAGTATAAAATCTAGCTAGATCAAGTGGCATTCATTGGCCATGTTGTTTCAAAAGATGGGGTTTAGGTGAATCCAAGTAAGGTAGAAGCAATTTAGAAATTGCCTAGACCTAGCATAGTTGTTAAAATTCATAGCTTTTTTAGTTTAGCTAGATAGTATCGTCGCTTTGTGAAAGATTTTTCAAAAATAACTACCCCTTTAACTAGATTAACTTAAAAGAATGCCAAATTTCAATGGTCAAATACTTTTAAAGAAAGTTTTCGAAAATTAAAGGAATGTTTGACTTTCATCCAGTCTTGATTTTATCTTTGGGATTAAAAGGTTATGTTATGTACTTTGATGCCTCCAAAGTGGGGTTGAGGTGTTTTCTTATGCAACATGGATGTGTAATTATTTATATTTCTAGGCAACCCAAAAGATATAAGCAAAATTACCTTACTCATAATTTGGAAATGATAACAATGGTGTTTACCATCAAAATATGGTGACATTATCTTTATGATGAAACTTGTGAGATCTATACCAATTATAAAATTCTTAAGTATATTTTCCAACAAAAGGACCTCAACCTTAAGCAACAAGGATGGGTGGAGTTGCTTAAAGATTATGACTATACCATTTTCTACCATCTTGGCAAAGCCAATGTGGTAACGAATGCCTTAAATAGGAAGTTAATAGGTAGTCTAGCCCATATGAGCATTCTTAGCTCATGTGTGGGTTTGTTCATCCTTTATTGAGAAGGTAAAAGTAGTTTAAAAATTAGACCCTAAGCTGAGTAAAGTTATAGAAGAAGTATGGAATGGAAAGAGTAATGAGTTTATTGTGGATTTTGAAAAAGTGCTAAAATGTGGGCATTGACTATATGTACCTAACATTAAAGACTAAAGAAAGAAACTTTAGAAGAGACTCATCATTTGATATACACCATTCATCCAAGGTTAACAAAAATGTATCAAAATTTGAAGAAATCTTACTAGTGGGATGATATGAAAGGGGACATAGCCGACTTTATTTCTCGTTGCCTAATATGTCAACAAGTGAAAGCTGAACATCAAAAACCAGTAGGGTTGCATCAACGGTTAGAAATACCAAAATAGAAGTGAGAGAGAACTATAATAGATTTCATTACACGTCTATCTCATACCTAAAAAGGGTATGATTTTATTTGATTGATTGTAGATAAATTAACTAAGTTAGCACATTTCCTTCCTACTAAGACTACTTATAACGTGGCCAAATATGCATAACTTTACCTAAGAAAAATAGTAAAATTGCATGGTGTACTAGTGTCTATAATTTCTGATAAGGGCCCTTAATTTACTTCTCATTTTTAGAAGGCTTTCCAAGAGGCCTTGGGTATACGAGTGAATATCAATATCACTTTTCATCCTCAAATTGATAGACAATTTGAGAGAATGATTTGGATTTTAAAAGATATGTTAAGGGCGTGTGTCATTGATTTTGGTGATAGTTAGGAGAGTCACCTACCTTTTTCGAAATTTGCATATAATAGTTATCAGGCTAGCATCCACATAACATCATTTAAAGCACTATATGAAAGGTGGTGTAAGTTTTCAATTGGATGGTTTAAGCTTAATAAAGCAAAATTGTTAGGCCTTGACTTAGTATATGATGCACTAGAAAAAGTATAGGTAATTAGAGAAAGGTTATCGACAACCCAAAGTTGATAAAAGTTTTATATTGATCATAGACATCAAGACTTGAAATTTGCAGTTGGTGATCTTGTGTTCTTGAAAGTTTCATTTATAAAAGGTGTAATAAGGTTTGGAAAAAGATGAAAGTTAGGCCTGAGGTATATTAGACCATATAAGGTTTTGGATAAAGTTGGTTACGTTGCTTATCATTTGGATTTACCATTGGAGCTAGCATGAGTGCATCAAATATTTCATGTGTCTATATTGAGGAAATATTTGTCTGACCCTTCTCACATGATTAAATCTCAGGAAATTGCATCAGATAAGGGGTTGACATATGGAGAAGAGCCTGTTGAAATTGTGGATAGGCAAATAAGGAAGCTTCGCTCGAGGGAAGGAGCAATGGTTAAGGTGTTTTGATGCAACCATTCGTAGGAAGAGGCCATGTGTGCTAAATATCCTCACATGTTTGAATCTCAAGGTTAGAAGTCAAGTTTTAAATTTGGGGACAGAATTTTCTTAAGGGGGAAGAATATAATAACCTGAAAATAAAAAAAAATCTTTTTCCTTTTATTTCTTTTCTTTTGTTCTTCTCCCTTTCCTTCCCCTTCACGTTATGGCTCGATCTATTCATCCTTGTTTCTATGCGTTCCTTTTTTTGATAGTCTTGTTGTCATTTTCCTCCACTGGTGCCCTGCTGACCTTCCCCAAGCCTCTTTCTCATCTATTCATGTGTAAAGGTTTGTGGAAGGAAGCCGTAGGTGTTATTGGTTTGTGGTGTGTTCTTCATCATCCAACCTTCATTTTCTTCCATTTTAGTTGTTAATTTCTTTGATATTTACCTTTCCCTTTTCATTTTTAGCCCATTCTACCTTCCGTGAGATGTAAAAAATGTTGCAAACATCTCATCCTTGTTAGTTAGCCAAGGACGAGCTGATGAGTTAGGATTATGTAGGTAAGCCTTCCAATCGCATTGTTTATGCACTAGCCTTCAATTTTTTGGCTCCTTAAGGTAATCTTTGCACTTAAATTATGGATTGGTAACTAAATGGAAAGACCTAAGTTTATAATTAGTTGGATGAATAATGTCACACTCATAATGCAACTGTATGGCACCAGAAAACATTTTAAAGATTTAGGCCCTGTTTGATTTAATTTTGTAGAACAATTTTTTTGTTTTTAAGAACAAAAAAATAAAAAAAAATCTGTTTGATAATGTGTTTTTAATGAAGTGTTTTGTAAAACAAAAAAAATAAAATTTTGTTTTCAAAAACAAAAAGCTCAGAATATTTTTTAAGTGTTCTGTAATTTTTGTTCTATAGAATCAGGTAAAAAACAGAAAACAATTACTTTTCAAAATAATGATTCAAAATTTTTTAATTTTTTTGTTCTCAAAAATTTGTTCTTAAAAACATATGTTTTGAAAACATTAAAACAAAAACAATTTCAAACAGGCCCTTGATTTTCGAAAATGAAAATTGAATCAAGTAGTAGAGTCGCCACTAAAATTTTAATTTTTAAAAATCAAAACTCTAGAAAAGTCTTTTTATAGGAAAAATAATTTATGAACTAGATACAGATTCAAGAGTTGATTATAAATAAAAAAGGTATTAGACACCCTACAATATCTGTTCCTAAATATAGTTACCCTAAACTAATTGTATAAAATTAATATGGCTTTAATTTTATTTTAATCACCCTTAACAACCACATGCAAAAATAGAGAAAAAAAGTAATTAAGAAAATAAAATAAAAGAAAAGAAAATGTTTATTTATGAGATGAGCCTAACCTAAGATGAGAATCTAGAACCCACGTACATTATTGAAAGAATCAAAATCCATGTAGTTTGATCCAACAACTGTTTGGTAGTTAGTGTTTTGTTTTGTTTTTGGTTTTTTTGTTTTGTCTTGTTTTATTTTGTTTCGTTTTTGTTTTTGTTTTGTCTTATTTTGTTTTTTGTTTTTTGTTTTTTAATTTTGATTTTTTTGTCTTGTTTTGTTTTGTTTTATTTTTATTCTAAAAAGAATGAGGAGGGACCAAGGATTTTTTATTTTTTTTTTAATTTTAATTTTTTGATGTTTAATTTATTTTTTTTGTTTTGTTTTGTTTTTGTTTTGGTTGTTTTTTTTAATTTTGATTTTTTTTTTGATCTTTTTTTTTTGTTTTGCATAAAATTTTTAGATTTTGATTTTTTTCTATGATTTTGTTTTTGTTTTAAAAAAATTTTATTGGTTTTCTATGATTGATTTTTGAATTTTTTTTATTAATTTTCTATCATTGGTTTTTTTTTATTTTAATTTATTTTTTCATATTTTCTATTATGTTCTTTGAAATGACACATTTTTGGAAAATGACACCTTTTTTCTTTTTTTCCTTTTCTCTTTATATGTTTTTCTTTTAATTTTTGATTTTTTTCCCTTTTTTGTATTGATTTTGTTAACTGATTGATTGATTTTGATTTTGATTCTAATTTGGATTTTTGCTTTTCTTTTTATCTTTCTTTAATTCTTGGTTATCTATATATTTATTTTTTTAAAAGGGCTTCAAGGAAATATTTTATGAGATAGAAATTCATTTGAATTTTTTCTTCTTTTTTTTTCTATTTTTAATCAAGAACCTAAATCTGGAGCCTCTTATTTTGTTTTTATTTTTACTTAATTTAAGAAAAGCTTATTTAATCCTTTAAAAAACTATTTTTAGTCTTGAGTTTTTTCCCAATAAATTTTTTTTAAAGAAAATGCTTGTCCTTCTAAGAACCATGCACATTTTTAAAACTCTCATTTTTTTAAAAAAAGGAAAATTTGTTTTTCTTTCCTTTTTTTTCTTGAAATTCTTTTAAAAACAAAATCAATTACATATGGGCCGTTGGAACTCGTAATTTATTAAGTGATTTCAAAATTTGGTAGATATCAAAGAGACTTATTGAAACATATGAGCGAATAATTTCTATGTGTTTAAAGGGATAGAGAGTTTCACACCATAATTCTAAAATTTAAACTAAAATGAAATGAAGATAAAATAAAATAAAAATTCTCACAAACACGTAATAACTTGTGAAAGTGTGTGCTTTTGTGCATCAGTTTCAAGCACGTTACATTTCGTCTGAGTTAAAAAAAAAAACACAGTCTTCATCTTTAGCTTCTCCCTAAAATCCTTTGCCAAGGACTTTCCAATATCCTTCCCATCAAGTCATATCACCACAAGCTCAAATAAAATAAAGGAAGCATGAATAAGGATTTACTTCAAGTTTGGACCAGATACAACTTACCATCAACCATCCACATTATATCAAGTACAATATTTGGACACCATTTAAGTAATTGTTTGATTTTTAGACAATCTTCTTTTAATCACCATACAGACCAAAAACAAGTACCCAAATCAGTGCAGGGATTTAATTCAGACTTTTAATTTGATCAAATATATTCCAAATGAATTTCAAAGCACTTTCTAAGTGAATTTGCATAAAAAATAATCCACGCATTCCAAATAGAGAAAGCATTCCCCTAAAACAACCTTTGTATCTCCTAAATAGAACCAAATTTCACAATTGAAATGAAACTTCTATAATCACAGGATCAAGAAATCAAAATATACTTGCATTTTATGACTTCCCTGATTCATAAGCTTTTTACCATACCTGACACAAAATCCAAAAAAAAAACACACCTGAGATTTTCGACTAAACGCAAAAATGGCTTTGAAGATAGAATCCTATAAAAATACTAACAACTGACAATCATACTAGACAAATTTACATCTCATGAGCAGACTCAAATTAACAGCACCATTGAAATAGCAATTAGACATCCAAAAGTTAAGCCACTGAAACAAATCCATGACTCCTTAATCTTGAGATAGAAAAGAGAAAAAAATGAATGATGAATAGCCATACCCCTCGAGGCTTGCTTCTTCGGACAAGCGATAGATGCCCTCAGTTGGTTCTAACTCTCCTTCTCTGATTAGCTTCCCTCGGCTGCTGGAGGTTGCTCCTCCTTTCTCGAAAATCAAAGAGCTTCCTTCTAAAATACCTTCTTCACAGAACTAAGAATTTTTTTTTTTTAGAAAAATCCTCCTCTTATTTCTATTTTCTAGGTCTTCCCAATCTGTCCCTCGGTTCTTTTCTCTTTCCCTCTCACCATTCTCCCCAATTCCTCTTATTATCTGCTCTTAGCTCTAAAATTACTCAGACCCAAAAACCTCCCCTCTTTCTCTTCTTTCTATTCTTCCTCTTCTCCCCATCCCTTAATTTCTGTTGCTCTCCTTCTTTTATAATGGATTCGAGAGTGAATTTCACTCTCTCTCGCGCATCCTCTTCTGCCTTTCATACTAGAATATTACTATACCTCTCTCTGCTCCACTGGTGCCTCCATTCCTCCCCCCACTATATGGTTTGCTACTGAGAGTCGTACTTCTAGTGGCTGCTGAGATTATGCTTTTACGCATGAAATAGTCATGCGTGAGCATGGTGCTTTTGTACATTTATATGTGCCTCTGGACATGGATCCTCTGAAGTGAGGATCCATGAATTGTCTCTGAAGTAAGAGGCTACAGAAATAATTTTATTGTTAAAAAATTAATGTTAAAAAATATAAATAAATAAAATAAAGGATATGTGTGATACTTTAGAGGCACTTTATGTTTCTGCACTTCAGAGGATCCAAACTCGTGTGCCTCTTTCCTCCGTGCGTGCATGAGTGTAGTCCTTGGGAGATCTAGGAAAGAGAGAGCCATAAAAGGCAGACTAATATAAATATATAGGGTTCGGCGAAACGGGTCTAGATATGGGCTGAGCACTCATGGCTTAAAGGGAGTTCAGCATAGACCAGAAATTTTGGTTCTTTCCTTTTTCTCCTACCTCTTTGTATTGGGTTGAGCCTTTATTTTGGTTTTTTTTTGTTTTGATTATAATTGACTGATATTGGACCATAGAAGGAAGAACATGCTTTTATATATATATATATTATTACTTTTTGGATTGTACTGGACATTAAAGTTAATGGGCCTAGGCCATAGATGCTAATAGGCACCATTATGCCTTATCCCAATTTCAATGTTTTTTAAAAGGCTTCCTTATTTGAAGTGATTGGGCTAAAAGGCCCATTTGATAATATGGGCTTGGATTTTTTTGTTTTATCATTTTTTTTGAATTTTTTAATTTGATTTTATTTTTTTATTAGGTTGTTTAAGCTTTTGGAAATTGAAGGACGAGGAAAAGGTGTTTTCACTTTCATTCTTCATTTTTCTTTTTCTTGCTTTTGCATTTTTTTCCTTCTTTTTTTTTTCTAATTTTTCCCTTTTTTAATTTTTACTAGTTCTATTTTATTATTATTTTGGAGCTTATCCAAACAAAATATGGTATTCACAAAAGTATGAGGTTATGGAGTGGGGGTCTAGCCAATTAGCTATTTATTAAGTTATATAGATGTTAGAAATTGCTAATTTGAACCACTTAATAATTCTATGTATTATAGGTATTGCTAGGAAGCCTTACAAGCACTGACAAAGAAAGAAGTTAGTCTTGCAAAAAGAGACAAGTGTTACCTTAGTGTTTGGCATTATTAGTGAGTACATTATAAATTATAACTTGCACTATGGATTCCTACATCGCTTGTGTGCCTATGATAATAGTAGTTAAATTTTTATTCTAATAACTCACGTATGATCTTAGCATAATAGGTTCTTAAATTGCCTATTATTTATATGATTAAGTTAATAATATGATAATATGGGATGAAATAGTTGTTTAGCACCAAGTGCTAATGTAATTGAGGTATGCACTTTCTAATGAGATTTATTCCATTTTTTGGTAAGTTAAAGGTATGTCTTTTTAATAATCGTAGCCATAACTTTTAAATTAAGATTTTCTACTTACAATAAAAATAAAATAATAAATAAATAAATAAATATGTATATATATGTCTGTATGTGTATGCATGTGTTTATAGTTATATGTATTTATAAAAGTGTATATATATATATATATATATTATTTTATTATATTATATATTTTAGTATAATTAGATTAATCATTGGGCACCTAATTTGTTGATTATAAGTTCCTTTATTTAACTAAGCATTTTATTGTTTCTACTTAAATTAATCTCTAAGGTAATCACTTCAAATTATAGTATAATTACTTAATTGTTACTAACAACTTACATATAATTCATCGACGATACAAGCCATGTCGTTTCAATAGTATGATGGAAACATTTGATGGATTTCATAAATGTAAGTAATTTTAATGTCCTAGGTGCACTTAAACAAGCAAGAGAAGCCTTGGGCGGGAAAAAGAGTCGCCCATTAGCTATAGCCACCTATGAAGGGTAAGGAGTTCCAACGAGGTGTAGTTGCCTTAGAAAATATATATTGTAATACATTGGAGACAAGTGGAAAATGAGCTACTTATTAAGTGTAACCAGCCATGAAAGGTAAGAAGATACCAATGAGATGTGATTGTTACCATCAAAATAATACCTAACTCTTTCTCTTATAACTGCCATTTTAAGAACTTAATATTTTAACAACTATCTATGTATGGGTTTTGTCAATAAGGAATTTTCATTACTTAATTATGTTAATTGATTTTTACATTTATTAGCTCCTATTTGGATTATGATTTTGCTACTTTTTATTTTAATAATTGCTATTTACACATTGAGTTTTCAACTCATTTTTCAAATTTTCATCTTTACAGATAGTGACATTGAATCTAATCCATTTCCATCATCTTAAAATTAGAGGCTTAAGAAGTGGTGAGCCTTGCATTAAATCTGTAAGGGCATATCTAGTTTTGTGTGTGTTAATTTTGAGTGTTGTAGATAAGTATTCTTGGCACCACTCCACTTGACACAGGCAGAAACCCTCTCACTTGTTTTTGTCTATTTTGTAATTAATGGTTGAAAGCCGAGCTCTCTTTTATTGTTGTTATTGGTTTTTAGTTATTCATAGAAATTTAGGATGTCTAAATTTTAAGGGAAACTCTGTTAAATTTTTTTCAAAAAACTAAGAATATCTGCATTGATGAAGTGAGATAATGTGACTAGTTGAGTGAAGAAATGTTATGTGATGAACCATTAAATGACCCTTTGCAACTATGGTTGTGTCTATTAGGCTCATGGATATGAGATTTATTTTGCTCTCTGTGCCAGTCACCTTTTCTTAGGGTGTGACAATTTTCCTTTCCATAGATTTTCTTTTGTTGGGATAGATATAGTACATAACCTTCATAAAAAGTGTTTAACCTTTGGAGAAATTTTCAATTTCCATAGATATTTTCAAAGAGTAGGGAGAGTTTGAAGTGATGAACTCACATTAGCAACATCATTATGATTAGTTAAGACTCTAGCTATATGGTAATTTAATTTCACTGTATGGTGTTTAATGTGAATGTGTACTACATGGTGCAAGTCAACTTCCAAAACAAAATGGTTGATCAGATTATTTAAAAATAAATAAAGAAACCTAAAAATTAAAACTTTGAACCATTATTCAAATTTTGAGAAGTTTACTTCACAAGAATCAAAGTTAATAAGTTAACTATAAATAGGCAAGATGTTGGTGGCATAGTCAATAACCTTTTTCAAATTATTAGTAGGTTGTAGGGATAATTTAACAACGTTAAAATTAAGGGTTTTAGTATGTGATAAAGGGATCATTAGCACCAAACATAAATGTCAAGCAACTCAATTCAATTGAATCAACTTAGTTGACAATATTAATGAGTCATGGTGATTGATTATATGTTTTGAGATATTAATTGGTAGGTTTAAATTTCACTTGTTCCTTGGTTGATGTTTCAAGAAAGGGACATTGTGTAATATGAAGCTTAAATCAATTTCTCTCATAGTCATAAACATTGAATGGATGAGTTAAAAAATGATGTTAACTTCCCATATTGTAAAAGATGGTAAAGAGATCTTTAAAACCTTTTTTCAAACTTAATGTCGATAGTCACCAAGGTAAAGGAAAAAAGGTTGCTATAAGTGGAATAAATGGTAAAAAAACTCAACCTTGGTGTTAACTTTGGTCATGTTGCCCAAATGAATTTACAACATTATTGAAATATCCAAACTAGCCTACTTGAATTTATGGCATGAGTATAAGTAAGTTGACCTTTAACAATTGAGATTAAATTGCAAGAGAGTTAAGCCAAGATGAATTTGCAAAGAGCAATTTGTTGCCTCCATAAAAAAACATAATCAAGGGAAGATATTTTTTTATAATTAAAAAGATAGGTGCACAAATAATAAATTGGCCAAAAGATGATTTCTTTTTATTGATGGGCAACAAAAGCATTAGGGTTTGTAGACTAAGCATTACTAGTTCACCATGAGGATGCAAGTTGACAATTGTGATATTAAATAATATCAACCCTATCATTCTTACCTTAAAGTGCAACTTGTTCACAATTTTACTTTAAAACTAAAGAACTATCCCTCTTGATATTGCATTAGGGCAAATGGGCTCATAGTTTAGTTGGATAGCCTTATAAAAATTGATGACTTTCTGATAAGATTTAAAAGATGACTTAACTGTGTCCAACCAAACAAGATATTATTAAGAAATGGAAAGATGATTTCTAAAGAGTCTTAGACTAAGAAGCCAAGAATATACTAAAATCTTATCATCAATATATAACTATTGGTCTTCATAAAGATAAGGAAAGAACTCATACATTAAAAATTACAATAACTATCTATATGTGGAAGAGAAAAGAGCAACTATAAAGTTTTCACATGAAAATAAGGTTAGAAATAGAAATTAATGCCTATTTAAGCATAATAATGGCTAGAGATTAAGATAGAGGAAAAAGTAAGCACGGATTTTGTTATAGACACCACTGAGGGAGTTAAGTACTAGAAGGAAGTAAAGCTTAAAGAGCTTGAAGACAATAAAGAGTATGTAAGAGGAGATTCTAAGGCTGTAAAGGAATAATTTGAAAAGTGAAAGAATAAAGAATGATCGCAACTTTATAAGGAAGAATAAGAACCCTTCGAATATCAAATATGCCATGTGGCAATGGGTATGTATAACATTTAATTAACATGTTATCAAATTACATTTTCAAGAAACTAAATTTATTTTGAAGAAAACATCATTATTCATCCTCATATTTGCACAAGTAAACGGCATTTGTTGATCAATAAATTACGTAACTTAATAGAAAGTCAACATAAAGATGGCTATAAGGAGAAACAAAGTTCTAAGATGAAAACTATAAGAGGAAAGAAGCTAATATTATTGGCTTGAATAGTAATTATAAAATATTTAAGTTAGAATATTTAGTGGATAACACATGAGTTGATAAAATGAAAGATTCCTTTTATTTTTTTCATTTATTTTTTTAATTGGTTATTTTTTCTTCTATGTTTCTTTTTCATTTACATAGATATTGAAATGTTTATCATTTCAAGTTTACTTACATCATTAAGGCTATGTTTAGAAGTTTACGAGGGAATGAAATAGAATGACAAATGATGAAATGAAATGGAAAAGCAATAAGTGAATTGGCAAATTATTTGCCATTTCATTGTTTATGAACTTAATAAGAGAAAGGAGGAAATCATTAATGGAATAGAATAACTTATAAATTATTTTTTTTATATTTTTCTTATAACTTTAATATAATTATAGCAAGTTTTAGCCAAATAAGATATAATTGTAATTTTACCACTTGCCTATTCCATTGCATCTTTCACCTCCTAATTTGTTTTTTTCCTTTTTCTTTCATTTACATGGATATTGAAATGTTCACCTTTTCAAATCCGCTCACATCATTAAGGCTATATTTGGGATTTTATAAGGGAATGAAATAAAATGACAAATAATAAAATAGATGGAAAGGCAATAAGTGAAATGGCAAATCATTTGTGATTTTATTGATTGAAAGTTTAATGAGATAAATGAGGGAATCATTAATGGAATGAATGACTTATAAATTGTTTTTCTAATATTGCCATTATAACTTTAATGTAATTATAACAAGTTTTTAGCTAAATAATATATAATTTTACTACTTGCTAACCTGTGCCTTTGTGGTTCATTGCTATGCTTCAAACTGCTGGGGTACAAGTTTGAAAGCCGATGCCACCCAAAATATATAATTTTACTAGTTGTTCATTTCATTTCATCTTCGACTTGCTATTTTTGGGGGACACCAAAATTTGGATTTTGGATGGTAAGGATGGATCTTAGAAACTATCCTTGCCATTCATTTCTATTCTTAAAGAAACTCCTAAACAATGGCTTAACTCACTTTAACTATTCCATTACATCATTTGCCATCGATCTAAACATTATCTTAAAAAGGTGTATAGTAGGTTAGGAAAGGAAGATGAGAAAATAGAAGAGATGAAAAACGAAAAAATGTTCTTTGGCATGTTAGAGAGGGAATCATTCATGGCTTCAAATTCTAAGCATTGGTCATTCAATCTAAATTATAGAGGAAAGTTAATATTATGTTATAAAAATTGGACTAGATTGGCCAATCTAACTAAAATTATAGTGAATTGGCCATAGATCAAATCTAATAAACCCTCAATATCGACCTTTCAAAATATTAGTTAAAAACTAGTTAAACTAGTTAATAATTGATAAAATCAGCTAAAATCAAATGGGCTAACAAGTTACCCAATTTTCTACTAAAAAAAAAATTAGAACTTGGGCTTTTTGACCATTTTAGGCATGAAGCAAGAGGGTTTAAATTCTTATTTATAAATCTTCTATTAGCTACTCTCTTTATACATATTTGATGTAAGACATTTCTCATAACTCTTTCTTTTTCTTCTTCTTCTTCTTATGCCATGACTCTTTTGTCTTGATAAAACAACCTCTCATCATTATTCTTGTCCTTAGAATTACATGCTTTTTCTCCTATCCATTTCACATGCCATGCTTCCTTTTCTATCATTACGATGAACACATATTTCATTGGAAGGATGAACAGGAAAGTTTAGAAAACCAAAGATAAAACCTCGTAAATCTCTTCGTTGGCCTTTATATGTCCAATATATTTAGCAAATGTGTTCTTATACACATAACGTGTTGAAGTGCTTAAATCTTTATAAACAACTTTGAGGCTCAAGTATGCTAAAATCAAAACAATTTTTCACAATTCTTTTTACCAAAAGAATTAAAAAAATCTAACATTCTAATTAAAAATAAACAATCCAAGAAGAAATAGTAGTGAAAATGAGAGGCCCCATAGGAATAAGTCCTAAGAACCTTTAATAAGATGATACGTTGCTTGGGACCGGTTAAGAACAAGAAATGTTGGTCAAGTGGATAAGATCCTAAGAGAACTCGTCCCTTAAAACCCTAGTTTTGAGACTCCACAAAGGAAGACTACTCTTTTGATAAGTCACTTGTATTCTAAAGAAGAACACACAGAAGCAAGAATTCTCACAATGAGAAATAAAATTCTGAATTCATTCCAATCTCCCAAAAGTACAATAGGTGGCCTATTAAATAGGCATAAAAGAAAACCCTAAACCTAACTTAATCTCTAAGAATTCTCCTCCAAGAAATATGAAACAAAGAATCCAATTTTAATGGGAGGAGATGATGCCATTTACTACAAGAAATCCTAAAGAACAAGAAAGAAAGTAATAAGTTTTTAGCAACTAACGAAAATGGAAATTAACAAAATCTGAAACTTAAATCTAAGTCTTGACTAAATGGCCTTGTTCAAACTAATGGAAATGGAAACTAATGAAAAGCAAATAAAAGACATCCTAATAAGATTTAAAACTCCTATTCACTTCATTTTTGTTGCCCCTGTGATTTGCACAGGCTTGTTAATTGATTTCTTTAAGTTGGACTCTATTTGGACATTGTAGCATGTTTTGTTAGGCTTGGACAATGAGGATCAAGTCCCTTGAACCTTGTAACTCTTCAAATTGATGCAAAAACATGGGCTCAAGCTCTTGAACTTCTTGAACAATGCAATTCAAAGTTTGCTTCATGGCTTTAACTCTTCCTCTAGTCATTGGGCCTCCTATGCCTTGTAATGGATCCATTTACATGTTGGCTCTCTTGCACACCCTCCATGCTCTTTTAGGTCATTACACCATGCTCCCTTGTCTACAAGCTCACGGGCCCCTTCATCACTTTTTCGATTTATAAATATGCCCAAAATCAACTTAGCAATAAAATTTTTAAGAATTCTAGTTTCCAATCCCATGGCACATGCTTTTAGAAATCTAGAAGGAGCATTGTTCCTTAAATGAAAAAAATAAACCAATATAGAAGAAAAGGCCTTCCTTGTTGGAGATTACTAAAATCAAATGAATTAACATATGAAAGTTTAAGAAATATGAAATAATAAAATAATGCCTAATTACTTATTCATTAATTATTAATTGATTACCTTAAGTTTAATTTGTGATTATAGATATTGCAATTAATATTTATTTGTTCAACTTTGAATATTAAGTCATATAATTATGTTTTACTTTCTAAAATTTATTAATATTTGTATTTTGTTATTTATTATTTGACATTGTTAATATATAAAATAATATGTATATATATATATAATTATCACCAGTTCGATCATAATAAAATCAATGAATTATAAATTAATACTTTTACTAATTTAATGTCCAATTCCATTTTTAAAATATTGGTTATAGTTGAACATGGAAAAAGAATAAAAAATTTTATTTTACTTCGATTGATAGTAATATTTTATATTAAAAAATTTTAAAATTTGAAATTATTCTCAAGAATCTAAATATCATAAATTTTAATTTGAAGTCATGAATTATAATTTTAATACTTAATTAAAATTTTTGGCCTTTTGAATCTTTTAAAATAATTTTAAAATTTAAAATGATTTAATATACAATTATAAATATTTTCAACTTAAGATTTTTAGCTGTAATTATTTTTTTGTTTCATGTTAAATAATAAAAATTAATTTTTTAATTATTTTTTGACTTTAGGAGTATTTTAATCATTTGTACACTTTTCATTTTCATTTTTATATTATTTTCACTGTACCAAATATAAAAAATAAAAAATGTTTTATTTTTTCTATATTATATTAAATATGATTTTGAATCATATAATTTTATCTATTTTTATTTTTGTTTTCCCATTCATACCTTTTCAAATCTTTATATTCTACCCAAAATAACCTAAGGATATTATAACTTAAAAATAATAGCAAATATATTATCATTTTTTTATTTTTTTATTAAACTTTTAAATAACAAGTTAGATTAACTTGCTTATTCCAGAAACCTTAATGACTATCTCAATATACTATTGTTTGTGTAATTTATTTCTGTAACTCTAAAACATGATTGTTTGTCCTCTAAACTCACATATTTGTGTAATTACATCCTTCAGTGGGGTATTTATCAATTTAGTTAGAATAGGGATATAGATAGCATTAAGAGTTTCATTTTTTCAATGTATGATAAAAAAAAGAATAATTTTAAACAGTTCATCTCATTAAATTGATTAACACAAAACTTAATTGATTAATCCAATTAAGATGCCAATTAAAATGATTACAGCCCAACCTATTCAAATCACCTTTGGAGGACTTTTTTTTTATAAAAAAATTTCTTATAATATACTTTAAAATAAAACATTTATATAATATTCAACTGCAAGTATGCATCTCAAATATTGCCTTACAACAGCAACATTTTTGGTAATCAAATTTTAAAATTAAGAGAATAAATTATAAAAATTATAAATTAAAATAAATTTTATGCATTTTAACCGATGCAAAATATTAAAAAAGGCCTGAAGGGCCCGATCAAAACCATGTCTTCGGACTGTTCTCTCCGGCCTTGATCCGACGGAAGAAAACCGAAGGGGAGCGAGGGAAAAAAATTTAGGGAATGCATGCACCTCAAACGCAGGGAAGTGAGAGGTTACACCGGAGCTGGAGGAAGTGAGAAACTGATTACAAGTAGCATAAAGATAGCGATAATCAATTTAGGGTTTTCCTCAGCTAAAACCCAGTGAGTGACAAAGCAACTGAGATTGACAACGAAATCAGAGAAACAGATCAGTGGGGTTGCTAGGGTTTTCAACTCCCAAACTTCCGGCGAGTTCGCAGCGGCAGGTGTGTCCAATTAGTACAAGTTCTACTTGTTCTCTGACTAATCTGGGCTTTTTCTCCTCACAGTTCGTGGTTTGCAGCTGTGAAATTGTGAGTTGAGAACGTTGATTATGTCATTCATTGTGTGTGCTATTGTTATTCCTGGAAATCTTTAAATTTTTTCTTTTTTTGGCCGCAAAATTCGTTCTTTATCAAATTTTGTATAATTTTGTCGAATGTGCATTGCCCAATTGTCGAAATAGTTCGATGTTGTCGTTAGTATGGTATGTAGAGCACAAAAGCAATGCATGTTGGTTGTATTGCAAAATGAAAGGATATTTGGATCAATGCATGTGTATATATGTCATGGGGATTTAAAACTATGGTTTCACTAACAGGGTAGCAAGGGAGGATGCACCAAAACAGTAGAGATAGATGAGCGAAAATGAGTAGGTTGTCTTTCAGGCCTCGGCCCCTTGACATTCACAAGAAGCTCCCTATAGTCAAGTCCATCAAGGACTTTGAAGATGATGAGGCACCTGCTTCTACACGTAATTCACAATTGCTGCGTCTTGCTCCTGAGGTCGATAATGAGGTAGGAAGACTCTGCCTTCGAGTGTAAGCGTGTGCGTGTGCGTGTGTGTGTTTTTTTTTCATTTATTATCTCAATTTTTTTCTTGCTTCTCAGTGATTACACTGTCTACTTTCTATGCGCGCCACTGTTAGGTTTGTTTGTATTTTGAATTACCTGCATCAGTGCCCTTCCAGTTACTATCTCTATGCTAGGTTGTTGTTAGCATCAAGAGGATGGCTTTCATACTATAACTCACTAGAACTTTTGATTTCTTTTGATTTATATAAATGAGACAATATTTTACCATTTTAGCCTGCACGATCTGATCTGTTATTTAGAATTACTGAGTTATTGTTACGTCAGTAGAATCTGTAATAAACTGTTCATATATATATATTGCGCAGAAGTCTTGATGGTTAAAATTTCAAATAATAAGAATTTGATCATGTATAAACCTGCTCTCTTATTGAAAGATGAAACTAGGTATGAAACTAGCTAATAGCTATTTGTTTTACTTCTATGCATATTGTCCTTGTAGAAACAATATTTGCACGCTGCTCCTAATCAGTAAATTCATAATATGCATTGTAGTAAAGTCAAAGGCACTGGCCTCAGTGCCTAAGGCGCTGACGTGAAGTGCCAAGAGGCCTCAACACCTCTTGTTGATTGAGGTGAGCGGCCTTCATCGAGGACCTTGCCTAACCGTGCCTTTGGTGTTCTTCTGGTGGATGCAAGGCGCTCCCATTAGGCACCTTGCACACACTAGGTTTATATTAAATGGGTATACAGCCCTTAAATTTCAAATAAGTGTTCGGTTAAGTATTTTAAGCATAGGAAAAACCATAAAACCCAGCCTGATAGATAAATCATAAGTAATAGGGGGCAAAGTAGTGATTCACTATAAAAGATTATTATTTAGGCTGTTAGTCATTCACTTTAACACAAGATAAGACATTTATCACTTGCAACTTCAATAGCGCAATGTTTTATGTGATTATTATGCTTGAAAAGTTTACTTTATATGTCTAAAGTTATCACAGTGGTTCATATTTAACTCTTTTATATTTAAATAGCATGTTTTGAGCTTTTTCCTATATTAGTGCCTTGCTTCACTCGGGCAAGAACTTTTCTAACGCCTTTCACCTCAAGCGCTAGGGGGGTCTTGCACCTTAAGGGTTCTTTTTGCATTTAACTACCTTATTGCGTTGTTTAAAAGCTGCAACTGTCTGAGATTGGGGATTCACTTGGTAACTCAATTGATCTCATCCAAGTATATGTTGCTTGTAGGTTCCTCAAGTTCCCACCAAGAAAGTAGCTGCTGAAATACCTACTCCTCAGTTTGTTGTTGTGGACACATACGAACGGGATTATTCGTGCACTTTCAGTCAACCAACTTCATACTTGCGGGCAAGGGGAGGTACTGCCACAGTACCACTAGTTATACTTTTCATCGATATTGCAATAATTTTAAAGGATCTTCTGCAAATTTTGACTCTTGTACTGAAATTTCTTCCCATTCTTCCAGCTCGGGCTGAGCTTGGAGAATTTGTTGAGTATGACTTGGACAATGAAGATGAGGATTGGCTTTCAGAGTTTAACAAAGAACAGGAGATTTTGACACCTGAAATGTAACTTTTTAGACTGAATTGTGGCTTCATTAATTTCAATTTGGTTATTTATTTTTGGCTGCTAGTTGTTAGTTTATTTTTTATCTATATATGCTTTTTTCCCTTCATTTATTTTGTTTTGTTGACAACCTATTTAAGATTGTCTAAATTCATATTGTACCATTGTACATAGGTTGGTTGAATTATTTAACTAGCATGTCTGTCACATTAAAACATCAATTAAGGCATAGAAGTCTATCAAAGGATTTTTCTGTTAAAAAGGAAGAAAATGTTAAATTTTGAATTTCAAATCAGGACTGCAGTATTTTAAAGAAAACCATGCAGGTGGAATTATGGATCCTACCATATGAAGGAGCTGTATCAGATATTTGACAAACTAGTTGTATTAGTTTGTAAATTAGCAGAGGAATGTGATTGGTTACTGAAGGGAGGTAGTTGATAACAAGGATAGTTGAAGAACAATGATTGATAGTTTGATACATTACATTACATAATGTTGTTCTAGTATATCACTTTCCTTAATCTGAGCTACTTTGTTATTTTAACTCTTGGTTATTTTGGATGTCTTTTGCTAGAAAAAATTTAGGAAAGATGGCTAGGTGCTTTGGCATAATGTGCTGGAGTCATGACAAACTTTAGGGCACTAGGAAGCAAATTAGCAGCACAGTTTATATCTTGCTTTGCTTGACCCCTGTTAGTCAAATCTCATCTCCCTATTTACATCTCATGTTCTGTTAAATATATATATTTTTTCTAGATATTTGCTTCTATCTTTCTCTCTTTTTTTTTTTTTTGTGCCTGCTCCTCTGGTATCTGAATTCACAGTGCCAGATTTTTTCCTTTGAGTATTAAATAAGGCTAGGAAGTATGTCTGTCTATCTACATATATATATAGAGAGAGAGAGAGGGGGGGGGGATGCTAAGTTTAAGATAGTTTCTTAATTGAAGCTGGCTGGATATCATTGAGAGAAATTGATGTAGTTGTGTTGTGTATGCATGACATGTGATTGTTATTCTTGGCTATGAGGAATATGATATTGATGAATTCCCTTGAGCCATTTATTTAGAGTTTTTGGCTGTAGATTAAACTTTGGGGCTTTTGTAGGTTCAAATGATTGCATCTGCTTGATGGTGCTGAAGTGCAGCTTGAATCATTGGAACAGTGATGTCAATGGTGGGGTGATCAATTTCCTTAAAAGTGCTAAATATGTAAAATATAGTGAAGTCCACATGGAGAAGTAAATAATAGGACTTAATAGAAAAATTGTCACAATAATAAAGTTTCCAAGAAATCACAACATCGGTTGCCACAACCATGGTGCTGCCAGGCTACAGCTGGCCATGTCTTGGGGTTTTAGAACACGAATACCTTTTGCTGCAACACCACTTGACCAAGGAAGCCATGGCAGCCTGGAAGCCTTCTTTTGTCTATAGCCGATGAAATTGGCTGACAAAATGTGAATTAAATTAGCTGTGGTTTCAAATTCATAAGGGAATGTTGAGGGTCTAATTACATTGTGGTGTACTTAATCTTATAGAGAAAGAGATGAACTGCTAATTTCATATTATTCATTGATTGAGGTAAGGTAAGTAATTGCAGTTGTGAAAAATCTTTGCAAGCACCAATGGCTATGCATGATGGAGTTGAAGTATCATTTATATGATCTATATTTCTGAGCCATTTGTGTTTTAAGGTGTTATAATGTTTCTTAAGTCTTTTGTGTTTACTTGGCCATTCTCTGGGCTAGGTTATTAGTTCTTGTTAATTTCTGTATCCTTCTAGGCTTTCCTATAATATTCAAATTGGCTTGGTATCCTATTTGAGTAACAAAGATGAGAAAAATAAAAAAGGGATGAAAGGATATTGGGTGACTGTTCTGCTGATCTTGGAAATTCAGTCTAAACTCTTTAGGAGAAATGGAACAGTTAGATTTTGTTTATCCCCCATTTTTGCTATTTTAATCTGTGTTTTATATATTTTTTGGTGCTTAGTTTGAGGGCGGAAATTAGAAATTGTTTCCAGATTGAACAGGCTCTCACAATTTTTGTCCACATTCAAGGAATTTTGTTTTTATTTAGTTGTCACTGCATCACCGTTGGTATGTGAAATTAGAGAGTTAATAGTTAGACGTTGTTAGAGAAGAATAGTGAGTTTGTTGGTTGTTGGGAAGCCACAGTAGTATCCTTATCAATATAAATAGGGGATAGTCCATATGTATGTGTGTGAATGATATGAATACTAAGTGTGTGTGTTTATGTTTACCATGTATCAGTTGGGCCTTGTTTGATTTGTTGCAACAGTAAAGAAATCTCTTTCCAAATTGTGTGCAATGTTTATTATACTTTTGTAATAATTATTTAACAGTACTTGTTCTTTTTTATTATTTTTTCAAAAGCAAGGGTACAAAAGTTATTTTCTATCCCATTTACCTCCTTTTTATATTCTCTTTCCCTATACATTATCTGATCAAACGGGTCCTTCGTATACAAGTGGTTTTGTTCCTATGGAACGGATGAAGAGTTGTGGGTTAACAAATGTGAGCACAAGATGAAGGCGGTGGAAATAGATGTTGTTGGAATATGAAGTTGCTTGTTGGAGGAGGAAGTAAAGAAGATGGTAGCAAGCATCTCTAGAATAGAGATGGCAAATAAGAGTCAATCGCATACCATTCTTGTTCAAGATCCTTTGTCTGTGGAGGTTCAAGAAGGAGAAAATTTAACCGAAGTTGAGTCTCATAGCAAAGCAGAGGATGGATTCTAGAAAGTTTAGAATCAAGAAAATGATTAGAAAATGCAAGATACTGATTACAAAGTAGAAGTTGAAGGCGACTAAGAAAATGAAAAGGTGAGTTGAATGAAGACTCCAAAATTGTTCTTTGAGGGTGACAATAATTCTGAAATTTGCAATAGGCCAATGGAGATCTTTATCGATAGTGATGAAGTTGCCACCATGATGAACAAACAAGAGGTTATAAAAGCAAAGGAGATTGAAGATGGAGGACCAGCGAACAGAGACAATTTGTTCCATCACTGTTGTTGTTGCCCTTTGGATCTAGATCTTCTTACATGTGTACTCCTTCAATTTCCCAGCAATTTTCCCTTCATACCATTGTTTGCTTGATCAATGGCCCTTGAAGTGCCACGTCCTCAGAAGGTTGTCACCATGAATCAAAATGCATAGTTGTTTCTTATCGTTGTATTCTTTCCCTTACTGGATCAGCTTGCGAGAAGGATTCTTCACTCCATGGCTTTGTGAGAAAGGATCCTAAATTTCCCTTCTTCATTTCATATTGATTTCCTCTTCTCCTTCCATCTTTTGGCAATGGCTTTGCAGAAGCTCTTCATCATTGGCACATCTTCTTTACTCTCCATTTGAACAGACTGGAGCAATTTAGGCCTCTCAACAGATGGGGTGAAAAAGAAGGATATGGGTCTTGGGAATTCCATTGGGGTTGATAAAGCCTGGTGTAATCTGAAGCAGATGTGGCTGAACTTGGTGTACAAGCTGAGTGATGAAGTAGCAATTAGTATGAAGGTGGCTACAGTGATGGAGACAATAGCAGGGCAGGTAGTGTTTTTGCAGCTGGTCAACGTATGTGTTCAATTGCCTTAGCTATGACCCAGAAGCATATATGGGTCTTGTACAACATAGAAGTGGGCCTTGGATATTTTGGTAGCTACAAACACATTTATCTTCAAAAGGTCCAATACAAATGGCCATCGACAAACTGGGCCAAGAGTTCAATAGCTTGGGGAAGCCTCACCATGGAAAAGAGCCCAATTTAATCTCCAATGGATTAGAAGTGTTAGAATGCCCAATCTAAAGGACTATAAAGTTTTTGAATTGTACCAATGAGTTTTTGGAATTTTGGAATTTGTACTAATCCTTGACGACAAAGATTATTTTCAAGGGGGGAGTATTGTTATGTGGAATTAGGGAGTTAATATTTAGCTAGAAGTTGTTGTGGAATAATAGTGAGTTTATTAGTTGTTAGGAAGCCACAGAAGTATCCTTATCAATATAAATGGGGGATAGTCCAGATGTATGCGTGTGAATGGTTTAAGTACTAAGTGTGTGTTTATGTTTACCATGTATCAACTGTTGTGACACTTAAGCTGGTTTACAATTGTTTTTGTCCATTCAGCTGTTCTCTGTTATTCTGCAAGACCAAAAAAGTTTAAATATTTAAGGGGTATGATTGCAGGATAGCAGAACCATAGTACAAGACTGTCTTTTCTTCTAGTTAGTTTTTGGTCATTTGCCACTATCATTTTCATATGATCCTGTATTAAAAAAAGAGGATTATAAATGCATACTATTTTTGTCTTTTTCTTCTGGTTTTCATGTAAATTTCCTGGTGGATAGGTTTGAGAGTCTTCTTTTCAAGTTGGAGGTATTGGATCATAAAGCCCGGGAAAGAGCTGGAGTTATAGCACCTACTCTTGGATCACCAATTCCTGTGTTTTTAAGATTTGATGCTGCTATTGAGGTGAACTTGTTATGATCTAGTGGGTTTTCACTAAGTTTGATACTAATCACTAATGACAATATGCACATAAATCTGATACTACTTATCACTAATTACAATATGCATATAAGTGTAAAGTATCCACCTGTGTTATTCTATAAAGAAATTATCCGTCTACTTTAATATTTTTGTTTCTATTT
Organism: Erythrophleum ivorense; assembly: GCA_026724425.1. NCBI lineage: Eukaryota > Viridiplantae > Streptophyta > Magnoliopsida > Fabales > Fabaceae > Erythrophleum > Erythrophleum ivorense. The sequence continues at coordinate 7,444,490 of JAIUCV010000001.1, read as the reverse complement.
GTTAGTTGTTAGTGACTTAATTTTACTTTGTTAGGTTTAATGAGAAGAGGTACTTTTCCTCCAGTTTTTGAATGATTAACTATTAGCTGGGAGAGATGTACTTCATATGATATGGTCGTATATGAAGAAATTGGTTCGCAACTTAGTTGTCTGGAGACTATGACATTAATAAAGTTAACTGAACTTGTTAAAAAATCTCTTGTAAACAAGTGCAGATAGAGCTAATGGGATGTCACTTGACTGACATATTGTTAAAATTCCAACTTAATCTTATTATTAATTAGTTAGAAATACAACCATCCTTAAGCGCTAGTCGGTTTTCCCCTGTGGATCTGCATTTCAATCAAGATATGACAAATTGAAAATAAATCTTAAGTTTTCTTTTTTTTTTTGGGGGGTTTGGGTTGATTAAATGTAGCCTTACATAATATTTAAACTCTAACATACCAAAAAGAAAAAAAAGAATAGATTAGAATGACCGTAATTAAAAGGAAAGGAGCAAGTTCTACAAGTTGACAAAAGAAAAATAACCAAATGACTAGTATGAAAGAACATCAAATGGCTACATTAATTTTTAAAAAAAATTAATTTAAGAAGCCTTAGTGTGTTGCCTCTGCAACTGCATCCCTTCCTCTGTTGGAGCTATCATGGTCCTCATGATGTTTCTTCTACCATTAATACTATCATGGTCCAGCTGTCAATGGAATCAGTATTGGATATTTCCTTAGCTTCTGCCATTTGCATTCCATTATGATATATTTATCTATGTTTTCCATAGTATTACAACATAGATTGCATTTTATCCTTAGAATTGTCTGGAAATAGCTATGAGTCTTTTTTCTTAACCTCTGCATCCTAATGCATAAGCTTTTTATGTTATGGAGAGGGGTTGAATGAGGAAGGAGACGATGCATGAGTAGAATGAGGAAGGAGACCATGCATGGTGCAGTTGGATAATTATTTATTTCACGTGACAATTCTTGTGATAATGTGGTTGTCTAAGTCAAACATGCTATTTTAAAGAAATTGTGTACAAGGTGTCTTAGAAGTGAGAGAAAGGGATGGATGGAGGCAAAAGCACACAGAAATGGCAATTAGAGTGTATACCTCTCTGATTCAACTCTACTGTACAAACCTCCAGTTCTACCTGTTTTATATAATGTTTCAATAAAATCTATCCAAAATTATATGACTCCCCTGTTTACTCAACATGGTTCCTCAAGTTAGACTATTGGAGAGCTGATTTTAAATACCATTTGTTATGATGTTAAAAAAAAAAAAAAAAAAAAAAATATATATATATATATATATATATCTAAATCAAATCTGTGATGAACATTTTACCTAGATCTAGATATACACACATGCATGCGCTACATACATGACTCTAAAATATAATTATTCAGGTCTCTCTTTAGGCTTTGAGAGAATATGGTGAGCTGAAATATATAGCTGCGTGATTGTCAAACTTTCACTGGAGAACTCCATCTCGGTTTAGAGGGATTCCATCATGAGACTTCTGTTCTCTGAGCTTTGCTACGAAAACCGTCCATAGGTCTGGTTGCATGGATGTTAATCCAATTTAGCTTGAAAATCTTGTTTTCTGTTTCATCACATGGAGAAGCCGGATAAGTGCTATTTTGAAGCTGTTTTTTATTTCTAGCATCCTAAATGTATTTGATATCTGGTGTTAAATATTTAAAATTCAGGAATTAATACACCATGATCTTCCAGCTCTTAAGAAATCTCGTCTGTTAAAATTCTTTGCTGTGTCTAGGATTTACTTACCGAAACTCAATTATCAAATACAAGTTCCTGCACAAATTCCTTTTCAAGAATGCTGATCCACTGTCTTTAATTTGAATGTGAAATTTTAGTTAACATGCAAAACAACTTTGGTACCCAAACTGTGTAGAACCACTTGACCTGGAAGTTTAAACTGTTAAAGCAAGGGCCTATAAATGGTGTTTTATAGCTCTAAAACACAGCCTGAAGTGAACACTGATTGTTGATTGGGGTTGAAACATCTAATTTGAAAGCTGTTTGGGTTCTTTATGTAACAGAGTATGTAACTAATATGAGAGGAGTTTACAAATTGATTTTTGTTGAGAAAATAGGGACAGCAAAGTTTAGAGAGGTGAGGAAGGGAACAAACAAAATATATTATTGAGACTCAATGATGATATGTGCATCAATGTTTATTTACTGTAAGACTATGACCACTCAAAGACACTTTTACCTTTACTTTGGGGCCACTACAAGTAACACTTTTGTTAACCTATAAATATATATATATATATATTTAAATGACTTTCCCAAATTCTTAAGACTTCCTAACACTCCACTCCTGGCTGAAGCTTACATAGCTTGCAACTTTGTATTGAATAAAATCCAACTGAAGAGAAAATTAAAGAACATACATCAACTGAAATGATATAACTCAATTATCAAATCAAGAACTTAAGCAACTAGAACTTTTCTTGATGATGACCTGAGGAGCCAAACACCTAATATAATTTTTTGAAGCAGTTTTCCAATATGTTTCCCATGAGTGGCCCTCTTCTCATTCTCTTAGTTGCTCTTCTAGGCAACATTTTCTAACACAATGATATGAGTCCCAAAAGTTGATGATTTACTTACCATGAGTAGCCTCCTTTACCTTATCCCAAGCTGTGTTCGTCTCCACTACTTGGGTTGCAAATAAGGGTGCCCAATAACACACAACTTGTATGGTCTGCAATCCTTATGAAGCTTTCATTGCAAGCTTGCGCTTCCTTGACAGCAAAATCTACAAACTGACACTAAAACACTTACCTATAATATCAAATGACCACAATTACCACAATCACCGCAGTTGAACTCAACATCAACAACTTGGTAACATAAAACAATTACTTCACATATTGAAATCCCATAAAAGTATGACTCACGTTCGTTAAAAATATGATCAAGCAAAAGCAAAACTTAAGTTGCTGGATGTTTTCTTGTATATTTTAATATTTTGGCCCAAACATAATATATTATTAAAAGACTGAATGACATTGTGTACATATAACCCTTCAACCTCTATTTATGACCGCACAAAGGCACTTTACCCTTTCTTAACTCACAAGGCTTTCTTAATTCCTTAATACCTCTTGGCAATTTCCAACCCTAAATTAACAACACCACCCTAAAGCTGGGCCCCAGAATCTGTTTTCGGCTATTCCTTCCAAGGGTCTTAGTCTTAAAAATAGAAATGTGTTACAAAAATAATGAATTAAGATGTAGTCTTTGGAGGCTAACATTTAGTTTTTGGAAGCCTGTCAATTTATAATTTTATTTCTTGTTAGATGAAAGAAATTTGAATATTTTAGTTTTTGATTTTGCACCCATCATCTTGAATAGTTGGTGGTTATGATAAGCTTATGCTATGTTACCATAATTTCTAAACAACCTGATGATGCCAATGAGTTAAAACTTTGTAGTTCTAATGTCATCTTTTGTTTTGAAGTATCTATTTGCCTGCTTAGGTTGTATATATTTATCATTTTTGTTATTGTGGGAGCATCTTCCGAATTTCAGAATGCATTTGATATAATTATACCACAATGTAGATATTACTTTGCTTATGATGTGTGTATATTTCTTGTTGGGCTCATCAAAAGTTCTCTTCTCTAAATGTTAGGCCCTACAAACCCACTCTATCAAATATTCAGCTGTCCAGTCCGTTTATGATTATTGGAAAGAGAAGGTATGGGATCAACATCAAACTGTAACTTTTTAAGGGACATGCGTCCTTGTGTCTATCAATTCAGTTTTTTTGAATGACTTTCAATATTGCCATATTTTATGAGATCTGTATACTATACTAACCAGGATTTGGTATAAATCAACCTTCACATTGACTGGATGTGGTGTGCTAATGGGTAAGGGGATGTATTCAAGCTGCGATGATATAATTAATCAGTGTACAATAGATTTTCATGAAGGAGCTGAATTCAAACTTGTCTTTCTGTTATCTATGTCGATGTTTTCTTTGATATTGTGCTTATCATAATAAGAATTGATGTTATCTGATAATAAAGTGATGATAATAGGGGTGGCATTTGAATCAAGCCAGTTGACATGCTTGAATTGATAAAGGCTTAATTTAAAGTTTGATTATGACAAGTTAGTCTTATATGAAGCTTGGTATTGAGCTGAGCTCAAGTACTCTGATATTTGGCTTGAAAACTTGCAGGTCATCTTGATTAACTGTATAGTTGTTTTTTATATAAATTGGTAGTTATATTAGATTTAACTAAAATTGAAAAACTTGTAGTTTAAACAAATACTATGGGAGTAAATTTGATTAAAATAAATGTTAATATAATTTTGAATATTTCAAATTATAATTCAAACTGAGCCAAGTCGAGACTCAAGCTTAAATTTTTGAATTGAGTCAAGCCCAAGCCTAAGATTTCAAAATTAAATTAGGCTCAGCTCAGATTTGAATGTGATAATTTCTTTTTTTTAAATTTGAGCTGAGTTTGGATCCACATGTAGATTGTATGGAGTGATTATTTTTAGCTTCTAGTCAGTAGATTGGCAATCTTTATTAACACCCTTTTTATTCTTGTTTCCCATATTGTTTCTGGGGGCAGCGAGAAAGGTGGCAAAAGCCAATTTTGAGGCGTTTGCAGGTTGGTGGTTAGCACATTACCATTGATTAACTACTTGATGCTTTGATATATTATTGCATGTATATTCCTTGTGTTAAATTTTAATATAAATGCATTTGGTTTGTAATATCTCAGTTTCATTGCTCTCTTCAATTGAGCTACAATATTTTGGCCTGGGTACATCTTTTTTTTTTTTTTTTTTTCCAAAAGCCTTTTCTTCTCTTTCCACATAATTAGCCATGACATCAAACTTTGAACTGGGATTGTATTCGAATTTGTTCTTTCTTTTTCTTTACTGATTTATATAGGCATTTTCCAGTCATGTTGGTTAATGATTATGTGTCTTTCAGTTCTTGGAGTGCAAACTTTTGTGGTTCTTGCCACCTTCTCATCACCTATATTTCCGATTGTGATTCACCCCCGCCCTCTTTTGCGGGTGGTATCTTTTCTTTTACTGCTATTTAGGTCGAATTGGCATTATGTGCTTAGGTAATATTTTATCATAATAGGCTTAGTAGTTAGGGTTACTTGTTTGTATACAGTAGTATGTGTTGAAAGCACATTATGCAAGAGGATTGATGAGCTGAATTGTATTTTGTGTCCAGCCGCCTCCGCCTGTTAATGACACCAACCCATATAATGTCTTTCGACCTAGGGAGAAGGCCCATAGGCTTCACACAAGAAGGGTAAGTGGAAAATGTGGGTTATGTTGTTCATTCTTATTAAGTTATTGGTAAATGTTTTCTCCACCAATGCATCTGTTCATGGATACTAATATAAATTCTGCTAGACTAAGCCCTTGCTGATTTTCTCTACAGATGCAGAGGAGAGAAAACAATGTGCAGTCATTTGAAAAGCTTCGCCAGGTTAGCTCCTCTAATTGATTCTCTAATTGAAAGTCTTAAAAAATGAGCTGGTTGCTTGTTCTCTACTTGAGCACATAGTGTTGCATTTATGTTGTTTTCTAAAATGTCACTTGGGGTAATGTTTCCTCAATGTGCTTTGCTATTCTAATTTTTTGTTATGAATTTGTTTTAGGGGACTCTCATCTGAAAATTTCTATGCAATGTGCATTTGTGGCCATAAAAACATTTTGTGGAAGTCAAACGTTAATAAGTTAAATAGGCATGCTTAGCAATCAGTTTTATGGGAGGTTTTTGTCTAGCTTCTTTATACTTGTTGGAAGTGGCAATTGGGTTTTTGAACTTGTGCTCTTCCCCTCTCGTGTATTATTTCAATAGAAGTGGATGTGAAAGTGAGATTTTTGAGAGGAATGGTAGAGGTCTATTCCTTGAATTTTTGTTCCTGAGGATAACATGTTTCTAAAATACATGCGACCTGCACTTTTAAACAAGTTTGTTCTGACTTGGATTTAGATATATGTATAACTGACTCTTTATTTCATAATTTGTCTATTTGCATTGGCTGGTGGTTTAGACTATAAATACTATTTCCTCACCTCATGAAAATTAAAAGAAAAAGGTCAATTGCACTTTGCCAGCCTAACTTATTAATCTAATTGCACTCTCTTCAATGGTTTACAAAACTAAGCACATTCTCACGTGATGTTAATATGATTTGACAAGTTGAAATTGTACCTCATGGCATCCAAATTAGAGGATACCTCTCAAGGTATGAGAACTGAGAAGCACTTGAATAGAATGTGACTTTTTGGTGGGAAAAATGACTCAAGGGATCAATTTTTCCCCTTTCTATCATTGACAAAGGCAAACCCAGGGGACAGAAGCTGATAACATTAGTCGGAACTCAGAATCGCTTTTTTGGTGAAAAGTTATGTTATCCTCATGTGTTCCTCAGACTGGGAGATTGAACCCCTAATTCTGATGTAGGTGGCATGCATTGCTAGTAGTTGTGATGATATGCATAATTTTGTTAGTGCCGGGGAGAAAAAGAAAAAGGAAAAAGAGTGGGGTGAGGGAGAGGAGGTAGTGCAATGCAATTGAATCAATTAAGCATGGTGGCCAAGTTTAACTGATCCTAAAACGAAAGGTAGTTACCCTGTCATGACATCTGGTATACCTCCTGAATAGGTGAAACAAGGATTGAAGGGCTTTATTTACTTCAAAACAAAAGAAATCTATTTTATGCTTTTTCCTTTTAAAAATGTAATCTTAATTAGGTTATTTATAGTAAATTTTTAACTGGTCAGATGCCTTGTAGTGGAGCCATAAGGGTGATGAGAGAGCTTTCGAGCTAAATCTAATAATGTGATGTCGGAAGATAAGCACAATTGTTTTAAGAGGAATGTGATTGGAAAAACAAATTTAATAGGAATTTGCATCTTGCTTCACTTTGCTGTTTAATTCATGGCTTCTTGGCTTGAATCTTTTGCTTCTGTACTAGATTTAGATGTTATTATGTCTTGTCAGTTATGTAAACATTGTTTTGATTTGAATTTGTTTGAATTCTTTTTAAAGTTATATAATTCTAGGTGTAGTTTTAGTTGTTTTAACTCAAAAGCTAGTGGTTTTGTGCTCGTGATTTTCAAATTCATTGTCAGAAGAAGAAATTTCTAATTATCCAAATGGATTGGCGTAGTATATATTTTGAAAAATTATTATTTAAGTTTTTGCATTTCAAGCAGGTTAGGCGCAACCTTGACCAAGCTAAGAGCTTGTTGGAGGCTTTGATCAAGGTGTGACTTTGAAGTTATGTCTTGAGGGATTTTTTTCCTATTCATATCCTTTTGTATTCACATTCATTGCGTTCATATACAATCATAAACAGAGGGAAGAGAAAAAAAGAGAAGTAATGGAGAGTGAAGTTACACTTCAGAGGATGCAAATGAAGTATAAGGTATGAATATGGCTTTGGTATCAGGCCGTTTCATATATTTTCTTTGTTTGAACTATATTCTCAGATGATGTATGTCTTTTCTATGGCACCACAGAATGAAACTGAATTCTTGGAAGATAGCTTGGCACTCCCTGGATATTTACCATTCTCTTCCAAGTTTGGTTCAAGTGAGGAGGAATTTTTTGATTCTGATGATGTCATGACTAGCCGTCCTTGCACACGGTCTGCTGGGGTGCCAATTCTCCCTTCCTATGATGCCATCCTGCCCATGGTTCCTACAGTTAACACAAAGCATGAGTTTAAGAGGCGATATGTCCCACAGGGATGGCCTCATAAATTGGTACTTTGCTTGCTTAACCTCTTTCATGCTTTCCTATCTTTAAGATTTTCCAAAATTGTGCTACCACAGCATAGTTAAGTACTTTTGTTGATGGTTTGTTGTGCCGGATTATGCAGGATCCTCATGAACCTGTTTTGCTGTTCACAAAACCTTTAATTCCAGAAAAGTTGGCCATGGCAGGCATTCTGCCACCATCAGATTCTTTCACAAAAAATGGGGTGTCATCACCGCCGTACAAATTCCGTGGAAGAATTGGTAGGGGAGGCCGTATAATATTTGATCGATGGAATCCACTTATGCAAACACCAATTGACTGTGGTAACTCCTACTATATGCCACCAAAACCGCGACCATCATGTAATTAATCTGGTTTATTTACTGCAGCTATAATTAAATCCCTGATGGAAAGGGATTTAGTTGATCATTAGGATGGTATAGGGTAGCTAGGAAAATTGCAGGTGAAAAACGAGTAGACCTGGAAGTTAAAAGAATCATTTGTTATAAAAGAATCATTAGTTAGGGGCAGGAAGCTAGGCACATTGGGTAATTTTGTATGTTCAAATGTATTCCTCTGCCATTCTTTCTCGTACAATGGTTCCCTTTTGTTTTTTTTTTGGGGGGGGGGGTGTTGTGGCGGGGAGGGGATGTATCTTGTCTAAGTGTTAATATGTTACTTATCTAGGCCAAAAAAAAAAAATGAAGGTCTATGGCGTGTGGCCATAAACCAAGCTATTGGGACCAAAAATGAACGTTTTATATTATTTTTGTCTGCTAGTGCGGAGCGTTATAAGGATATAACTGCAGGTAGTTCAAGTGGCTTCATCTCCCTTGTTGAAATTACATTGAACCTAGTTAATCAGCTTCATTTATATTTATTTATGTTTATTTGATAATAATATAAGCAAGTGCAACAAAAATTTAAGCTTTAACTAAAGTTGCGCTTAGATAGGAAATGTCCATGACAATTAGTTCAATTGATTGGAATAAGTTACTTGGTTTGCAGGGTTTTCAGTCTGATGTGATCAAGTTATAGGTAAAAAAACAATGGATAATCTAGATCTACTTAGCTTGAGCACCAGAGAATTTGCATCCTTTTGTTTAATCTTCCCAACTTTACTAGAAATTTACGAATTCAAATTTTAAAGGATCTAAAGTGAAGAGTCAACCATAGCAGCATAGTGATGAAACAATAGATCTTTAGGAGTAATTAAAGATGAGTAAATTAATGATTTAGTTTTTGAAATATTATTCCTCTTTGGCTTTAGTATTTCAAAGATGAAATTTCTCAATTTAGTTTTTGAAATATTACTTTTCTCTTAATTTATTCTTTTAAAATTTTCCTTAATAAAAATGATTTTTTTTTTGTTAGATAAAAATGATCTCACATAGCTGTTAGCTAATGGTGTGGACTTGTATAGGTGTATTTAACACAAAAGTGAGCTAGATTTCACTGTATTAGAAGGTCACAAGGAACCATTTTGATTTAAGGAGGAATAAAATTGAAAGACTAACTATGGAGAACCAAAGGAGTATTTTTTAGGGATTAAATTGAGAATTTTTATGTTTCAAAGACCAAATTGAGATAGAGATACTTTTTTAGGAATTAAATCATTAATTTACTCTTAAGAAAAATAATAGGCTTCTTCTTTTTTATTTTTCTTGTTTAGTTTCCTCATATTTTTTAATAAAAAAGGATTATGAGCTGAGAATGAATTACTTTCATCTTTGAGATATCTTCTTGGCATAAAAAAAATGGGCTTATTTAGTATATATTTTTTCTTAAAAATAGTTTTCCAATTTTAAAAATAAAAATAAAAAAATAGGTCAAAATGCATAAAAAATCCCTTTTATTTAAGGACTTGTGCAACTTTTTCTCCCTTAACTTCAAAAGTTGACAAACTAATCTCTAGACTCTTAAATTCATGCAATTTATCATTTTCGTTGGTTAAATCATTAAACTGACTAAAGAAATTTGTTAACATAAGCAAAAATACAGATAATCACCCCACTGTCTTCATGGTATTTGAGCAAGCAAATAGGATAAAGAAAATCATTTTTCAAGTCCTTTCTCGTGGTTGTACAAAACTCAAGAGTAGGGGACATCAATAATATAAGAAATAATAAAATTATATTCAATGAAAGAAAAATAAAAGGGTTGATGCTGATGACTTAAGTTTCAAGCTTATTAGCATTAAGGCTACATAAACCTTAGGTAGGGCCGAATATTGGCCTAGCTTAGTTTTGCATTAGACTGGTTAGTTTTTTTTTTTTTAAATAATTTTTTTAAAAATTTTTAGTAATAATTGTAAAATGACTCTTAAATTTTTTTTATATAAGTTCTTACTAAATAATTTTTTTAAAAAATTAAAGTCATTGGGCTTGGTTGGGCCAAGTTACATTGCCCATCATAACTAGCTTTGCACACCTCTAATTAGCATCATATTGGTGTTTACCGCACCTACCCTTGTTAGAAAACTAATCACACAAAACTTGAATGAAGGCAACTACCATTTTAAAAGAAACATACGTAAACAAATGAACTCATTAAAACAACATGCATAAAAATCAAGACCTTAAAACTCTTCCTCAAAATTAAAAAAAAAAAGGTTCTTCCTAAACAAAAGCTATGAAATCTACAGGAGAATTCTAAAACCCACGGACGTGAGGTTAGTCATTGCTGAACCATCAATGTCTAACTTGAAGAAGCTTTCAGCAGGAAGATTCTAACTTCTTAATTTTACAGCTACTTCCGAAATGGGAGAAGGAAGAGAAAAAAAGGAATTTAGAGGCTCTTCTTTCATAAAACTTAGGATTTAACATATGTTTGGATTAAGAAGATTAAGAAGGAAGAAAAAGAAGGAAAAAATTTAGTTTAGATTTAAATATAGCATAATTTTTCTTAAAATATATTTAGATTAGGAAAAATAGATGAGAATGAATTTTTTTTTTATTTAAATCTAAATTAAAGAAAATATTTAATTTAAAATTTTCTCTCTTCCATTCTTCTAAATCCAGACAGTGAGAGGGTTCAAAATTTTTGTTAGAAAAAGTCATTTCTAGCTTTCCAAATGAGCCAACAGCAGTTGGCAAAGAGAGTTTTTTTCGTAAGGACAAGAGAGGATAACTGTTTCTCTAAACCCAATGGAATGTGTTACTGCAAGCATTTACAATTTGGTTTATCATCATACCATATAGAGGATACCTAAGAAGTACTAATACAACAACCAATAAAATAGTGTTTAAATACTCTTTTAAGATATTGCATCGATCGATACAAGTTTCTAGTATGTATAAGACGTACGATGCTCCAATGACAGGTAAAGTAATGAGTACAGTAGACTAACAGATATGCCCAACCCATATTCCCTTTTATCTTTCGTTAATGGATATTTCACAGAAAGTCAACTGCTACATTATATATATATATATATATATATATATTCTGGCTTGATAATTAAGCTTCATTTATTTTTTGACAAAGACAAATCATGAGCTAAAATTCAGATTAAGAGAATCGAATCCGAAAAATGAGTCAATATTTAGCATAATTTTGTTTGTAACTTTGGGTGGTGGTGCTGCAGGAAATGATCAGATTCGATATCTTTTAAGAGATCAAGGTCTGATAGCAGTCTCAGAGTCTATATAAGGCCACTATAATGGTCTTGGTTTCTCATAAGGCAATGAGACAATATTATTTACATTCAAAGCCTTAATTTGTCAGATATGAGTATGGGAGATGTTTCCAAGTTATCTCATGAAAGGCTTCCAGTATTGTGGACCGTGGTCCTCAATCCTGGAACCTTGCATGAAACTTGTGGAGCTTTTGAAGTTATTTGAGAGCTTACTTTTTTATACATTAAAACGAGATGTTACTTTTGGTTCGGATCAGTAAGTATATATATATTGGTATATAATTATATCTTTGATTAGCTTCTTTAAATTTTCTATACAAAGGAAACTCCACCTTAATGTTGATTTTAATAGTATTATGGGAATTTATATACGCCGATGATAAAATAGTTCAATTACTTGTGTTTAAGGGTTAATTTTATTAAAAGTTTTATAACCCAATTTTGAGTTTGCGATTTTCTTTCTTATTCTCTCTTAATCAAAGATTTAATTTTTATTTTACTATCAAAATATTTTAACTTTTCCTATTTTTGTCAGTACTAAGTAATCATTATATTGGAAACGTAAAGCTAAATGATTGCTAATTAACTTTTTGAAATCAATGTTCAATTTCTTTATAGTTTTATGATTAAGAATAAAATTTGTTTTTATTGAAGTGGTAAATATATTGCTTTATGTAATTAAGGGGCTCCTTTTATATATTTTTGCTGATTTTTCATAGAAACTATGTCATTAATTAATGACTCCCTTATTAATAACTAAACTATAAGTAAGAGTATGAAGATTTAAGATTGAAGTCAGTGAATTTTGAGCTTTTAGTTTATAAAATAAAAATTTGAAAAAATTATAGTTGAGGAATTAAAGTTAAAAAAAATTACTCTAAAAAACTTGTTAACATTGTTTTAAGATAAATTACTATTGAGTATAAGTAAAATTTTTTAAATCTAGTAATAATAGGTCTTTTACAATAATTTTTTTTAAAATTTTGGGTCGTTAATTGTAATTTTTTTTATAAAATTAATCAAATTACTATATTAATTATATCATACATACTTAAAATCTCCCATAAATAATCCCAAGGGTTGGCCTAGTAGGTGAAGCAAGCAGTATGTGATGTATGGTTATGCATATGTTAAGATTTTAATCCTAGCTTGCTAATTTTCTGAGACCAAGAAACAAGGATTGTTTTTTAAATTATTGTGAATCTCTTAATTAATCACGACATAGATGGTACCTTTGACCTTACCCGTAAGGTAAACTAGTTGAGATACATACAAGCTAATTAGGAGACCACTCAACAATAAATAAAAAATCTCATAAAAATATTGTAAAGTTTTTTTTTTGGGCCACAATTGTAAAGCTTATGTGTGAAGAATAAAGATTACTTATTGGATACATTTATATCTTTTAAATTAAAAACTTTAATACACACATACACACACACACACAAACTATCAATGCAAAAATCAAAGAAGACTTTATTATATATTTATGACGATTTTTATATTAATTTCAATTATTGATTTATGATTTGAGCATGGTTATGATCTTCTCACCTAAAATTACTCCTCTTACTTGATATATACATGCCATATGTTGGGAGTTATATTTTTCCAAATGTTGAGTTTAAATTTCAGATTTTAGTTCCTATAATTAATAATGGTAAGAGAATTCTATATTTACTGTGAGTCCCATATAAAAATATTGCTTCTTTTTAAGGTGCTATATTGTAGTTGGTGAGAGAGAATTAGTCAAAAGAATTTTTGAAAAGTTAGAATAAGTTTTTTTTTAAAAATATACACAGATATTTTTTGAAATAAAAAGTCATACTACACCTTAGTCTAATTTTATTTTTTTGACTAAAATACCCTTTGTTAATCTAAATACATCTTTTTTGGTTAAATTTAATTTAAAAAATTTACTTTTTTTGTTTGTGCATATTTGAAAACAAAATCTACTCTCGTTTACTTTCATTTGTACATATTTAAATAATATATATATATATATATATGTATATTTGGGTTAATGGAAGTTATATTAGTAAAAAATTTAAAATTAAACTAAAATATATATTTCAAAAATAGAGAAAATGTCAATATAATTTTGTCAAAATTTATGAGATATACATATAATTTACTCAAAAATTAATCAGTAAACTTATGTAACTACTTTTAATAAATTGCACATTCTTTACTGAAAAGGTTCATTAACTTACGATGATGCATTTGTGGATATTGGAATTCAAATTTGGAGGAAGATGGCTAGCTAGTTTAGTTGTTAAGTTCTTGTTACTTTGAGTTGTTATATCTTTCATGGGTAAATGGCGCGGTTTTCAATTTTGAGACATAAATTTAATTATACAGTCTCCTTAATTATAAAATATATATTCTTTACATTCACTTAGTGTATGTACTTAAAAAAAAGTTTTTCTTAATACTGAATCTTAGATTTTAACACGAATAGTTAGAGCACATCGATCTCCTCAACTATTAGGCCACTGCCAATAAAATTAATCATATGTTTTAATTAATATTACTGAAACCAAGACCTACCGAATCATGAACAAGAAAATTAATATTTTTCATGGTCAAGCGAAAGTATATATTCTTTCAGTCATTCATTCATTGTCAACTGCAGAGAATAAATCATGCAAATTAAAGACAAAGAGCAAGCACCATATATCGCGATGCCACCTTGAATGAAGCGACAAGTAGTAAGCTAGCACCGTCGCCACCTTGTAGGAATTAAGCTGAGCTGTAATTAATTCTGGAAAAGTAAGGTTCTTGTGGCATTTAATTTCATTATTCTTGATACAAAGAAAGTATCCATATCTTACAGTTTGAGGTATCAAACCATCAATACAAAGAGCAATGAGAATTTTGTGAACGTCACAATCAAAGGAGTTATTTTATAAATGAAAGGCAGCATTAATTAGTTGTTTAGTGCATGAAAAATTTAATCTTTTAAGTTTTTGAAAATTTATTTATAAGATGTATTAAACTTTAATAAATAAAAAAATTTAAAATTTATGCGTTATGTATTAAATTATATATGCATGATGATTTTTTAATATATATGTCAAACTCAAAATTTCTATAAATAAGTTTTTTATTACTTAAAATCTTATAATACCCAGAAATCAAATACTACCTAAAAATTTCATAAAACTATGAAGATTTTATACACAGACCAAAACCTTTTTGGCTATGAAACTTTATGAAATTTTATGAATAAAATTTCATAGCAAATAGGCTTGCTCTTGACGTAGACCAAAGCCCGAGTATAGATTTGATCCAAGTTTAGAGCATGCCTCTTTTGCTATCTGAATTCTAGAATTAGACTTGTTTGGAGTTTAAGAATTAGACATTTGGCTTAGACCTAAAATTGATGAATGAGTAGTCATTATAAAGGCTTAGATGTCTATTTCATTTGAATGAAATTTTATATTATTTTGACTGTTCGATAACTAATTATACTATACTGCCCAAGTAGTCAATAGTTAATGTTTTACGTTGGCAAAACATATTGTCATTTGACAGGCATTAATGTCTATTTTCATTTGAATTAAATTTTATATTATCTCAAACTATTTCAAAATTTTTAAAATTAATTATGCTCCTTGTATATCAACTTAAAGTAGTCAGTTTGGCATTGCTATCACAAAAAGAAATTAAAAGAGGAAAGAGTGAAGGATTAGTGAGAAACGACATATCCCTCGCCAAGATTCCTAGTTTTAGAGGGAAGTAATTTGTGAACAGTGGTGCGAATTTTTACAATAAATTAGTGAGGGATTGATGAGAGAAATACTCTTTACTATATGGCCAGAAATACTCTTTACTTTACGAATTTTTACAATAAATCTAGCGTTTGTACATTTAAAAAGGGAAGAGCAAAAAACTGTTCCCTCACTAATTAACTTTTGAACTAGTGAGGGAATTTTCCGTTACCAGTCCCTTGCTAATGGCATTTTTAAAATTATATCCATAATCCCTCACATCAGAAAGCTCTCTCATGCTTTCCCTTCTCTCACTTTCTCTTTCGCTATCTCGCTCTCTCCCTTGCTCTCTTGCTCTTTTATCATCCTTGCTGTTGGTCACCATCATTACTGCTATGCCACCTTCGCCACTTGCTGCCATAATCCTTTGTCACTCAAGTTAAGTTAGTTGCTACCTCATTTCTCTGCTTGTTTTCGACAATTTCCGCATGTAGGTTTTTGAGATTTTACACTGCACTTATTACTTTCCTTTGAGTTGGGAATTTCATCGTAACTGCAATTAGTTTGACTACACTCTAATTCTCTACCAATTTTCTTTACTTTGGTTTTCTCATTTGTTTTATTCTTGTTCCTGTGATTTTTTTTTTTGGCTATCATTCTTAAGAATTTTCTTGAGCTTATGCTTTGATTCTGTTACTATATATCACAAAATTTTAAAAAATCAGTGTTATAGAAATATGAGTGGATTATGTAGTAAGCACTGAATGGGTTTAAGGAAGACGGGAAGAATTCCAAGTACAATACTCATGATCAAAGTAAACTTAATAATGAGTTGGATTTCAATTTTCATGTAAAAATTTATCAAATTTGGAATTCAAATATTACAAATTTATGAAATTTCTCAATCAAGTGAAGCACAAACCTTAAACAATAATACAATCAATGTCATGTAATCACATGCACAAAGCACTCAACCACAGTAGTTAATTTTATAACCCGACATATCCAACCCAATCAATTACGAGTCAGTGACCAAATTATGAACCAATCACGTCTCCAAAAAGTGGAAGTTATTTGCTTTAACTACAAATGCATTTTTTCAAATGAAACTTCAATTGTTAATTTTTTGAGCAAATTATATAAACCTTTTATGATTTTTATTAAATTACATAGATCTTTCTTTTATTTATGGATATCTCTTTTGAAACAAAAAGTTGTGCTACATTTTAGTTTAATTTTAATTTTTTTGATTAAAATATTCTCTATTAACTTAAATACATATTTTCAATTAAAACATCTTTTTACATATTTTTTATGGAGAATGTTTTAGTCAAAAAAAAAAAAAATAAAAAAAAAACTGAACTAAAATTTGAAAATAAAAAAAATATTTGTGTGATTTCAACAAAACTTAAGAGAAATATGTGTAATTTACTCTAACTTTTCTATCTTATAATTTGCATCAGCATTCCCGTTATCCATTTTCTTCTCTCAAATTATATTCCACCTAAAGTTATATTTGGAGTAATATTGGTCACTACTTGGTCTGCTGTTTATGTTAGCATGGCTTAATTCAGTCTTGGTGCAAAATAGCTGGTATATCTTCATAACTAATATTTTGAAATTTCAACAACCTAATGAAGCATATCTGCATAACCCTAGTTTACAATTTGAATATTTCAATCTGACGCAACAATCTGATGAAGCATACTCATTCCATTTACAACCATTACCTTGAAACTAAAATTATCAGTGCGCTTAAGGTCTCTTTATGTCCAATTCATATTCAAAGTTCTAGATTAAGCGATTGTTCAAATTTGATAGCTAGACGATAAAGTTTTATCCTTAAGGCGTTTTGTGGGGTATACCAAACTTCAACTTGCCACTCTAATAGCCCTAGCAAAAGTAACTTGTCTTACTCTTTTTCCTTTTACCGTCAAATTTTTTGCAAATTCAAAAGTTGAAGAAATTCAAGCGCTTTCCCGATTCGATGAAGTTTCACTATGGTGTTCACTTTTGTCCTTCTAATTATATTTTGATCTTAATTTTTATAATATAGTTTTGTGTAGGCTAATAATAAGAGGTTGGGTTTTAGCTTTTAGTTTTTACCATGAGTCCATTCAAATTCCAAGTGCTTGCTGTGTACTGTTCACGTGAGTCAGGGGTCAACTCCCGTGACCCCCATCGCCTCTGCACAATAAAAGTGACAACTCACGTACGATTGCATGGAATGTATTCAATAACTTTTAATAATTTTTATTTATTTTTATCTATTTGTTTTTAGGAGATAAAAAAATTAACTAGAAACGTAAAAATTATAGTAGTGAGGTTTAAAATTTAAGTTGTGGAAAAAAATTACATTACATTTTAAAAGTAGTAAAATTTTTAAAGTCTAATTTTTTTACAGTTAAAATTTTAACTTCTCAATTACAATTTTGATTTTTTAATTATTTTTTTAAGTCCCTAAAAGCAATAAATAAATAAATAAATAAATAAATGCACTCCTACAATCATCTGTGGAACTAAAGGGAATCCATCCTAGACATGTCACTGCTTTATTTCACGTTTAATTCCCTCCTTTTTTATGCCAAAAAAAAAAAAACGAAAAAAATCCTTTTTTTTATTTTCTTGTTTGGATTTTAATAGGTTTCTGGGTTCACGTCGTTTGACTGCGCTTCCTCATTTTACCAATCACCAACATGGATACCTTGTTGCCTGCGCTTTTGACCAACATACCTCTTTCCCTTCACATGTTAGCTTTTGCTATTTTTTTTTTCTTTCCTTTTTTTTCCTAAATACTTTTGGTATATGGTGGTTTTGATTTTGATATTTAAAATATCAAATGACACCGTAGGCGATGCATCTAGTCACATCATTTCTTATTTCTCATGTTAAAGTTTCATTGAAGTAGCAAATTGTGGCATGGAAACAATGCGGGAGGCTGCATCAGTAAGACCTCAGTTGCTTGATGTCACTGTCTAGTTTCAAGACTCAAGTGCTTGATGTCTCCGTAGGCCATAAAAACAAGAGGTGTGAATTGAGGGAGAGTGTTTGAGACTTAGAGTTTTTTAGAATAGTTTTTATTTTTAAAATAAAAAAAATAAAAAAATTGTTTAATAATGTATTTTTAATAAAGTGTTTTGTAAAATAAAAAAAATAGAATTATATTTTTGGAAACAAAAAAATCAGAACATTTTTTAAATGTTTTGTAATTTTTATTTTGCAAAGTAAAAAAAAAAAGAAAATAACAATTTTTTAAAATAATGATTTAAACAAATTTTTTAATTTTTAAAATTTATTTTAAAAAATATCTATTTTAAAAACATTAAAACTAGAACAGAATCAAACAGACTCTTAGTTTAAGTCGCTATTCCGTTAGCCTTGCTAGATAAGATGTTAGGGTTCCATTGAAGTGTTTAATATTCCTAAATCCATATCCCCCATCCATTTGAATTTGGATCCTTTGATGTTCAGAGGATTCTGAAGTAGTGAAGCGCACTGTTTTTTTTTTTTTTTTTTTATATATCCCAGTCCCCCTTGCCATGGCTTTTTAAAGCCACTTTATATAGACGTGAGAGAGAGCAACTTCAGAGAATTCAGATCTCACCCATTCAGGTGGAAATATATTCTCTTATGCCTTGAAAAAGTGTAATTTATGCTTCTCTCCGGAAGATCCCCACAAAAATGATTTAAATCTAGTGTACAACCAGGAGACTTTTTCTGTTAAGATGATGTAAAGCATTATAAAGTGCACAATTTTATATCTAATAATGATTAAACTAAATGTTACAAAGATTATAGCAAGCGTAAATCATTCTTAAAATAGCGAATAGCATAAATCTCATATCTGTGTGCAGTTTGTTAAAGGTCCCTATCATTTTTTAGCTCAGTTTTCAGCTTAAGAGCCTAATTTCTTTACCTATTGATGATTCTCAACTTATTTTTGGTGTCATATTGGTTACTACTTGTTTTGCTGTTTAAGTTAGCATGGCTTAATTTAGTACTGTTATCAAAATTGCTGGTATGTGGTTGACTATAGTTGAATACACTAGTTGTTATTCCTAAGTTTAGTTTCACGTTACTTAGCTTTTCTTTGGCAAATTTGTGCCAGTGCTTGGTTGCTACATATTAGTTTATTTATCACTATAGTTATAAAAATCAAACTGCTAACCATAGTCATAAAAATTAAATTAGACTACCCAGTTCAGCCAAAAAATCAAGATTCATATATAACAAAAAATCAATCAAAAATTAATTAAAAAAATTGGTCAAAACTAAATAAATCATCGGTCCCCCTACTTTGGAAAGACAAGACTATGGACTCTGGGCATCCATTGGCCTAAACCTTACTATCGAGACCTACTCTAAGCATGGGTAACGGGACACGTGGCTTGCTATTTATTTATAGAGTAGAACCCTAGTCCAGGCATGAACTTTATCGATGTGGGACATCGGAGACTAGAGATTTGGCTTCCTCGTTCTCTTTTCCCCTTGGCTTCGTGTTTGTGGGCTTCAGAGACCGAACCGAAATTCCTCCAATTAACCACTTCTTCGCTTCTGATTCTAGCCCTGATTCTATCTGTGAAAATACTGATTCTAGCCTCTCTGAAGCACAGACATGCTATTATGCTTGTGGCCCCATGCGCCATTCACTTTCTCTGAATTAGGAGCGACTAAGGCTCGAGGCAAATCTGAAGGGAAATACAGAGGGGCCGATAGTAAAAGGGTCAAAATCATCAAAATTTGTGGAATTGATATGAACTCTGACAGCAAATTGAAAGAGAAGATTTCAGGGTTTGGGGACCTGGGTCTCTGAGTCGGCGCAGACATTCCTCTCAATAGTAATCGGTGCTTTGTCGACCAAAGTTGCCAGGGATTCGCTGTATGCTTCTCCTGCAGCCATCACCCTGATCAATGAAGTTTGTCGCTCTCTTTGCTTTTATTATTGTTTGTGTTGGTGGTAGAGTTATGGAAAGTCTTCCAAAGAAACAAGCAACTTCATTATACAAAACCATAAGTTTATAGTAAGGAAAAAAACACCCACACATCAAAAGGAGAAGAGATGCAATAAGATACACAACTTAACATTATTATTCAATGTAATTTATAAACATTTATACCTCTCAGAACAATGCCGAACTGAGAAGAACATTGGATGGAATTGACAATTAAACAAACCAGATAGTTGAAATTACAGATGATCCAGAAGTATAGAATGAAATGACGAAAACATTATCTAAGACTTGGCGAGCCTCTTGACTACTACAGCCATATACTTGCCTTGATGCTCTGCAAGTGCGAGCTCTGTTCCCTTGGCACTCTGGTGCCATCACCGGCAAACACACCTGCACCATATGGAGAGCCCCCTCTAATGAAGTCCATCTTGAACATACCAGTTCCAAATGTGTCCAATTGGAACAAACAGCATTCCATGGTGTGCCAACTGGGTGATTACAGCCCATTTTTCTATTACGAAAGAAGAATTGCAAATTTAGGAGAAAAATTATTTGGAAATGAAAATAAAAATTAATCGTTATTATTTATTATATTATATTTTGAATATATTAAAATAAAAAATATATTTAATTACTAACAGTCTAATTATGGTTAAACCAATCAATGTTAAACCAATGATTCTTCCAATTCAATGAATAACCTGATTTTAAAAATATTATTTATCATAAATTACATGTGAATTTGGTCAAGACTATTTCATTTTTGTATATGCTATTTATACCAACTTTCCTCAAATAGATACTTTATATATTTGGTTGTTATTTCAATTAATAAATGATAAATCGATGGCCCCCCTAAATTCCATAGGTAAATATCATGTTGCTTAGAGATAGAGGAGCCCATGGGAAGGTGATGACATTTGTGACTAGGTGTGTTAAGCCCTTTGGCCCATGTACCCTAGACCTTCTTGCCTTACATACTTTTGACCTACTTATGTTATGTACCTTCCACCAATCTACCTCTACACAACCAGCAGATGTTGTTCTAATAGGAAGTTTATTGGGCCATCTTCTTTGGATAGCAGGGAACTAATTTGGTTTGCCACTAGAGATCCTTCATAAGTATTGCCATAAGGGTTGATATTATTTTAATTTACAATTGAAATATGAAATAAATGTTTTGCTTTCATTGCAAGATCCAATTTGAGCCCACTAATATCATTACTTGGATCCACCAAGTGTTGACTAGAATGTTGTTATTTGCTCCTAGGTGGAAGTCTTATCTACAAGACATAAAGAATGCTTTGTTTGTTGAATTTATGGTATGTAATTTATGTTATTTAATTATGTCATAAACTATTCTCTTCTTTGACATTTATTATTCACTTTTATGTTTGTAGGCCACATATTGCTTTGTCATGAAGAAGGAATGCCTCTTGGCAAGGAGTGTGTGGGATAGGATAGGTAGGAATCGATACTTTGACATGTTGCACAATGTAAGGAAAATAGCAATGAATGCAGCAAACACAGCTAATATTCAAGAAACCTAAGGTTGTGTTTCAATAGGCATGCATGTGGAGGTTTAGGATGATCTTTTAGACATTTGGGCATGAGATGATTGGAAGAGTACCTTTGTAGTTGCCAGAGGAATCAAGCCTCCACACCCATAACTCTTATGTACACTAGTGGGTCCATTAGCTTTGCCAAACATAAGAACAAGATGATAATTAATTTTATTAGTTTTTCTTTCAATTCAAGTCACTTCAGCCATTAGGTCCAAATTAACTTGTAGGAGAATGAGCTGAAATGGAAACTATTGTACCAAGAAGTGTACAATACGACCCACAAGAAGAAGTGTACCAAGCAACAATCAAGACAATTTTTTATAAGTTATCATCTATTATTTATGTTTTTCAACTTGCTATTATTTTGATAGCTAACTATTTTCTAATTGTTTGTATTTAGGAGAATCTTAACACCGAAATGGCCTACAAATATAAGGAATACCCTTTGACATATCCTTCCATCAACCTAGATGTGTGGAGGGAAGCCATTAGACCAAATAGAAAAGGATGCATTCATGGTTTTAGTAGTCGGAACTTCGAAGTACCTTGATCAAAATTTGTGATGGGTCCCTTCAGATCCCACCCCTTCGACAGGACTAGGTGGAGATTGCATTGGCCTCAGTCATCACAACCATTGAGCATTGATTCACAGAGTAAATGGATCAATAGTTGCACAGCTTTGTACAAGCATTAGTAGGTGTTTCTGGCTTCCTAATAGAAATCATTGCAAAATTTGCCTCACTATAATTGATAGTACCATTGCCTATAGTAGTAGTTGGTTCATCTAGGTCACACATAAATTTCGCTGATACTATTAGAACAAGAGAGGGACAGGGGAATGAAAAGTGTCAAGATATGCTAACATGGTTTGATTGATTGGTCTATATGGGTTCTTCTTACATACTTTCATGTGACTATTCAATCCACTTATTTCATGTTTAATTAGGTGACACAAATATGAAACTTTACAATATTTACATACAACTTTATGTTCCTTGCTTATTTTAGTTAATGGAAGTTTTTTGAAATTCTTTTAAACACTAGATTTATTTGCATAAGGTTTTCTCTTGGTACCCATAGTTATAGAATTTGTAGTTGAAGTAGAGGCTAAAATAGTAGCAACATTTGAGGGAGGGGAGTGTTATGTAGGAATATTGGTAGATTGAGGTTAGGATTGGGATTGGGATGGGGATTAGCCTTAGGTTTCTTGAGTTCTTTGGTATACGATTAGTTTCTTTGTCCCTAAAAAGCTTACAGATAATAATAATATTTCATTAAATCAACCTCATATTAGTAACATAACCCCACAACAAGTAAATATCATAACTTAAATCCCAAACACATACGTCATTAGAGGTTTCAAAAACTAAGATTTTAGACACAATTTTAGCATATCAAAATAGATTTTAGTACATGGTTTTGGTCCTAGCCTTTAAGTTAAAGCAAGCCATAGCAAGAGTAATCATTATCCAAACTTTGACCTATATTTATCCATCTAACCAAGATGCATAAATAGGAGGTTCACCCAAATTCGAAGTCAGGAATGAAACATGATTAGCAAAGGGAATTAACAAAGGCTTAGACCTAAGTTTCATATCAGGTTAAAACACAGTAAGAAGGGATCACTAGCAAAAATTTAACCATAAATTTTTAGACCATAGTATGAACACTAATGGAGATTTACTCAAATTCCATAACAAATACATACATCATTAAAGGTTTCAAATATTATAATCCAAACTCACAAGTTAGAAATTTCCAGTGGCCAAAAAAAGAAACCTCATAATTGTATTCTCACGCTTAATGAATTAAAAAAAATAGAAAAGATAAGCATAATTTGAAGGTTAAACGTGTAATTGAGCTATAAAAGCACAAATTAGAAGAGAGAAGGCAGAAGAAGCATGAAGCAGCTACTTGATTTGCTGAAGAAAAATGCATAACAAAGATCCTTGAACTTTGAAGTTGCTTGACATTTGGCGAGTGGTGGCGGAACTCCAAACTCCTTTAACTACTCTGTTTAGCACCATTCATAAAAGGTTTAGGCAGTTGGGACTAGAGAAAGAATGCGACGGATAACAAATTGGCAGCAGAAGAGGAGGAGGAGGAGAGATCGAGAAATTGAGGAATTGAAGAGAGACAATACTTGAAAGGGAAAAAGGCAGACCACAGATTGGCAAGATGAAAATTAGGTTAAGGGAGATTAGGAGACCTTATCGTGGAATTGTGGATATGAGGGAGAAGCCATCAGGCATTAGCTGTAAAAGGGTTTTTTTATAAATATTTTATGAAATATATCAGGTTGGGTCGGTTGAGGATGCTTCAAAAGCTCATCTTGAATCTTGTCCCGACCTGATATTCCATCCCATTTTCTCTTTCCATGTTTGTCCCATTTTTTACTTTTTCCTAAGCTTTGAGCTATACATACCCTTAGATATGTAGGAAAAAAATATTTAAGAATGAGGCGTGGTCTATAGAGTGAGTAATTTACCTAGTAAGTAATATGATTAATATAATAGCTAGACTATAATTGGTGAAGGTTTTAGGTATACTGAATAATCATCAAAAAGGGAAAATGTTGGCTACAAAGACCAAGCATAAATTCTAAGTAGTTATGTAACACCTAGTAATGGTATTTGTATTGTAAATATATTAAGAACCTCCAGTGATGTATATTTGGATGATTGTGAGGAAGTGGTAGTGAATACTGCTAAGACATGGTTGGTCTATGAGTAGATGACATCTCAATACATATATACACACACATACATTTTCTTGTGTTAAGTTCTATGATTAAATTTCAACAATCACGTTTCTTTTCATTATGTCACAACTAAGATATTATTATTGGATTTCTTAGAATTTTTTATACTTACATTAATAGAGAAACAAAATTTTTGTTTAGCTCTAATTCTATAAATTATGAGCTGTCTATACAATGTTTAACCATCTTGCATCTTTGTATTATTTTGAGAATTATCATAGTTTTTCAAATCCTTAGATTTTAATTGCATTGATGTGCAATCAAGAAATATTTCAATTACATTAAAATTTTTGATTGTAAGTTATTGGCACATATATGGAATCAATGGAAGCAATTCTAAGAAATTTTTACAAATTTCAATGTTGAATATGTATAAGGAATGTTTTAAGTATAAATTTGAGTTAAGATGACTCCATACATAATGGTAACATTTTTTGGAAGGACTAGTTATAGAGCAATGATTACTAATAGTAGTTCTGTTAGCCCTTAATATACCTTAGCTAGTACCTAGTTAGCAAGGAATATAGGAAATGCTAGCCCCATATGGTGACCATTACATATGGAATGGAGGGATGTTATTATATGTGAGCTGAGGACTAATGCTGGATTGGTTATTTACCCACATGGACTTGGTGTCCACGATGACCATACCGTTATAAGGAAAGTCCTTCCAATGAAAAGGTTTTCGAAGGAATTGGTTTTGGAAACTTTCAGATGCATTTTTTAAAAGTTTGAAAGGTTTTCAAAAAGGTTTTCATTGTGTTTATATTTGATTTTAAACAGTGTGACTTTCATGATTCAATACATTTTTCATATTTAAATTTCTTTTATTAAAAACTATGAGAGATATTAGAATCATGATTTTTCGATTTTAAAGGCTCTTACAAGGTGTATCATAAGCTATGTTACCCATATGCTTAATTATTTATATATATATATTTCTTTATTTATTCACATATCAAAGTACAAGATGTTATTTACTCGTTGAATATTTTTTCGGGTAATAGAGTTGACCTAGAATTTCTTCAATAGGGTGGACTAGTATTCATTAGGTAAGTCCTGCATTGTTTTGCATGGGCAACTACATGTTGTTGAATTGTCTAATTTTTTTATAATCTAGTTGTAGCTCCTTAAAATCCATAGGCAGGATTCCCTACTCTAGTGTAGATGGTATAGTTAATAGTGATTAAGGATAAAGGTTCTATCTATTTAATTGTTGCATTTGAGCTCTTGTAGAAGTTTTGAGATATCCTATTTTTAAGGGATGGTTTGCTAAATTTTTTGTAGGGCAATGGAATTGAATAAATCCTAAGACAAGAGGATTTAACTTAAAAAATTTAATATTCTTCTTGTTAGTAATTTGATATGGTAAGGAAGTGTTATGTTAGAGTATTTCATTATGCTCATGGATGCGAGAGTCATCTCGCACCTAAGCCGGTCACGCCTTCAGATTTGAGGTGTGACAATATAACTATACCTTAACCAATACATTGGTTTAAAAGAAATTATCGCCATTATTGATTTATTAACATAAAACAATATTTAATTGGGGAAATTAATCAAAAACTTCAAAATACTAATAAAAAACTATATCACGATAAAAGCACAAGATAGTACAATACAAAGTAAATCCACCAATACAAATAGTAAGAATTATCTCCTTAAAATGATCCAATCCAAAATTCCTCTTCCTGTGCTTCTAGATATAGAAAAACTCAATAATCTACTATATGAAATTCATAGAATGAGCTAAAAGACTTTTATTTTTGCACAATGAAAGCTATTTATAAAATACTTAAAATCCATGGGATGTTGTGACAAGATTTAAAACTTGTTGTAATGTGAAATTGTCACTGCATATTCTAGATATGGATTCACTTGTCATGATGGCCATAATTGCTCATCTCAACAAGTAGAGGGTGTGAGCTTTTTGAAAGAATTTGCACTTTAGTTCTTGAGCTATTTAAAATATGTTCCATAATGTGAAAATCTTATTTATTTACAAGTCCCTACTAAAGAAGTAAAAACACAAGATATAAGTAATTAAACCATAAAATCAAAATTAAAATAACAACAAAACAATTATTTACAAGAATATACTTTCGGCTACCACAAAAAATATAATTTTCCACAAAATCTATTTTCAAGTAAAAGTTATTTTTAAAGATTATTTCAATTTAGTTTTAATTTGAGAGATTTTTACAAATTAACTCTAATGTGCATCAAAGTAAACAATATTACAAATTTATATAAAAATAGGTTTGAAAGAGCTAAAAATCTCTTAAAAAACCTCTAATAAGTTCCTTAAAATACTAATAAAAATCAATGCTTTTTGGAAATTATATAAGCTTAACATATACTCTTGGAGTGGTTAGCTTTGTTCTTTTGTTGTCAATTTACTTTGCATCATTTCTCTATATTCTAGTATTGGACTTTAATGATTTTTTAGTGTGGATCTTGTATTTTAGAATCTCATCTTATATTTTAGAATTTCAACTTTCATATGGGTTTTGAAAGATTCTAATTAGACTTTTCTTCAAGAAATTCTCTTCTTTTCGAGTTCAGTGCCAATTTATATTTTGAAATAGCAATCCATTATCTATATGTATGTGTGTGTGTGTGTGTTTGTACTATGTATGTATGTCTGTATGTTTATTGTTGAAGATTGTTTCAAAAAACATGCCTATGAAGCAAATAGTTGTTTGATGGTTAATGATCACTTGATTGGTCCAACACTAGAAAAAAAGATGCCTTTATAAGGCATCATTCAATTGATGAGCTTCCATTAGTTGATTGATGGCATTCCTTCCATGAATTGATTAATGACAACTTGAAGCAACTAGGAAATCCAAAAAAGGACTAGTCGATTGATCATACTCAATAGCCAACTAGTTAAAAACATAATTGTAAGAAACTTGAATATTATGGTAGTTAAAGTGATTGTTAGCTTTTGAATTGTTGCTTCTTTAAAGCGTACACGCAAGTATACATATCGCGAAGGCAATATAGTGATAAGAAAAGATCATTCCCTCAAGGATTTGTTATCAAAATAATGTCAAGTACTAAAATTCACACCCTAACTTAAATCAAGCAAATCAATTTTTAATAGTTGATTTTAGAAAGAAATGAATATGGATTAAAAGCTATACAGAGCTCAAGGTTAGTATTTGGATATTTCAAGTGAATAGTGGCATCTAGGATTATTAGTTCCTCTTGTATTTCATAATGAATTGCTTAACACTCAGAATCTTTGCTCTCAATAATGATACATGTTAGCTTAGGGTTCATTTATTCCTTTAAGTATTCTTTCAAATCTCATATAGGGTTATCCAATCAATTTCATAATTCCTTATAAAACCAACAAGGATCAAATTGCTAGCATAATACCTAATTGGATGATGTGAAGCTAATGAGTATATTCCTATCTCATTAACTAAACTATCCGCTTACTCTAGCAAGTTTCAAGTACTCACACCACTCAACTCTTGATCTAACCTCCCTTTCCCTTTCCCTTTCTCAAGTTCAAGCAAGGTATCAAATCACCTTAAATGTTGGCCAATCAATTAGAGAGCATAAAGCATGGAGTTGAATGAACAGATATTAACCATTGATTGTAAAGTTAGAGTGAAGAACAATCATTAATCCACACAAGAGTTCCTAATAATCCTAGATTAGAGAGTTTAGCTATACATGATCATGAAAACTAGAGGCAAACTTGAAATGAAAGTCAAATACATAAAAAATAATTAAAAGAAAAAAGAAAGGAAGAAGAAACTTAGAAATAAAGATAGAGCTTGTTTTAACTTCACTCTTTAATCCCCATCTTTCCTCTTCTCCAAGATGCCTTCTTAGTTTTCTCCAACCTCCACACACTTGGAACAAAGCAAATGCAACCTAGAATGATGACTCCTTTCCATTCCCTTCGCATATGAAGCCTGAAACCCTCAAAAAGTCTGTAAAGAAAATACTGCATTTAGCTAATCTATTTTGCACTATAGCTCAGCATGTTGCGTCGCAGCTAGGTTGAGTTCTGGGTGGATACATGCTGTAGCCTGATAAGGATATACTGCGATGAGATTGACTTCTGCATGGAATGCACACTCTTGCCTTGGCGCACAATATTTCTACCGTGGCGAGTTTGGCTTCTGTGTGACTTCGTGCCATGGCTTAACGCATCCTTGTCATAGATTTAGCTTCACTCGACTAGTGCTGTGGCTCAGCACGCTCTCGTCGCGGCATTGTCAGCTTCTGGTTAGAGTTTCTCCTTGGCGATAATAGGATGCGCCGCGGCGTAGGTTGCCTAGCACGCATCTCTTTGATTTCTTCCTTTTCAGTTGCGGTGTGATGAATTCTTACCTGTGGTGAGCTTTCAAAAATAATGTAGAAACCAGCTTTGAAGCTTTTTTCGCCTGAGAATGCTCAATTTTCTCTGAAACATGTATCCTATAACAAGAACAAAGTGTGATTAGTTATCAATATACTCAAAGTTAAGACAAAAACTATCATTTTCCAAGTAAGAATTGAGTATAGAGCTATTCATCCTAAGTATGTTTGTTTTATCTATAAAAGTATTATTTACCTTATAATTAGAGGTTAACATCACCTTTACTGAGAGAAAATATACACAATAACATGAATAGTTAGGAATTATCATGAATCATATCATTTTACTAATTATAGTCAAATGATTGTTGGACTATGTCAAAAACTTTTTGGACACACCAAAGAATATGATGGAAATTCAAAATTGAATTTCAAATCAAGTTTTTAAAGGAAAGGTTGGCTATTCAGATTTTGTCTATAAAAGAGATTTTTGGATATTTGAAAAAAAAAAGATTGAGAACAAATATATATATATATATATATAGAAAACTACCTCTCGTGCTTTGAATCTCCAAATTTTTTTTTTTAATCTTTTACAAGTGTTCTTGAGGAGAAGACTTCATAATTGTTGAGTGTAGTTTTCTAGAGTAGATGGATTATTCTTAGAAGTAATCTACCTAAATCCTACAACTAGTGGGAAAAAATATCACTTTAAGGATAGTGTGTCATACACACATATCAAAGCCTTATCTTATTCTATATTATTTTATTGAACTAATTACTGCACAATTTTCTAATTAACAACTTTGTTGTGTGTTTGACTCTATGATTATTGTGTTTTTTACCTTTATAACACCCCTAATTTCCTAACATATATATATATATATATAAATATAATATGATTAGTAATCTTTTCATTAGTCATTTGATGTTATTGATTTGTTTTACAATTTCATTCCTTGTCTTTATTCACTAATGTATCAAGTAAGTGATGACAAAATGTTTTGATCCTTTCATGTTATGGTACGAAAATTGCAAGGTGTGGTTCGACAAGTTTAGAGTGTCCACATGATCCAATAAACAGAGGTGGCACATGTTTAGCCATGCATTTTGAAGAAGAAATGCAAAAGCCCGTTTGAAGAAGAAATCCATCAACCTGAGAAGAACTCTTACTTATGTCACAAAGCTTTAAAGCATTCCATCTTCTTCTTCTTGCTTTGAATATGTTGCTAGAGTTGCAAGTGTTTTTATTTATGCTTGAAATCTTCCCTGTCATAGTAGCAAATGTAAAACTTTAAACTTCATAAAGCTTGCACTTGGATGCACAAAAATGAATGAAATGGGATATGTAAAATGTTAGAACACAATGTGATATCATTTTTGTTTCTCATAAACCTAGCTAGTAAATTGATTTGCAAAAAAGAAATTTGGGAGTGTGACTTGAGGAACATAAAAAATAACAAATGTTAGATTTCCTAAGAAAAATAGAGTTCAATTAGTGGAAGTCTTTGCTAATTTATATGTTCCATGGTGTTCTTTACTTTGTAGCGATTAGCACAGATATAATGAAATAGGCATGTGAAGAAGAAAATTTGGCTTGAATGATGTTGAATGGGTATGATAAAATAGCAATCACAATTTGTAGAGGAAGAAATGAACTCATCATGTAAGTTTAGAAGCTAAAAGAAGATCTAATGAATTCTATGAAAGTGTAATTGTCTTGTTCAATAAAGACACTATAATCTTTCATTTTTAGATCTATCTAAATGTCAAGGTTTGTTGGCACAATCGTGTTTCACACAAAACTCAAAAGATTAGTGAGAATAAGAAGATGGAATGATCTAAAGTGAGAAGAAGAAAGTGGAAAAAATGAATGGCGAGGATCGATTGTTTCCATTTGTCAAAATTTTGCTACCCAAAATGTTGAAATGCTATGTTTGGTCATTTTATTCGTGTGTCACTTTGCAATGCGGCCATCCAAGGTTTTAAATGGCAATGCAGCCACAATATTGCAGATGCGGCTATCAGCTCGCACTTGTAGAGGGCTCAAAGATCAAGCTAATGGGCCATAAGATAATAGTGTTATGGCTGCAATGGAATGATGTTGTGATTTTGTTGTTGCACATCATATAAAGCAAGAAACACAAAGCTCTAAATATTGTAGCCTACCCTAGCTTGGCTTTCCCAAACAACAAAAGAGAAAAAGCCAAGAAGTAGTAACAATAACCAGTAGAGAGAGCTTTGATTTGATGAATCTAAAGTGCTGAGATCTAGAACCATACTTGAAGGTTGAAGTACAATGGTTTGAAATCTGAATCTG
Source organism: Erythrophleum ivorense (assembly GCA_026724425.1). Classification (NCBI taxonomy): domain Eukaryota; kingdom Viridiplantae; phylum Streptophyta; class Magnoliopsida; order Fabales; family Fabaceae; genus Erythrophleum; species Erythrophleum ivorense. The sequence goes on along the minus strand of JAIUCV010000001.1, from coordinate 7,413,424 downwards.
AAGTCCTGAAGTGGAGCCAATGATATGCATGCTCAGATTCGAAGAGAGAAGCACCTAGAGGCATGCACATCTTCTTTTTCTTGGCTCTGCTCTACTCTTTTCTTGGTTTTGGTTCCATTTTCACTTTAGAGTTGGGGAATCCAAAATGTTGAATCGAGGGAGTAGGAGGGAGCCACACCACAAATGCCATTTTGATCTCTTTAATATAATATATATATATATTTTAATGGGGTTTCATATATATACATATATATTAAAATTTGTTTATGATCATTGGTTTTTTTATGGGGTTTCGTATATATATATTGAAATTTGCTAATTAATTAATATAAGATTATTTAAAAAGGTAATATTAAGATATTTTTTATAAATTTGAAAAGTTACTACAATTGAAAAAAATATTAAGACATTTTCCATGAATTTATTAATAGTGCCCAAGAACTACTACCATTTTCTATCAAGAAAATAAGAAAATTAAAATATTGGATCAATCCATCTAATTTTGGCACATGGATATCTAGACCTATTTACTATTCATGATTGTCCAAAAAAAAAAGAGTTCCTTCCAAGCTAGATGGTAAGAGATTGGCACTATTCATCAATTTATGAAAAATATATAAAAAATAAATAAGTGATACTTATCTTTATTTTTTTTCAATTTTAGTATCTTATCAAATTTGTAAAAAAAATTGCAATCAATTCTTTTATTTATTAAAAATAAATAAATGGACTCTAAGTGAAGGTAAACATTTATGAGAAAAAAAATCAATGTATAGCATATATTTACCACATATTATGTAATTATAAATTATATTTTCAAAATATAGTAGCTAGTAAACTAATATATTCATGGGAATTATTAATTATATTTTGGCTTAATTAACCATTTCTTAATCATTTTGTTGTTTTTATCATAAATGATATAGTATGTTCACAAAGAACTAGATCCTCTGTGAATCGCAAAGGATGCTTACCTCATGTACAACAAGGAAATTGTAAAGTCTCATATCGGTTAGGAAGGTCCTGGGACTAGTCCATATAAGTGGGGACGAAGCTCCCCCTTCCAACGCGTGCTTTTCCTGAACGAAGGATGGGTAACCAAGCCCTTGAAGCTCGGAAGGGACAAAAAGCTCGGCAGCGGAAAACCAACCGAGTAACAATACGTTAGGAGCTCCGTGTGACCTGGTATCAGAGCAGTCCTGGCCAATGTGCAACCCGAGGACAGGTTGGCCCCAAGGGGGGTGGATTATAAAGTCCCACATCGGTTAGGAAGGTCCTGGGGCTAGTGCATATAAGTGGGGGCGAAGCTCCCCCTTCCAATGCGTGCTTTTCCTGAGCGAAGGATGGGTAACCAAGCCCTCGAAGCTCAGAAGGGACAAAAAGCTCGGCAGCGGGAAACCAACCGAGTAACAATACGTTGGGAGCTCTGTGTGACCTGGTATCAGAGCAGTCCTAGCCTATGTGTAACCTGAGGATGAGTTGGCCCCAAGGGGGGTGGATTGTAAAGTCTCACATTAGTTAGGAAGGTCTTGGAGCTAGTGCATATAAGTAGGGGCGAAGCTCCCCCTTCCAACGCGCGCTTTTCCTGAGCGAAGGATTGGTAACCAAGCCCTCGAAGCTCGGAAGGGACAAAAAGCTCGACAGCGGGAAACCGACCAAGTAACAATACATTGGGAGCTCTGTGTGACCTGGTATCCGAACGGTCCTAGCCCATGTGCAACCCGAGGACGGGTTGGCCTCAAGGGGGTGGGTCACACAGAGCTCCTAACGTATTGTTACTCGGTCGGTTTCCTGCTGCCGAGCTTTTTATCCCTTCCGAGCTTCGAGGGCTTGGTTACCCATCCTTCGCTCAGGAAAAACGCGCGTTGGAAGGGGGAGCTTTGCCCCCACTTATATGCACTAGCCCTAGGACCTTTCTAACCGATGTGGGACTTTACAATCCACCCCCTTGGGGCCAACCCGTCCTCGGGTAGCACATGGGCTAGGACTGCTCTGGTACCAGGTCACACAGAGCTCTCAACGTATTATTACTTGGTCGATTTTCCACTGCTGAGCTTTTTGTCCCTTTCAAGTTTTGAGGGTTTGGTTACCCATCCTTTGCTCAGGAAAAGCGCACGTTGGAAGGGGGAGTTTTCGCCCCCACTTATATGCACTAGCCCCAGGACCTTCCTAATCGATGTGGGACTTTACAGAAATGACATTGTATTTTGCCTTCAGCCAGTTGTGACAGTCTATTTGATCTAAAGGTCCTTGACCTCCCACGTTGTTGCCAATCTGAGATGATCTTGGTTGTCCATAGTTTGCGATCTTAGCCATCATTTCCCCCTAGAACGCACTGAATCAAACTCCTTCGCCTTTACTTTATTCATCTTCAGTGCTTCAACCTTTTCATCCAACACTCTCTAATTCTTTGGCTATAATTGTAACACCATATATTTCTAGCTTATTTCTATCACATTTACATTCTCATATGATACATTCCATGAAGGAAGTAAGAAAATTTATTGCAAATAAAACATTTGTTTGGATTACGTCGTATATAAAAATTCTATTTCTGCATTATGTGGACCGTGTGGGCTCATACTATACATTCTCATATTTAATTATATCAATACAACTCTTTTGCATCATAAAATCATGCCCACAACTCATGAAAATCAAAGGAGAGCTTAAATTACTTAAGCGTATTTTCAGATAGAATTGGCCCTTTTTCTGACCAAATTTTGAAAAATCATAACTAATTTTAGAAAAATCAAAATCACACATTCTTGGCCATTTTAGAAAGCTATGGATGTTTAATTCACATTAAAAATACTCTTAGACCATAACATTCATCACAAAGGGTTTGACATTCGAAAAGGTCCAAAGGTTAAGTTGCCTCCTGATGCTATCATAGATTCTGCAGCAAACTTTGGAAATGTCCAATTAATTCAAAAAAAAAAAAATTCAATCCATATAAAATGATACCAATCAGGAAATCTGTGGATGTTAGATAGAGAGAAAAAATATTTTCAGACTAGCTCAGGTAACTCAGACCTCAAAATTTAATAGAACAGTAACTCAGGTTAGGTAAGGGTCCTGATATTGGATAGAATATTCAAAATTCATATCTCCCTCTCTATACCTCCAAATGAGGTGCTTCTAGTTGGCACAAGTCGCTGTGAATACCTAGTTTTTCTATATAAAATTTCGTGGCAATTGGATATCATTTAAGCCTTGTGTGACAAATTCATTTTCATACCAAATGAATAGTGCAACAGACCAAAACCAGAAAAATTACCAACTTTAAAAAATTCTCAAATATTCTGTAGACTTCTAAAAATTATGATCTTTATCTTCTCAAAAATATCTTAATGAGACCTAATTGCATGCCAAATTTTAAACTAAGAATAACTCATTTGGCCAAAAAGTGATATAGGGTTCTATTATGATCATTTTTGCCTCTATATGGGCACCAAAATTGTCAAATGGATTTCCTTTGGTTTTGGCACCTTTTGGGCAAGTTTAAAAGCACATTTAGGACTTGTGTGAACTGCCCAAATGGTCCCAAATCTCATGCATCTCATTTTGGCCTTTCCATCCATACATATGCATATTACATCAAACTTTTCAAAATGCATACTTTGGCATTACATATCCAATTTCTATTCTAGGTTTCATACATCATGTCCATACATTCATACATCACATAATATCATAATTACATATGTCTAAGGGGTCATAGATCATATACATCAAAGGGATACATCATATGACACAATTATAGTCTTAAAGTGGCAAAACTTAAGCATTTGATTATCAATCTTCTTTCTTCAAGGTAATTGGCTCCCATTACCATGTTTACTTGGTCTACCTAGCATGTGAGATCATTGGAGAGGAGGAAATGAGATTCAAAGAATCCCAATAGTTCATCTCCTATTCAATCATACATAATATATGCAAAGCAAGCCTTAAAAATACATGCATGGATAAAATAGAAGTCATGAACATTTAAAAAGCAAGTTTGGCATGTGAACAAATCATACAAGACATTCAAGAGCTCACCAAGTATTTGGATTAACCTCACACTTTTCCTTATGGATTTTGGACTTGCCTCACCTATTCTTTAAGAGCTTTGGACTCAACCATACTCTTAGGAGCCTACTTTACTTTTAAGAGACTCTTTACTTTGTCTTAACCAATCTCAAGGGTTCTTAACTCATTCTCACCATGGTCAAGAGTTCTTGGCCTCTCTACACTCAAGCAAACTCAACAAACATCATACATTCATTTAAAAATATAACATAACATCATGAAATCATGGCATATAAAATCATGTTAGCATACTTTTCATGGCTTGAAAATACACATATACACATTCTAAAACAAGTTAAACACACATCCATGCATGATAGAAAGTGGAAAGAGCTATCTTGCACACAATCACACACTTTTTCCTTGGATTTCAAGCCTCCTCTTTTGGCCACACACCCACAAATTTGTAGAGATGGTTTCTCTTGGCCTAGACACAATTTATGGAAGCCAATTAGGTTCATAAAATAATCTCTAAGGCCATACAACTTGATTAAACACTAGATTCCTCTATAACCCCCATTATGGTCCATAAATGCACCTAATGAAGCAACACCCCTCAAACAATTTCTAGGCTCCATTCTTTCCTTTCAAATATGATTTTGGACTCCTTTTAAGCCTCTTGAAGTCATCACACAATTAAAACAAAGGGCCTAACATCATGTTGCTTCTTTTGGTTATAATATGGAACCTAAAACACCAAATCACTTTTTATGAGTTCTAAATTTTTTCCCAGACCTCCCCTCATTTTCATTCATCAAATATGATTCAAAAATGGCCTTAGAAAAATTTTAAACTCCCCCTAACTAGGAGAACTCCCTTTGGCTGAGCTTATGCATGGTTTAGGGTTCCTTGGACTTTTCTTTGTTTTCTTGAAGGAGCAAGCATGTGGGGAGCATCTTAGGGGTCTTAGAAACTCATTTAAACTCTTAATTAAACCTAGGAAGCATCACACAAAATCAAAATTTGAAAGGTGTACACAAAACCCTAGAATTTACATCTTGAAATCTAATGGTTATTTTGTTGTTTTCTTTGCATATTCTTGGTCTTCTCTATCAAATACCTAAGATTTATGCTTGGTTGGGCTTAAAAATAAGATCCTCCTATAGCTCCTAGGGTTAGGCGAAATGGAGAAGAAGGGTGGGTGAAGACATCAAGCATAGGATGAGATTTTATCTAGTTTACTTGCTTATTTTGGCTTGAATCTTGCTTTCTACAAGCTCCTCTCTTCAAATCCGAAAATTTCTCCCTTGAATCAAATTTATAAACTTCATTTTAATCAAAGGAAACTAAGGAAAAGGGAGGAGGGGAAGTGTGGATGAAGAAAAGCATGAAAAATCACCATGGAAACATACCTTAAGCTTGGATTTTCTCCTTCTTCTTCTTCCAAATGAATGGGAAAGTGGGGCGCCACTTATATATAAGTGTAGGAAAGTGACTTTTCAAAAATTCTAATTTTACCCTTTGTACTTTGCATTTTCATTTCTCCTTCGTTTTAGCTCCTTTTTGAGAACCATATTTTCCATTATAAAATTTAGGTTCCCAATTAAATCAAATGCCTTTGGAATCACTCAAATCGGAGCTAAAACCTTCATGAACGGATCCGTCAAAGTTCAGGCACACTGACATTAGAAAACATCCATCGGAAGGGATTTAACTATCTCAGGACTTTCCATAATTTTCGAGCCTCTGAGAACTCTGAAGAATTCAAAATTTTCATTTAAAAAGCCATTTTATGTGAATTCTAAAATTTACTCAAAATTATGAAAATACCATTACGTTTCGTAAGAATTGTTTCTTCATTCTAACTCTATTTTTCTTTCTTTCTGAGCCTGGGATTCTCATTTTTAGGAGTCTAGAATGCTTCCCAAATTTTTTAGGACCTTAACTTTCTCATTTCAGGGGACTTCCTTTTGTATCCAGTAAATTTTGTTTGTTTACGAAGAAACTGTATGTTACGTTTCTCATGTCTTCTCTCGTTTTCAGAAAACTAGATGTTACAATAATTGCCAACACCACAAACTCCACCACACTCACACCTGCACCTTTTTTTTCACTATTTTTGAATATAGCTCTCTTTCTTATTGAAAGTTCTTGTAGAACCACCCTAAACCCATACATTCAGATCGTATTAGTGAAACTGCGTAGCTATGGTGATATTCGATTCCTTGAGAAGCATTTAACATGATTTTGATCTTCATTCTTCATAAATTCACAGCATTACTACATTTTTCTATATTGTTCTCATCGTGTAAATGGTTGCAATTTTGATAAGCTTCTATGGCGTCTATAAGCTCAGGCACAGTGAACTCCTTTGCTCTGTTTGAGTGTTTTGTTGATGAAGTTCCACTTCTCTAACATCTTATTATTACTGAACTTGATTCTTTTACTATGTTATATATCATTATAGTGGTTATATCTTAGGTGCTTGGCTTGTGAAACAATGCATATCAATACCTAAAATTTCAATTACAGTTGTATGATCCAGTACTATTCTTCATAATATCAGCTTAAGAGTATTTTTTGTTTCTAGTTTACATAGAATAATGAACTGACGTACTGTCATTTGAGAGGAGGGGTCAGATAGGATGAGTTTTGTGTTATTTTGCTTTTCTTTAGTCTTTGAGCTACTACATTGTATTCCCTGTTGCTAGTCCATTTTTATAGATTCTTTTGTTAGGAAAGAAATAATGGTTGATTTTGTGCTTTACACATACTCAACCTTGCATCTGTCGAAATTGGTCTGAAAAAATCTCCTTTCCTACACTTGTGGAATGGCTACAGAAGAAGGGGAAGATGGCGACATTTTGGAGAAGCATTTTTGCGTTTTGGGGGGGGGGGGTCTTAGATTGCTTCAAGTTTTAAAAAATAAAATCCCTAGATGGTGTTGTTCTATTGTTGTGCATTAGTTGTGTACATTTACTATTTGCATGGGATCAGGTTCCATGTTCACAAGCCTCATTTAGAAGAGTAGACAAAGTAAGCCATTAACACCATATATGGAACAAAACAAATTTAAAACACACAGCTATTATGCATTGAATATGGACTTAATTATAGACAAAATTTCTAATCGATAATTAGTCTTTCAAATATAATAACATTAATTAAAAAATATTATATGAAATAAAAGAGAAACTTATATAGTTTTGACTTTTTTATATCAGTTTATATTCATTTGTATAAGTCGATCATTTATATATAAAATGATTACTCTATATATGAAATATATTTTTTCCATTAGTAACTCTCGAGGAAAAGGAAATTTTATAGTGTTCTTTTGTCTAATCTTTTTGGGAGGAAAAAGAGGATGCACTATTTTTTTAAGGGAAAATTTAATATTTATTCCTATGATAAGATTTTCTTATCAATAAATTAATTGGAAACCATAATAGCAAAGATAGAGAAAGGATTATACCATAAACAAATATTTTTATAGGAAAAATGTGAGCATTGCATCTTTCTATTATATCCAATCTTTAAGCCTTTGTCATTTAGTCTGTGAACTCATTAAAATTTAAATGTTTAGCATATCAAAAGAGAAAATAAAAATGCCAACCATTGAAAATAACACACCTATATATTTTCAAACCTATGTATCATCAATACCTATCATTATATAGGCATTAAAAAAGAGTCATTGATGTTGGTGGTGGGATTGGGATTGTTATTAGTGAACTTTGAATTTTTTTTAATTTTGTTTAATTGATTAATTTCTTAGTTATTTAATTGTGCTTATAGTTTTGTTATATTATATTATATTATATTATATTACAAACTTCATTTTATCAACAAATACTATAAAATATAAACAATGCCACCAAGAGATGAATTTCTAATAGGAAGATGGGAAGGTGCTTCTAATGATGTTATTTGTTGGCATTTTGGAACACCTGTAATTGGAAATTGAAACAGCGTAATTTGCAAACTTTGTGGTAAAGTAGTAAAGGTGAAATTACTCGACTAAAACAGCATACTACTCATTTTAAAGGATAAGTAGTTGGTTGTCCTAGAGTTACAACTACTATGTAGGAGCATATGATGAAAGTTCTTTTAGATAATAAAGAAAAAATGATTTAAAAAAAAGAAAAGAAGAATTTGAAGCAAGGTTGAGAGGTGATAAAGATGATGAAATGGAAGCAATTGTTGATGAGGAAATGCAAATGAGGCATGCGACCCAAGAAAGTATTAGATCACATCATAAATGGGAAGATAAACAATAATTTAGTTAGCAAACTAGAAGAGGGCAAAATGTGTATGAAGAATGTGGAAGTTCTTATGTAAGGGTAAGAGGATTAGAAGTATTGCCTTTAGTTTAAGGCCTATAAATGTCGATCTTATAAGGAGCAAAAATATGAAACAGCCAAAAATTTCTAGTAGTTTAATGAAAATGTTGAGGAAGAAACTAGAAGAAGTAGTATCAAAGTTTATTATATATAGGCATCTTTTAATGAATTTATCTATTCTCCTTAATTGCATAATTTAATTACTACAGCTATTGAGATAGGTACAGTAGGGTTTAAATTTCTTACTCTTTATGAGATTTTAGATATGTATTTAGAAGTTGAATACCAATTCATGAGGGAATGGATAAATGAGTTGAAAGGTGTATAGAAGGAATGAGGTGTTACAATAATGTATGACGGTTGGACTAATACCATTAGTCACATGCACATAATGAATTCTCTTGTCTATTGTAGTAGGGGAACTATTTTTCTAAAATCAATTAATATTTCTTTTATTGCTAGCAGAAATACTGATTACTACTTTTAGTTACTTGATTAACTGGTAAAAGAAGTTGGAGAAGAATATGTAGTCCATGTGGTTATAGATAATGAGGGAGTTTTAAAAACAATTGAAAAAAAATTGATAGAAAAAAGACTACATCTCTATTAGTCACCTTGTATAGCTCATTGTCTGAATCTATACTTAGAAGGTATTAAAAAAAAATGTACAAAAGGTGTTAAAGGATGCAAAGATAATAACATCCTTTATATATAACCACATTTGGACTATAAATTTAATGAAAGAATATATTAGAGGTAGAGACATTATTCATCCATCCATTACTCGCTTTATTATACAATTCTTGCAACTACAATCTCTTGTAAAGAAAAAGCAAGCTTTGAAAAACATGTTCAACTTTGAAAAGTTTAGGAAGTCTAAATTTGGCAAGGACAAATTTGGACCAGCACATGATACAAGAAAATTTTTTTTGGATAATGACTTTCAGATCAAAGCCAATGAAAAACCAAAAGTATTTGAGCCAATTATCAAAGTATTAAGACTGGTTGACAGTGATAAAAAACCAACCATAGGTTTTATCTATGAAACTATAGATAGAGCAAAACTATCTATATAATAAAACTATCGTTATCATTTTACTTATAATGACATGATAGATAAAAGGTAAAAAATTTTACATATTGACCTATATTCTATAGGTAAGTCTATATATACATACATATATATATATATTATGTTGTCACAAAAAGAGAAATGTTTGTGTATTAACTAATTAAATTTATTTCTTTTTTATTTTTAGGTTATTTTTTTAATCCTTAGTTTCAATTTGGAGTTGAACATAATCATTCAGTTTATAAAGAAACATTTGATTCCTTAGTTTCAATTTGGAGTTGAACATCATTTAGTTTATAAAGAAACATTTGATGGAACCAAAATTGTGATCACCAAATTAGAAAGAAATATAAATATTAAAATTAGAGCACTAAACCATGTGAATATTTAAAATATACAAGTATATATTTACATTAAATTTAATATGATATTGCATAGTTAATACTTTTTCAAGAAAAGAGAGAGAACTTTGGAATGCCACAAGCTTAGAGAACATGGGCTCAAATGGATTCCAATAGGATATAATTTATTTTTTATCTACAAGCATATAGGGTACAATATGTGACTCAATCAAAATGATTATTTTTGTTTATAGTCCAAAGCTGACTAAATTTTTGTATTGTTAATTTGAATAGCTGAATGGTGGATGATATATGATTGATGTGCTCCTGAACTTTAAAGCATTGCGATAATTCTGAGCCAAACAATTTTAGCTTCAAATTGTGAAAGGAATTGGAGCACATTTAGCTATATTCAAATGAAGACAAGAAATAGACTCAAGTATAAAAAGTTAAAGAAATTTGTCTTTACCTTTTATAATATGAAGTTAAGAATGAGGGAAAATAAGAGGCATAATCAAGAAGAGATAGAAAATAGTTTCAATCCAATTAATCTTGATTACATATTCTAAGAAGATGATCCTCTGTCTCCATGAATTGAGGAGAGCGAAGACCTATTATTGGATGGACTTCAAAATTCAAAATAGCTCCCAAGAATGGATATTGATGATGAAGAGGTAGAGGTTGATGATGATTTAAATTCCCATGAAAGTCATAATCAGGGTGGTGATGGTGGTTCGAGTCCACCAAGCAACAATAATAGTGGTGGTGGTGGTAGTGCAGCAGAAAGTGATTATGACATAGAGGAAAATAGGGAATAAGACATTCCATATATTATGCATGATTTGGGCTTTGTTGTTGATATGATATCTTTTTAGGACAGAGGCTTTGGTGATAATAGAAAAGGTGGTTCTCAATCTGTAAGAGGTGGAAGGTAGCAAAGTAGTGTACTAGAAGATAGTTCTTCCTCTAATTTTTCACAAATTTAAGTAATTTTGGCATTAGTGACTCATTTGAAAGTAGTTAAAGTTACTATCCACTATTTTATCAACAACCTTCTCATATGTCACATGATCACTATTGAATGACTCAAGCCCCGTAATATTATCAATCTTCAATAAATTATTAAGAGTCTTATTATCACTAAGTACTAAATTTTCCTTATTAGCAAATGAAGAACACAGATAGAGAATTTTTTTATTATGTTTTTGAACAAGGAGTATGATAGTGTGATAATAAAAGTGAAAGTGGGGATTATGATTTTCCATGACATTCTACAATATAATGATTTTAATTTTCTCTTTATGATAAATATGTAAGTATATTTTTATATTATCTGACTTTTCCTTTTAATTTTCTCAAGCAACATTGATATACTTATATCAAATAAAAATTTATTTAATTAATATTGATATTAGGCATGATATATTATATGTACTTAAAAGTTATAATGATTATATATATTTTTAAAACAATTTGTACAACTTCCCAAAAAAAAAAAATCAGTGTAGCAACCACAATTCGCATTATAATACTCACAATGCCCACAATCATAGTAACTACGATGCAATTGCAACCATGATTTAAAACCTTGGTTATATCACGTGGATGCTCTAGATTTGCCCAACCACACATCACGATTTTCTTGCCACAAACATCAGAGGATCAGAGTGTGATGACAAAGGTTTGGATACAACAGTAGATTCACACTCACGCAAATCTCACATTGTTGTTATGAAGCCAATTTGACTAGCACTGAATATAATACCTTTCTATAGCTTCTGGTTAGATATGATGCGTGCTATTATAGGAACTTCATTTTTTTATTCTTGTATTTTTGAAAATTGATATTCAAATGAAGATTTTATTAAAATTATTATTATTATTTTTAAATTTAATGTATCATCGGTGATCTTCAAAAGTCACTATTAAAACTTACTTTCAATAACAAAGTTTGTCATCACCAAAAAGTAAGTTTTACTTCAAAAGTTGCCATTGAAGACTTTTGCTCCCCTGAAAGCTTCTTTTAGAGGTCACTGAAACCCTTTACTTTCAATGACAACAAATCATTGATATGTAAATATATATGTAGGTGTTTATTGTCATGTTCACTAATAATAAAAAAGACTTGGATAATGCCAAAAAATAAATAAATAAAACACATTAATTTTTTTTTAATAATTCAACATTACATCATTAATTTCTTAAAAAATATTCTTCTACATGTCATAATTTCATTAAGAAACTTGATAAGAAATACCTAATTATACCTAATTTTGTTAAAAATGATTTGTTATCATTTATTTGACTGCCAGTCATTCAAGTGCTAACCATTATTGACAAGGGAGGCACCATATAATGAGATAGTTTCTACGAAAAAAGTCAACAGAAGTACAGATAGAACATTAAATTCTTTACTGGGTCAATAAAAACAAATCCTTTTTTTTTTTTAATTTATCAAGATCTAGTTCAGTAGTATTGGAATCATATTCAAGGATTTTTTTTGGCCGAAAAAACCATATTCAAGGTTGGAGCATTCAAATTTAAATATCAATCTTAGCGTTAACCAAATAAAAATCTTTTTCTCTCGTAAAAAAAATTCTAACTTAAAGTGAACTATCATTCGAACGAATTATTTAAAAATTTTTTGAGAAAAAATTAATAATTGTAATTGTCCTATGAATTCACTATAGTTTTAGGAATTAATATGATCCTGAAAAAAGCATTGCTAAATAACAAAATGTATCTAAAAAAAAAAAAGACAAAGGACAATTAATTAGATTAAATTTAACTGTGATCGTGCTAGTAAAGGAAGCCTATGCATAGTAGAATGTGGGGGCATTTTCAGAGATTTCAAAAGAATAATGGAAGGGAGGTTTCAAGCGAGATATGAGGCCTGGGGTGCTTAATTATACTGGTCTCTCTTTGGCTTGGCATCTTGGTTTTCTCATGGTCCAGCTTGAGCTTGATTCATATAATCTAGTGTTAGCTTTGAATGGCAAAAATCTTAGTTCCGATAGTCCCCATCGTCTGATAACGCTCATAAAGGGAATTATAAAAGAGTGGACTGTCAAGGTTACTCAATGCCATCTGTGAAGCAAATAGGTGCACTGTCCTCTTAGCCAACTACAGTTTGGAACTTTCCCTGGGGTTACTTTGATTGTAAGGAGACTTATTCCCTCCCCCCCCCCCCCCCCCCCCACTTCTCTTTTCTAGATAATTTTTTCTTTGTTTGTTTGGGTTTCTAAGCCCCTTCTTGTTACCGAAAAAAAGAAAAGGTATTTCTAGAAAAAAATGCAATATGTAAATTAAAAAAAAAAAAAAAAAGCTGAGATGACTCCAAATTTTTAACGAGACTCATTGTTTTGAGGATAAAGCTATGATATCCGACAGAATGGTTGATTAATTAATACTAACAAGTAAAAATAAGAAAAGTTGAAATATTTTGAAAGTAAATATATATAATATCTTTGACCAATTGAATTACAAATAAAAGAATGCGATTTTTTCTTTTTCGCGAGTCTCTCCACTTTCTTTTTGGATGTGAGACTAATCTTGTTTATGATATTGAGGCTACTCCTCCGCGGCTTAGCTAAAGTTTGTTTACTACTTGGCCACTCCTTGTGAGAAAAAAAGAACGCATTATTTGGTTAGTTAAGTGAGAAAAACAAAACAAAAAGGATAAACTACGCTAACTTTCCGGTTGAATCATACTTGATACCCTTTGTATTTCTAAATATCATCCAACTTCATACATATTGTAAAAACTTTCTCCCCATTTTACTTTCTGTCAATGATTTTAATTTTTTGCACAACAAAAGACTGTGATCTTATTCTTAATATAACAATAATAATAATTAAGTTGATATTAAGTTTCAATATAATACTTTGATTTCAATCTTACTATGATAATTAAGTATTTTTAATTTTTAGAACGAACACATATTATGCAAGAAATTCATTAGCACAAAATAAGTTAAAAGAAAAGTTTTTTCAATTTTAAAATAAGAAAGGCATCTAGCATAATTTAGTCATACCTGTAAAACCTAAAACACAATAACTGAAAACTCAATATTTATCCTCGACAGATATTACTTCATAATACTATTAAAATAAAGATGAAGGTGGAGTTTCTTTGTATACAAAATTTGAAGAAGCTAATTAGAGATATAAATAAATACCAATACTTACTGATCTGAACCAGAAGTAAGCTCTCAAAGTTTTCGAAAGTTTCTCAGATATCATAAACGGCCCCCAGTATGCGGACCCGACCACAATATTGGAAGCCGTTGATGAGACCTGGAAACCTCTGCCAATTGAATGATTCATATCTGAGAAAGGTTTTGAATTTGATATATCTCATTACCTTATGACCTATGAGAAACCAAGACTACTAATGGCTTTATATAGAGACTATCAGTCCTTGATCTCACGAACATATCGAATCTCAAGTTTTACAGCACCACACAAAGTTACAGACAAAATTATGCTAAATATTGACTCTTTTTTCAGATTTGATTATCCTTTAATCTGAATTTTAGTCCATGATTTGTTTTTGTCATAAGTATAAAAAAAGCTTATCACAACAGAATATATATAATCTAATAGTTGACTTTCTGTGAATTCCCAATAAATGCAAGAATAAAGACGTTGGTTTCATTTATTTTGCGGGAGAATGATTTTTTTTAAAGAATAATTCTATAAATTTTTTTTAATTGTTAGTTTTATGAGAAAAATAATTCATGAATTTTTTTAGAATACACCAAAAGAAATAGGTGTCAAACAACAGAAAATTGTACGGTTGATGATGCAAGGTAAACAGCGGGGATAGGTTGGGTCTACAATAATTGTGATGGCAATGGTAAATAAATTTGATTACAATGAAAAAAGATTAGGTTAAGTCTAAACATATTTTGCTTTTAAAATCGTTTTGGGCCCGAGCTTGCACTAGTTGGAAATGTTCAAATTTAAACTCGAGCGTTGATTTTGCAAAATTTAGATTCGAATGAAAATGTCTAAATATAAACCTTTAAGTTTGAACATTTTTAAGTTTTAAATTAGACTTCAACTTGCTCGTTCAAATAAAACTTTTTAGACCTAGGTTCAAGCCCGGTTCATTTCATTTTCAAAATTTTATTTGGGCCTAACTAGAGAATAAAAGTGTCCATGTCAAGTGTCCTTTAATTTATACAATATATATATATATATATATATATATATAGAAAAGTGGTGCGCACAACCTTCATGTTCAGTTCTTTGAAGTAACAATGTAGACGATCAATACAAACTCTTAGCATTAAGAAGATTTAGACCAGGACCAACTCGCGTTGACAGAAATTTCTGTGATTTAATAGATTTGTTAATGAAACTAAGAAAAGGTGTGAAATCAGGCTTTGAAATTCTCACAAAAACAATGTTTCATTTACCCAAAAATGAATCATAAAACTGACGAGTTATTTGGTGGCTATTTGCTGTTGGGTGTCAAAACTCAAATTTTGATAATTGACCTATCTAATTTATATATATCAGTGAGAAAGAGAAACCATGGAATTATCGTGAAACTTTTGAGAATTAAAAATTTCGATTTTATCTTGAATTGGCCTAGGTTGAAGATGGCATTAATGAATGAGCAACAAGTACCTGAGAAAGCTTAGTGAATAATCAAATATAGTTTGGCATCTTTTTTTTCTTTTTCAAATGCTTTGTATTAGAGAATGAGAAGAAAATAGGAAAAATATTATTAATTATTTGTAAATTAAAATAAAAAATAAATATAGGAAATAATATTTTATTAGAATTATATTTAATAGCTAATATTATTTTTTACTTTTAAAGTTATTAAGAGTTATATATTTTATGGACTCTGTATAAAATCTTTAGCAATTATATTAAAAACAACTTAGCTTTGAATAATAAATAAATTACTTTCAAATATTCTTCACTATTTCTTTATATATATATATATATATATATTATATTCCATTTGACACGTGAAACATGAAGTGTGATTCCTTAGGGTGGGTAGAGTAGAGAAATCATAGATGCAATCCTTAACCTTTGGCTTACTTAAGGGCAATGCAACTTGAATGGTGCCAAATGCCAATACACCCAAAGCGAATCAAAGCCTTCGGAAAAGAAAGGAAAGATGCCAAACTTTATTTGATTATTCACTAAGCTTTCTCACCGCCACTTGTTGCTCATTCATTTATAATGCTATCTTTAGTCCAGGCCAATTCAAGATAGATTTGAAATTATCAATTCTCAAAAGATTCAAGATAATTCCATGGTTTCTTTTTCCTAATGGTATATATATTGAATAGGTCAATTATCAAGATTTGAGATGTGTTAGTCAACGTAACAGCAAATAGCCACCAAATAACTCGTCATTTTAAAATTTTATTTTTGAGTAAATAAAACAATGTTTCTGTGAGAATTTCAAACCATGAATTCACACCCTTTCTTAGTTCCATTAACAAATCTATTAAGTTCTGCCAACACGGGTTGGTCCTCACGTAGATCTTCTTAATACTATGAGTTTGTATTGATAGTCAAACATTGTTACGTCAAAGAAATAAACATGGAGGTTGTGAGTACCTTTTAATTTCTCAAAATATAAAAATAAACAGAAAAAAATTTCTGTATAAATTAAAAGAAATTTTAAAAATGAAATGAACTTGGACTCAAGCTTAGGTCTAAAACTTTTTATTTGGACAAGCAAGCTAAAGTATATTTTGAAACTTAATGTTCAAACTTGGAGGTCCATACTTTGACATTCCTATTCAGATCAAACATTTGAAAATAAACCCTCTTTGAGCTTGAGTTCAGATTTTAAACATTTCCATCCCATGCAAGCTCAGGCTTAATAAAAATTTTTGAAAGCAAGATATGTTTAGGCTTAACCTCATCTTTTTCTACTATGATTAAGTCTATCTACCATTGTCATCACAACCCGAACTACCAAGGCTGCTAACCTTACATCACCAAACATACCATTTCCTATTTTTTGCCACCTATTTCTTTTTAAGTATTTGATAATTCCTAACTATTTATGTTATTGTACATATTTTCTCTCAGTAAATATGATGTTAGCCTCCACTTATAGGGTAAATAATACTTCTATAAGAGAAAATAAATATACTTAGGATTAATAGCTCTATACTCAATACTTACTTGAAAAAATCATCATCTCTACCTTAATTTTGAGTATATTGATAACTAATCACACTTTGTTCTTCTTATAGGATGCATGTTTCAGAGAACATTGAGCAATCTCAAGAGAAAGAGGCTCAAAGTGGGTGGTTTTGCAATCTTGCCGCGGCCAAGTATCCTTCACACCGTGGCTAAAATGGAAGCATTCAAGGATATGCATGCTGTACTATTCATGTTATTGTACATATTTTCTTTCAGTAAATATGATATTAGCCTCTACTTATAAGGTAAATAATACTTCCATAAGAAAAAATGAATATACTTAGGATGAATAGCTCTATACTCAATACTTACTTGAAAAAATTATCATCTCTACCTTAATTTTAAGTATATTGATAACTAATCACACTTTGTTCTTTTTATAGGATGCATGTTTTAGAGAATATTGAGCAATCTCAGGAGAAAGAGGGTCAAAGTGGGTGGTCTTGCAATCTCGCCGCGGCCAAATACCTTCAAGCCGTGACTAAAATGGAAGCATTCAAGGATAAGCGTGCTCTACAAATTGCGTTGCGATAGATCATGTTATCACATCAGCGATAATTCAATTAGAAGCAAATCTCACCGAGGTGAGATCTTGAGGAGACGCGGCACTAATCGAGTGAAGTCAAATCATCGGCGTGTGTGTGTTAAGCCGCGGCGAGAAGTCACACAGAACCAAAACTCGCCACAGCAAAAAAGATGTGCACTGAGGCGAGAACGTGCATGCCACTTAGAATTCACTTAAAAGTCAATCTCGCCACGACGCAAGATGCTGAGCCGCAGTGCTTAGTCTCCTAGAACTCAATCCTCGCCATGGCACAATACGAATTGACTGAACGCAAGCATTTTGTTTTCAGAATTTATGAGGGGTTTGAGGCTTCATATGCCAGTGGGAGACGAGGCAGCCGTCATTCTGGGTTGTTTTTGTGTTGTCCCAAGTGTGTAGAGGCTAGGGGAGGAGCTAAGAAGGCATTTTGAAGCAAAGTGAAGCTGGAGATTGAGGATTGAAGCTGAAACTATTTCATTTCTGAGTTTCTTCTTCCTTTCTTCTGTCTTTATCATTTTTACTGATGTATCTGATTGTTCCTTCAACTTTGTCTTTGGTTTTTATGATCATGTATAGCTAAACCCTCTCTAATCTAGGATTATTAGAAACTCTTGTATGGATTAGTGGTTGTTCTTCACTCTAACTTTGCAATCAATGGTTAATGTCTGTTCATTCAACTTCATGCTTCATGCTCTCTGATTGATTAGCCAACAATTAGATTGATTTGATACCTTACTTGAACTTAGGAAAGGGAAAGAGAGGTTAGATCAAAAGTTGAGTGGTGTGGGTGCTTGAAATTTGCTAGGGTAAGTGGATGGTTTAGTTATTGAGATAGGAATATACTTAATAACCTCACATGGTCCAATTAGGTATTGTAATTAGAGTTTGATCTTAGTTGATTTTGTAAGGAATTATAAAATTAATTGGGTAACCCTATAGAAGATTTGGAAAAATATATATAGGAACAACAAAACCCTAGATCAACATGTATTACCATTGAGAGCAAAAGGACTGAATGTTGAGCTAATTACTATGAAGTATAAGAGGACTAATAATCTTAGATGCTAAAATTCACCCAGAAATCCAAATACTAACCTCAAATTCTATATAGCTTAGAACCCATAATCATTTCTTTTAACACCAATTTTGAAAAATTAATTCGCTTGATTTAAATTAGGGTGTGAATTTTAGTACTTGACATATTTTGATAGCAAATCCTCAAGGGAACAATCTTTTCTTATCACTTATTACTTTCGTGATACGTATACTTGCGTGTACACTTTAAAAGAAGCAACAGTATTTCAAACAAAAGAAATTGAAATATTTTTCTATTAAATCTAACAACAAAAAATGGTTATAGAATTTTTTTAAAGAAAGTTATTTTAAAAATTTCATTTTCCCACAAAACAAATGAAACCAATCATCTTTATTCTTGCATTTATTAGGAATTCATAGAAAGTCAACTATTAGATTAGATATATTTTATTGTGATAAGCTTCATTTATATTTATGACAAAGACAGATGATGAACTGAAATTCAAATTAAAAGATAATCAAATCCGAAAAAAGAGTCAATATTTAGCATAATTTTGTTTGTAACTTTATGTGATGCTGCAAAACATGAGATTCAATCTGTTTGTGAGATCAAGGGCTGATAGTCTCAATATAAAATCACTAGTACTCTTGGTTTCTCATAAGTCATAAGGCAATGACATATATCAACTCGCAAAGCCTCTATCAGATACGAATATCATTGAATTGGTAGAGGTTTCCATGTTTCGTCAATGTCTTCCAATATTGTGGGCTGTGCCCTAGTACATGGGGACCATTCATGAAACTTGAGAAGCTTTTGAAAAAATTGAGAGCTTGCTCTTGGTTCATATTAGCAAGCATTGGTATTTATTTATATCTCTAATTAACTTCTTCAAATTTTGTATATAAAAGAAATTCCACCTTAATCTTGATTTTAATAGTATTGTGGAGTACTATTTTTTGATGATAAACATTGAATTTTCAGTTACTAGTGGTTTAGGGTTAGTATTAGAATTTTCAAAAACCAATTTTGAGTTTGTGATTTCTTGAGTAAATTATTCTAACCTCCCTAGAGGTTTGACTAAAATACACTAAAACCATTTTTGTTGTAAATTTATTATTCATCTCTCTTGACATTTGACATATATTGTAAAAACTTTTCATTCACTTTATTTTATATCAATGAATTTAACATTTTGCCCAATATGTGTTCACTTCAAAAATAACATTACTTAGTTTCATTATTGGACAATAAGTTGGAGCTTAATATTGACTTAACTATCTTTATTATTATATTAAGAATGGAATCATAATTTTGTATTATGCAAAAAGTTAATTTCATTCAAAAGAAATAAATGGATGGAGGTTTTTGCAATTATATCAAGTGTTAGGAAAGCTAGATGATATTTTAGAAACAAATGGATATCAAGTGTAATTTAACCAAACCTAAGAAGAACTTTTAGTATAATTTACTCTTGTTTTGTTATTCTCACTTAACTAACCAAATAACAAATTTTTGTTTTTACCTCGAAGGAGTAGCTCAAGTGATAAGCAAGCTTTAGTTCAATGTTGAAGAGCCTCTGAAATGTCAAGGGTTTGAATATGTAAAAATGCACTTGTAGGAAAGGACACCTTTAGTACTTTGAGCAAAATTAATTTGCACGAAAAAAGAAAAGATTAAAGTGTATATTTTAAAAATAGAAGAAAAATGTGTGTAATTTCAAAAACACTCATAAGAGATCTATGTAATTTTCTCTATATTATTTGATTATTTAAATCTCAAATATCTGGGAATTATTTAAGTATATCATCATATATCAAAATAAACAAAAAAAAATCATATTTTGATAATAAACTGAAATAAAAAAGTACTATATTCATAACTCCAAGTTGTAACTTAATAATCCAAGGCCCAAAATTTATTAAAAAAATATAATCGCAAATTTTTTAGAGGCTCAAAGTGATCTTACATGATAACACACAAAATTTCTTAAATTAACTTAAATATTTAAATTTCATATATTTTATTTTTTATTTTTTGAATGAAAAAATATTCTCTATCTTTTAAAGTCAACATTACTATGGAGCCAAAAGGTTTCAAACTAGAAAAAAGATTACGGTGGTTTGTAAACTAGCTAAGCTTGAACCAGTATTATAACTAGTAGACTTATGTATGATATATACGTTGCAAATTATAGATTCTAACTAATTGCAGCCTTTTTGTAACTACCACATATATGAGGCAGTTTTTAACCATTACAATTTTAATTTTGGTAAGTAAAAAAAATAATTAAGATAAATAATATATATATATATATATATTTGTCTCTGTGTGTGTGTGTGTGTTCCAACCTTGAGATAAGGCATATTGTACTTAATAGTAAATGAATATGAACAGAAGATTACTTTAAACAAAAATCAGGTTAAAAAACTCTCTAAGATAGATTTTTGATCATTTAAGAGCAAAAGCAATCTTGGCATAGGCAAAATAAGAGATGGGACAATATAATTGATGGGGAGAAAACCTTGATCTTTGTTGCTTACTTGAAGCATACACACTAGTATACGTATTACTAAAGTAATATAGTGATGAAAAAATATCATTTTCTAAAGAATTTGTTGTGAAAATTTGTCAAGTACCAAAATTCACACTCTAACTTAAATTGAGTGAATTAATTTTAAATAATTGTCTTAATAAAAAATTATTATAGATTATCTACTATGCAGAGTTAAAAATTGTTATTTGGATTTTCGAGTGAATAATAATATCTAGGATTATTAGTCTTTCTTGTATTTCATAGTAATTTAATTCAATACTAAGTACCTTTGCTCCTAATGGAGATACATGTTAGTTTACGATTCACTTATTCTTATAAGTATTTTTGCAAATCTCATATAAGATTATCTAATTAATTTCATAATTCCTTATGAAATCAACTAAGATCAATTTGATAGCTCAATACCTAATTAGACCATGTAAGATTAATGAGTATATTCCTATCTCATTAACTAAACCATCCACTTTTTCTAGCAAGTCTCAAGTACTCACATAACAAAACTCTTGATCTAATTTCATTTTCCCTTTTCCAACTTCAAGGAAAATTATCAAATCATCTAATTGTTGGCCAAGTAATTAGAGAGCATAAAGTATGGAGTTGAATAAACATGTATTCATAATTAATCATAAAATCAGAGTAAGAAACAACCATTAATTCGTACAAGAGTTCTTAATAATCCTAGATTAGGGAGTTTAGTTATACATATTCATGAAAACTAGCAGCAAAGTTAAAGCAAAGGTCAAATACATCTGAAAAAATGCAAAGAAAAGAAGAAGGGAATAGGAAACTAAGGAAAGAAGCTTGTCTTTGCTTTAATCTTCAATCCCCAGTATTCCTTTTCTTTGAGATTCCTTTCTTAGGTTCTCCTTAGTGTCTACACACCTAGAATAGACCCAAGCTAACTCAGAAGGATGACTCCTCTCACTATAATAGCCATATGAAGTAAGAAACTCTCAAAATTTTGACAAAGAAAATGATGCGTTTTGTTAAAACGAACCGCGTCATGACTAAGAAGGTCATGCTATGGCAAAGTGGAGTAATAATCTATGCTGCAGCTTGTTCTTTTTCACCATGGAGAATTTAGCCATTGTATGCATTTGAAACGCGCCATGTCATAGCATAACATATCACTGCTATAGTGTGTTTAGCCTCTGCCTACCATCGTGCCATGACTCAACATGTTCTCATTATGACTTCAGCCTTTTCTCGATCTAAACCATGGTACTTTCTGCTTCTGTTAGCATTTTGTCGTAACTTGCTTTGGATGCACCATGGCTCAAAATGTCTTGGATGCTTGCCTTCATTTTTCTTCCCTTTCTGTTGTGGCTTGATGAATTTTGGCCACAATGCACTTTTAAAAATAGCAGCTACAAGTGTTTTGAAGCCTTTTTGAC
The DNA here is from genome assembly GCA_026724425.1 of Erythrophleum ivorense. Taxonomy (NCBI): domain Eukaryota; kingdom Viridiplantae; phylum Streptophyta; class Magnoliopsida; order Fabales; family Fabaceae; genus Erythrophleum; species Erythrophleum ivorense. The sequence goes on along the minus strand of JAIUCV010000001.1, from coordinate 7,390,938 downwards.
ATGAAGAACTTCAATCCTATTTTAAACATGCATCTTACAACAAGGGCAAAGTATAATTAGTTTTCAATATACTTAAAATTAAAACAAAATTTTTATTTAAAGTGTAAAAGGATGGAGTTATTCATCCTAAGTGTATTTATTTTACTTATAAAAAGTATTATTTACTGTATAATTAGAGGCTAAATTCATATTTACTAAAAGAAAATATGCATAATAACATGAATAACGGAGAATTTTCACACCCTTAAACTTGAACTTTTACTCATAATTGAGTAAAGCAAATAAAAAACAATATAAGGGTGTCCATAGGTTAGCTGAACATCAATGTCTACTATAATCCTTACTTGTTGTATTAGAGAGTATATTCAATAGGAAGAACAAGAAATACATGCTAGAAGCAAAGTTCAAATGATAAAGCTAAGACTTCTAGCCATTTCAAAGTGTATGTGTGACTTCAGCCAAACATGCATCTTAAATAAGTGTCAAAATCTACTTTCTACACTCCAATATATATAAACTAGTCTCACATATAGGAATTTTATAAGGTCACCTTTTTCCTTCTCTCCACTAAATTAGGTACTACAAAACCACTAGATCAAAAGGACTTTTAAGCCTGTAATGAGGCTAGGGCTGTGGCTATAGATGATGGGTAAGATCAATGCAAAAGATCTTGAGAAAATTTATATGATAGTATACACATATAAGAGGTTCTCTCAATGCACCTTCAATAATTAGTCCTATTGAGTCACTTTTTTTGTGTGTGAGTAAATCTCCCCAAAAACTTAGGTCTTTATGACTCAAATTAAACTTTAACTTTTCTCTTCTTCATTTCTTCTTCTTTTTCTTTTTTTATTTTTTTTAAAGTTGGTGTGACATATATTCAACTCAACTTTTGATTCAGAGAAGGGGAGAATTGACATGAACCATAAGACTTCAATTTCAATGACCATACAAGCATCAATTACTACATATTCTTTTAAATCAACATTAATGTTTTATTTCCTAATGAATATACTACCACTTTGTTATGAAGAAAAGGGGCAAGCTTATAGATTATTTTATATAGCTAATTAGGCTAGGTAGTCATGTTGGTAAATAGAACAAAGTGCAATATTATATGGTTTTTCTAAATAGGCTTAAATAAGGTTCAAGCATTAATATAATTAAATAAGGATCAAGCTTGAAAGGCATAACTGCAACCAAAGAATGCTTAAATCATCTCAAAAGGTCATGCTATACTTATTGATTCACCTCAAGAAGGTAGGGATAAGTTCTAAAGTCCTAAATTTGAGATTGGATATACAAATTAAATTAAAAAAAAACTCCTAACACTAGTAATTGACTTATGTCTTGGTCAAATGGGGCATAGCATATTTTTCAAAAATGGTGGAACTCTAACTTTATACATTTGAATTGCATACAAAACACAATTAGAATAAAATTCATACCAAACATATCTTGACACATAACAACTATCATTGGAAGTAGACAAAAATAACTATAGCAGACCAATAGACAAACTAATTCAAATGAATTAAAAAAAAATTTGCCAAGAAAAAGTTTAAGTACAAAATTTCATGTTATTTAGACTACCAAAACTACCCTTCCTCTAAATTTAAAGTCAACATTATCCTCAATGTTGAGGGACAAAGAAAACCTAAGAAAAATGAGAGTGAGTAATATGTACATCATAATATAAACTTCTTTGTTGTGTTTTATTTTTTTGGTGTGTTGAAATTGAAAAACAAAATAGGTAATATAAAATAAAGGACAATGAGATTAGGGAAAAAAATAGTAAACAAAGTATATGAAAAGTATGACATAAAGTTAACATAAGTTGAAAACAACACATACAGTTTATAATTCACAAAGAAACAACTAAATAAAAGAAAATATAAGAAGGACAAGAAAATCATAAGGGATGTCAAGTGGCTGGGTCTTGTGGGGGCTCCTGAGATGGCTATTGTGAAAATGGCTTAGTGGGACTATGTAAAAAATCTAGAAGAGGTGGAAGCTTAGATGGGTCCCATTGGAAATGGTTAGCTAAGTGTCTCTAACACTGATAATTCCAATGATCCATGGCAAGGGAACGATGCTCCAATTCGATGAAACGTCGCTGATTTTTAGTTACCTGAAGGGAGAGATCTTGAACTATAGTAAAAATAACTTCCAAGGAAGGCTCCTGAGGAGAAGGTGGTGGCAGAATGTGAATTGGTGAAGGGGGTGGCTGATCTAGTTTTACTAGCTGCTTAAATGGCGACTATATTTTCTCATCCCTCTCATCCTTATCATCATCCACATTACTTATCATCTGTATAGAAAATCTCTTATGCGGTGGGAAGAGCTCCTCATGTGGCTTGAATTGTACCACAGCATCTGTGCAGGACTGGGTAATCAGGTGAGGATGGGCTGATCTAGAGGTGGTAGATAGAGAAATCCTCTTGATATTTTCACAAATGATATATCCAACATCCACTGGTCTCCTAGTTATAATCAAGTAGATCAAGATAGCCCGGTCTATAGTCAAATCGCTTATATGAGCATTGGGAAGCAGATTCATGCACATAAAATGATCCCAATATCAAGCCATTCTATTGAGGTTACCTTTAAGAATGGCCTTGGGTACCCCACGTGACATCCTTTAATAATTATGTCCTAGCAATGTCAATTTGGTAGCCACTTTATCCAAATCAGGCATCTCACCACTAGTCTTGTAGAGGTAATATTCACAGTTCGATATAATGGGAAGATTGTACAAATCCCTGATAACTTGTTTGTTTATGTTCATCATGCGCCCTCAGACTCTATGTATGTGCTTGTGACAAGATGGTGCATTAGCATAAAATTCTTGAACTATTGGCACCACTACAGCTGTTGGCTCGGCACAAAATGAACCCCACCATCTATAAGATAACTGATAAGCCATTTCCTAACTTTCTATAGGCATGGTACTAAATGGCCTCCTTGGTATCAATGCTTTATTAAATGTAACTTTATTGTACTGTTCTTGAACAACCAGGGAGACAAAGCAAGACCAGTCAAAGGAGGCAGAAAAGAAGGATGATGCCTTGCCTTTAGCTTTCTTTTTTAGGGCCGTTATGTGTATACCTGCAAAAAGAAATTTCAACAATTAATTGCTGTAAGAAATCTAGTAGTTACTTACGTATACTCCATTCACATGCAATTCAAGCAACTAGTAATCAACTAAGGACCATTTTAAGCTAATTAAATGGTGAACACAATAATAAGTATTTAACTCCTTTTATGTACATAATACTCTAACACATCATGAAGGGACAAAAAAATAAACAAGCCATCAAGAAAATGCATTAGCCATCCCAAAAACTCAGAACAAAATGGAAATATTGCCTAAGAAAGTATGACTGAGAGAAGCTCAGAAAACACTTAAGAACAAAGTTCTTCAATTCAAATCTAAAAAAATAATAGTGTTCTTTTAGGCCTTTTGAAAAATAGTTGGTGGGCATACTCCATTCCCCCAATTGAAACCTTGAATAATACAAAGTAAACCTCCATCCAATAATGTACATTCATCTAATATAAATTAGTAAACACAACCTAGACAAAATCATAATCATACCTTCAAATTGTAAAAAGAGAAATTGAGATGACCGTACTAACTAAAATGACAAATCTTAGTAATAAGCAACAACAAAATGGAGGATGTGTGCATGCCGTGACGGAAAGAAAGGGAAGATGAGCCTCGACAAAGAAAGAATGATACTATGGATGTTTAAGATAATCTACGGATACATGAGGAAGAGATGGTATGGGTGGTTGAGAAGAGAGGCACATTGGGAGAAATTATAGTAGAAATGGGAAAGAGACATGGGATGCACGGATACATGGCAAAGAGGGTTCAAAATCTTGGAAAGGAATGGAAGTTGTGGAAAGTTTTGGGAAGTTAACAGTAGGGGTAAGAACAAAGGGGAAGAGCCACGGCGGACAAAGGTAGTGAATGAGGAATAAAGGTTCTTAGGGTTTCAATTTTTTTTTTCAATGAAGCTTGTGTCACGCTGTAACCTAGAGCATTATGCCATGGTGAAATGTGCCGTGGGAAGATATAAACACACATCTCATTGTAGCTTAACAACTATACACCATGACATAAATGGGCACTGTGTCTCTATGTGTCATAGCTTGGAACTTTACATCGTGACGTATTTTGCTTTTGTTTGTGTGTATGTTGTGGCATAGATTTTTGAGTCACAGTGCTTTGACCCACTAGAATCCTTTCTCGTTGCAACTTCTTTTTCTGGTTGTGGTGCTTTTAGCTATTGGAATTTGATATGTCGGAGTATAATATGACTGAGTCATGGTGCAACTTACCTCTGATGCATCTAACGTATGTTCTATTAACCCACCAATTCAACACTCATTTCCATACTTTAAGTACACCAATTTTGCAATTTAAAGCATAAGGAGAGTGATAACTTAGCATAATAAAGTCAGAAATACTCCCTATTTTTCTTTTTGTTTTTATTGTTGAATTAAATGTCGAATAAGTTGTTTGAAGCTCCTCCAATGATTTTGCACAGTTGACAATCCTCTTATTGATTCCCTTGAGACAAAAATATGCAACCATAAATTACCAAAACGAAATTGGCACACTTTTTTAATATCAAAATTAAAATTGAAAAGAAACTTAGATTGTTTCCTAAGAAGTGCTAAGTTTATAGTCCTTAGACTGACTTTCAGCAACTTCACTTGCAATCTCCTAATGCAATGGTAGACTTTTGATGGTCCACCTCTCCTCTCTGATAGTATTTTAACCTTTCACCTTGAACTTTTGATTCAACTCTTGCTTCATAATCTCCACAGCACCAAATGGAGAGACATCCATTATTGTAAATGGTCCTAACCACTTTAACTTTAGTTTTCCTGAAAATAGCTTAAGCCTTGATTTATAAAGCAACACTAATTAACTAAACTTAAAATTCCTCTCTAAAATCTTCTTGTCATACCATTACTTTATCCTTTCTTTGTAAAGCTTGGAACTTTCATAGGCATGAAGTCTAAATTCATCAAGTTCATTAAGTTGCAACAGCTTCTTCCTACTATCTTTTCTCAAGTCAAAATTCAATTTTTTCATAACCTAAAAGGCATTATGTTTGAGTTCAACTGGTAGTTGACAAGCTTTACTAAAAACAAGCTTGTTTGGGGACATCCTAATTGTAGTTTTGTATGCTATATGATAAGCCCATAAAGCATCATCTAACTTTTTAGCCCAATCATTTCTTGAAAGACCTACCATCTTCTTCAGAATCCTCTTAATTTCTCTACTAAAGACCTCACATTGGCCATTGGTTTAGGGATGATACACCAATATCATCTTATGTTGCACTCCATATTTTTTTAGAAATGTTTTGAGCTATCGATTGTTAAAATGCATCCTGTAATCATTAATGATGGCTCAAGGTACACCAAATCTGGTGAAAATGTTTTTCTTTAAAAATCTTACCACCACCCTAGCATAATTTGTGTGACAAGCTATTGTCTTAACCCATTTTGTCACATAGTTAATAGCCACAAAAATGTACTAGTTGTTTTGAGAGGATGTAAAAGGCCCCATAAAATCTATCTCCTAAACATCAAATGTCTCTACTTTTAAAATATTGTTAAGGGACATCTCATGTCATTTTGATATGTTATCGGATCTTTGACACTTGTCACATCTCCCTATAAAAGCATGAGTATCCTTGAACAAAGAGGGCTAATAAAAACCTGATTAGAGGATTTTTACTGCAGTTCATTGCCCATTGAAGTGTCCTCCATATTCTGTTGCATGACATCTTTGTAGAAAATATTCTTGCTCTTCATTTGGAACTCACCTCCTCAATATTTGATCAGTACACATTCTAAATAGGAATGGTTAATCCTAAGCATACAACTTTACATCATGCAATAACCTTTTCTTTTAGTGGGAATTCAAATATGGAGGTAGTACATGATACACAAGATAGTTCATATAATTTGTATACCATGACACTCTATTGTGCTCTATATAAAATAAGCTTTCATCTGGAAAATTCTCATTAATTTGCCTTTCCTCACCATCCTGAGCTTCAGTACTCAATCTACACAAATCATCTACCACGTGATTTTTACTACCATTTTTATCAACAATTTCCAAATCAAATTCTTATAAGAGAAGAACCCACTGAATGAGCCTTGGTTTATAGTCCTTTTCTTAATCAAGTATTTGATAGCTAAATGGTCCATGAAAACAGTAACCTTAGTGCCCACCAGATAAGCTTTAAATTTGCCAAATGCATACACTACTGCCAACAACTATTTTTTAGTGATAGTGTAATTTAGTTGAGTATTAGATAGAGTTTTATTGGCATAGTATATTAGATGAAAAATCCTTCTTTTTCTCTATCCTAATATTGCCCCCACAACATTGTCACTAGCATCACACATTACTTCAAAAGGAATGGTTTAGTCAAGGGCCACAATGATAGGAGTGGGCACCAATTTCTTTTTCAACTCTTCAAAAGCTACATGACATTGATGGTGAAAATTAAATGGAATGTCTTTCTCAAGCAATTGATAGACAGGCTTAACAATTTTTAAAAAGTCATTAATAAATCATCTATAAAAGCTTGCATGATGCAAGAAACTTTGGACTCATTTTACACTGGTTGGGTGTGGAAGTTGCTCAATTATGGAGATTTTTGTTTATCTACTTCAAGACCTTTACTTGAGACCTGATGGCCAAGAACTAAGCCTCCTTGCACAATGAAATGACACTTTTTCCAATTAATAATGTTGCTAACTTGAAGTGTATATGCAAGTACACATATTGCAGAAGCAATATAGTGATAAGAAAAGATCATTTCCTCGAGTATTTGTTGTTTAAACTTGTCAAATACCAAAATCCACACCCTTGTTTAAATTAAGCAAATTAATTTTAAATGATTGTATTAACAAGAAGTGTTTATTGATTATCTACTATATAAAGTTCAGATATTAGTGTTTGGATTTTTTGAGTGATTAGGTGCATCTAGGATTATCAGTCCTTCTTGTATTTCATAGCAGTTTACTTCAACACTTAATACCTTTGCTCTTAATGGTGATACATGTTAGTCTAGGGTTCACTTGTTCCTATAAGTATTTTTTCAAATCTCATATAGGGTTATTTAATTAACTTCATTATTTCTTATGAAATCAACTTAGACTAAATTGATAGTATAATACCTAATTTGACCATGTGAGGTTAATGAGTATATTTCTATCTCATTAACTAAACTATCCATTTTTTCAAACAAGTTTTAAGTACTCACACCACTTAACTCTTAATTGAATTTCCCTTTCCCTTTTCCAAGTTCAAGTGAAAGTATCAAATCAATCTAATTGTTGGCCAGTTAATTAGAAAGCATGAAGCATGAAGTTGAATGAATAATTATTTATTATTAATTGGAAAATCAGAGTGATGAACAATCATCAATCCATGCAAGAGTTTCTAATAATCTTATATTAAGGAGTTTAGCCATACATATTCATGAAAACCAATAACAAAGTTAAAGCAAGGCTCAGATACATAAGAGAGAATGCAAAGAAAAGAAGAAGGAAGGAAGAAATTCAGAAATGAATCTTGTCTTTGTTTCAATCCTCAATCACAAGCATCCCTTTGCTCCAAAATGCCTTTCTTAGCTTTTCCTCAGCCTTTACACACTCAGACTAGACCAAAGCCATCCCAAAATGATGGCTCCCTTCGCATTAAAGGCCATATGAAGCAAGAAACCCTTAAAATCTTGACAAAAAAATGTAGCATTTTACTAAAATGCATTGCATTGTGTAACACCTACTCTAATAATCATTGGGCTAGGGACTCCGTCCCCTAAATATATGTCAAGTATTTATATAGTTATAAATTTTTGAGACTTCGCCTCACGTTCGTTAATACTCACTTAAAAAGGCTCAACCTTATTAAGCAATAATACCTGCTGAAGTTATTATATAACAATAAGGGTTCCACCCATTTTATTCAATTCAAAACATAGGAACTCACAATCCACATCTCAAACATATATTAGAATATTTTAGGAAATTAAATTCAAAGGTTTATAAGTATTAAACTGCTAGCTAAATAATGTTTTAAGATTCAAAAATAGGAAAACTAAATAAAAATATCCTATGGTCATGGCAAAAAAAAGTAAATATTAACCCAGCATGAGCTCGAGGAGTATAAGAGCCAATAGCTCACTCCTCCGGTAACTTCCCTTGCCTCTTATTAAGTCCTTCACCTGAAAATATTAAGAGAATGGGGTGAGCACTAATGTCTTAGTAATCCAGAGTCTTACCATGTGCATACAAACTAACAACTATGTCCAATAGGTCTCAATGCAAATCCAACATTACTATTATTAATTATTAACACAAAAGATCATAAGGTATAATTCAAAATAGTTATATGCAAAATATGATAAAATGCAATATGTGTAACCTCCCTTATTACTCCGTCCAGCCTTATACCGCTGACTGAAGCCACAGGCTTATCCACGATCTGGCCCACACATTGGACCGACCAAAGCTACTCTGGTGCTCGAGATGTACCCGACCAAAGGTACAGAGCCCAAGCCCAGACTATGGCTTCCCTCCTTAAAAGACTAAACCAGGAGGTGTCACTGTCCCGCGTTCCCCCTTTACAAACCTGGCTAGGTAAGTATTGAGAAACGGGGCCCTACAAAAAGCCAACCACTTGCGCGAGATGGAGGCAAACCACGTGGTCATCATATCATATATATCTCACCAACATCTCCTTAACCCATCATTTATGCATGTCATATTTATCCAAAATTCATACAAGCATGCTTGAAAAATAAAGAACCCCATATAGTATATCCAACAAGATTGACAAGCATGCTTGAAAGAAATATAATACTCTAAAATTTTATATCAATAATTCGACCTTTCAAGCATGCTTGAAAAATAAAACACTACGTCAGAATTTTATTATATCTGCAAGCATACTTAATAAGATTCTAGCAATTTCATTAATTTCACAATCATTTACTTTTACAGTTTCATAATCCCATACAGCTTATTTGCATGTACCATGCTTAACAAGATAAACTTATTTATTTAATTAAAATTTCAACCACAAACCAGTTTGCATACATATGGAAAAATTCCGAATTACCTGTTCTCTTTTGGCTCACAAGTAGTCACACGGCAAGAAAATCTAAGTAGTAAGAGCTTTTAATGAAAATCTACAAAAGTCACACATATAAACAAAATATCAATATATAATTCAAAACTACTTATGTATTATCCTAAATTACTCTAAAATTACTCTAAAACTACTTTAGAAACTTAAAAGCTATTATAGAGAACCTAAAATTCTCTTTTAAGTCTATATTTCTTTATATTTTAATTAATTTATTAGAATAGTCAATTTTATATCAACTTAAATTTACAAAAGTTCCTAAATTCCTAAATTTAAATTTTCTCATCTAAAATTTATAATTTACGTATATAAATATAAATTAAATTTATATTCCCAAATTCACACACACACATATATCTATGTATAAAAATTTATATTAAATTTATATTCCTAATTTCATATTATATATATACCTACAAATATATATATAACATATAATTAAATATATATATATATATATGTATATTTATTTTAGAAAAATAAAGGGATGAAATGATGCGTTTCTGCATAAGAATATATATATATTTACATATTATAATTACATATATATACATATATAAGGGATGAAGGTTGTATATATAACTATATATATATATTTATTTATTTCACAAAAGGACGAAAAGATGTATATTGCATATCACTTTTATTGAATAGTGCATAAGGTGTGTATATATATATATATATATATATAAATATAATCATATGAGAACAAGAATAAAAGCTACTCTCGTACCTGGTGTGGAGATGTATGTTCGAAGAGGGATTGAAAGAACAAGTTGGAATTACTTGAAGAAAGGCTTCTGGTGACGTGAGAGAGAGCAAATTGATAGGGGAGTGAAAAATAAGGAATAGGTTCGATTTTAGATGTATATATATATATCTTGTTAGTTTTTATTATTATTATATTTTAAAATTCTATTGGATATTAAAACTAATTTTAAGTTATCTATCGGATAATTTGAAATATTTTAAAATTAACTAAGTATATATATATCTTATTAGTTATTATTATTATTATATTTTAAAATTCTATTAGCTATTAAAACTAACTTTAAGTTATCTATCGGATAATTTGAAATAGATATATATATATATATATATCTTGTTAGTTTTTATTATTATTCTATTAGTTATTAAAACTAACTTTAAGTTATCTATTGGATAATTTGAAATAGATATATATATCTTATTAGTTTTTATTATTATTCTATTAGTTATTAAAACTAACTTTAAGTTAACTCTTAGATAATTTGAAATATTTAAAATTAACTAAAGATATATATCTTATTAGTTTTTTTTTTTACTTTTAAATCTTTGGCTTTTTAAATTATATATATATAAATAAATTTTTAAATAGGTGAAAATTTGACTTTTCCCTTATCCTATCCTGTACCCTACTCTTTCAGCCTAATATTTAATCTCATATCCTTTCTTAAAGTCACTAACACTTTTTGAGGATGTTACACATTGCAGCTCTGTAAATTGAGCCACGACGAAGTTGGATTCTAGATAAATATGCACTATGGTGAGTTTGGCTACTGGATGGAATGGATAAGCTTCGTGCCATGGCTCAGTATAACACCATTGTGGCACAGTTAGTCTTTGATTGATAGCGTGCCACGGCTCAACATGTTCTTCGCTATGGCTTTAGCTTGTCTCAACTTGCATCGTGGTACATCATGTTCTTGATGTGGTGCTTTCAGCTTTTGTATGATGCTTCACCGTGGTGTGATCAGGATGAGCCATGGAGCAACTTGTCCTTCAAGCTTGCCTTTATTTTCTTCTTTTTTTTGCTGTTGCATGATGAATTTTAGCCATGCCAAACTTCTAAAAATAGTAGGTACAAGTACTTTGAAGCCTCTTTGACATAAAGAATTTCACTCCTTTCTTAAATATGCACCCTACAACAAGGGCAAAGTATGATTAGTTCTCAATATACTCAAAATTAAAATAAAACCTATCATTTCCAATGTAAAAATTGAGTATGAAGCTATTCATCGTAAGTGTATTTATTTTATTAATAAAAGTTTTATTTACCCTATAATTAGAGGTTAAATCTATATTTACTAAGAGAAAATATGTACAATAATATGAATAACAGGGAGTTATCAAAGAATTAAATGAGTCTCCTCACACTTCTTCAAAACTTGCTCTAAATTAACAGGACATTCTTCAAATGAATCTTCGAAAATTGAGAAATCATCCATAAATATTTCCATAGTCTACTCAATTATGTTAGGAAAAATAGACATCATGTATCGCTGAATTATAGCTCGTGCATTGCACAATCCAAATGGCATCCTTCTAAAAGCAAATGTGCCATAAGGACATGTGAAAGTTATTTTCTCCTAGTCTTTTGGGGCAATAACAATTTGGTTGTGTCTTGAATATCCATCCAAGAAATAGAAGTAAGCCTTCCTAGCTTGTCTATCCAGCATCAGGTTAATAAAGGGTAAAGGAAAATGATCTTTTCCTGTTGCATTTTTTAATTTACGATAATCCATGCATACATGCCAGCTAGCCATTGTCATAGTAGGGATTAGCTCATTATGTGTGTTAGCCACTGTAGTCATGTCTCCTTTCTTTAGGACACATTGGATTGGACTCACCCATAAGCTATCTGAGATTGGATAAATGATTCCTGCATCAAATCATTTCAAAATTTCTTTCTAAACCACTTTTTTTATTATAGGGTTAAGCCTTCTTTGATGTTCAATAGACTTATTGTGCTTTTCTTCCATGAGTGTCTTGTGTATACAAATAGAAGGACTTATCTGTTTTATATATATGATTGATCACCCAATGGCTCTCATGAAACATTTTAACAATTAAAGAAGCTCTCTTTCTGGTTATTCAGTAAGAGCAACAAAAATTATTATTGGTAATGTGCTTTCTTTTCCAAGGTAGGCGTACTTCAAGTGAGATGGTAATGACTTCAAATCGAGAGATGGAGGCTCCTCAATTGATGGTTTTAGCACAGATGTAACTCTAGAGGATAAATCAAGCGATTTAAACTATTGAAAAGCCTTAAAATATTTTTGAGTAGCTTCCAACAATTTGATGCATTCTCTAACTTCATTCTATTCCTATATGACCATGCCAACCAATGATGCTTCTAGGGGATCTTTAAAGGTTGATTCAACAAACTCTTCATGTACTACATTGACAATTAATTGCACAAAACAATATTCTTTCAGCTTATTCGGGCTTTTCAATGCTTTATACATGTTAAAGGTCACTTTTTGATTATTTACCCATATGGTCAACTTTGCTTTTTGCACATTAATTAATGTTCTTCTTGTGGCCAAGAAGGGTCTACCCAAAATGATAGGGTTATCCTTGTGACACCTTGACCTCTAGCTCCTACCCAACGTGCCTTCTAGCCCATATGGCAATGCGGAACTCATAAGGGAGACACTTTCTCTATGGCACTATGTGTGGGTAGAGCTCCACTTAGAAGTAACCTGGACCGGTTGAGCCCTCTCTCTATTTCCTCTTGTTCAATTACTCTTTTGAGACTTATTTCAATCCCTACTATATGCTTAGAACTCATGGAAAGCAAAAAGGGATTGGAGACATGCATTTTCGCTAGTGGCAGATTTTGCTTCTTTTTTTTTGGGCTAACTTTGGAAGTTCATAACTAAATGCAAAAAAATCGTATCTACATGATCTGGGTCATTCTGGAAAGTTTGAGATGTCTACTTCATGCTAAATTCTGCGTTTGACATCGAAATAGTTCACTGGTCAGAGGGGGCTTCTTTGCTGTCACAGTTTACTGATATGGACTTTGAAAATGTCTAACTAATTCCACAAAAATCCAATGCTCATAAACTCTATCTCTATGGAAAGATGTGGATGTTAGCTAGAGGAGAAAAATATCTCCAGATCAGTTCACCTAGCCAATTTCCCGGAAACCGATGAAACAGTACCTCGGGTCTGGTTGGGTGTCTGATTCTGGGCAGGAACTTCGAAATTGTATAACTCACTCTCTGGACCTCTAAATGAAGTGCTTCCAGTTCCTACAAGTCACTGTGACCATCTAGTTTCTGTGTATAAAATTTCGTAGCCATTGGACTACGTTTGGACCTCAGATGACATGATTTCTAAACTGACCAAATGAACAGTGATTTTCTGAAATTCGAATTTCTGATGTCAACTTTGAATAATCATAGAAAATGCTATAGACCTCTAAATGACATGAACTCTAGCTTCCCAGAAAGCTCTAAACATGATCTAGCTACATGTCAAATCTCATAGCAAGAAGAGGTCATATGGCTATTCTATGACATCATGTGCAAAAGGCCCTTTCTTGGCCAAAAGTGTGGCTAATGGGGTCCAATCTTAAGTTTTCTACTTCTATGACTCTTTGAGCACATGAGAAAGCATCTTTAGGAGCTATCAATCATGCCTCAAGTGTCTCATAACTTAGATTGAGGAAACTCACTACCCCATGCCCACTTATGCACCCATATATACTAGGCTATCATGAGCATTTCATATCAAAATCTACTTTCTCATTCATCATAACCCTCATTCTCATACATACATCATTCATACATGGTCTTACAACATTTATAAATGTTACATCATATACAACATTTACATCTCATAGCTCATGTACAATGTATTACAAAACTTTACATTCTTCTTCATCTTTATCCCTAGCCTCATGCTTGTTGGTGGTTGCTCCCATCCCTAATCTCACTTGGGCCACCTGGCATGGTCGAATGGTGGAGAGGGAGGGTGAGATTCATGGAATCTCAGTAGTTCAACTCTCATTCCAACATACATATATTGCATGCAACAAGTCTCATTATGCATGTATGGCATGTTAGCATATAAAACATGATGAAAAACCTTTAAAACATGTGAAATGGCCATGGATAACATTCAAGAGCTCGCTGAGTACTTGGATCAGCCTCACCCCTTCCCTTATGGCTTTTGGATTTGCCTTCCCATACTTTAGAGGTACTTAGACTCACCCTTACTCTTTGGGAGTCAACCTCGCTTTTGGGAGACATGGCTCAACCAACTTAGGGCTTCGGCTCATCCTCACCTTGGCTATAGGGTTATTGGCTTTTCCATTTCCTCAAGCAAACCAAACAATCATTTAAAACATAATCTCAATCATAACATATAATCATGCTAACACACTTCTCATAGTTCATATCATTCATACACACAAGCAAGACAATATAAACACACAATTATGCATGAGAGAAAGTGGAGAGAACTACCTTTGTTGACTATTTACTACTTGCTCTGTCAATGGTCTCCTCCCTTGTTGGTTTCACAACAACTTCTAGATGGGAGAGTTTCTCTTGAGCCTAACCACACAAAAGCATGGAATCAATACTTCAATACTCAATTCTTAAGCTAGGGATCACTTCTAATCAGCTCTACTGAGCTTCTCACTCTAGGTCTTTTCCTCTCACTAGGGTCCATGAGCTATCCCTCTCTTTTCTCAACTCTTAAGAAGAGAAAGCAAGGAAGAGAAGGCTACATGACTTCTAACCTCCCTTAAGAGTGGTTTTCCACTCTCCCTCCTCTGAACCAAGCTCAAAACATGACTACTTTAACTATTAAAACCGTGGGAAGAGAGGATAAGGGGAGAAGAGTAACATACTAAGAGAAAAGCCATGGAATTCCTTACCTTTCTTGTTCTTCTTTCCTCTCCTAAGCTTCTCTCTCTCTCCTCCGCCCTTTTCTCTCTCTTAAAGTGAGCTTAAGTCGGTTACAGAGTGAAAGAATGAGTTGGGATGGTTTAAAAAGTCAAATTCTCTATTTTCACGCTTTTTCGGACTAACCCTCGCTATAGCGAGCCATAACCCTCGCTACGGCGAGCTCGAATAAGTCCCAGAACTCTGCCTTCGCTATGGCGTTCGCTACGGCGAGCAACTCCCTGGATTTTGTATGGGGGTGCCCGAACTCGCTATAGCTAGAAGCTTTCTCGCTATAGCTAGAAGGCAGTCTCGCTATAGCTAGACCATTTCTCGCTATAGCGAGCAGGTACATTCGCTATAGCTAGGCTGTAGCTAGCAGACTTAGAAAATTTTCAGCTTCTAAAAATTTTCAACTTTTCTTTTCCTTCCTTTTTCTTTTCTCATTTCTTTTCTATTTTCTTTTTCTTTTCTTTTTCTTGGCTGTTATAATCCTTATCTTCTTTATAATCTAAAACTATAAAGTTTGTTGGAAAGATTAGTTTATTAACTTTTACTAACACATCTTTAATGACTACATTTAAGTAAGTTAGAGATCTATAAGCTAGTTGCAAAGTCACCATTGTTGGCCTAACCTTTCTTAACTTAAGTTTTGTGAAAATTGATAATGGCATTAAATTCACACTCATCCCAAGATCACACAAAGCACTTTTAGTAAAGTCTTTCTCAATGTTATAGGGAATGGTGAAACTTCTCGGATCTTTCATCTTAGGAGGAAATTTTTTTTTTTGCAAAATAACACTGCATTCTTGAGTTAAAGCCACTATCTCAAATTCTCTAAACCGCTTCTTATTTGACAGTACATCTTTCATAAAGTTAGCATAACTTGACATTTGTTTCAATGCTTCTAAAAATGGAATATTAATGTAGAGCTGCTTGAAGATCTCTAAAAACTTTTGATATTGCTTATCCAAATTTTGCTTCTTGAAATGTTGAGGAAATGGTAATGGAGGAATAATCTTCTCTTGACTCCTCCCTTGATTCTTCTTTTTAACAACTTCACTTTTTTCTTCAACAAGCTTCTCCTGCTTAAGTTTCTCTTCCATCTTGCCTTGATCTTGACTAGACTCATTATCTTGCCTTGAAGGAGACACTTTAGGTAACTCTCTACCACTTCTTAGTGTAATGGCTTTGTATTCCTCTTTGCCATCTCTTTTAAGGCTAGGAACAGTATCACTTGGAAGAACCCTTTGTTTTCTTGAATTTATAATAAATGCCAATTGGCCAATTTGCATTTCTATATTTCTCATTGCTAACTCATGCTTTGTCATTGTTGCCTCTTATTTTACTAGAATAGCATCTTGCTTAGCTATGTATTGCATGAGCATTTCCTCTATACTTGGCTTTTTTTCTTGCATTGGTGGTCTAACATAAGTAGAAATCCAAGAGGGTGAGAAGGTCTCATTCTAGAAGAAGATGCTTAGGCTTAATTTTAACTTTGACTCTATGAGAAATTTAGATGATTCCTCAAGCTTGGGTTATAGGTGTTTGAGTATGGGTTGTTTGGATTTTTTTTCGTAATGCATTTCAAGACTATCAAACCTCTTTTTAATTGCAACCATTTGAGCTAAGAGTGTGGTTAAAACATCAATTTCATAGACCTCAACCACCTTTTTCTTTTGAGGTCAAGATGTAGACTATTGAAGGGAGTTGGCTACCATATTTTCTAGCAAAATATATGTAGCATCAACATTTAGATTGCCTATAATGCTCCTATTGGATGTTGAATCAAGGATGACTTTTTTTTTTCGGTAGTAGTCTATTGTCGAAAGTCTGCACTTGCACCCATTTAGGAAATCCATGGTTAGGGCACTTGTTCAACAACTCTTTGAATCTCTCCCATGCTTCATACAAGGGCTCATCATCTTATTGCATGAAAGAGGTAATATCATTTCTCAACTTTACTAATCTAGTTGGTGGAAAGAACCTGGCTTTGAATTTTGTAACTAGATCATCCTAAGTGGAGATAGACCAATTTGGTAATGAGTTAAGCCACACCTTGTCTTTATCCCTTAGTGAAAGTGGGAAAAGCCTTAATAGAATTGCTTCATTAGATACACCATTTTGCTTAAAAGAGTCACACACCTCTAAGAAGTTTGAGAGGTAAGTGTTAGGGTCTTCTATAGGTGAGCCACCAAATTGTCTAGCCATTTGGAGCTGTAGTACCACTTGCTTCAGTTCAAAATTATTAGCTTAAATAGCTAATCTTCTTATGCTTGAATGGTATCCTTGCATATTCAGTATGATAAAATCATTCACTGATGGACACAATTTTCATCTTCATATGCCATATTTTTAGTTAGTTCAAAAGTTTCAGGTTTGTCTCTCTGAGTTTGATTAGAAGCTTCATCAATTTTTATTAAAATAACACAACTTCTAGACTTTCAATTTCTTGCAGAAGAGGTCGTGCACACAAGGAAGGTAGCCACTACAAAATAAAATAGAAAAGGAATTGAAAATAACTAAAGTAAAACTATGCATAAAGTTTAAGTTCAAACTAGGTATGCTAGTATTAATATTGATAGAAAAAATATTTTGGCACACAAATCCCTGACAACGACATTAAACTTGTTGCTTACTTGAAGTATACACACACGAATACATATCACTAAAGTAATATAGTGATGAGAAAATATCATTCTCTTGAAGATTTGTTGTGAAAATTTGTTAAGTACTAAAATTCATACCCTAGCTTAAATTAAGCGAACCAATTTCAAGTAATTGCATTAACAAAAAATGAATATAGATTATCTACTATGCAAAGTTCAAAATTGTTATTTGGATTTTTGGGTGAGTAATAGTATCTAGGATTATTAGTCCCTCTTGTATTTCATAGCAATTTAATTCAATACTCAATACCTTTGCTCTTAATGGAGATACATGTTAATTTAGAGTTCACTTGTTCCTATAAGTATTTTTTCAAATCTCATATAAGATTATCTAATTAATTTCATAATTCCTTATGAAATCAACTAAGATTAATTTGATAGCTCAATACCTAATTGGATCATGTGAGATTAATAAGTATATTTCTATCTCATTAACTAAACAATATACTTTTCCTAGCAAGTTTCAAGTACTCACACAACTAAACTCTTGATCTAATTTCACTTTCCCTTTTCCAAGTTCAAGGAAAAGTGTCAAATCATCTAATTGTTGGCCAAGCAATTAGAGAGCATAAAGCATGGAGTTGAATAAACATGTATTCATAATTAATCATAAAATCAGAGTAAGAAACAACCATTAATTCGTACAAGAATTCTTAATAATCCTAGATTAGGGAGTTTAGTTATACATATTCATGAAAACTAGTAGCAAAGTTAAAGCAAAGGTCAGATACATCTGAAAAAATGCAAAGAAAAGAAGAAGGGAATAGGAAACTAAGGAAAAGCACTTGTCTTTGCTTCAATCTTCAATCCCTAGTATTCCTTTGCTTCAAGATGCCTTTCTTAGGTTCTCCTTAGCATCTACACACCTAGAATAGACCCAAGATAACTCAGAATAACAACTCCTCTTGCTATAATGGCCATATATGAAGTAAGAAACCCTTAAAGTTTCAACAAAGAACATGCTGCATTTTGCTAAAACAAATTGCACTATGGCTCAGAAGGTCACGCTGTGGCAAAGTGGAGTATTGGAACCATCTGCGATGTAGCTTACCCTTTTTCACCATGGTGAATTTAGCCATTGTATGCATTTAAAATGCGTCATAGCGCAGTGAAACATATCACCACCACGATGCATTTAGCCTCTACCTGCCATCGTGCTGTGGCTCAACATGTTCTCATCGTGACTTCAGCCTTGTCTCGATCTGTGTGGTGGCACAAGTTGTTCTTGCAGTGGCACTTTCCACTTCTGCTTAACATTTCACTGTGGCTTACTTAAGATGCACGATAGTGTAACATGTCCTAGATGCTTGCCTTTATTATTCTTCCCTTTCAGCCATGGCTTGATGAATTCTAGCTGCGGTGCACTTCTAAAAATAGCAGTTACAAGTGTTTTGAAGCCTTTTTGACATGAAGAACTTCAATCCTATTTTAAACATGCATCCTACAGCAAGGGCAAAGTATAATTAGTTTTCAATATACTCAAAATTAAATCAAAATTTATCATTTAAAGTGTAAAAGTTGAGTATAGAGCTATTCATCCTAAGTGTGTTTATTTTACCTATAAAAATATTATTTACTGTGTAATTAGAGGCTAAATCTATATTTACTAAAAGAAAATATGCATAATAACATGAATAACAAGAAATTATCAATCTTACAAATCAAACTAAAAATAAAGAGAAAATTCAAATAAAAGGACTAGTGAATCAAGAGATCATTATTACTTTATTAGTAGAAGCAAAACAATTTTAATCTTAGTTATATGTTGACTAGAGTTACTCATTATTGAAATCCTTATCCCTTAGCATAGCTGAAGGGCAATGTAAACTTGAGTGGCATTGACATACTCAAAGGGAATATGCCTTTGAAAAAGAAAGGGAAGATGCTAAACTAGATTTGATTCATGAAGCTTTCTCAGTTAATTAGCTTCTCATTATTAATCAAGTTTTGGGTGTAGGCCAATTCAAGATAAATTTGATATCACAATTTGGAAAAATTAATAATTTAGTCTCTAGTTTACTTTCATTTTCAATTTGGTCTATGTAATTTTTATTTTCAAATTCATCTTTATACTTTCCAAACCTCAAGAGTTGGTTTCCAAAGTTTGATTCTGTGACAACTCCGTTTGGCCTTTGCTAACACTACCATAAAGGCACAAATTACTGCCATTTATTTTCTGGCAGTTTTAAAAGACCACCACAAGTTAGCATTATTTTTTGGCATTTTTGAAGCCCTTAGTATTTTTGTGGCAATTTTCATCAATTTTTGGCAGTTTTGTGACCACCCTTAAATGAACCATATATCTCTTATCATATTCTCTCCTGTAACATCATCTTCTTAGGGCATATTATTAATTAATATTTTAAATAAATTATGATAATTTGTGTCTAAATTTTAAATTAGGATACATGTTTCATAGAATCATTAGTTAAAATAAATGATCATAAATTATGTAAGTTGTATGATAATATGTTTGCATCAAAATTTTAGTAAATATTTATTAATTTTATGACATAATGTGTATATCTATAATATGCTTAACTCAAATCAAGTGGATATATTTAAGAATGCAATAAATAATTATATAATCAAATATTAATTATTTAGTAAAATTGGACTTAATTTAATATCTTGCTAAGCAATAAATAAGCTTTAGTAAAATTTACATAAGAAAAATAATTTACTAAAGAATTTTGAAAATACATTACTTAAGTTAAGATTATCCATAAGAAATCATAGTTTAGCTATAAGAATTTATAACTAAGTCATCAAGAATTTAAATATAAATTAAAACATTAAAAAAATATATATATAGATATATAATTCGAATAAGATATCAAAAGTTACTAAAAGTTACGCCACTTTTGCATCTCCATTACATATACCAAACAATTGAATAGGTGAAATCATTACATGACTAAATGAATAGGTATATTATTTGTACGATTAAGGATGAGAATGACGCCACTTCATCAGCATACGCACTTTAGTCTCACATCACTCTCCCAACTAAAAGAAGAAGGAAATACTCATATCATTCTAACGCAGCCCATGAAATTAATTAAAGGGAATGATTAACTTAACACCTCGTATGGGTATGAGGCACTATCTTCATCTTTCCCCGCACCTTCATAAGCAACCCATCCTTCTCAGTATCAGCACACCAGCAACAAGTTGAGTAGAGAGCGAGAGAGAAAGGCAATATAGAAAAGAGAAAAAGCGAGGTAGAGAGAAAGAGACACAGGAAAGAGAGTGAGGAAGATGAAGAAAGAAGAAATTCTCTTGGAAAAATTTTTAAGTTGAGATAGAAATAGCAACTTTTTCTCCCATAATTTTATTATACGAAGATATTTTTTCAGTATTTGAATTCATGGTTATAGTGTAATTATAGTAGTTTTATCTTTAAAATAATTTAGAGTTTTATCCTCTTTTAGTATCTTGATATTAATATTTTATCATGATGATCATGCAATAATAATAATTTGAATTAATTTAGAATTTTGAATGTGTAAA
Source organism: Erythrophleum ivorense (assembly GCA_026724425.1). Lineage (NCBI taxonomy): Eukaryota > Viridiplantae > Streptophyta > Magnoliopsida > Fabales > Fabaceae > Erythrophleum > Erythrophleum ivorense. The sequence continues at coordinate 7,369,906 of JAIUCV010000001.1, read as the reverse complement.
TTAAGGTGATTATGTTTATTTTTCTTTTAGTATTTTGCTGTTAAAATATTTTAGTATTTTGATTCATGATTATAGTAGGTTATGATCATACAAAAGAGTTAATTTACAATTTTACATGCATAAATTAAAGTAATTAGGTTTAATAAATTATGCTTTTTATTACTAAATGTCCAAATTAAGGTATAATATCCATGCTAGAGTATTGCAAATTAATTATATGTTAAAATTTTCATATCTTTTGCTTTGGGGAATTTATCTTGAATTATGGTTGTATATCTGAATTACATTTATTTGACTTAAAAGAAAGTATATTTATGAGATTGTTTATGAGATTATTTATCAGAAAGATAAAGAAAAGTTATGAAAAAGCAGTCAAGGCAAGGCAATGTGAAGTGAGAAATGATCCTTAAAGAGAAAAGTATAGGATGAGATCTTAGGAATTATGAAGATGATCCTCAAGGAGAAAAGTAAAGTAGGTGACCTTTAATTACTTGATTCTCTATTATGGATCTATTCTAGATGATGCCCTAGTTAGGAGAAAGCGTTTAGCAATTTGGTTCTAGTTTAGACAAATAAGTAGAAGATTGGTAGATATATAAATATAAAGATGTTATTCTACATGTATTATATCTTGAAATAATGATGCATGCAATATGAGATGATATTAGTATACATACCATATTGGTACTTTTATTAGTGAACTGTGAACAAGTGTACACTAGTGCTTTGAGTAGGAAAATATTGATTATTATGATTAGTTAGTTTGTGAAGCTGATTTTGCCATCAATTATTTTAATTCCTTATAAGCCTAAGGTTTTTCGTTAGAGGGATAATTCATGACTTTTTCATTGTCTAACCTAGTTGTTGAGGTATAATAAGAAATATTCATATAAATGAAAAGGGTTATTTTGTATCTTAAAGTATATAAGATACTATATTTGATAAATTTATAATTGTATTTTTCATAATTGAATATGATCAAGACTTAGGAAAAGTTTCTATTGTTTGACAACTTTTACATTTATCAATATTAGAACTACACTTAGAAGCACTCAATACCATGCTAATTGTTCTTAGCCTTAGGAAATATTAGCATAACCATACCAACTACTTTGCACATTGTTTCATGCCTTTTAGAGAGATCGTTAACTCCTAATCATTCATGTTATTTTGCAAATTTTTCTTTGGTAAATATGTGCTTAATGCTCTGATTATAAGGTAAATATTAGTGATTATAGGAAACATGTATATAGTTAAGATGAAGAACTCCATAGTCAGTTTTTATATCTTAGATAACAAGTTTTGGCTCAGTTTTGGGTATATTGTTTATTACTCATACTTTGCTCTTTTTTATAAGGTGTAAATATAAGAAAAATTGAGCAGAAGTCATCTTGAAATGGGGTTATTGGAAATATGGAGTTTAGAGGCCTCAAAGTAGTTTTTTTGGAGAGTAAAGCATCTGTGTTAAGACTTAAAATTTCAAGTTGCAGTGCAATTTGAAGGAAGTGCTCTAGGAGGCATTTGTGCCGTGACTCAAAAATTCAAGTCACGATGCAAAATGGGTTTCTTACATTCCAGAAGGCAATTGTGCCATGACTCAAAATTTCAAGTCATGGCACAATTTGTACATAATTGTTGATTTTGGCTAGGTTTTGGTAGATAAACCTCTCCCAATTGCTAGAGCCATCATTCTATATGTGTGTCATGGGGTGATGTAGGTTTCCTATTCCTTAGTTTGATTTTAGTCTCCACTTGATCATTTAACTCATGGCACAATCCCTTCTTTTCATTATATATGTATATATATATAATTTAAACCCATTTCTCAGGTATCAAACCCACCCCCTCTCAGTTTACCTAACCATTCCCCACTCTTAAACTTGGGCTCCCCACATTTAGATTTATTCCCCTTCCACCCTTCTACCAATGCTCCCCTACCATTTACCCTAGAACTTAACACATCTCTACCTTTCACTCGCCATTTCCTTAGCCTTTATCCATTGTAACTCTGCCACTTACTCTCATGTTCCTCCTCTTCAAACACACCTCCACCTTCCCCTTCCATTTTCACAACTTCCATAGTTGTGACATTGCCATCTCATCTTACCCTTTTCCTTTGCCATGGTATCACCACATCCTCTTCCCATCTTGATTTTCAACCACCACCACCACCACCTAACTCACATCTTACCCTTCGTGCTTCATTTGAATTAGTGTGGGTCATTCCCAATTCATCCCTCTAATATCTTAAGATATGGATTTTGTTTCTAGCTGATTTGGGTGTGTTGGTTTATTATTATAATTAAGCTTCTTAGTTCATTATGTGCCACATTAGTCATGGGTGTTTGTTGATTACTACACTGTGAATTATTTTAGGCTTTAACATGTCTTTAATTCTATGATTTCAACTATGGGTACCAACTATTTGATGAAATGTCTCAAAGATTCTCACATTGTTTGTTTGATGATAAATTAAGCTAGCTCACACATGTTGTTTTGGGCATGCTTTTGGCTAATTTGTTATTGACTTGTCATTATCTTGTTAGGTTGTGCTTTATTATTAAGTTGTTATTCAAGAATGTCAGATTAAATTGTTAAATTACTTGATTGATTATATGTAAGTCTTATGGATTGTATTGCATATCTAGCTTAATGTATTTAGAAGATCTTGTTGATTCAAAGGACGTATCGGCCATGTGATGAATGTTGTGTCCCTTATATGATTTTTTTAATTTGGGGTCATTGTATGCTTAGTGGTTGTTCAAGTTTCATGCTAATTGGGTGTATATGAGTAACTAATTTATTGCATGCAATATTTAAATATTTTAATTTTCTTTTTTAGCTATTGATCATGGCTCTAAGAAAGAAGGTCAAGGATGAGGCGTTATCTTCTTTTGTAGCTCCTTTTAATTGAAACCACTCCGTTTACCTAGCGGTGTAAGAATGTTATAATGAAGTAATGTTTCTTAAGGCTTTAATATTAGGGCAAGCATTCAACACCTTACCTTCCAAAAGTCAAGAAGTTTATGATCAACTACATCCTTAAAGGTGAGGAAACTTGTGTGTAGAACCTACAACTGTAATGGTGCCTATAGTCATGGAATTCTATGTTAATGCACCTTTTTTTTTGTGAACATTAGTGTCGAGTTCAAGGCCACATAGTAACCATTAATGAACAAGTCATTAGAGACTTCTACTATCTCTTAACCATACCTAATTATGAGTATTACATGTATAAGTTTAGTGATGAGGATCTTGATCTAGACGACGTGGCTCTTGAATTGATGATTTTTGGTTGTAACCAATGGAGAATGTCACATGGGGTGCCTAAGGCTATTCTCAGGGTTAACCTTAATAGAGTGATTCATTATTAGGCTCACTTTGTCTGTGCTAACTTGCTCTATAATGTTCACATGAGCAATCTTACTAAAGATTGTACCATCATCATTTACTTGATTATGACTGGGAGACCTATGAATGTTGGGTACATTATATGTGAAAATATAAAAAAGGTCTCTTAGTTTTTTTTTTTTTAAGGTTTAGCCTACCTACATTTGATTACCCAATTATGTTCCAATGCTGGAGTTTAGTTTGGGCCATATAAGGAGGTCTTTTTGACAAAGAAATTGTTTTGTATACAAATGATAGGCAACCTAGATAATAAGAGGGATGAGCCAGTCAAGTAGCCAGTAGAGCAAGAACCACCACCTTCTCCACCACTTAATGTTTTACTGCATCTTCCTCCATTAGAACCCACCTTAGGCAACATTTATGCTATGGTTCAGGGGCTTTCATTGTGATTAGCTAAGAGTGAGCATTGACTTTTGGAGATGGAGCATTGTTCTCTTGTGATGTCTCATTGGAATTATTAGTGCTAAAGGAACTTAGTTGATAGGCTTAATTGGGACTTGGTTGAGCTCCTTGCACTACTAGATTTTGTTCATAGTCCCCCTACACTATATGCCTCGCCACCTCAAGAGCCACCAATAGATGATCCACTCACTTGATCTTCCATAATGTTCTTTGTATTTTTATTTTACTATTTTAGTTGTCTTGCTTATGTCTATAAACTTTGTGCGTTATCTTAAAATTTGTGCTTATTTTATTTCATACTTTTAATTAGCATTGTCCATTAGCTAATTTCTTTTATCATTTTTCTTTATCTATTTTATCTCATTTTTTTTTCTAGTTTCTCTTAAAAAACAATTTAACTATATGTTGTGTACATATTACCCTTTCCTATTTTACCTTTCAAATTTTTTTTCTTTAAACATTGGGGATAATGTTACATTTAAGTTTGGGGATTGGGTAGTCTAGGTAGCCTAAATAATGTGAAATTTTGTGCTTGAACTTTTAACTTGGCATTTTTTTTGTTTTGCAATTTTTGAGCTTTATTTGAGATGGTCTATCTGTTTGTCTACTGGAATTTTTGTTTACTTTTGATAATAGTTGTGTTGCATCAAGATGTGTTTAGTAAGAACTCAATGCTAATGGTGTTTTGTGGTTAGTTCAAATGTCTAAAGTTTTGTCTTCCAGTAATTTTGAAAAATTTTGCACACCATTGGGCTAGACATAATTTGAATGCATGTTGTTAGCAGAAAATATTTTGCAATTTAATTTGTTTATTCAATGTTAACCCTTAGGCTTGAGAACCTGTCTTATACTTTTTTCACAAGAAATCTTAGGCTTTGTATTATAAATTAAAGTGATTTAGGCATTTATTGTTTATGTTTAAACTTTTAAACCTAATTTTTTCTAACTATATCACTATTATCCCTTTAAGCCTTAAGTAAAATATGCATATAATTGCATAAAACTTCTTCTTTTTAACCACATTAATGACATTTAGAATGAAAAACAATGTTCTTAATCTTTTCAAAAGGATAATCAACATTTGATGTTGTGTGAAAATTGAAACTTCAAGGTAAAATCAGGTATAATGTAAGTTTGATATGAATAGTTGCTAATTCCTTATGTGAGACTTGCAAATTAAAAGAGTGGAAAAAATAATTGTAGGGTTCTTTGTTTCTTGAGAGACATGAACAATATTTGCAATATTTATTATACTTTTTAATATCTTTTATAGAAAGGTTTTGCCTTAAATATTGGTTTATTTTTCTTTCTCTTAGAAAGAGCTTTTATCTTTTAAAATCCATACTATTCACAAAAATTTCCTAGCCCTAATTTTCCTTGCTTTTTATCTTAATACATTTTCCAATGCATTTCTATTTCATTACAAAATCTTAATATTACTATATTTATTACATTTATTATATGTCAATAGGTCATTCCTTGCACTATTTTGTTTACTTCTAATTTCATCTCTAACCCTTTTTGCAAATAATTTAAGAAAACCTGAAATAAATTTTTCTTTCCAAAGATCTAAATTACTATCTTGTCTTTGAAACACATTAGGAATAAAATTATTTTTATACCATCTAAAATTTGCTAAAGTCAGACATCTTAAATTCATTAGTTCTTCTAAATATCTTTCTTGTATTCCTATTAGTTTATCGCATAATCTAGTTAGGCTATATTATCTAAATGTTTTTCTTGTTATCCTTTAGTATTTATTTCGCGTAACATCACATTGCAAGAAAATGAGCTATTTTTCATGGTATTGTTTCGCGAGAAAAGCTATTCTTATGGAAATTCTCACACAATGTGAAACGTGAAAAGACAAGCTGTAGGAAATCCAATTTCTCATGAAATTTTTTCATGAGAAACATTGCTTGCAAATTAATTTTTGTGAGAAATGTCAGAAAGAAAAGGTGATGTAAAAGTTGTAAATTTCGTGGTTTTCTCACAAACTTTCTTGCCAAAAAATCAGAGAAAATTTCGTGAGAATTTCTCATAGCATTTCATGAGGTAAAAATCCATAAGAAAAGTTTCTTGTAGAAAAATTCTGTGAGAAAAATAAGGGGAAGTTTTTCTCATGGAAAAATACCGTGAGAAATATGGAAATTTCCAACTTTCTCAAGGAAAAATTCCATGAGAAATATTCATGAGAATGGTTGTCATGGTATTTTTCCATGAGAAACATGAAAAAATTTCGTATTTCCAGCTTTCTAACAGAAAAAGTTTGCAAGAAATATTCGTGAGAATGTGTTTCTCATGGTATTTTTAGAAAAATAAAAAATTTCTTATTTCCAGCTTTCTCATGGAAAAATTCCACTAGAAAACTAGAAAAATTAGCCATAAACACTACTTTTATACATTTACCTCAACTTATTCAAATAGTCAAAAATCATAATACCTAAGTCCAGCAAACCAATAACAAAACTTTAATAATAACAAGACCACAAGTTTGTAATTTTTGTGTTGAAAATATCCAAAAATACAATAAAATTAAGATAAATATGTATTCAGCATTACAAAGTTGCATATCATAATTCCATAATGTGACATAAATAAGAATTCTAGGATCATTGTTCATCATCCTCATCCCCATCATCATCCTCATCACCACTACTATCACTATCATCATCATCATGGGTTGGTTCATCATGAGAAGTGCCACCTCTTTCAGTTCTTATACTCATGTGAGTCATAATTTGTTTCATAAAAGCTTTCATCTTGTCTTTGTGGGCCTTTTGCATCTTAGCAAGACTTGTCTCATAAATTTGGGCTTGTTTTAATATTTTATCCTCTAATTTCTTCTCAAATGAGGCCTCTAAGTGCGCTTTCATATGTGAGAGCTCATCAAGGCCATATCCAAAATGCTATGTGCCATCAAAAGTAAGAAGACCAGTCTCTAGCCCAAACACATATGCACGACCTCTTTTATTCTTTCCATTGACAACTTTGAGCCATATAAAAGAACCAGTGTCATCTGACCTTGACTTTTAAGTTTTCTTCATCTGCTCATACTGGCTTTGTAACAATGAAGAACAAAGCAAATATTAAATACATAAACAAATTACAATAATAATTTTATTAAAAAACTAGTTAAATTACTTACATAAGTATTAAAGGCTTTTTTACTAACCTAATCTCCCTTCTTCTCATTATGTTGGATCCTTTTGAATACTTCTAGGATGTGAACCTCTTTACCCAACTTTATTTCCTACAACACTTAGTTAAAAGGAAATAACAATCTAAAAAAATTATCACAGATAAAAAATATTTACCATCCTTCTCTTATGCTTTGAAAATGGAACACATCTTCCTTTATGTAGGCATTTTCTAGTATCTGCAGTCCTGTTTGCCTTATTACGTGTAGGCTTGGCATTGAACTCATCACTTTGCTAATACTCATCTAACTTAGCTCAAGTTGTTGTAGATAACCAATCACCTTTGGTTTTTCCAGTTCGAATGTCTCTAAAGGATGTACGCATGATAGTGCTACACTTCTTCCTCCATATCTTGTAAATTTGTCGCTTAGTAGATGGATCCCAAGCATATAATTTTTGTATTAGAAATAATCAAAGCTAATATTATAAATAATAAGAGTAACACATTAACTATAGGTATTGTAACACCTAAAGTTATAAATTAACTAACTTTAAACTCTGCAAACCATAAGTTCTTCACAATATCAGGCACTTTATTAAATGCTGGCTAACCATACTCAAACTTATTATGGATGATCTGAGACAATATGGTGATGGGTGGGATATGTGGATAAAACCTGTAAAATATAAAGAATGATGTAATAAAAGTAAAAATAATGGAACAACAACAGTACAAAAAAAGTTACGTTTAAATGATTCTTACTCATTAACTCTATGAGGTCTAATAACTAGTCGTCAATCACTCAACCTTGTCCTTGGTTCATATATAATAGGATGAAAAGATGAGCTAGCTGTATCTGTACTTAGAATATGTATGGAAGGTATCTCTAAACTAATGAAAGTTAAGGAATCAGGTGGTGTTTGAATGTGTGGAGACGGAAAAGAAGATGATGCAGATGTTGATCTAGGAGGGGTCCCAACATATGGAGATAAGTGCGGAGGCGATGATTATGTAATAGCTAATGGTATGTGAATTTGTTTAGATTGTCGTACAAACTTCCCTTTTCCTTTTCTGGATGCAACAGATCCTCCACCCTTGTTACGACCTCCATCTAACATCTGAAGGGAAAAATGAAAAAACATTATCATCACCAACATTAGAGAATAAGTTATCTGAGTTAGATAAATGTTAACTAATAACAACAAGTTAGTACTGAACACTGTCAATCACTTAATAAATAATAATCAGTTGGAGGATCCTCTTGAGTATTGGATGAGTTGTATCTAATAATTTCTCCTCTAAGACTTCATCATTTTCTTCTTTAATTTCACTAGTTTCATCAATAAAAGAGCCAACATGTACACCATCTACTTCTTTGCTCTGACTCATGTTATCTCTTAGATCTTGTTCATTAATGTCAACATCAACTAACTGAGATGAACCATTGCTTTCATCCTAAAATAGTGCATCTATATTATCATCACCAAGGGCTTTAATCCTATTTCTTGCTTTTGTTCTAATCATAACAAGCCTACCATTTTTGGTGGATATCAATTTTGGATATGGTGTAAAGCATACTTAATCAACTTGTTGGACAAGGATAAAAGGGTTATTACCCTTGTATGTTCCCTTAGTCTTGACTTCTATAATGCCATATTTAAGGCAAACTTAAGCTCCTTGATTAGTAGGATCATACCAATCGTAGTTGAAGACTATCAATTGCTTAGTTGTTAGGCTAATAAACTCTAACTGTATAATCTCCTTCATCACACCATGATATGAAAATTTAATTTCACCATCACTATTTCCTTTTACACATACTCCACTCTTGTTTGTCTTCCTTCCTTTTGCCTAAGAGACTGTGTCAAACTTATAACCATTAACAAACCATTGATCCCATGTATGTATAAGTCTCAAAGGACCCCAAGTCAAAAAAACTAATAAAGCATCTTGTATTCCATTTGTAGGATTCAAAGCCTAATCAAAGAACATATATTATGAAAACATAATATAAGAAGCTTAGTTCTATAACTTTATAACCAACCATTCATAAAACTCATATAAACTTACTTGAGTTTTAAACCAATCATGAAATTCAAAGGAAATATACTTATCAATTGCCTCATTAAATAAGGTAGAATTCTTGGAAAATAATGTCTTAACATACAAACTGCAATATACCACAAAAAGATTAATCCCAAATAGTAAAAATATTACGACAAAAAGATATATATATATATATATATGCAATCAAATTATGAGAGAATCTTACTTTAGAAAAGGTTTAACCTCTAGACAATTAAGAAGAACATACAACATTATAGTATTAACCTAATTATCAGTAAGATAACAAATGTTACCAGTTGTTCTTCCATGAGGCTGGTTAGGATAGTTGAAAATAGAGATGGGAGGATGATCATCGCACTCCCCACCATCATCATTTTGAGAAGCTCTCTTAGTTTTTGAGTGAACATGTGACTTAAAGTAATAAGAACATAAAGTTGAAGTTTCTTCAAGTATATATGCTTCACAAATAGATCCTTTAACATGTTCCTTATTTTTAACCTTTCTTTTTAGTGTATGCAGAAACCTCTCAAATGGATACATCTACCTATATTATACAAATCCACCCACTGTTGCTTTGTACATCAAGTGAATAGGTAAGTGTTCTATGGCATCAAAGAAACTAAGAGATAATATCTTCTCAAGTTTACATAAAATGACAAGAATATTTTGCTCTATCACATTAAGGCTATTTAGTTGTAAAGTAAGAGCACCGAAATCTTTAAAAAAATGACTCAACTTCATTATAGTATTAGAAATTAGGGTTGGTAACCCATTGCATATGATTGGTAGTAGCCTTTGCATGAAAACATGACAATAATGACTTTTCATCCCTATTAAAGTGCAACTCTTCACATCAACACAACATCCCAAGTTAGATGCGTAACCATCTGAAAGCTTCAAAGATTTAATCCATTCACATACTGCCCATTTTTTATTCATATTAAATGTGTACGCTGCCTTTGGCTTTGTCATTTTACCATTTCCTTTATCCTCCATGTGTAAGGTAGGCCATTTACAGTATACAACCAAATCTAACCTTGCTTTCATATTATCTTTTGTCTTACCCTTCACATCCATTATTGTGTTAAATATATTATGAAAATATTGCTTTTTGTATGCATTACATTTATATTATGTGGATTCAAAAAGTCAAACTAATAAGGTGAGTCCTAAAAGATACTACGTTTAGTTTAATTATGATCTTGACCATATCCCTTCGAAGATAGGCTTGGAAATTCAATTATTTTAGGAAATCTTCGAACTTGCTCATACACTTCCTCTCATGAATACCTTAATGGTGGTGATGAAGTCTTTGTGGTATTTTTTATGAAGTTTTGTTTATTTTGACAAAATGGATGATTCATTGGCAAGAACTGATAATGGCAATCAAAATAACAAGTTTTTCCTCCATGCTTTAACTAGAATGTCTTTAAATAACCCATGTAAATAGGATAACCCAATCTCCCTGTAGTCTGCCAGCCCTCAACATGCCATAAGCTGGGAAATCATTAATAGTTCATATAAAGGTATCTCTTAACTTAAAATTTTGTTGCACAGAAATGTCATATGTTTGCATACCCTCTTCCCAAAGCAACTTCAAATCAGTAATTAAAGATTGTAAGAAAACATCAAGTTGACTTTTCGGATTATGAGGCCCAGGTATTATTATTGTCAAAAACATATATTCTAGTGGCATACATATGCTAGGCGGAAGATTATATGGGGTAACAATTACAGGCCAAGAAGACTATAGCTTAAGACTCTAAATAAATGGAATAAAACCATCAGCATAAAGACCCAATCTGACATTCCTCATCTCTAATGCAAATTATGGATGAGTTTAATCAAAATGCTTCTAAGCATTTCCATTTGATGGATGCAACAACACACTTTCATCATGATGATTTTTATGATGCCATCTCATATACTTAGTTGAGGCATTAGAGGCAAACAATCTCTGAAGTCTTGGACCAATTGGTAAATACCACATTGGTTTATTGGGAACTTCCTTAAACCTCCCTTTTTCAACTTTTACCTCCTTAAATCTAGCTTTATCACAAAATTAACATTCCCTACCATTGGCTACATCACCATAGTACAACATACACCTGTTACTACAACAGTCAATCTTTTGATAACCATAACCAAGTTTTAGAACTAATTTTTTAGTGTGGTACAAGTTGGTAGGCATTCAGTGATTAGTAGTTAAAATTTCAGACATCAGTGTGATAGTCTCATTAGTACATGCCTTCGGAATGTTCTAATCAAAATTGATGCTCAACAATCTCATAGTCACTCACAACACTGTATGATTTTGACACCCATCCCACAATGGAGCATGTGTAGCTTTTAGCAAGTCATAAAATATCGCAGAACTTGGATTTGGGTCTTCAGGCATATCATATCTCTCAAATGATACTTTAGCCACATCCTTAACCATTTGCTCATATGGATTAAAATCTATACGAAAGCTAGTCTCAATCGGAGCTGATGGTGGACATTCTTCTCCATGATTATGCCAACAATAATAATCAGGCATAAATCATTTTTTATACATAGTCCATCTTAATTTCATCTAACTTATGATACCTCATACATTTGTATTTGACGCAAGGACATCTAAACCTCCCTTCTTGTTTAAATACATCTAAATGACTTGCAAATTGAACAAACTCATCTACGCCTATAAAGAACTCTTGTGTAATCCTTTGATGATTACCCTCTATTTCATTATACATCTAACGCCGATGTTCAGGAAGATCTATAAGACTTAAATGAAACAAAAAAAAAAAAACAAATAATTTCATAAATTAGAACAATGATATTGACTAGTGTTATATTGTCTTTCATTTAAATGCTGCCTTAGTGTTTCAAGAATGGCATCAAACCTTCATGAATTCTTATATCTTCAAATAATTCATTTTTAAGAATAATTAATTCTTATATTATTGATTTTTAGATTTTCCAATTAAATGTAAATTAAAATATCTAAAAAATTAAGATAATAATGAAATTCTAAAAAATTTATTTTATTTAAATTAAATTATGTAGACATATTTTATAAATTAAATTATGTACAAATTTCAAATAAATTAAATTGAAATTAAATATTCAAATATAGAAAATAAAAGTTCAGTTCATAAACCTAGAAAAAAAAATTGAATAAGACTTACTCAATCTTCATAGACATAATCATCTAAAAAATAATTGCATATAAGAAGGTAACATAGTAATTATCTAAAAACTATCACATCATTCCACATTAAAAAAATTATAGTTGCAAAATTTTAAATTAAAGATATTTATACTAAAAAAATTTTAAATTATTTTAAATAATTCAAAACCTAAAAATTTAAATTGTATAAAAAATTATAATTTAAAAGTTTAAAGTAAAAATTTTAATCCTTATATCATTTGAAATAATTTTACAATTTAACATAATTCAATATATATGAACTAATAATACTTATATCTTTTCAAAATTGCTGGAAGGCAAAACTTTACACAATTGAACTAATCACAAAACACCAATAGCATTGAGTTTTACCAAATACATCTTGATATAACACAACTATCATTAGAAGTGGACAAAAATTCCAATAGACAAATAGATAGGCCATCTCAAATAAAGTGAAAAAATTGCCAAAAAGAAAAAGGTCAAGTTAAAAGTTTAAGCACAAAATTTCATATTATTTAAGCTACTTAGACTATCCTACCCCCAAACTTAAATGCAACATTATCTCCACTGTTTAGAGACAATGAATTTGAAAGGTAAAATGGAAAAGGGTAATATATACACATCATATAATATGTACACAACATTAAATTGCCACACATAGCAAAATGCCGAGAAAATAGGACAATGTGAATCCATCAAAATAGAAACTGTAGAAGTAGTTAAATGACATGATTTCCACTTCAAGGTCATCAAGCAAGCATAGAGATAATGGAAGAAGGTCTGGTGTGGCAAGAGAACTTGCAAAACAGAGGATGTAATAAATTCGGAGTAAGGAGCCTTACACCAAACACATTGAAACCTCTTAAGAAATTTACTTTACAACTTAGTACCTATATTGTTAAGTCATTTATTAACTTCATTTATCCCTTTCTTTATTGCTTTTTTTAAACCTATTTTAACCCAATGCTTATTAAAGTTGTGTTTAGTTTCTTTTGAAAGTTTTTCTATTGTCAATTTTAGAGTTTGTACATCCCATTTTCATTAATGCAACAACCATTTTACTTGTAGACTCTCTTGGCTCTGTCAATTACATACACTTTAGACTCCAATCCAAGGCTTAGTTATGTTTAAGACTTTGGGGGACCCTTCTTTTACAATAATTGTGTCCTATCTCCTTTACCCATATGAAAAATAGGGATCAAAAGTTGGTCTTCTGATATCATCCCCATAACTTAGTCTTATCAACTAGCCAACTAATCCCCTCTCAAAAAAAAAAAAAAAAAACACCAACACTTAAAAGTTGGCATGCTTGGTCAGACCTAAGTTATAGACAACAATATGTATAAAGGCTTTAGAAGTTACCACAACTATCTCTACTTAAGCCAACTCAAAGAAATATTGTCTAATGACATAACTCACCCTCCTAGAAAGGGTATTAATGCTCTTTCCACTAATGAGAGTTCTCTAGAGCCATTAATATTGATGATAGTGATGATCCCTCCCTTGAAGCATCATGTGGTGTAAAGAATGCAAGAATGCATGCCTGCTTTGTTGGCTACCTTTGTCAACATCTTGAAGTTGCTAGTAGTGAACAAGATGCATTGCACACTTGAGATGGAAAAGCTTACCTCAAAGCAAACTGAGGCTAAGCAATTTAGCTTGGAAGGCAAGCATATGGTTCCACAACTAACATCCCTCTCAAGGCCCAAGTTTTGGCTAATTAACCTCAGTTAAGTTACCCATCATCAATCCAATTTGGGTCTATCCCTATGAGTGGGTTTATGGTTTGGCAATATCAAATGCAGATATCCTCCAATGTGGGCAAGTTCACATAGCCAAGAGGCCAGTATCAACAACAATAAGCATGTCTACTACCCTATTAGGGTCTTCTTTTAGAAGAATTAGTTATGACATACTTTTAGCTATTATCTAATGCCAAAATATGACTACCAAATGGTTAATTGATGTTCAAGGATATAAGGCCAATATGTAATCTTGAGGGTGTGGGCCACATTCTCTCTCTCTCTCTCTCTCTCTCACACACACACACACACATATTCTCATTCTCAAAATCTTTCCAACATATTAAACATGGCCTTATGATGCAACCTAAACCTAGCCATTTTTTTACATCATCAAAATTTTAGAACCGTGTGGGATGTCTTTCAATTCCTAATTAATTTCAGCAACTATGGTTGAGCTATGTCTTGCCAAACTCCTACATAAATGCTGATGTGAAAATTAATGATAGTAATTGGACAAAATTTAGCACCCATGCATGTTACATATCAGCAACCTTTTAGCCAATTCAAGGTGAGTTTGATGATATTATGACCAAATGTAACTGGTAAGCAAGTGTAAGGATTTATTTGCCTAAAAGAAAAAAAAAGTACAAGTGCTAAATGTATGATTTAACCAAAATTTGATAATTTTAAAAAATTTTCCCATGATATTTTGCAAACTTTTACAAATACACAAGTGATTTTTTAAAAGTTAAAAAAATTAATGTCTTCAATAATTTAAAGCAAAAATTGCAATTATCTAAATTATCTTTGGCCCCAGTTACAAAGTCCCCTTCATTAATTATCTTTGGCATCCTACTATCTCAATTTAGAAATTTTTACTATATAAAACTACTAAAATTATCATTCAATCCTATGTTTTCCCAAAAATTAATCAAATCAGAATAGTCCAGTTGCCCATGCGAAATTGTCAGTGTTTCCATGTTGCAAATGAAATTTTTTTTGTTTAAGTCCTTTCCTCTCTTTCTCAATTCCTCCCATGGTGGGGAGCTTTCAAATTATCTTCCAGAGATTAGCATAAGAGGGAAAGAAATCCCTGGAATCTCCCAAACTAGGAAAGGATCCTTCATTTCCAACTTTGTACTTAATAGGAAGATGATCATAGATTGGTTGGGGAAGATGGAAAGGATGACAAGAGGAGCATTATATAATAAAAATATAGGTCGATTGCAATTTTTTTTTTTATTAAGGGAGACTTAGCAATTGAAGGCAAATATCAAGGTGGATAATGATACGTCAGTATTTAGTACATATTTATGATAAGTTGAATCATGGTGGTGGGATGCGAACTGGTTTGCAAATTGCAAAGAACAAAGCAGCTCTTGCACAGGATTGGGAGCATCTTACTTTTCACTGTTTATTGTTATTATTATTTCTTGGCCGAACTTTTGTTTACGGACAAGACCAAATTAATCAATATATTTTCGAATGAAGCTAAAGTTTGTATATATTCTCAATCATTCATTCATTGTCAACTGCAGAGAATAAAACAAGCAAAACAGCTTGCATCTTTCCATTTTGGTTACATTCTGATACAGAGAAAGCAACAAGTAAGCACCACGACCCCTTGGATGAGTTAAACTAAGTTGTAAGTAATTCTGAACAAGGAAGGTTCTTGAGCCAATATTCAAATTCATTAATTATACTTGATATTCAGAAAGTATTCCTACAACTTGAGAGATCACAAACCATAAACACAGAGCACTGAGATAATTTTGTTAGGTCACAGTCACATGTCATCACAAGAATTATTTGGTAGAAATAATCAGCCTTAAAAGAAAAAAGAAAAACAATAAATACTAGAAAATATAACTATCATAAAAACGCATAATACTTCAATTAATTATTAATAAAAATAAATACACACAACATTGTTAACATGATAAGTTGATAATAAATTCAAACGACTTAAGGTTTCTCAAGATGGTAATGGGTGAGAATATGGGTAGTGCTAAGAGGTTAAACGTTATCATGTACTAAAAGAAAATCCAAAATTTTTAAGAGGGTTATTAAAATGATCTTATAGTGTAAATTATATCGATATAACTATTATTAATTAACCATCAAATATATTTGATTATTCAAATCTCAAATCTCTGGGGATTAATTAAGTACAATCAAAATTATCAAAATAAACCAGAAAGACATCATAGTCTGACAATAAACTCAAATAAAACTCACAATATTCATAACTCCCAGTCATAACTAAATAATTCAAGTCCCCTAATTCATTATATCAACAACGACAATAACAACAAAAATAACAATAACTATAATCACATATCTTTTAGCCACTAAAAGTGATCTCACACTAATATGCGTGCGCGCACACACACATATATATATTTATATACATATATATATATATATATACATATAAATACATATATAGTACATATACATATAAATACATATATATATATATGTGTGTGTGTGTGTGTGTGTATGTATAAAACACACAAAATTTCTTAAATCAAATTAAGTATTTAAACTTCATTTCTTTTATTTTTTTGGATGAAAAAATATTTCATATCTCTTAAAGCCAACATTACTATGGAACCAAAAGGTTTCAAACTAAAAAACAAAATTAGGTTAGTCTGTAAACTAACTCAGCTTGAACCGGTATAACTGAAGGATTTATATATGATACGTTGCAAAATATAGATTTTAATTGTCAATTTTAAAAGGATTTATATTTTATAACCCTTGATATATAGTATTCATCGGCAATTTAAATGGTTAATTTCAGCCAATTTTATAACTACCACATAGGTATGTGTGTGTTCCAATTTTGAGACAAGGCATATATCGTTAACAGTAAATGTATATTAACAAAAGATTATTATTAACAAAAATCAACTTAAAAACTCTTTGCGATGGATTTTTAATAATCTAAGAGCACAAATAACCTTAGCAAGACAGAACAAGAGCTAAGGGCGACATGGAGCATCTAGCCAAGAACTTATGGACCGAGTTGATTGATCAAAGTCCAAACATAAAACCCACAAAGCCTAGTGCGATGGATGATTCTTTAAATGGTTTTAACTTTTGATTCGGAAGGAGATTTTGCCCATATTATGCCATTCCACAAAGCTCATTTTGAACTCATCATTGTGGCAATTGGGTGTACCTGGGGTCATTTCGGGGCTCAAAATCCCTTGTTTTCATATGTTTCGAATCTATTTTTGTTATTTTCCAATTTTTGAAATATTTATTTTATATTTTATGACATTTATTTTATTTACCTTTTGATTAGGAGTTATTTCCTTATTTATTGGAGTTGATTAGGGTTTCCTAATTTTCTATAAATATCCTACCATGTTATTTTCAAATAACTTATCAATATTAAAGCAATTATTCGGATTCAATTTTGTCCTTTCTTCTGTGTTCTACGTTTTGGAACATATTCTATCATTTTTATGCGTGCTCCACTTCTCGCCAAAGAGGCAATATAACAGATAGAGATGAAACCTTACCGATAAAAAAGGACTAGTGAATCAAGCGATTACTCTGACTTTATTAGTAAAAGCACTGCAATTTTAATCTCGTATACGATGGGTTGATGGCTCATGGATTCTCGTGAAATTTAACGAATGTATAGTAGATCATATTCCATTTGATCTGTGAAGCATGAAGTGTGATTTCTAAGCATTTATGCTGACTACAGTTACTAGATGCAATCCTTAACCTTTGGCATACCTGAAGGGCGATGCGAATTTGAATGGCGCCAACATACACAAAGGGAATTAGCCTTTGAAAAAGAAAGGAAAGATGCCGAAGTAGATTTGGTTCACGAAGCTTTCATAGTTAATTAGTTTCTCATTACTAATCCCGTCTTCATTCTAGGGCAATGATCCGGAAAATTTGATATTTCCAATTTTCAGAAGATTGTAACCGGTTTAGATTTTTTTTCTTTTGAAATTAAGATGTCAATGTGTAGGATCTTCTTTAAATTATTTTCATATAAACATGTGCTCCTACGATGATTCAAGGCTTCTTCTTTTTTTTCCTCTTTTAAGTGAAATGTTACATGTAAAGTTGATTGGTCAGTTACTATATTTTGAAATATGCATAAAATGGACTATAATAAAATAAATGACAAATATTGAGTGAAACGCTTTAAATCATATCATCTTTAAATTCTTGCTTTCAATGGGTATTTCACCGAAAAGTTAATTACTTCGTTTATATTTACGAAAAAGACAAATCATGAACTTAAATTCAGTGTAAAGGAGAATCGGATTTGGAAAATGAGTGAATATTTAACGCTATTTTGTTTGTAACTTTGTGTGGTATTGTAGAAAATGAGATTCGTTCCGTATGCGAGGTCAAGGACTGATAGTCTCTATATAAAGCCACTAATAGTCTTGGTTTCTCATAACTCATAAGGTAATGAATGATATAACATATTAACACCCAAATTCTTTGTCAAATATAAATGGAAGAGGTTTCCAAGTCTCATCATAGGCTTCCAATATTGTGGCTACAGTATTGGCCGCCTCTTATGAAACTTTAGAAACTTATTGTGAAGTAATTTGAGAGCTTACTCTTGATTTAGATCAATAATTATTGATATGTATTTATATCTCTATTAATTACCTTCTTTAAGTTTTCTACGTGAAAGAAACTCCATCTCAACTTTATTATGATAGTATATTATGACAGTAAAAATACTCTTTACGGAAGAATTTACACTTATTTATCTTGATATTTTCCTTCTTTTAGAATGTCTTCCTAGTCTATTTAAAAAAAGGTGTGGTTGACCACAGGATCTATTTGTCCTATTGCAAAAAATCTCAACCACATAAATTGGATGGTAAATCTAAGTTCCGTTATATGAAATAATTAAAATACTCTTCCTATAGTTTAGTAGTCATTTTGTCTTTATCTTCTATGCCAACATACTCTTTCCTCCTCTATTTGCAAATTTTCCTAGGCCATAAAGGTGGAGCTAGGCCTAGACCAGCTTAGTCCACACTGACTGGCCCATCATAAGTCACAAGTTAAGTGGGTCAAGTTAGGGTAATCTATTTGTTAAATGGGCCAAGAGATGTCCAATCTAGCTAACTAGTAGGGTTAACCCACAAAATCTTTTTTTTGATAAAAAGGTAACAACAAATAGCATTTAACATTGCAACAAGTAATTAATAGAATCATGTATTCAAAGTCCAAACAACTTGTTTAAATACTCAAACCCATATTTTAAATGCTCAAACAACTACTTGAAAAATCAAGATCATGTTATCATAAAACAAAATAACTAGATTAATTCTCAAAGTATCAAACAAAACAAGTCAAACAAAGTAAAATAAGTAATGGAATTTAGAAACATCAAATTTAGTCAAATTTATTCATTAAGAGCATATGAGTCTTATCTTGAAGGGTTAGCACTTGTTGTAAGAGTTAAAGCATCATCATCAATATCTCCACCTCCACTATCTACAATATATATATAGGATTTTTATGTTAAAAAAAAGTGAATTATATAAGTTAGCCCATATAACTTGCAAGTGAGCTAGGCCAAAATAATGCTAGAGTTATACGAGTTGATAAAGTTTAAACACAATTCACTATTTTAGTGTATTAAATGAGCGAACTGAATAAATATTCAACTTATTTTGATGACTCTAGCTAGGTCTGACCCTTGACATTATGGAAAAATTCATTAGATGTGTCTTAGGTCAAGAATTTAACATACCCAATGTTAGCACCCAAAATGATAAGGCTATTGGCCATAGCTAGAGGATAGGTTAGCTTAGGGATTAGTCAAAGAATCAATGCTAAAAGGTAGCAGCCAAGGACATAAGTTGACCAAAGCTTCATTGCTAGTTGAAGCACCATCGCTTGTTGAAGACCCACACCACACATAACAGAATGCCAGGAAAATAGGACAATGTTGTGATTAGTCCTTAAATTACCACGTATTTCATATTATTATAAGAGACTTATCATATGAATATTGAATTTATTTTATGTTTTTGGTATATAAAATTAATAAATTTTAGCTAATTTAATATTTAGTAAGTTTTGGTTTTATATTTTTAGTTTTGAGTAACTTTTTGTTTTTGTTAAATATAGGTTGTGTTTTCTTTTTATTTAGATCTTTAGGTTGTTAAATTATTTAATCTTTGTTAATAGATTATAAATAGTAATTAGATGAATTTTATATTTTTATGGGGATAAAAATATAAAGAAACAAGCTTAGGATGTTCAAAATGTAAAACACCAAAACCTAATAAGATTTGTTGAAAAAAAGGGCTAAAAAGAAAGGAAAAAAAAGGAAGAAAAAGATGGTGCCCAAAAGCATTGCTATTAAAATGCAATGCTATAGCAGCACATTTAAGCATTGTTGTGTTCAATCATAGAACAAAGTGCGCTGTAGCATAAAAACTCTATACCACAGTGCTCATGATCACTATAGAAAAAAAATTTAGCGGTGTTGTAATACTTATCATAGAAAATGCAAAACACAACATTTTTTGCTATGTTTTTTTTAGGGTTTTGGGTTTTTCCATTTCTTCATAGAGGCTACAACTATGAGGTTCTTGGGGAGGAAAAGGAAGTGTTTAGAACACCATTTGCCCTAAGAGAAGCTTGGGTTTGAGGAAGATTTACTGATTAAATTAGTTTTTCTCTTCTTTCCTTGCTTTTTATTTGTATTTCTTTGCCTATTTGTTTTATGTTTTATTCTTAATATTATTATTTCTTATAGTTATGAGCTAAACTTGTTGATTTGAGGTTATGATGACTTCTAGCTTGTAATATGTGCAATTACTCTATTTATTTGTAATTAATGGTGTGATTTATTTACTCAATCCTTATACTTCATGCTTTTGAGTGTGTAAAAATCATTAGATGATTTGGATAACTTAAACTTGGAAAAGAAATTTTAGGGTTAGACCATGGATTTGGTAATGTAAGTTTATGAAATTTGTAATGTTAAGTGGATTGATATGCTTGTTATTGCTAACTTGAAGCACATACGCAAGTATACGTATTGCAAAAGTAATGTAGTGATAAAAAAAGATCGTTCCCTCCAGGATTTGTTGTCAAAACATTGTCAAGTACCAAAATTTCCACCCTAGCTTAAATAAAGCAAATCAAATTTAAGTGTGGGAATTAACAAGAAATGTTTGTAGACTATATGCTATACAGAGTTCAGGGTCAATAATTGGATTCCCGGGTGAATATTAGCATCTAGGATTGTTAGTTCCTTTTGTATTTCATATCAAGTTACTTTAGTACTCAATATCTTTACCCTTAATGATGATATATGTTAGTCTAAGATTCATTGTTCCTATAAGTATTTTTCCAAATCTCATATAAGGTTATATGATTAACTTCATGATTCCTTATGAAATTAACCAAGAACAAATGGACAACATAATACCCAATTGACTATGTGAGGTTAATGAATATTCCTATTTCATTGACTAAACCGTCCACTGTCTTAAACAAGTTTCAAGTACTCACACTACTCAAATCTTGGTCTACTACACTTTCCCTTTTCCAAGTTCAAGTATAAGTAACAAATCATTCTAATTATTGGCTAAGTAATCAGAAAACAATAAACATGGAGTTGAATAAACACATATCATTAGTAGCAGCAAGTGGAGAGTGAAGAGCACCCCTCTAATCCATATAAGAGCTTCTAATAATCTTAGACTAGGGAGTTTACTTATACATTTTTATGAAAACCAGCACCAAATTTAAGGCAAAACTTAGATACATAAGAGAAAATGCAAAGAAAAGAAGAAGGAAAGAAGAAACTTAGAAATGAATCTTGTTTTTGCTTCAATCTTTAATCCCTAGCTTCCTTTGCCTCCAAATGCCTCTCTTAGCTCCTTCCTAGCTTCTACACACTTAGAATAGACCATGGAAGACCCAGAATGATGGCTACCTCTGTAGCAAAGTCCATATGAAGTAAGAAACCCTCAAAATTTTGGCAAAGAAAATGCAGTGTTTTGATAAAATGAGTCGCATCGCGGCTCAGCATATAGCCTTATGGTGAAGTTTGGTCCTTGGTGAAAACACGACATTGCCTGATTAAGATGTGTCATGATGAGATAGGCTACAGGATGGAATTGGAAAGTTTCTCACTGTGGCTCAGAATATCACGCCGCAACGAGTTTCACTTCTATGTGATAGTGTGTCGCAGCTTAACTTTTCCTCACTATGGTTTTAGCTGCTCTTGATTCGCGCTGCAGCTTAGCATATGCTCACGGCGGCGAAGTTAGCTTTTGAGTAAAGATTCACGTGGTGCAATTAGGATGTGTTGTGGCATAGGTTGCCTTGCACACTTGCCCTTAATTTCTTCCTTTTCAACCATGGTGAGCTTTTATAAATTGTAGGAAACAATAATCAAAAGCCTCTTTGACATGAGCACATTCAATCCTCTCTTAAACATTACTACACTAGGAAAAGGCTTTGTTGGCAGTTGTTTTTCCCTTTTATTAGCAATTTTTAATCACCAACAAAAGGGTTAACAATTTGTTGATGGTCTAGAACCGCCAACAAGAGTGTACAACAAAAGTTAGACTTTTGTTGGCAGTTGTTAAATAACTAACAACAAAAGGCCACCTTTTGTTAGCGGTTCTTAAATAACCGCTAACAAAGATTGTCAGTTATTTATTAACTACCAATAAAAGTCCACAGTTTTATTAACGGTTCTTAAATAATCGCCAACAAAAAGTCCACCTTTTGTTAGTAGTTAATAAATAACTATCAATAAAGACTAACTTTTATAGGTGGTTAATAAATAACCGCCAACAAAGATAATTTTTGTTGGCGGTTCTATTTAGAACCGCCAACTTTTTCTTTTTTTCTTTCTTGCATTTTCTATCTCCAGTTTATGTACTTCATTTCATTTTTGTTCTACAATTCTACTAGCCATCAATTATTCACCAACTTAAAACAACCAGCAAGAAGAACTATTATAAAGCAATCAAATAACAATTACAATTAAAAATTAAATGTTAGTAAGCAATATAAAATCAATAAAAATTAACACAAGTAAATTTCAACTAAATCAATAGACACTATTAGAATACATATTGAGACTACTCTTCCCTAGATTCATCTATTTGAGTATTAAAGTATTTTTTGCAATATGTATCTAGGAAGTACTGCAAAATGAAATAATAATGATTTGAAGTTAGATGATTGGAATTTAGTCAAATTTTAGAAGTATTTTTTTAAAGTAAGTTCTATATTAAAAAAAATCTAGCACCATAACGGCTTAAAAATAAAAATTCCCTGAGCCTTAAGCCCTCTTTTTGCAACAAATTCCATACTAATATCACTAAATACAACTTGTAACAAAAGATTACCAGCAACTGATACCATCATATAGTTAAATTTTATTATAGAAGGAAATATAAAGGCAAGAAAAATCATCCAATCATTTAAAGGAACTGAATTACATAGTGTTTGGGATCGTTGACTATTCGTGTATGATGATATCCTTCATGAATCTCATCACCTAGTACCCACAGTTGTGTTGTTTGATTGTTTTGGACATTCTAAAAATCCAATAAAAATATATTAAATTTAAAAAATGGTGTGTTGAATAATTACCTGAATATTGATAAATACCTTTACTTTATTTTATTTGTATAACATGGCAAGTGTTTTTTTATTACAACATCTTAAACCCACGATTTGGGTGAAACACCATCACTGCTCTATCAAACAAGTGGAAAAAAACTTAATATAAGAAATTATTTTGAAATTAAAACATATAAGTATATAAAAATACGTAAAAAATAAATGCATCTGCTTACTGATTAAATAAATCCTACATTTGCCCATGGTTTCTTGGATCACCATTCAAAGGATCCATGTAATATATCTTTGGAGCACATATAATACATAATTAAAACAAATTAATTTTGGAAAAAATAAAAATAAAAAATAGGATGAACTTATAAGAAAATGGAAGGGGAAGAACCAACACTGCAGAGGCAGGCAAATAGTGGCAGAGGTCGACAGACAGTAGTGGAGGAGCGGCAAATGCTAGATGCAGATGCAAGATGTTTGTCAGTTGACATGGGCAAAACTTTCAAAGAAAATTGAGTAGACAGCAGGCGCGATGCGAGAGAACAGTGACCCAACGAGGGACGAGAGACATTATAGCAATGACGCAAAGAAGGACAGTAGATGATGGCATATGGATAGATAGACGAAAGGACAATGGCGCACGTTCTTTGTGGTAGAGAGTTTGCATGCAGTTTTAGAAGAAGAGGGGAGTACTGGAGGGGCAGACGCGAAAAGGGAATAGGGGGATTTAAATTCAAAATAATCAAAGGAGAGCCTTTTGTTGACAAAGGTATTGTCCTTTGTTAGCAATTAATAGAGAACCACTAGCAAAGGGCTCTCCTTTGTTGGCAGTTTATGTGAACCGCCAACAAAGGTCTTATCTTTTGTCGACAGTTCATTAAGAACCACCAACAAAGGTATTTTTGTTGGCAGTCCATTAAGAACTGTCAATATTTTCCTTATTTTTATTGGCAGTTACTATAAATTGCCAACTATACTTTACTTTTGTTGGTGGTTTTACTGGAACCATCAACAAATGTGCTATAACAAATCCTATTTCTGTGGTAGTGCATGCATCTTGCAACAAGAGCAAAGTGTGATTAGTTCTCAATATACTCATAATTAAAACAAAACCTATCATTGACATTGTAAAAGTAAAGTATAGAGCTATTCATCTTATGTGTGTTTATTTTATGTATAATAGTATTATTTACCATATAGTTAAAGGCTAAATCCCTTTTTACTAAAAGAAAATAGGTATAAAAACATGAATAATAGGGAGTTATCACACCCTTAAACTTGAACTTCTACTTATCATTGAGTAAAGCAAATAAAAAACAATATCAAAGTGTCTATAGGTTCGGTGAACATCAATGTCTACTATACCCCTCACTTGCCGTATTAGAGAGTGTATTCAATAGGAAAAACAAGCAATACATGCTAGAAGCAAAGTTTAAATGACAAAGCTAAGATTTTCTACCATTTCAAAGTGTGTGTGTGTGTGTTTGGCAAAACAGTTATCACAAACAATTGCCAAAATCGACTTTTTGTAGTCTAACATGTATAAACCAGTCTCAAATATAGGAACTTTATAAGCTCACCTTTTTTCCTCTCCACTAAATTAGGTACCACAAAACCACTAGTTTAAAAGGACTTTTAGACTTGTAATAAGGCTAGGGTTTTGGCTACAAATGATAGGTGAGATCAGAATACACATACTAAAGGTTCTCTAATGCACCTTCCATAATTATTCATATTGAATCCCCTTCTCTCTCTTTCTCTCTCTCTCTCTCTCTCTTTGAAATGTAATCAACTTAGCTCTGAGTCAGAGAGAGGGAGAATTGATATGCATCATAAGAATTCAATTCCAAGGACCATATAAGCATCAACTACTATACATATATTTTTCATTCAACCATAATACTTTGTTCATAATGAATATACTACCGTTATTTTTTTTTTCTTAAGAAAAGAGAAGAGTTTAAAGATTTTTTTTAATTGCACAGGCTTGGTATTTATGTTGGCAAACTAAACAAAGTGAAATATTATATGGTTTTTCTAAATAAGCTCAAGTAGGGTTCAAGCATTAATATAATTACATAAGGGGTAGGCTTAAAAGGCACAACCATAACCAAGGAATGCCTAAATCATTTCTAGGGGTCATGTCATACCTACTGACTCGCCTCAAGAGGGTAGAAGATAAGTTTTGAAGTCCTAAATTTGAGCTTGGAAATACAAATTAAATTACAAAAAAGATTTCTCCCGACACTAGTAATTGACTTATGTAAAGGCTAGATAGTGCATAACATTTTTTTCAAAAATGGTGGAACTTTAACTTCAAGCAATTGAACTTAGCACAAAATACAATTAGCACAATTTTCCTACCAAACATACTTTGACACAAAACCACTATCATTCGAAGCACATAGAAATAACTCTAGCAAGCCAACAAACAGACTCATTTAAAAGAATTAAAAAGGAATTCGACAAGTATAAGTTCAAGTACAAAATTTCATGTTATCCCTATCAATTATGCCCATCAATAATACCCTGCCCCCAAACTTAAGATCAACATTGTCCCCAATATTGAGGGACAAGAAAAATAAGAGTGAGGGATAGGGACAAAGCAAGTTAAACAGTGTTATTGTTGTTGTTATTATGTGTGTATGTATATATATATATTATATATATATAATGGATATGAAAATTAGGAAAAGAACCATAAACAAAGCATATTAAGAGTATGCCATAAAATTAACAAAAGTTGAAAATAGAACACATAATTTAAAGTTTAACAAGAAATAACTAAAAAAAGGAGAAATAAAAGAAGCAAAGAAGAATCATGAAAGCTATTAGATGGCAGGGTTTAGAGGTGGCTCATGGAATGACTCTAATGGAAATGGCTCAGCGGGGCTATGCACAAAATCAGGAGAAGGTGAAAGCTCATATGGGTCCCACTAGAAAAGTTTGGCTAAGTGCATCTGGCATTGACAATGCCAATGATCTATAGCAAGGGATCAATGCTCTAACTTAGTGAAACGTTTCTCATGCTCAGCTGATTAGAGAGATAGCTCTTAAACCATCATAAACATAACACCTAGAGAAGGCTCCCACTGAGGATAGGGGTGGAGCATCCACAGGTAGAGGGGGTGACTGATCAAGGTCTACTAGCTACTCTACTGGTTATTCCAATAGATCATCTACTGGCTTAGCTCCCTCATCCTCCATATCACCTATCATTAGTATAGGAAAAGGCTTCCTTGGTAAGAGGGGCTCCTCATATTGTTTGAATTGTACCTTTGTCGTTATGCATAACTCAATAATTAAGTGAGGGTGCACTAATCCAGATGTGATAGATTGAGAGATCCTTTTGATATTCTAAAAAATGATGTACTCAACATTTACGATCTCCTAGTCATAATCAAATAAATCAATATTGCTCGATCTATAGTCACATCGCTTAGATGACCACTCAGAAACATATTTGTGCACACAAAGTGAGCCCAATAGCAGCCACTCAATTCAAATTATTGCGAAGAAGACCCTTTGGTACTCCATGTGACATCTTTCAAATATTACACCCTGGAAGAGTTAACATATTAGCCACATCTTCCAAATCTGGAGTCTCCGCAGTCATTTTGTACATGCAAAATTTGCAATTGAGCATGAAGGAAAATGATATCAGTCCCGAATCACTTGCTTATTGATAATTACAGTGCATCCCCGGACTCTGTACAAGTGCTCACAATAAAATGGTGCATTTACATAGAACTCTTAGACTATTGGCACCATGGCAGCCACTAGCTCAAAACAAAATGTCCCCCACCTTTTATAGAAGATTTGATCCGCAACTTCTTGACTCTCTAAAAGTGGAATACTGTTGCTTCTTTTGAAGCGTACATGCAAGTATATGTATTGAGAAAGTAATATAGTGATAAGAAAAGATCGTTCCCTCGAGGATTTGCTATCAAAATATTGGAAAGTACTAAAATTCACACCCTAATTTAAATCAAGCGAATGAATTTATCAAAATTGTTGTTAAAAGAAATGATTATAGGTTCTAAGCTATATAAAGTTCGAGGTTAGTATTTGAATTTTCGGGTGAATATTAGCATTTAGGATTATTAATCCTCTTGTACTTCATAGCAATTAGCTCAACATTCAGTACTTTTGCTCTCAATGGTAATACGTGTTGGTCTAGGGTTTTGTTATTCCTATATGTATTTTTCCAAATCTTATATAAGGTTACCTAATTAATTTTATAATTCTTACAAAACCAACAAAGATCAAACTATTATCACAATACCTAATTAGACCATGTGAGGTTATTGAGTATATTCCTATCTCAGTAACTAAACCATCCACTTACCCTAGCAAGTTTCAAGCACCCACACCACTCAACTTTTGATCTAACCTTCCTTTCCCTTTCCCAAGTTCAAGTAAGGTATCAAATCAATCTAATTGTTAGCCAATCAATCAAAAAGTATGAAGTATGAAGTTGAATGAACAGACATTAACCATTGATTACAAAGTTAGAGTGAAGAACAACCACTAATCCATACAAGAGTTCCTAATAATCCTATATTAGAGAAGGTTTAGCTATACATGATCATAAAAATCAAAGACAAGGTTGAAGCAAAAGTCAGATACGTCAATACAAATGATAAAAATAGAAGAAAGGAAGAAGAAACTCAGCAATAAGATGGTTTTAGTTTCAATCCTCAATCTCCAGCTTCACTTTGCTTAAAAAATGCCTTCTTAGTTCCTCCCTAGCCTCTACACACTTGGAACAAAATAAAAACAACCTAAAATGACGGCTTCCTCCTCTCCTCCTCACATATGAAGCCTCAAACCCTTAAAAAATCTAAAAACAAAATGCTGCATTTAGCTAATTCGCATTGCACCGCGGCTAGATTGAGTTATGGAGAAAAAACACTGAGGCCTAACTATGATGTACCGTGGTGAGATTGGCTTCTGGACAGCTTCTAAGTGGCATGTATGTTCCTCGCCTCGGCGAATATCATTTCTGCCACGGCGAGTTTGGTTCTGTATGACTTCGTGCCACGGCTCGACATACACACGCCGTGGATTTAGCTTCATTGGATTAGCACTGCAGCTTCTCATGCTCTCACCACGGCGTGATTTACTTCTGATTGAATTTTTGCCACGGCGATAACATGATACGCCATGATGCAAATTGCAAAGCACACTTACCCTTGATTTCTTCCCTTTCAGCCACGACGTGAGGAACACTTGGCCGCGGTGAGATTTCAAAAATCTCACTTTGAAGCCTCTTTCACTTGAGATTGCTCAATGTTCTCTGAAACATGCATCCTATAAGAAGAACAAAGTATGATTAGTTATTAGTATACTCAAAATTAAGGCAAAAATTGTCATTTTCCAAGCTAGACTTGAGTATAGAGCTATTCATCCTAAGTATATTTATTTTCTCTATAGAAGTATTATTTCCCTTATAAGTGGAGGCTAACATCATATTTACTGAGAGAAAATATGTACAAGAACATGAATAGTTGAGAATTATCAGGTATTGAACTTCCTTCTTAGTATCAAAGCTTTGTGAAATGTCACTTCATTATATCTTTCTTGAGCGGCCTGAGAGATAAAGTGGGACCGATCAAATGTGGCAGAAGAGGAAGAAGATGCTTTGCTTCTGGCTTTCTTTTTAAAGGCCATAAGAGGAGCACCTGCAAAAGAAATTAATACAATTAAAATGGGTAAGGAGACCAGTAACATCCACATGTAATTCAAGTCACTGCTAATAAATTTTGGACGCATTGAAGATGATATAGCAAGTGATTTCAGTTATGCATAGAGTACCCCATACTCTACACATTATGTAAGCACTATAACTAAATGAGCCAACCACCAAATGAAATAATCTAACCTAACAATTCCAAACAGAATAGAAATCTTATCCAAGTAGATATGACCAAAGGAAGCACAGGAAAAATGCATAGCCTCACATAAAGAGGAGCCAATCAATACATAACTGTCATTCAGGAATTTTGACAAACAATTGCTGTGCATAATTGCAATTGCCCAAAATTTAAACAATTTTGGCCATCCCTTAATCATCATCCACCACAAGGCATAACTACAAAGCTATTCTGGATACAAGGTCTCTCAAATCCTAGCTAAACAAGATCTAGAATTCATTCAGGCATTTTAACAAGCACTTGGTAGGCAGACATAAATTTCACAATTGAAAAAGTTTAAATTATTAATAAAAACCTCTTCAATTTCAACAGTCAAAACCAATTCATCTAATAAAGAAAACAATTTAGACAAATGCCCAATTTAGAAGCATATTTGGGAATTTGAACAAAGTAACATTAAGGTGAGAAGGAGAAGGAGAAGGGAGGCATGACGAAATGGGGGTAGAAGTTGGGAATGGGGTGGAGGGCACAGCAGCATAGAGATACAACGAAGGGGGTTTTAGAAATTGAAGGAAAGAGTGAAGGTTGAGGGGAATTTGATAATT
The DNA here is from genome assembly GCA_026724425.1 of Erythrophleum ivorense. Lineage (NCBI taxonomy): Eukaryota > Viridiplantae > Streptophyta > Magnoliopsida > Fabales > Fabaceae > Erythrophleum > Erythrophleum ivorense. The sequence continues at coordinate 7,339,866 of JAIUCV010000001.1, read as the reverse complement.
CCTAACTATTCATATTATTGTATATATTTTCTCTTAGTAGAGATGATTTTAACCTCCAATTATCGGGTAAATAATACTTTTATAGATAAAACAAACACACTTAGGATAAATATCTTTATACTCAATTTTTACTTGGAAAATGATAGTTTTTGTTTTAACTTTGAGTATATTGAGAGCTAATCACACTTCGTTCTTATTATAGGATGCATGTTTCAAAGAGGATTGAGCATTCTCAAGGGAAAGAGGCTTTAGACCTAGTTTTTGCATTTTTTGAAAGCTCGCCACAACTCAGATTTCATCACGCCATGGCTGAAAGGGAAGAAATTAAAGAGCAAGCATGTGCCGCGTTGAAAAATCTACACAGAAGCCAAACTTGCTATGGTGCTAGTTGAGAGAAGCTAAATCCACAACAAGGAAAATGTTGAGCCACAGCACAAAGTCACCTACAAGGTAAACTCGCCCAGTGGAAATACTGTGCACTGAGGTGAGGAGCATGCATTCCATCTAAATGCCAATCTTGTCACAGCTCATCCTAATCAGGTCAAGGCGTATATTCACCTAGGACTCTACCTGGCCGTGGCACAAAATGCTGAGCTGTGGCACATAACGTGTTAGTTAAATGCAACATTTTCCTTACAAAGATTTTGATGGTTTCTGGCTTCATATGCAAAGGGAATTGAAAGAGCCGTCATTTTGGGTTGTTTTTGCTTTGTTCCAAGTGTGTGAAGGCTAGAGAAAAGCTAATAAGGCATCTTGGAGTAGAGGGAAGCTAGAGATTAAACATTGAAGCTAAAACAATCCCCACTTTTGAGTTTCTCCCTTCTTTTGTTCTTATAATTAGTTTTGATGTATTTGACTTTTACTTTAATTTTGCCTCTAGTTTTCATGATCATGTATAGCTAAACTCTCTAATCTAGGATTATAGGAAATTCTTGTATGGATTAATGATTCTTCCTCACTCTAACTTACAATCAATGGTTAATATCTATTCATTCAACTCCATGCTTTATATTTTCTAATTGATTGGACAACACTCAGAGTAATTTGATACCTTGCTTAAACTTAAGAAAGGGAAAGGGAGGTTAGATCAAGAGTTGAATGGTGTGAGTATTTGTGAGGGCAGGTGGATGGTCTGTTAATAAGATAAGAATATACTCATTAGTCTCACATGGTCCAATTAGGTATTATGCTAGCAATTTGATCCTTGTTAGTTTTATAAGGAATTATGAAATTAATTAGATAACTCTATATGAGATTTAGAAGAATACTTATAGGAATAAGTGAACTTTAGACCAACATGTATAATCATTGAGAGCATAAGTACTGAGTGTTAAGCAAATCGTTATGAAATACAAGAGGGACTAATAATCCTAGATACCTCTATTCGCCCAGAACATCCAAATACTAACCTTTAACTCTGTATAGCTTATAATCCATAATTATTTTCTTTTAACACCAACTCTTAAAAATTGATTCGCTTGATTTAAGCTAGGGTGTGAATTTTGGTACTTGACATTATTTTGATAACAAATCCTCAAGGGAATGATCTTTTCTTATCACTATATTGCCTTCATGATACATATACTTGCGTGTACACTTCAAGAAAGTAATAGAATTCTTCGAAGGTAAGGGGAAGGAGGTGCGATAAACTAGGGGCCAGGGTGAAGGATGGGTTTAAAAAGGCAGACTGTAGGTTTGAAAAGGAATTTTTTTTTATTTGAAACCCAAATCACACCTCGACTTGGATCATTGCGCCATGGTGAAATGTAACCTAGGAAGCGCATAAACATGATTCACGCCATGGCTTAATTTTTTTTCGACCATGGTGAAACTCATTACTGCCTCTTTAGGCGCCACGACTTAAAGAGTTCAGGCCACTGTGATGATTTTCAATACTGTCTTAGAGCATGTATGGCTCAATTTCTTGAGCCACAACAATGTTCACTATTGGAGCCCTTTATGCCATGTGATACACCATGGCACAACATACTTAAGCAGCGGTGTAGAATTCCTTTGATGCATCCATCCAATTTCTTTCTAAGCCTAATGATTCAGCACTCATATTTAAACTTAAAGTGCATCATCTTTTGCAATTTAAAGCACAAGAAGAGCAATAACCTAACATGATAGAGTTAGAAATACTCCTTCTTTCCTTTTATGTTTTTATTTTTTTTGAATTAACTATTGAATGAATTTTTTGGAGCTCCTTCAATGGTTGTGTAAACATGACAATCCTTTAATAGATTCCCCTGAAATAAAAATAAATAACCGTAAGGTACCAAAAAGAAATTGACACAATTTTTAATATCAAACTTAACATTAAAAACAAAGAAACTTGGGTTGCCTCCTAAGAAGCGCTAAGTTTATAGTCCTTAGCTCGACTTTCAGTAGCTTTAGATGCAATCCCCTAGGGTGATGGTGGACTTTTGACAATCAACCTCTCCTCCTTAATAGTGTTTAAGTCTCTGAACTGTAACCTTAAACTTCTTATTTGACTCTTTCTCCATAATCTCTATAGCACCAAATGGAGATACATCCATTACTATAAAGGGTTTTGATCACCGTGACTTAAGCTTTCCTTAAAAGAGCTTAAGCTTTGAGTTATACAGCAACACTAGTTGACCAGGCTCAAACTTTCTTTGTAAAATTTTTCTACCATGCCATTGATTTGTTCTTTCTTTATAGACCTTGGAGCTTTCATAGGCATGAAGTCTAAATTCATCAAGCTCGTTGAGTTACAACAGCCTCTTCCCACCAGCTCTTTTCAAGTCAATATTCAATTTCTTTACAGCCCAAAAGGCATTATTCTCGAGTTCAACTAGAAGGTGACAGGCTTTACCGAAGATAAGCTTGTAAGGAGACATACCAATCAGAGTTTCATATGTTGTTCGATAAGCCCACAAGGAATTATCTAGTTTCTTAGCTAAATCCTTTTTAGAGGGACCTACCATTTTCTCCAAAATCCATTTTATCTCTTGATTAGAAACATCACATTGGCTATTGATCTGAGGATGATACGCCAATGCCATCTTGTGTTGCACCTTATGTTTTTTTAGAAATGTATTGAGCTGGCGATTGTTTAAATGTGTCCCCTTATCACTAATGATTACTTGTGGAGCACCAAATATTATGAAGATGTTTTTCTTTAGAAATCTCACCATCACCTTAACATCATTCGTGTGACAAGCTACTGTCTTAACCTAGTTTGTCACATAGTCAACAGTAATAAGAATGTATTAGTTATTCTGAGAAGAGGTAAAAGGCCCATGAAATCTATCCCCCAAACATCGAATGCTTCCACTTTTAAAATATTATTTAGGGGCATTTTATGTCATTTTGATATGCTACCAGATCTTTAGCACTTATCGCATCTCCCTACAAAAGCATGAGCATCCTTGAACAAAGAGGGCCAATAAAAACCTAATTGAAAGAATTTAGCTGCAGTTCATTGCCCATTAAAGTGTCTTCCATATTCAGCTACATGACAACTTTGCATATAGATTCTTGCTTTTCATCTGGGACATACCTCTGAAATATTTGATCAGCACACATTCTAAATAAGAATGGTTCATCCCAAACATGCCGCTTTACATCATGTAGAAATCTTTTCTTCTAGTGGAAGTTCAAATCTGGGGGTAGCACATGGCATACAAGATAGTTCACATAATCTGCATATCATGGCACTCTGTTGTGGTCCACATAAAATAAGTTTTCATCAAGAAACTTTTCATTAATTTGCTTCTCTTCACATTCTTGAGCTTTAGTACTCAGTCAGGGCAAATGATCTGCCATATGATTTTCACTACCCATTTTATCAACTATTTCCAAATCAAACTCTTGTAGAAGAAGAACCCAACAAATGAGCCTTGGTTTGGAATCCTTCTTCTCAAGCAAGTATTTGATAGCTGAATGGTTTATGAAAACACTAACTTTGGTACCCACTAGGTAAGCTTGAAATTTCTCAAATGCATACACTACTGCCAATAACTCTTTTCTCGGTGGTGGTGTAATTTAGTTGCATATCACATAGAGTTTTATCGACATAGTGTATTGGATGAAAAATCTTCCCTTTTCTTTGTCCCAAAATTGCCTCTACAACATAGTCAATAGCATCATACATCATCTCAAAAGGAATGGTCTAGTTGGGGGCCACAATGATGGGAGCGAACACTAACTTCTTCAATTCTTCAAAAGCTACATGACATTGATGGTCAAAGTTAAATGGGGTGTCTTTCTCAAGTAGTTAATAGAGGGGCTTAGCAATTTTTGAGAAGTCTTTGATAAATCTTCTATAAAAACTTGCATGTCCTAAGAAGCTCTGGACCCCTTCTACATTGGTCAAAGGTGGAAGTAGCTCAATTATGGAGATTTTTGCTTTGTCTACTTTAGAGACTTTTCTTGAGACTCGATGACCTAGGACTATCCCCTCTTGCACCATAAAATGACACTTTTCCTAGTTTAGAACTAAATGGTTCTCCTCACACCTTTTCAAGACTTGCTTTAAATTAGCAAGACATTCTTCAAATAAATCTTTGAAAATTGAGAAGTCATCCATAAATATTTCCATAGTTTGCTCAATCATATAAAAAAAAATAGACATCATGTATCTCTGAAATGTAGCTAGAGCATTGCACAATCCAAATGGCATCCTTCTGAAAGCAAATATGCCACAAGGACATGTGAAAGTTATTTTCTCTTGGTCTTCTAGGGTGGTAGCTATCTGATTATAACTTGAGTACCCTTCCAAGAAGCAGAAGTATACCTTCTCAGCTAATCTATCCAGCATTTGGTAAATGAAAGGTAAAGGAAAGTGATCCTTTCTTGTGGCATTATTTTGTTTCTGATAATCCATGCATTCCCCCGCACCCAGTCACTGTTTGAGTAAGAATCAGCTCATTGTGGATGTTAGCTACTACAGTCATGCCTCTTTTCTTTAAAACACATTAGACTAGGTTTACCTATGAGCTATCTGAAATAGGATACGCAATCTCAGCATCAAGCTATTTCAAAATTTCTTTATTAACCACCTCTTTTATTATAGGATTGAGCCTTCTTTGATGCTCAAAAGATTTCTTGTGGTTTTCCTTCAATAGTATCTTATGTATACAAATGGAAGGACTTATCCCTTTTATGTTTGCTATTGACCATCCAATGGTTCTCTTGAAACTTTTGAGCACTCAAAGAAGCTCTCTTTCTTGTTGGTCAGTTAGAGCAATAAAAATTATCACTGGTAAAGTGCATTCTTCTCCCAGGTAAGCATACTTCAAGTGAGATGGTAATGGCTTCAACTCTAAAGATGGAGGTTCCGCCATTGATGGTTTCAAGTTAGATTTGACTTTAGATGATAGATCGAGGGGTTTAAATTGTTGAGAAGCCTTGGAATGCTTTTGGGTAGCTTCTAACAACTTGATACATTTTTTAACTTCGTTATGTCCGTTTCTAGCCATGCCAACCAATGCTGCCTCTAGCGAATCTTTAAAGTTGATTAAAAAAACTCTTAACATCTTGCATTGCCAAAAAAAAAACACACACAAAACAACATTCTTCTGGTTCATTCAGGCTCCTCATTACTTTATACATGTTGAAGGTCACTTCTTGATCATTTACTCTCATGGTCAGCTCTCTTTTTTGCACATCAATCAATGTTCTCCTTGTGGCCAAAAAGTGTCTACCCAAAATGATAAGGATATCCTTATCTTCTTCATAATCTAGCACTATAAAGTCTATTGAAAAAATTAGCTTATCAACCTTCACTAGAACATCTTCGATAACTCCATTTGGATAGACTAATGATCTGTAAACTAGTTGCAAAGTGATAGTTATTAGTCTTGCCTCCCCTAACTTAAGTTTCTTAAAAGTTGACAATGGCATCAGGTTCATACTTGCCCCAAGATCACACAAAGCATTTTTAGTAAAATATTTCCTAATATTAGAAGGCATGGTGAAACTTCTCAGATCCTTCATTTTAGAAGGGAATTTCTTTTGTAAAATAGCACTACATTATTGAGTTAGAGCTATTGTCTCAAATTTACTAAATCGCTTCTTATTTGATACAACATCCTTCATGAATTTGACATAGCTAGGCATTTGTTCCAAAGTTTCAGTAAATGGAATATTAATGTGAAGTTGCTTGAAGATCTCTAGAAACTTTTGATATTGCTTATCCAAATTTTTCTTCTTGAAGTGTTGAGGAAATCGTAATCGAGGAATAATTTTTTCTTGACTGTTATCTTGATTCTTCTTTTCAACATTATTCTTTTTCATCTTAATGACTTCACTCTTCTCTTTAACAAGCTTTTTCCTTCTCAAGCTTTTCTTTTAAGTTGCCTTGATCTTGGCTAGATTCATTATCGTGCCTTGAAGGTGACATATCAGGTAACTCCTTGCCACTCTTCAGTGTAATGACTTTGCATTCTTTTGGGATTAAGAACAGTGTCACTTGGAAGCACCCCCTGTGGTCTTGAATTTATAAAAAAGGCCAATTGACCAATTTACAATTCTATGTTTCTGATTGCTAACTCATGTTTGTCATTGTTACTTTTTGTTTGGCTAGAATAGAATCTTGCTTAGCCATATATTGCATGAGTATCTCTTCCATACTTAGCTTCTTTTCTTACATTAATGGTCTAGCTTGAGCAGAAAATCTAGGAGGATGAGAAGGTCTCATACCAGAAGAAGATGATTGGCCCTAATTTTGACTTTGACTCCATTAGAAATTTGGGTGATTCCTCTAGCCTAGGTTGTAAGTATTTGAGTATGGTTATTTGTATTTTTTCTATAGTTGCCATATAGTTAACTGCTTCTGTCAATGAAGGACATTGATGACTAAAGTGTTCCTCCCCATAATGATCACAGGTAATGACTGAAGTTTGAACAGCATTAACACCCATCGGAGCACCAAAATGCAGTTTGAGATTGTCAAACCTCTTGTTAATTATAGCCATTTGAGTTGAGAGTGTAGTCAAAGTGTTGATTTCATAGACCCCAGCCACCTTTTTCTTTTGGGGTCTAAATGTAGACCATTGGAAGGAGTTGGCTACTATATTTTCTAACAAATTATATGCAACATCAACATTCAGATTGCTAGTGATACTCCCATTAGATGCTAAATCAAGGATGGATTTTGTTTCCAGTAGCAATCTATTGTAGAAAGTCTGCACTTATACCTGTTTAGGAAATCCATGGTTAAGACACTTTTTTGACAACTCCTTGAATCTCTCTTAAGCTTCGTACAATGGCTTATCATCTTGTTGCATTAAAGAGGTAATATCATTTCTCAATTCTACTGATCTAGTTAGTGGGAAAAACCTAGCTATGAATTTTATGACTAGATCATCCCAAGTGACGATAGACCTATCCAGTAATGAATTGAGCCATAGCTTTGCTTTATCCCTTAGTGAAAGTGGAAAATGCCTTAACCAGATTGCATCATCAGATACACCATTCTATTTAAAAGAGTCACACACCTTTAAAAAGTTAGGGAGATGAGTGTTTGGGTATTCCATAGGAGAGCCACCAAATTGCCTTGCCATTTGAAGCATTTGTAGTACCATTTGCTTCATTTCAAAGTTGTTGGCTTGAATAGCTTATCTCTTTATACTTGAGTGGTATCCTTGCATGTTCAAAATAGCAAAATCATTCACTGTTCAGACATGATTTTCATCCTTATGCGCCATGTTTTTGGTTAAGTCAAAGTTTCAATTTTGCCACTTTGAGTTTCATTAGACACTTCTTCAGATTCTTCTTGAAACAATAGCACTTTTAGGCTTTCAATTTCTTGCATAAGAGGTTACACACTCAAGGAAGGCAGCCACTGCAAAATAGAATAGAAAAGGAATTGAAAATAACCAAGGTAAAACTATGCACAATACTTAAGTTCAAACTAGGTATGCTAGTTTTGATATTGATCGAAAAATATTTTGGCATACAATCCCCATTAACGGCACCAAAAACTTGTTGCTAACTTGAAGCACACAAATAAGTATACGTATCGCGAAAGCAATATAGTGATAAGAAAATATCATTCCTTTGACGATTTGTTGCCAAAATATTGTCAAGTACCAAAATTCCACCCTAGCTTAAATCAAGCGAATCAATTTTAAGTGTGGGAATAGACAAGAAATGTTTGTAGACTATATGCTATATAGAGTTCAGGGTTAATAATTATATTTTCGGATGAATATTAGCATCTAGGATTATTAGTTCCTCTTGTATTTCATAACAAGTTACTTCAGCATTAAATATCCTTACCTTTAATGATGATACATACTAGTCTAGGATTCGTTGTTCCTTTAAGTATTTTTCTAAATCTCATATAGGGTTATCTGATTAACTTCATGTTCCTTATGAAATTAACCAAGAATAAATGGATAGCACAATACCCAATTGACTATGTGAGGTTAATGAATATTCCTACTTCATTAACTAAACCATCCACTATCCAAATCAAACACTCACACTACTCAACTCTTGGTCTACTACACTTTCCCTTTTCCAAGTTCAAGTATAAGTAACAAATCATTCTAATTGTTGGCCAAGCAATCAGAAAGCAATAAACATAGAGTTGAATAAACACATATCATTAGTAACAGCAAGTGTAGAGTGAAGATCATTCACTAATCCATACAAGAGCTTCTAATAATCCTAGACGAAGGAGTTTAGCCATACTTGTTTATGAAAACCAGCACCAAATTCAAGGAAAAACTCAAATACATCAGAGAAAATGCAAAGAAAAGAAGAAGGAAAGAAGAAACTTAGAAATGAATCTTGTTTTTGCTTTAATCTTCAATCCTTAGCTTTCTTTACCTCCAAATGCCTCTCTTAGCTCCTCCCCCAGCTTGTACACACTTAGAATAGACTAAGGAAGACCCAAAATGATGGCTCCTTCTACAGCAAAGTCCATATGAAGCATGAAACCTTCAAATTTTTAGCCAAGAAAATGAAACGTTTTAATAAAATGAGTTCTGCCACGGTAAATTTTGGTCCTGGGTGAAAACACACCCTAAGCTAATTAAGATGCATCATGGCGAGATAGGCTACTGGATAGAATGGGAAAGTTTCTTGCCGCGGTTCAAAATATCATGCTACGATGAGTTTTGCTTTTGTGTGATAGTGTGCCATGGTTCAACTTTTCCTCACCATGGTTTTAGCTGCTCTCGATCTCTACTGCAACTTAGCACATACTTGTTGTGGCAAAGTTAGCTTTTAAGTAAAGATTCACTGCGGCACAGGTTGCCTTGCAAACTTGCCCTCAATTTCTTCCTTTTCAGCTGTGGCAAAGTTCGATTCTAGCCATGGCAAGCTTCTACAAATTGTAGGAAACTGTTGGAAATTATGGGAGGCACACAGTGGAAACGTTTAAAATTGTGATCCCAATTCCTACCAAGGATCCGTTAAAATCGCTTAAACCGAACAGGTTCAGAGAATTACCATTTTTTGTCAATTGAGTTTGTTATTTACTTTTGTTTGGATCATAGGAACTAACTGCAGATCAGCTCCCTCTACTGGTATCCACACAAACGGGGTTCAGCAACTCAAACGGTGTGCTAACAGCCTATCTGTATAATTCTGTACGACGTCCATACGGTGTCCTTCTCTCTAAGGATTTTGGAGGCAGCTCTAACTCTACTTTTCTGATATGGAAACCCCTATTTATAGACTAGAGTTTTAGATATATTTAATTAATCAAAATTAATTAAATATATCTATTAGTTTAAATTCAAATTTATCTTATAGTTTAAATTTAAACTAACAATATCTAGAGCTTAATTTAAATTATCTGATTAGTTTAAATTTAAATCTATCTAATAGAATCAAATTTAAATTAATTCATATATATATACATATATATAATATCAAATATAATATACATATATATATATAATATATTTCGAATTTAATTATTTATATATATATATATAATTCCTCCATCCTAGATATTCATTGAATCTAGACACATTTCTGATTCAATGAATATAGACATTTTAGCCCGAGTTGGTCTGTTCTTGTATGCGACCCTGTAGGCCCATATGATGTTGGCAGTGGGCTAACTGCACTGTTTGACCCACAAATCACAAGCAGCCTCTAGCAAGACATTATGACTACCCAAATTATACAGAATCGGTGATCCGATGCAACCTATCTTATAACCCTATCATATCCTTTTTGTCACACGATATCTCGATCGAGTATGAGGCATGAAAATGTCATCCTCAACTTGCTCGATCATAACTTTCTAGATCTTTGAGCAGACTGATATAAGATAGAACCCTTTCCATCTGAGCATGGCCATGTATTTCTCAGTCATACTTATCGAGGGGCCCAGAGATATCTCTCTATTAATTAGAGGGATAAATTCTATCTTGACCACTCATCTTCCTCTGCATGGATCCCATTATACCTGATCATAGTTTTTATAATCACTCGGTCAAAGGTGACATTAGGCTATGCCAAAGTACAGTGTCCTTCATATAGGAATCTATGGTGATCTCAGGCCTAAGAGATCAATGATACGGTTATATATGAGATAAACTTATAACCTAATCCATATTGCTTATCTCATGATGGGTCTATCCAGTGTCCTGTTCTCTAACACATGCCTATGATTTTGATTCATATCATCATACATGATTAACACTTAATCAATCAAAATCACACTAATCTTAATTCATCGTTGTTCCCACAAGGATGATTGATTAGGAACATTTTGGATAATTAAAAAAATGATTTATCCATGGATATTATTATATATAAACATGCAAATAATATAATAATGTAATAAAAAGAAAACTCTTATTTCGTAATAAAAATAATATTCGCAGTACAATGATTAGCCTAGGGCACAATCTCCAATAGAAACAATGCTTAGAAGTCTTTGACATGAGCATGTTCAATCCTCTCTTAAACATGCATCCTATAGTAAGAGTAAAGTGTGATTATTTCTCAATATACTCATAATTAAAACAAAACCTATCATTGACAATGTAAAAGTAGAGTATAGAGCTATTCATCCTATATGTATTTATTTTATTTATAATAGTATTATTTATCCTATAGTTAGAGGCTGAATCCTTTTTTAATAAAAGAAAATATGCACAAAAACATAAATAACAAGGAGTTACCACTTGTATGATAAGAAGATGCTTACCAACTTTACATAGCCATTTAGGACCTATTCTTGATTAAACCTCTAAATCAATTGCATAAGAAATTATGGATTGGTTAAGGGAATGCCTATAAGTAATTTAGAATATACTTATAGGTAAATTAGAGTCTTAAGCTAGTAATGACATTGAGAGCAAGGTGGAAATAGGTAATTTGTTCATATGAAATGTTAAGGGGAATCATAATTCCAAATCTTTTGCTTTCCAATTTAATCTAAAATGATGTCTCTCCTTTATTTTTTTCATTTTATATCTTTATTTTAGTTTAATTTAGCTTGATTTATATTAAGGTGTATAATTTTAGCATTTAGCAATTATTTTAGTGACAAATTCTTATAGGAACGATACACTATTCATCATTATATTACTTATGCAATACATGTCACATGAATCCATCAAAATAACAACCTTTAAAAGCAGTTAAACAATATGATCTCCATTACAAGGCCATCAAGCAAGCATAGAGAAAATGGATGAAGACATGGCATGGTGAGAGAACGTGTGAAATAGAGGATGCTACAAATTGGGAGTAAGGAGCCTCATGCAGAACACATAGAAACCTCCTAAGAAATTTGCTTTAAAACTTCCTTTATTGTTTAGTCATTTATTAGCTTTGTTTATTACTTTATTTGGTGCCTTTTTCTTTTTTGCCATTTTTAACTCAATTCCTGTTAAAGTTGTATTCAGTTTATTTCAAAGCATTTCTATTGTCAATTTTAGAGTTTGTAAATCCCATTTTCATTAATTCAATAGCCATTTTACTTGCAAATTCTTTTGGCTTTGTCACTCACATGCACTTAGACTCTAATCCAAGCCTTAGATATGTTTAAGACCATGGGAAATCCTTCTTCTAAGAGAATTGTGTCTCATTTCCTTTTCCTATATAAAAAATAAGGATCGAAAGTTGGTTTTCTAATATCATATTGTTATGTGAAAGAATACTTAAAAAAATCTCATTTATATGATATTAAATTGGCACTCCTTTGGTTCTATAAGGCATGCCAATTTTTAATTGTTTGCTATTAGATTCTTTAATAAATACATGATATGTGAAAGAATACTTTAAAAAACTTGTTCATATGATGTTAAATTGTTAAAAAAAAATACTTATTATGTTTTTATTGAAAAAAGTTATTAATAAATAATTAACAATTTTATTTACTTTTTTTTCTTTTATTATATTTATATTTTTCAACTTCTCTATTGCATTTATCTTGTATTTTGAAATTTCTAGCTTCTTTTCACATATAAATTTGATAAATTATTATTATTATTATTATTATTATTATTATTATTACATATTTAGTATCCTTTTTCATGCTACGTGTATATAATGACGTCAATAGATGCGGCAATGCATGCCATGACATGAATTTTAATAGAATTGCCTTTTTCTTCTCCACCAACTCTTTCCTCGTTCGTTTGTGAAGTTTCTATGACCACATATGGAGCCAGGCCTAGATCTGTCAAACTATAAAATATATTATAATTATATGATAATTCTGTTTATTATTAACTTATTATTTCTTGGCTGAACTTCTGTTTCCTAACAAGACGGGACAAATCATAAACATGACAATTAATATCTTTCATAGTCAAGGTAAAATGTGTGTGTGTATATATATATATTCTCAGTTTTTCATTCATTGTCAGCTGCAGATAATAAAACAAGCAAAAGACACCATGCATCTTTCCATTTTGGTTACATATTCTGATACAGCGAAAGCAACAAGCAAGCACCATCTTCGTTTGGATGAATAAAGCTGAGTTGTAAGTAATTTGGAATTCTGAACAAGGAAGGCTTATGAGCCAATATTCAAATTCATTAATTATTCTTGATATTCAGAAATTATTCTTACAATTTGAGGTATCAAACCATAAATAAAAAGAGCACTAAGATAATTTTGTTAGGTAACAGTCACAATCGTCACAAAAATCATTTGGCAGACAATAGGCAGCCTTAAAAGAGGCATAAACTAAGGATATAACAATACCAATTCCATACTTTATAGTTTACTGAAAAATTTTAACTATGTAATCATCTATAACAGACACAATATCATAGAATGATAGAAAATAATAATAATAAGAAAAGTTCCACTAAGTAGTAAAGATTGAGAAAGAATATAGGTAATGTTAAGAATTCTTTTAATATGTTACAAAAAAAAAGGTTGCAAATTTTTATAAGGTTAATAAAATGATTTCGTATGCAAATTATATCCATATACCATCACATGTATTCGATTATTCAACTCTCACATCTCTCAAGAGTATAATCAAATTATCAATTAATAAATAAATAAAATCATTATAAAACTCAAATAAAAAATCACAAAATTCATAACTCCATGTCATAATAATAATAATAACCACAAATTTTTGAGAGGCTAAAAGTGATTGCACATGATATATGTATGTGTGTGTTGTGGAAAAAAGGGTGCTTTTAATGCACTGATTGGGCTAACTCATAACTTGACCCAATCTTAAAGAGAAACTAATTAATTATTTATTTAATAAAAGGATTTATTAATTATTAATTAATTATTAAATTATTTATTTGATTTTTCAAATTCAAATAGATTAGGTTGATTATTTTAATTGTTAAATTAGAATATTATTTGAATTTTGATTTTCAAAATTCAAAAATAAGGGAATTTTTTAAGGAGGAGAATCTAATTAGAGTATTTGAGGCATAATTAGTTTTTGGGTTTTTAATGATAGACTCCTATTTCTCCCATCTCCTCTCTCTCTCTCTCTCTCTCTCTCCTCCTTTAGAGAAAATCTAACACATAAAATTCCATTGAAGGAAACATAGCCCTCCTCTCTAGTTGACTTTGTCAGGAAAATCTAACAAAGTCTACTTGTGATTCTTTTCCAAACTACATGGGACAAAGATCCATATCTATTGCAAACAAGAGGTAAGTATGCCAAACTTCCTTCATTTGATATCAAAGCTTGGTTGGCTCGGATCTATTGTTCCCTTGTTTTAAATTATGATTTCCGTGCTTCTTGTTATGCAAATAAAGGGAAGAAAACATGAATTGCATGATAATGTTCATGTATGAAAACTTGAACACCCTTTGATGGCAGAATTTGATAGAGCCCAAATTACCACTAAACTTGAACATTAGGTAGCTTATATAATAATGATTATGTAGAAGTGTGGTCAAGCTCAAATTAGCCATTAGGGAGTTTTTAAGACTCAAAGCTTCTAGAAAACCAGGGTGGAACCACCAACTTTGGAAGTCTAGCATTCTCACCACAAGCAATCTTTTGCTACAAACAAACCATATATGGTTGGAAAGCTTGTTGAATAACCTTTCTAATAGCACCAAGTTTTCCCTAAATAGATGAGTATTCTAGGAGATATGAGCATTTGAAGTTGAGTGTCTGAAATTGGAAAATCTAGAAAAGATGGCCAAACATCCCATTTTCGAGGGCTATATCTTTCTTCTCAGGCCTTTAATGTGTGCAAATTTTATATTCTTGGAATTATCTTCTTGCAACTTTCCAATGATATATAATTTATCCAATTTGGACAAGAAATGAGTGAGTTTTGAAGCCTCAAAGATAGTTATTCGTGAAGCCATTTTCTAAACATGTGGCCAACTAGCCAAGTTTTTAGGTTTATAACTTCTTGTTCAAGCCAACAATTTGAGCGAGCCATATATCATTGGAACAAAATTTTTTTCTTTTTTTGCAAACTTTCCAATGACATCTAACTTGCTTAAATTGGACCAAAATTAAAGGCAATATAACTCCTCAAAATAGCCCCTTCAAAACTAGAATTTCTAAAAATTTTAGAAATTTGCCCAAGGTTGAAGATAAAGTTACACATTCACTCTCTCTCTACCATGTGAAGTGATAATTTCCAACTATTCATGTTATTGTACATATTTTTCTCTCAGTAAATATGACTTTAGCCTCTACTTCTAGGGTAAATAATACATCTATAGAAAGAAACGAACATACATAGGATGAATAGTTCTAGACTCAAACTTACTCGAAAAACCATCAGCTTTATCTTTAATTTTTGAGTATTTTGATAGCTAATCATACTTGGTTTTCTTAGGATTCATGTGTTGAAGAGTTTGGAGCAAATTCAGGAGAGAAAGGTTGCAAAGTGTTGAATTTAACTATCTCGCAGAGGCTGGATTCACTGCGCCGAGGCGGGAAGCTCAGAAATTCGAAGGAAGTGTGCTGGGTTCATTGTGCCATGGCAAAATAGTTTAGGCCGCGGCGAGGCCTCAGACAGAACCAAAACTCGCCGCGGCGAGATTGTGTGCGTCGAGGCGAGAGGTAAGAAGGCCTTCAGACAGAATCAAAACTTGCCACGGCTCTCAGTCAAACAGAACTAAAATTCACCGCAGCGCAAGTCAAATTAGCTGAACGCAGCGTTTTGTTTCTAAAATTTCTGAGGGTTTGAAGCTTCTTATCGGAAGGAGAGTAGAGGCAGCCGTCATTCTGGGTTAGTTTTGTGTTATTCCAGAGGTGCAAGGGCTGAGGGAAGAGCTAGAGAGCCATCTTGAAGCAAAGAGAAGCTGAAGATTGAAGATTGAAGCCGAATCCTTGTGTTTCTGAGTTTCCTCTTCATTTCTTCTGTCTTGTTAATAGTTTCTGATGTATTTGATTGTTGCTTCAAGCTTGACTTTGGATTTTATGATCATGTATAGCTAAACCCTATCTAATCTAGGATTATTTGGAACTCTTGTATGGATTAGTAGTAGTTCTTCATTCTAATTCTGCAATCAATGATTCATACTTGTTCACTCAACTTTGTACTTCATGCTTTCTGATTGATTGGCCAACATTTAGATTGATATAATACCTTACTTGAACTTGGGAAAGGAAAAGGGAGGTTAGATCAAAAGTTGAGTGGTGTGAGTGCTTGAAATTTGTTGAGGTGAGTGGATAGCTTAGTCATTGAGATAGGAATATACTTAATAACCTCACATGATCCAGTTAGGTATTGCACTCATAGATTGATCTTAGTTAATCTTATAAGGGATTATAAAATTGGCTGAGTACCCTATACAATATTTGGAAAATATATATAGGAACAATAGAATCCTAGACCAACATGTATCACCATGGAGAGTAGAAGGGAATGAATGTTGAACTAACTACTATGAAGTACAAGAGGACCAATAATCCTATATGCTAATATTCGCCCGGAAATCCAAATCCTAACCTAGATTTTTACATAGCTTTAGAATTATAAACAATTTCCGTTAACATCAACATTTAAGAATTGATTTGCTTGATTTAAATTAGGGTGTGAATTTCAGTATTTGGCATTGTTTTGACAACAAATCCTCGAGGGAACGATAATTTCTTATCACTATATTGCCTTCACGATACGTATACTTGCGTGTACGCTTCTAGGAAAGCAACATGAAGCTCACTACCTTGGTGTTTAGGCCTAAACCTTATACCAATTGAAAGAGGATAAGGAGAAGAAGAGATTGGTGGCAGTCCCGTTGCCAAAGGAGCCCTTTATGGTGGTGCATGGAGCCTCTGAGCCACCACAGGCACATGTGGCTCCCCATTTTCTTTTTTTTTTTTACATTTTAAAAAAAAAAACACAAACCTCTAAGGACACATAAGGGTGCACATGATGATCTACATTATAGTATATGGTTTGGATATATTTGGATATTGTTCAAATACATGATAGACACTTAAAAGACTCTTTTAAGATAACTTAAAGATATAAATCACTTTCTATGGTTTTTAAGCTTGATCAACATACTCCCAGATGATGTTTTAGTGAATATCAATCAATGAGGACCTTAGGGAGAAATTTGGAGAACCAAACTAAAACAAGGATTTTTTTTTCCTTTAATTGATGTGCATAAGAGACAGTGCTCATTATAAAAGATCATATTGTCAGAAATGTTGATGAACTACTTTGATTTCTCATTTTTATATAAGAAATGTAAGAATGCTTAGGCATAATATACACAAGTAAGGTCTTAAGCATAAGAAATTGATTAAGCATGCAAAGTATATTTTCCAATATATGTTGTAGTGGCCCCGGAAATTAAAAGTATGCATGTGATGGTTGAAAGTAATTGGAGATAGGCCTATGATGGTCGAAGAGAAAATAATTTAAGAAGATAAATATCTTTAAGGTGAAGTCCCTCGTGTGTTATTAATACAAACACAATTTACAGGTGTATTATATTAAATAAATTAATAGGAAAATGTAAAAAATATCTTATTAAGTAGGAGTTCTTAGATTGATAGACATGGACTCATCCAAGAACTAAAAAAAAAAAATTTAATGCGAGAAGTATTCTAACAAGTGAAAGTTATCAAATTGGTAGATTTGGACTCACCTGAGAACTTAATTTAATAAATTATAGGAAAATGTGAGAAACACCCTATTAAATGGGCATTCTTAGATTAGCAGCCTAAAGGCTCATTTAAAGAACTATGCTATAAGCAATATTTGCATATGAATTTGATGGAAAGGTAAAAACATTCTTAGGATATATGTGATGGAAGTAGAAAAATTTTAACTTTTGATCATGAACCTAATAATGTTCTTATTGGTTTAATCAAATTTTATTACAAATACAAGCATAACATTGTGCATATGTAGTTAATCTATGCTATATGTCTATGTAAGAACTAAGATTATGATTATGACTATTAGAAATATCATTACCTAGTTTGATAAAAGGGACAAACTAGATGGTTTTAATTAGAAAAGTTGACATCACAAGGTTCTTAGATCCTAGAGAAGAATATGATGCTAAGAAAGAACTAAACAATGTTGTGTAGGAGTTAAATAGAGGAATATAACTTTAGCAAAGATATAGATCTAAAATTTCATTTGGGAAAAGAAAAAGAACTATATTACTTGTGTAACTGTGCTAAGCAACATGGCTAACAACCTCAAATGAGTAAGAGAGTTAAATATGATCATTCAAGCCATGTAAATAGCCTTGAAAAATAAAATTGGTTATAAAAATATAACCAAACTATGAAAACTGATGATATAAGAGGCATAAGTCAATTGGCCATATCCTTATTGATGTTGCAATAAGGTTAGGCTATCATAAGATCTTTACTTATAAGTTAGGAACATATGAAAGTGAATTTGACTCACAAAAGGAGCATTATTTTGATAATAATTGCTCATCATATAGAGCTTGGGAATGAGTGCTTGGAAATTGCTAAACCTCTAGAAATGCTTATATGACTAAGACTATAGTGACTTTAAAGTTCAAACACAAGAGGATAACACTTTCATATTAAGGAAATATTTGGCTAAATTTTTAAAAAGGCCAATAAAGAATTAAGAAAAGAGGCAAATGTCATAAGAAAAAGCTTGACAGAGTAGAGGTCAAGTATAATATCTGCCTAAGAGTGGATCACTTTGCTCATGATTGTGCTAAGCAAAATGAGTTAAAGGTCACAAACCATGTAGCTAAGGATTAAGAATCCTTAGTAAAATATTATTGGTTGCTTTGAAAGCAAATCACTTTATGTAGGAAGGATTATAAAAATTGAAGTAAAAAGGGATTGAAACATACAAAGTTGTCTTGTGTGGAAGATGAACACCATCCTACTTTAAACACTTCAAAGACCTATAAATTTAATATTTATAATATCTCTTCTTAATCTAAAATTTTAGTACTAGCTTTCCATGACAACTTCATTGACATAAGAAAAAGGACAAAATAAGAATCTAGCTTCCTCTAAAATAATGCTATTATGCTAGGCACAATTATAAAGTGTGAATACTTTACCTTGATACTCTCCTTCCAATTTAGTTATGGATATTAATGAATGAAGTGCTAGGCTAAGGTGTTATAAGTGAAAAGAGAATGGCTAGACTAGGAAAACAATAGTTGCTAGAGTCTATTTCTATTTTTTTAGAAATGCCACTATAAGTAAATTACCTAGCGAGTACATTAAATTAGAAAACCATCTTGAATTGAACTAGAACTTAGAATCCATTACAATTAATTCATTCTAATATTTATGGTCCAAAAAGAGTGAAGGCAATACAATTATCTATAATATGGTCAAATCCTTTTAGTTTCCCATAAGTCAAAAGTACTTGAGTGCTTTAGACATTACTGAACATGGTTGAGAATAAAATGGACAACAAAATTGAAACTTTGGGTTGTGACCAAAGATAGGAATACTTTGTCAATATTGTTTTAGTAAACTCTGTGAAAAGAAAGGAATTATAAGACAATTTATGATTCTTTAACACTCTACAACAAATGTAGATATTGAAAAAAAGAATAAAAATCTTACTCAAAATAGTTAAGGTTAATGATGGCTTAAGCAATTTTACCTTACTCGAAATGGTTAAGGTTAATGATGACTTAAGTAACTTTACCTATTTAAGGAAATGAGTTATAAATTAATGCTTTTAAACTTAATTGAATGCCTTATAAATAAGTTACTTCCATATCCCATAATTTGTAGACATAATGATAAGTTGTTTTAAGTGTCTCAAGATCATTAGGTTGACTACTTATGTCCATGATAATTTTCATAACCATGAGAACTACACAAAAGAAAAAGGTAAGTATCCTTATAATACACTTGGAACAAAATAAAGGGGTATATTTTCATTAGTAAGAATGAAGGTGGAAGTATAACTAAGATTGAGTTGAGTATCATCACATTTGGAGAATGAATTGCTAAGTAAGAGAGACATTAATGGATATGCATCTTTATGAGACATAAGATCAAGTTAATGAGGACAAGTAGTTATATGTTGACCTATTGATATAAGTGGGTGTTTGACACAAGGTTAAAATGTTGCACAGACAACTTTACTTATTTTAGAGTAACCACTAGAGTGTGCCTAAACATCAATTTGAGAATGGAGGAGCAATACTTAAAGGTACTTAACTAAACATTGAGAAGCTGATCACGACTCATAAGGCTTAGTCAAACCATACTAAAGGAGATTGGACTAGAACAATGGATCAATAGATAAACTTGATAAAGACAAACCATATTTAGAATATTGGTTAACTATCCATCTAATTAAAAGGCAATTAACAACAAATGGTTCTTAAGATAAAAAGAAGGTCAAATGGATTAATTAAAAGATAAAAGACATACTTTGTTGTTAAAAGGTATATACAACAGAAAGGTATAGATTATGTGAAATACCTTCCCATCTGTTATATGATTCAATTCAATTAGATTAATCTAAGCTAGACTTGTAACCACATCAAATGAATGTGAAAAACTGCATTCTCAGATAGAGAATTAGATGAAGAACGTACATGGAACAATCATTAGGTTCAATAGAAAAGGAATGGAACAAAAATGTTTAAAGGATCCAGAGATCCATTTAGGAATCAAGACAATCATCTAAATAGTGGGTATTTGAATTTCATCGAGTTAGAACCTTAAGTGAACTTGAAATAATTGACGAAGACCATTATATTTGTGTTAAGCTATTTGAAAGAACTTAGTAATATTATCTTTTATGTGGATAGTTAGGAATAGTCAACATTCTTTAATGGTCGATTAAAGAATGATTATCCTTAAATTTTAAGATAAAGGATATGGGTAAAATATAGTACATTCTTGGAATTAAGATTCAAGAAAATCACTTAAAGAAATTGATTATTCTTTAACAAAAGTATTACAATTAGAAAGTCCTTGAGCAATTTAGTATGAAAGCCTGTAAATCCATTAATAGTAAAAAGTGATAGTCTAAGCCGTAAGAAATGTCTTCAAAGTGAGTCTACATTGAAAAATCATGTAGAGACTCCCTTACTCCAGCATTGTTTGTTAGATGTTGCATGCAATGAAGTGTACAAGGTCAAACATATATAAGTAGTTGACCTTGCGCACTAGTAATAGTAAAATTTTGATTAATAGCATTAGAGTGCCCTTAAGAAAATACCCAAAATGCTTGTAGGGTAGCATTGTATTAGAGAAGAGATCCAGATGGATGAAACTAACCTTTGGATATACTTTCTTGTTGAATGGAATTGTGATATCTTGGAACAATAAGAAGCAAACATGCATAGTATTGTTTATCAAGGAAGTAAAGATCATTGCATGTTTTGCAACAATATAAGAGGCTATATGGCTAAAGAAAGTTGTAAGTTCTCAAGGATCATTGGTGAGATGTTGAGTCCAATGTCAACCAATCATTGTAAATGATAAGCCATGGCCAACTAATAGTTCCTGAGTCTCATAATGAGAGAGAACACATAGATACAAGAATGAGATCAATGGCATAGAAAAGGTGATTACTTTAGAATATGTTTATGCATAAGATGTTAACTAATCACCTGGGAAGATTTATTCCTAGAGATGTGTATGAGAAAGATGTAAGGCCTCTTAATAAGCATAAAATATATAGTATCACACTGTGAGAACAACTTAAGCATTAACTAAATAGATAAGTTATGCCATAGTCATAGATAGGATATACACAATAACAATATGTCATACAGCTTGATGAGACTGGCTCTCTTACATGAGCAACTACCTTTGATCCTTATAAGAAGGGAGCAAAGATGAGACATTTGTATTCACCATATAAGATAATATAAGCACCGATATGAATAGAAAGGAACATGAAACATAAATTTGGTACTTTAACAAAAAAAAGAGAAAGAGATGATCGAGATTAGAACTAAATGTGGATATAAATATGGATTGAATTATGGATTCCCACCATCTATAATACTTGTACCCAAATCCAAATTCTCTTTTAAGGCACTATGAGAGGCAAGCAAAATGGTGGAATTTAAGATAGACACAATGTGTTTCTAGACTAAGATATATTCGGCGTTGATATATAAATCAAATCAATATATACGCTTATGAAATAAAAGAAATATCATAGCACATAATTTATACTACATGTGCTTATGAACCACAATTGAGAAGCAAGTAAATGGATTCCTAATTCATTATTGTATGAGTCCCAAAAAAGGTCAAATCCTTATATAGATGCCCTTATGACTTTGAAAATATTATAAAGAGATGGGTCAGTGCCTGCTACTTGAGCATAGATCCTATAGTCATGATAGATTCAACCTAAAGGGGTATTAGTAAGAAAATAATTGAGTCTAATTTAAATGGTATGGGACAAAAGGAAGATTACTTGACATATACACACCTAAGCTAATATTTGACGTTCACTTATTACGAAGTTTTGGTGACTTTATAAGTGTGGATACTATACATATGTAAAAGGCATACTGAGTAAAATTAAACTTGAGATGGATTAGATTCGTCATGAGAAATAGAATATGGTGCATATGGGTAAAGTTAGGACATTTAAGGCACATAAATAAATGTCTAAAGTATATCTAAGGGATGCATCCCTTATACTAGTCTCATAATGGGATTTCTAGTGTGAGAACTCCAAAAAAATTGTGCCCAAATGGTTACAGCACAATACTTGATATGAAAGTCTAAGAAAAGTGAAGAGTTTTATGTTGTTCATCTTATCATGTGTGAGTGGGTAATGTTGGAAAATTGAGTGCCCTTGATGGGTTGGCCTATAACCTAAAGATCCATATTTGCTACAAACAAGAAGTAACTACATCAATTTTTCTTCAATATATGTATATATTCATAATCTGTAACATGGTTCAAAGTCATTGTGTGTGTTGGTAGAGTTAGACTACAAAAGAGAAATTATTTAATAATTCAACTACATTTCTCTCTCTCATCTCTCTCCTCTCTCATTAGTTTTGCTGATTCTCAATAATCATCTCCAAGCTCACTCGCTTATTATTATTATATGATGAGAGAGAAACATATAAAAGAGAGAAATGTAGTTGAATTATTAAAAAAACAATCACTCTACTAGTAATTTTGAACCGTTATAGATGATGATATGATAAATGGCAACATATTGATGTAGAATTTAACTCTCATATCAATGTCAATTAATTCCTTATATATATATATATATATATATATCCCAACTTTTGAGATCTGGCATCTCGTTAGTAAATGCATATCAACAGTTAGGAGCACAAATAGCTCTAGCATATTAAAAATAAAAGATAAGAGAAGGACTAGTAAATCAAGTGATCATTACATTTTTAGTAGAAGCTCTGTAGTTTTAATCTCATACTAAAGGCCTTTTGGATTCTCTAGAAATTTACTGGAAGTATAGTAGATCATATTCCATTAGACGTGTGAAGCATGAAGTGTGATTTCTAGATAGTTTTATAGCGTTCCAAGTGACACTGGTTACACAGACACGTGGCATCATTTATGCCACTTAAATTATTTAAATACTGTAATTGAATGACAAGTAACTTTTGAGGGAATTGTTACTTAAGGCTTGGTAAAAATTTATTTTGCACTCGGTTTCTTTTGTCTTTTGTCTTTTTAAACAAATGGGGTTCTTTTAAAGATTACCATATTTATTGTGCCAGTTGTATAATTTAGCAGATCACTTATTGCAGTTTGCTCTTCTTAAAGCTAGACCCCACCTCCTTGCTACTCGTCAAGCATCTATTAATTAATTACTTGAGGCATCTGGTGCCACAACCTTTGAGTCACCTAAAAGGATCCAGGATTTCTAAGCATCTATTAATCCTGTCTTTGGTCTAAGCCAATTCAAATTTGACATTTATACTTTTCAAAAGGTTGTAACCAGTTTATATTGGCTTTTATCTTTTTAAATTAAGATGTCAATGTGTAGAATCTTCTTTAAATTATTTTCATATAAACATGTGCTCCTACGATGATTCCATGCTTTTTTTTCTTTCTTTTTAATGATATGTTACATAAATTTGATTGGTCAATTATTAAATTTTGAAATATGCAGAAAAAAATTATAATAAAATAAATCATAGATATTTAGCGACATGCTTTACATCACAAGAAGAAAAATTGTAATTTACTGCTGTAAACCAATCATCTATAAATTCTTGCACACTTTCAATGGGTATTTCACCGAAAAATCAACTATTACATTTTATTTTATATGTGTGTGTGGGTAAGCTTCATTATGTTTACGACAAAGACAAATCGTGAACTAAAATTCAGAATTTGAGAATAGAATCGGGAAAAAGAGTAAATATTTAGCATTATTTTTGTTTGCAACTTTGTGTGGTGCAGAAAATGAGATTCGATCTGTTTGTGAGATCAAGAACTGATAGTCTCTATATAAAGCCACTAACAGTCTTGGTTTCTCATAATTAACTCATAACAAAATGAAGGAGAAAACAAACTAATACTCAAAATCTTTGTCATAATATGAATGGGAGATGTTTCCAAGTCTTATTACAGGCTTCCAATATTGTGGCTACAATATTGGCAGCCTATTATGAAACTTGAGAAGCTTATTATAAAGTAATTTGAGAGCTTTTCGTTCAGATCAATAAGTATTGGTATATTTTTATATCTTTATTAGCTTTCTAAAGTTTTCTACGTGAGTGAAACTCCACCTTAATTTTATTATGATAGTATATTATTATAGGAGTAAAAATACTCTTTACACTGGCAATTGACTATTATTATTTAGAGAAAAAAATATATATATTATATAATAAATATAAATTTATTTATGTGAAATAATTAAAATACTATTTCTATAATTTGTTATATAGACATTTTCTTATCTTCAACTTCTCCATCAGCCAACTTTCTTCTCCCCTATTTGCACCCTTTCCATGGCCACAGAGTTGGAGTCTGGCCTGATCTCCCTGGCACTGTGAAAAAATTCATTTACATCTAAATTTATATATATATATATATGCAAAGATTATTGGATTTTTTTTATTAAACATTTTTTTAATGATTTTTACATTATTCTTGGCTGTTTATTTGCCATACAAGAATGATTATTTCTTCCTCTCATTTAAGGTCACTCCTCACTTGAAACACCTCCATATGTTGAGAGCTATATTATTCCAAAACTTTGAAATTAAATTTCAGATTTTAAGTTCCTATAATTTAATCATGGTAAGAGAATTCTATATTCTATGTCCCCCATAAATATGTTGGTACTCTAAAAGGTGCTGTATTGTACTCGGTGAGAGAAAAATATATAGAAGGATGTTCAAAAAATCAATTAGTAAAATATGTTAAATCAGTTGTCCATTCATTAATGAAAGGTTCATTAACTTGTGATGGTGAATTCATGGATATTGGAATTCAAATTTGTAGGAAGATGGGTAGATTGTTTGGTTGTTACATAAGTTTTCTGTTACTTTTAGTTGTTATATTCTTTAATTAGTAAATTACTTGTTCTTTAATTTTGAGAGATAATTTAGTTACAGTTTTTTTTATTATAAAAAAATACACTCTCTATATTGACATGATTTATTTAATTTTTTAATATTGACCCTAATATTTTAATAGACATAGTTAAAGTAAAGAGCATATTTTCTTAATTATTAGAAAAA
Organism: Erythrophleum ivorense; assembly: GCA_026724425.1. Taxonomy (NCBI): domain Eukaryota; kingdom Viridiplantae; phylum Streptophyta; class Magnoliopsida; order Fabales; family Fabaceae; genus Erythrophleum; species Erythrophleum ivorense. The sequence continues at coordinate 7,314,326 of JAIUCV010000001.1, read as the reverse complement.
TCCGAATAGAGCATATGCTTTAATTAATATTACTGAAATCAAGACCTACCAAATCATGAATATGAAAATTATTATTTTTCATCTTCAAGCTAAAGTATATATTATCTCATTAAGGTATTCATTGTCAACTGCAGAGAATAAAAATCATGCAAATCAAGAATACTTTGTGCATATTTCCATTTTGGATACGCTGTGAGGATGTTTTTGGTGGCGACTTTGGGGTTGGAAGTGCCCCTTTTCCAAGGCCCCATTTGGTTATTAGTGGAAAAGTGAAAGGGAAATAAAAAATTATGAAAAATTTATATTATGCTTTTATAATTATTACTTAATTAATAGTATCTATCATTTTGTATAACTTTTTTAAAGTATGGGCATGTATAAGTGTCATTTCCCACCTACAAAATTATTTTTTTTCTTTTTCTTTTTCTTTTTCTTTTTATTTCTAACTTTCTTTGTATCCAATAGGCTATTAAGTGTGTTGTATAAATCAATTATTTTAATATTTGTGTTTTTAACTTGAATATTTTTATTTTTATTTTCTTTGTTAAAAGAAAAAATATATATATATAAAGGCATCCAAGTCATTTTCCTGAAATAACATAATTATGCAAAGGTATTTAAATCAATTATTTTAATATTTGTGTTTTTAACTTGAATATTTTTATTTTTACTTTCTTTGTTAAAAGAATATATATATATATATATATATATAAAGGCATCCAAGTCATTTTCCTGAAATAACATAATTATGCAAAGGTATTTAAATTATTTCCTTATACCCACTAAATGCATCATTATGAGAAAATGATAGAAATAACCATGGATTTTTTTTTTTTTCGGTCAACAAGTGAAAACTTATAAGTCCAGAAGACAAATATGAAAGTTGCAAACCTCCGTATTATTTGTGAAAAGGTTAACAGTCTGTGTGTGTGAGTGAGTGAGAGAGAGAAAGAGAGAGAAATATTCTCTTCAAATTTTCTGAAAGAGTACTGAAAGTATGATGGATCATATATATTCTATTTGACATGTGAAGCATGAACTGTGATTCCTTAAGGTGGATAGGGAAATCATAGATGCAACCCTTAACCTTTGGCTTACTTGAAGGGTAATGTAGGGTGCCAACTGCCAAAATACTCAAAGCGAATATCAAAGCCTTTGAAAAAGAAAGGAAGGAAGCCAACTATATTTGATTATTCACTATATAAGATTTCTCAGCTACTTGTTGCTCATTCATTAATGCCATTTGTAGTCTAGGTCAATTCTTGAAAATTTTAATTCTCTAAAGTTTCACGATGAATGATGCCAACTGCCAATATACTCACCGCGAATCAAAGCCTTCAAAGAAGAAAGGGAAGATGCTAAACTATATTTGATTATTCACTAAGCTTTCTCAGCTACTTGTTATTCATTATTAATGCCATCTTGAGTCTAGGCCAGTTCTTGAAAATTTTAATTCTCAAAAGACTCAAGATAGAAACCAGTTTGCATAAACATGTGCTTCTATGATGATCCCATGGTTGCTTTTTCTTAATGGTATATATAAATTTGATAGGTTAATTATAAAAAATTTGAGGTGTGGCACACAACAGCAAATATATAGCTGCCAAATAACTTGTCGTTTTAAAACGTCAGAGGGCTGACATGAAGGTTTTGAATATCATTTTTCTCAAACTATAAAAATAACAGTATTTTTTGGGTATAATTTCAAGGTCTTGACACATGGACATTTCTATTTAGCTAGGTCTAAATTAATTTTGACGATGAGATGAATTGGATCGAGCTTAGATCTAAAAATTTTTATTTGGGCAAGCAAGCCTAGGTTTGCTTAATTTTAAATTTAAAAATGTTCAAGATTGGAGGCTTATATTTAAATATTTTTTTATCACATTTTTGAAAACCAACCATTTGAGCTTGAGTTCAGATTTGAACATTTTCAACTACTGCAAGTTCGGGCTTAAAACAATTTTGAAAGGTGCTTAGACTTAACTTTTTTCACCAGTAATTAAATTTACTTGCCATTTCCATCACAATTATTATATACCCACTGCTCATCTTACATCACCAACCATGCCATTTCCTCTTGTTTCTCACCTATTTCTTTTTATATGTATTCCATACAAACACACACACATATGAATAAAGCATTTTCTAATAATAATAATAATAATAATAATTGTTCTAGAATTATTTTTTTAATATAAGTTTTTTTAAAAAAAAATCATTTGTCCACAAAAAAAAAATGAAACTAATCATCTTTATTCACTATAGGAAAATGAGGGTTTAGGGATGATGCCTTAACATAACCATAGTCAAAATACATTTTAACCACGATTTTTCTTACTGTGGCTAAGACAAAAAACCTAACAAAGTTATTAAAAACCCATGGTTAAGCTCATTGTTTAACCACAATTACATATAACCATGGTTAAATCAGGACCTTAATCACAGTTACTCCAAAACCATGGTTAAGTACAAGACAATTGACTATGGTTCCCAATAACTATGGTGGGTTAACCACGGTTTTGGAAAGCCATGGTTAAACTATAAATAATTGACCATGTTTTTTTAAAAAACCATGATAGCTTAACCATAGTTATGAAAAACTATGGTTAAGTACTAAAGAATTGACCACAGTTTTTCAAAAACCAAGGTGGCTTAACCATGGTTTTAAAAAACTATGGTTAATCCTTTATGACTTGACCATGGTTTTTTTAAAAAACCATGGTTAAGTCTGTGGCTTAACCATGACTATTTGTAAACCGTGATCAAGCCATCCTTTTTTATCCACCAATTCTGTAGCAGCATAGGCTCATTGTTTCTTTTATCTTCTTCTGCAACATTTTTCTACAAAGTCCCTCTCTTCCCTTGTAGATCTAACTCTCTTCAACATTTCTCTTGCAGCACCATCATCCTCCTCCTTTGCCTGACCCTTCATATCATTTTTGTGACTTGTTTTTCTATTTTTAACAGCTATTGTTCCGTGTTTTCATACTGATAAGTGGTTCTTAACTTTGTTATGGCTTTATGATTTTGTTTGTTAAAGGCTAAATAAAATGTGGTTCATTGTAGAATTTTATTATTTAGAATTAATTTTTGATTGTTTAAATTTTTTTATATTATTGGTGTAGAGGTATATTATTTCTTTGAAATTTTTTCACTTTATTGTTGAAAAAATATATATAATATGTTTCGTTATAATTGTTATAGAATATTCTTGCATTTATTGGGAATTCATCGAAAGTCAACAGCTAGATTATATATATTCGTTTGTGATAAGATTTACTTATATTTATGACAGACAAATCATTAACTAAAATTCAGATTAAAGGATATATAATCGAATCTGAAAAAAAAAATTATTAGCATAATCATGTTAGTAACTTTTTGTGGTGCTGCAAAACATGAGATTTGATCTGTTTGTGGGATCAAGGACTGATAGTCTCTATATAAAGCCCCTTGTAGTCTTGGTTTCTCGTAAGTCACACAAGGCAATGAGATATATCAACACTCAAAACCTTTATCAGATATGAATCATTGAATTGGTATAGGTTTCCAAGTCTCATCAAAGGCTTCCAATATTGTGGGCCTTTGCCCCCAGTATGGAGGCCATTTATGAAACTTGAGAAGCTTTTGAAAAAAATTGAGAGCTTACTTCTGGTTCAGATCATGAGTAAGTATTAGTATTTATTTATATCTCTCCAATTAGCTTCTTCAAATTTTGTATACAAAAGAAATTAGCTCCGCCTTAGTCTTGATTTTATTAGTATTATGGAGTGATATTTGTCAATGATAAATATTGAGTTTTCATCAGTTATGTTTCAGGGTTAGTTTATTAGAAGTTTTAGAACTTAATTTTGAGTTTGTGATATATTTTTTGGTTGAGTAAATTATACTAAGGGCAAGTTTGATGACTAAATTATACCTTTCTTTTTGTTTCAAAATTATTATCCGACTCTTTTGACATTTGATATATATTGTTAAAACACTCAGCCGCTTCCATTTATTTTCTGTCAAGAAATTAACTTTTCTGCACGATAGGTATTCTTTCTAAAAATGAAATTACCTAGCTATCTTTATCGCTATAATATGAATAAATTAACAATATATTGGAGCTTAACACCAAGGTAGCACTACTATTATTGCCATATTAATTAATAAAATCATAGTTTCTTGTTATGAAAAAAATTAACTTATAATTGCAGAAAGTAATTTGGAAGGAAGGTTTTTTCACATGCACACACATATATATTAAGTGTCAAAGAAGCCAGATGATATTTTAAAAATAAAAAGGGTATATCAAATATAACTTAACCGAATTTAAAGGGATGCTAGTATAATTTATTCTTTTTATTTTGTTATTCTCACTTAACTAACCAAATAACACGTTCATTTTTTAATCCACAAAAGAGTGGCTCGGGTGATATGCAAGCTTTAGCTTAAAGTTTAAGGGACTCTACAAATGTCAAGGGTTAGAGCCTGTAGAATAACACTTGTGGGAAGAGACAACTTTGATACATCAAGGATGTTAATCCAACACCTAAAAAAATGTGGGAAGTGGAAACCTTAATACATCCAACGAGATTAGTTCAACACCTAAAAGAATGTGGGGATACTAGTGGAAAAAAAGATTAGCCTATTTTTTGATTAGTTGTTCAATTGATCGAAGATATACTTTATATTTTAACTTTACCTATTTTTACTTGCTAGTATTAATTAAAATATTACATTATATCTTATACAACTATATAGAAAATGGGAAACACGACTTTCCTGAAACGTTGGTACTTCATACATTTGTGATAGGTGGAATTATAGTGGTGGGATGGGAATTGATTTTGCAAATTGCAAAGAATATACAGCAACCCTTGCACAGGATTGGGAACATCTTTGTTCTTACTTTTCACTGTTGTTGTTGTTATTATTATTGTTTTGGCTGGACTTCTGTTTACTGACAAGACCAAACAAATCATAAACAAAATTAATATCTTTCATAGTCAAGTAAAAGTGTGTGAGTGTGAGCGTGTGTGTATGTGTGTATCCTCAGCTATTAATTCATTGTCAACAGCAGAGAATAAAACATGCAGAAGACACACCGTGCGTCTTTCCATTTCGGTGACATTCTGATATAGAGAAAGCAAAGAGCACAGCACCATGACCACTTGGATTAATTAAGCTGAGTTGTAAGTAATTCTGAACAAGGAAAGTTTTTGTTAGGCCACAGTCACTGTCATTACAAGAATTACATATTTGGTAGATAATATCATAGTAGGTAGCTTTAAAGGAGGCATAAACTAAGAATATAATAATACCAGGTACAAACTTAATCTAGTTGCAATATATGAGGCATTGTGATACTCCAGGATATAATTGCGACTAATAAGTTCTTAAATTGTCATAGTTTTTTTAATATTTTAAAAGACTTATCATATGAATATTAATTTTTATTTTATATTTTTAATATATAAAATTAATAAAATTTAGCTAAGCTAATATTTAGTAAGTTTTGGTTTTGTTTCTTTAGTTTTGAGTTAACTTTTGTATTAGTTAATGACAAATTGTGTTTTGTGTTTTTATCTAGAATTTTAGGTTGTTATATCATTTAACCTTTGTTAGTATATTATAAATAATAATTAGATGAAATTTATGTTTTTATAGGGTTAAAATGATAAAGAAACAAGTTTAGAAATTTTGGAATATAAAGCAATAAGAGTTGAAAAGATTTGCTAAAAAAAGATTGAAAAGACAAAGGAAAAAAAAGGGGGGAAAAAAAAGAAGAAAAAAAGGGAGAAAAAGATGGCCCTCAAAACCGTTGCTAAAAAAATGTAGTGCTGTAGCGACAAATTTAAATGCTGCAATGCAACAACAAATAAAAGCAAAATAAGCTGTGGCGTAAAATTTCATGCCATGGTGCTCTTAACTGCTAGCACTATAACACCATAATGCTCTAACTTATCTCATGCTAATTCTATGTCTTATGTCATGCACTTCTAGAAAAAGTAAGAAAAAGACATTGAAAATAATGAATATTTTTGCATTGCATAACGGATATATTTTCAATTCGGTATCCCGTGGATCATATGGAGTCATCCCTCTCATTCTCATATTTAATTACACAATTACAACTCATAACAAGCTCAAGAAGTGGCCTAGAACTCATGCATGGGAATTAGATAAATAAAAGCCATAGGTGCAGCCTTGGCCAAAAATTCTAGGTTACTGATATAAATTTTGAAAAATTATAACTAATTTTAGAAAAATTAAAATCATATAAACTATACCATTATAGAAAGTTATAGATGCCTAATTTATGTTAAAAATAATTCCAAACCACAAATAAGGCGTTTAGCTATCGAAAATTGATAGAATAATACCAAAAGTCAACTACTACTACTAGTACTGTCCTCCAACTTCAAAAATTCATATCTCCCTGCTTAGAGGTTCAATTGGAGTGATCTCAGTGGTCTTAGAAAGATTATTATGTCTAGTTTATGCTTGTAAAAGTTCATAAACATTGGACTTGATTTGCCCTCTAATGACATAGCTCAAGTTTCTGACCAAATGAATAGTACCTACTTCAGTTCAGCAAAAAAATGCCAATGTGGAAATTCATAATTTATTTCATGGAGATCTAAATAATCTGGTCTTTGACTTTCCAAAATACTCTGGATAAGATCTATATGCATGCCAAATTTCATGAGCAAATTCATTCATTTGATCAAATTTGGTCATTGGGGTGCAAAATGGTCACTTTTGTGCCATAAAAAGGGTCCAAATGGTCCATTTTGAATTCTAAGGTAACCATGACTACTTGAGCACATGGGAATGCACCAAAATGGCCTTCTAAACTTGTCTCAAAGGTGCACAAACCCATAAATTAAAAACTCACTCTCTCACCCCATGTCATACACAAGACTACACATGCTTTACATTGCCATTCACTACCCAAAATGCACATTATCATTCCATTGGCACCAAAACTCATACATACATCAAGTATATAATTAATTACACATGTTCAAATGATTACACAATATTTTCATCATAGGATTACATCACTTGACATTCATATGGTAACAAAATGAGCAAAACTAGGCATTTTGTTGTCAAGCTTTCATGTTCCCATTTGGTGGCTTGCATTACCTTGCTCACTTGATCCACCTAGCATATTAAGATATTGGAGAGGAGGGGATGAGATTCAAAGAATTTTAATAGTTCATTTCCCTTTCAATCATTCCTTGCTCCTTAGGTTTTACCTAGACATGGTTAGATGGAGAGAACTATTGTATCAAATCAAATTTTCGGTGAAACACTTGAAACCTTAACTTTGCTATCTTGATTTTCCATGATTGTTTGTTAATTCTCTTTGCATATTCTTATTCTTCACACTCAATTCCCTAAAGTTCATCCTTGGTTCTACCCAAAATCCATGCCTTCTAATACTACCCTAAGTTGGACAAACCAAGGAGAAGAAGGGAAGTAGGAGTAGTTATCATGAAATGGAGATTTACCTTATGTTCTTGACTTTTCTTGCTTGTTTCTCACTTTTCTTGGCCTCCTCTCCTGAAATCAGAATTTTTCACCTCTATTCTGCCCTCAAAACAGATCCAAGAACTTCAATAAAATCACGGGAAAGAAGGGAAGGTGGAAGAGAAAGAGTTTGCTAAGGAGAAAGCATAAAAAATAAAAAAAATCCATACCTTTTTCCTTGTTTTTCTCCTTTTTTCTTCTCCTCTTGGTGTGCCTCAAACCTAGCTCTCTCCTTTGGTTTAGGGCAAAAACAAATGTGGCTAAATAAATAAGGAGGTGGGGCGTGACCTATAGATAGGTGGGTTTAAGAAACACTTTTCAAAAATTTCAATTTTATCCCTTCGTCTTGGCATTTTTGTTTCCAGTTTGTTTTAACTCTTTTTTAAGAACTGTCATTTCCATTATAAAATTTAGGTTTCCAATTTAATAAAATACCTTTGAAATCACTTAAATCGGATCTAAAACTTTTCTAAACAAATCCGTTAATGCTCAAGTAAACTGACATTAGAAAACATCCACCGGTGAGGTTTTATCTATCTCAGGGCTTCTCATGATTTTTAGAGCTTCTGAGAATCCCTAATAACTCAAAACTTTCATTTAGAAAGTCCTCTTATGAGAATTTCAAAATTTTCTCAAAATTATGAAAATGCCATTATGTTTCGTCAACATTTCATTATAATTTGTTTCTTTATTCTAGCTTTATTTTTCTTTTTGTCTGAACCTAAGATTCTTATTTTTAGAAGTCTAGAATGCTACTTAAAGTTTTTAGAATTTTAACTAATTTATTTTAGGGGACTTGCTTTGAAAACGCATCCATTTCTGTCGTTTAACGAAAATCGGATATTACAAGCGCAATTAGAAAAAAATGTTAAACATACCATTTTTAGCTACATCTTTTGAGAGTTTTACGAAGGTTTTATCATCTCTTTAAGGGAGGTTTCCATTCTGAAGATTTTAGGGAGGAGAAAGAAAGGTTTAGAACTTCATTTACTACAGGAGAAGGTTGGATTTAAGGAAGATTCACTAATTAAATTAATTTTTCTCTTCTTTCCTTGCTTTTCTTTGTATTTCTTTGCCCATTTTATTTATGCTTTGTTCTTAATATTGCTATTTCTTGTAGTTATGAGCTAAACTTATTAATTTGGGATTGTGATGAACTCTAAACTTATAATTAATGGTATGATTAACCTTTGTGCTTCATGCTTCTAAGTGTGTGAAAACATTTAGATGATTTAGGTAATCTAAATGAACTTGAAAAAGGGACTTTAGGACTTGACCTTAGATTGGGTAGTGTGGATTCATGAAACTTGCAATGTTGAGTGAATTGATTCACTTGTAGGATACCTACTTGCCTCACATTGCCATATTAGGACCTATTCTTGATTAACCCTCTAAATCAATTGCATAAGAGATTATGGATTGGTTAGGGAATGCTTATAGATAATTCAAAAAATGCTTGTAAGTAAATTAGAGTTCTAGGCTATTAATAACATTAAGAACAATATGAAGAGAGGTAATTAGTTCATATGAAATACTAGAGGGAATCATAATCCCAAATCCTTTTACTTTCTAATTTCATTTAGAATGCTATTGCTCATTTATTTTTTTATTTTTATATCTTTAGCTTAATTTAATTTCATATCACTTTTATTGCTAGCTTCATTTAGATTAAGGTACACAATTTTAATATTTAGCAATTATTCTAGTAACAAATTTTCATGACAACGATACTCTATTCATCACTTTATTATTATTGTGATATGTATACTTGCGTGTATGATAACCTCTCTAAATTTTGTATTTTCAGCACATTTTCTGAGTTATGCATATTTTTTGGTGTACTTTTGTATATAAATCATACTCAAAATAAAAAATGTGCCTTTTTATAGTTAAGCTTAATTATTTCATTTTTAGATTAATTATGCAATTTTAACCCTATTTTAACTTTTGATACTTTCATAGTTTTATACTTTTGTAAATGGCAAGGAATGTTTTGAGTAAGCCACTAGAAGCTAAGATGCATGTTGAAAGCCTTGACTAGAAGAAGATATTTTGCTGCAGCCAAATAAACATGTAGCCATGGCCAATACTTTCATGGAGAAAATAGAATGAGCCAGAGAATGCTTCACTGTGGCTAATGAAGATGTTAGCAGCATTCAATACTTGGAAAAGAAGTTGGAGAACAAACCAAGACTAATTCACCACGGCGAAGGATATGATAGCCGCAACAAACTTCATTTTACTAAAACATTTCATTTTGAGGCTTGATAGATACTAGGGTCCTAAATATCCCTCATTTTGGATTGGATAGGGTATCTTTCATCTTTTGGGCTGCCTTGGGAGCTTGTGTACTAGGGTTTGGGGAATTTTGAAGTGATTGGAGCCAAGGATTGAAGTTTTAAAGAGATTCAAAGCTTTTTCCTTTAGTTTTCCTTATCCTTTTCTTCTCCTTCTCTTGTATTCTGTTATGGCTTTGATTTCCTTATATTTTGTTAGCTTGTGGTTGCTTATAAGTAGCTAGACACTTTGTTCTAGGATTATTTTGAACCTTTTTATGGATTGACACTTGATTCTTCTCCACTTTTATGATTAACTATATATATATGTTGATTTTTCTCCATTTTTAATGCTTCTAGTTAATTGGCCATCAGTTATTTTGTTTACTTAAGTGATGTTTGAAAAAGCTAGCTTAAGTATAGAACTTGAGTTTAATCGTGCAAGAACTTGAAGTTGATGAATTGAATGGATGGTTTTGTTGGTAAGGTAGAGATACACTCATTGACCTTGCATAGTCTCATTAGAGTTTGAACTTAAAATTGAGATTTTATTAATTGTAAGAAAGATCAAGCAATTATTTTGAATTAAACACTTGTTCTTGACTTGAGAAAGCTTTTCCAAGTACTATTTGATGCCTAGGCTAGCACATATAGTTCTTGGTCATTTTTGTGAGGGGAGGCTATCCTTGTGTTATGAAGTAAAAGGGGGAGAAATAATTGTAGGTCCCTTTTCATTCTTGAAGTTAAAAGATCTTTTAGCCTCTTTTACAAATTTACTCACAAAGTAATTTTTACTTTTTACATTAAATTTTGATAATCAATTGTTTTGCTTAACTTAGTTTAAAGCATGAGTTTAATGACTAACTAATTCTAACTCTAATCTTTATGGGAATAATAATCTTTTTGTACTACTTTGTCACAGCCCATGGACTTGCATGTAAGTCGGTTGGCGAACAAGTTTTTTGTGCCATTGCCAGGGATTGAAAGTTGAAATTTTTATGGTTTTTCATTAAATTTGTGTCAGTAAATTATGCTTGAGCTTTTATCTAAAATCATAGCTTGTTTTAGTATGTTAGTTTTCATTTTAATTTTCTGTAGTTAGTTTGATACTTGTTTGTGGCATTTTCCTTTGTAGGTATCCTCCTTACGTATGCAAGGATTGAATCTAAATGATCTTGAAATCCTTTTGGAAATAGAAAATATCTTTGAAAGAGCCAATCCAAAGCCAGACATGCACCTATAACCCATTATGGTTAACATTGATGAAAATGATCTCTACACTTTGGATGAGACATAGAGTTATCACTTCAGTATTCGAATACCAAATATTCAAAATAGAAACTTTGAGGTTAAGCAAGTTATGCTTTAAATGCTGTAGATGAATGGATTGTTTAGTGGCAATTATAATGAGGACCCCAATGTGCACCTCACTAAATTTATTGAAGTGTGTGAATCCTTCAAGCAAAATGAAATGTCCAGAGATGCGTTAAGATTAAGGTTATTTCCTACGACTCTGAAGGATAAAGCTAAAGCATGGCTTAACTCTTTTCCAGAATAATCTATCAGCATATGGGAGGACTTGATTGCAAGATTCAAGGCAAGATTTATTCCTCAAGGCCAGAGAGCAACCATGAAAGAAGAAATCTTAAATTTTGAGCAATAACCTAGTGAGCTATTTCATAAAGTGTGGAAGAGATTTAAGGAGTTGTGTAGAACATGTCCTAACCATGAACAAAAGAAGTATATACTAATGGAAGCTTTCTAGAATGGTCTTAATAAATATGTAAAAAGAATGCTTGATAATCCTTCTAGTGGTGGAATTGGGAAGATGAAAGTGAATAAGAGCTACAATCTATATGATGACATGGCTTCCAACACCATACAATATGCATCTGGGAGACGATCATCTCAGAAAAAAGGATAATCCTCTAGCTCATCTATAACATCGCAGCACAACTTGAAGCTATGAATAGAAGATTTGACAACTTGGAGTTTCAAATGAAGAAAACCAACCCTATGGGAATTCATGCAATATAGTCCCCCTCTACTATCTGTAATCATTGTGGAGAAGGTCACTCATTTGAACATTGTCATTACATGATGGAATTTGTTAATTACATGGATAATGCTCTGCGAAATCAACAAAATAATCCTTACTCTCAAACATATAATCTAGAGTAGAGGAATCATCCAAACTTTTCATGGAGTCAAGGCCCAAAATTGAATCAAGCTTCTTCATTAGTTGTAAGGCCTGCTCAACCTCCCAAATTTTGGTTGCAATTAAGACAAATCCCCATTAAAGTAAAAGAATCTAAGATGAAGAAAATGTTAACTAATCAAGAGGCTCAAAGGGCTAAAACAAAAGCCACTTTCTTTTTGCATGACACAACCATCAAGAACTGAGAAGTGCAAGTAGGACAACTAGCCTTCTAAATGAATGCTATGTCAAGAGGAAATCTTCTTAATGACACAATTCCCAATCCTAGAAGGGAAGACAAAGATGAATGCAAGGCCATTACTTTAAGAAGCGGTAAAGTTTTGTCGAATGTTTTTAAGCTTAACATGAAGCCTATTATGGTGGATGATAAAGGGACCTCTATTTCTAAAGAGGATGGTATAGAAAAACCAATAGTAAATGATGAGAAGGAACATGAGAAAAAGAAAGAAAAGAGAAGTAAAGAAAAGAAAATGCAAACAAGTACTCAAATTCTTCCACTACCCTTTTCTCAACGATTCAAAAAGCAGAATAAGGATACTTAGTACAAGAAGTTCCTAGATACCTTCAAATAGCTACATATCAACATCCCTCTTTTAGAAACCTTGGAACAGATGCCTAAATATGCAAAATTCATGAAGGATGCACTATCTAGAAGGAGAAGATTTTAAGAGCATGAAGTGGTGGTATTGACGAAGAGTAATTCATATTTCATAAAAGACTTGCTGCAAAAGAAAGGTGATCCTAGAAGTTTTAATATTCCATGTCACATTGGAACAACTTTCATGGTTAGAGCCTTGTGTGATTTAGGTACTAACATTAATTTGATGCCACTATCCATTTTTAAGAAGTTGTAGTTGGGTGAAGCTAGGCTTACTACAGTTACTTTGTAGCTTGCTGATAGAAGCTTAGCATATCCTTGGGGAATAGTTGAGAATGTCTTGGTAAAGATTGATAAATTTATCTTTCTAGCTGACTTTATTCTTCTCAATTGTGAAGCTGACCAAGAAATTCCCATCATTCTTGGGAGACCTAGGTAAAGCCCATATCGACATGAAAAAATGAGATATTACCATAAGAGTTAGTGAAGAACAAGTGACATTTAACATGTTTCAAGCTCTTAAATTGCCAAATAAGCCTAAACACTACTTTTATCTAAATATGGTTGATCATTTAATTCACTATGAATCTCAACAATCTATGATAGAAGGCTAATGTTAAGTACCTCCTCTTGGAATCAAACAAGATAAGGAGGAAATTAAAGAATGTGCAACTATGGTGAGTGCTACTTTAGTCATTCCTCCATCTAGAGTAAAATTTGAAGCTCTTGACTTGACCTCAACTAATAGACCTCCCTTAAAACCCTCTATTATGGAGCCTCTTAAATTAAAGTTGAAGGCACTCCCTGCTTATCTGAAATATGCCTTCTTGGGAGAATCTAGTACTTTACCGGCCATCATTATTGCTAATCTATCTATAGAGCAAGAGTTGAAGCTCTTAAAGGTGTTAAAGAAACATAAGAAGGCGATGGGAAGGAATATAACAGATATCAAAGGTATCAATTATTAGGTTTGCATACATAAGATCTTTTTGGAAGACAACCATCGACCTTTCATAGAACACTAATGAAGGTTGAATCCTAATATGAAAGAAGTTATGAAGAAGGAAATTCTTAAATGGCTAGATATGGGCATCATATATCTTATCTCAAATGGCTATTGGGTGAGCCCAGTCTAATGTGTTCCTAAGAAAGGGGGCATGACTATAGTGGCTAATACCCATAATGAGTTAATCCCCACCTACACAGTGACTAGATGGAGGGCCTGTATGGATTATCACAAATTGAACGTTGCAACCAAAAAAGACCATTTTTCATTGCCTTTCATTGATTAGATGCTAGATAGACTAGCCAAGAAGGAATTTTTCTGCTTTTTAGATTGTTATTTAGGGTATAACCAAATTGCAATTGCTCCAGAAGACTAAGAGAAAATGACTTTCACTTGCCCCTATGATACCTTCACATTTAGAAGGATACCATTCGACTTGTATAATGCATCAGCAACTTTTCAAAGATGTATAATCTCTATATTTTTTGACATGATTAAGCAAACTATGGAGGTTTTCATAGATGATTTTTTAGTATTTGGTGATTCATTTGATGAATATCTCCATAATCTAGTTGTTGTGGTGTAGCATTGTGAAGAAATTAATCTAGTGCTCAATTGGGAGACATGTCAGTTCATGGTGCAAGAAGGCATTATGCTGGGCCATAGAGTATCTAAAAAGGGATTAGAAGTAGATAAAGCCAAAGTGTCCATTATTAAACAACTACCTCCACTGACTTTTGTTAAGGATGTGAGGAGTTTCCTTGGCCATACTGATTTTTATTGCCCTTTTATTAAAGATTTCTCCAAAATTACCTAGCTTTTATGTAAATTGTTCAAAAAGGAGGTTGAATTTAAGCCTAGTGATGCCTGCTTGCAAGCGTTTGAAGAACTAAAAAGAAGACTCATTTCTATACCGATTATGACTGCGCTTAATTGGAGCTTGTCATTCATTATCATGTGTGATGCAAGTGATTACATTGTTAGAGCAATCTTAAGTTAGATAAAAAGATAAAGTTTTCCATACCATCTACTATGCCAGCAAAACCCTTGATAAAGCTTAAGAGAACTACACCATCATAGAAAAAGAGATGCTAGCCATGGTGTTTACTTGTGATAAGTTTAGGACGTATATTGTGAGATCTAAAGTGACTATATTCACCGATTATTTAACTTTAAAATATCTAGTTAATAAGAAAGACTCTAAAGTTAGGTTAATTAGATGGGTACTTTTGCTACAAGAGTTTGATTTAGAGATTGTGGATAGAAAAGGGTGCAAAAATCAGGTGGCTGATCATCTTTCTCAGCTGAATACTAAAGTTCTACTAGAATTAGACCAAAACATTAAAGAGGCATTCCCTAATGAATAACTATTGAATGTTCAGCACACTATAGATCCTTAGTATGTGGATATTGTTAATTATCTGGTATGTAGAGTGGTTCTCCCTTATTTGAAACCATATCTAATGAAGAGGTTCTTGCATGATACAAAACATTATTTTTAGGATAAGCCATATTTGTTTTGACGATGTGTTGATCACATTTGTAAGAGGTGCATACTAGAAGTAAAACAAGATTTTGTAGAGTTGTCACTCTTTGGATCATAGAGGCCATTTTGGAGGAGAGAAGACAGCTGCTAAGGTTTTATAAAGTAGTTTTTACTGGCTTACCTTATTTAAAGATGCTTATGCCTTTATGCTTTAGTGTAACCGATGCTAGCAGGTAAGAAATATATCAAAGAGGAATGAAATGCTACTCACAAATATGATAGATATGGAATTATTTGATGTATAGGGTATTGACTTTATGGGTCATTTCCCTAATTCTTTTAGCAATCAATACATTTTGGTAGCTGTGGATTATGTATCTAAATAGGTGGAAGTTGTTACTAGTCCTACCAATGATGTAAAAATGGTGCTTAAATTCTTGAAGAAGAATATTTTCACTCAATTTGGAGCATTAAAAGCCATTATCAATGACGGAGGATCACTTTTTTTGCAATAGTCAATTTCAGGCCCTTTTTAAGAAGTATAGGGTGAAACATAAGATGGCTTTGGCCTATCACCCCCAAACTAATAGGCAAGCCGAAATCTCCAAGTGGGAAATTAAAACTATCCTTGGGAAAATAGTGGGTGTGTCTAGAAAAGATTGGTCTTCAAAACTTGATGATGCATTGTGGGCTTATAGGACTGCTTTCAAAACTCCTATTGGTATGTCGCCATATAAGTTGGTATTTAGGAAAGCTTGTTATTTGCTAGTTGAGTTAGAGCATGGTGCTTATTAGGTTGTCAAGAAGTTGAATCTTGATTTTAAAAATGCTGGTAAGAAAAGGCTTTTACAACTTAATGAGCTTGATGAATTCAGAATGTATGCCTATGAAAGCTCCAGAATGTATAAAGAAAGGACCAAGCAACTTCATGATAGAAAAATCATTCCTAAAGTATTTGAGTTGAGACAACAGGTTCTATTGTACAATTCTCGTCTTAGACTCTTCCAGAGGAAGTTGAAATCAAGATGGTCAAGATCTTTCATAGTGGCTGAAGTTTTTCTCTATGGAGCAATTAAGTTGGTGGATCACTCAAAAGAGAAGTTCAAGATGAATGGCCAACAGTTAAAGCATTATTAGGGAGGACATGTAGATTGTCAAGCATCCACTTTTCAC
The DNA here is from genome assembly GCA_026724425.1 of Erythrophleum ivorense. NCBI lineage: Eukaryota > Viridiplantae > Streptophyta > Magnoliopsida > Fabales > Fabaceae > Erythrophleum > Erythrophleum ivorense. Next base: position 7,298,042 of record JAIUCV010000001.1, on the reverse strand, counting down.
CTTACCGATTCAAGTTGAATAACTGATAAGTCAGGCTAAAGATCATAAATCAAGCACTTTTTGGGAGGCAACCTAAGCTCTTTACCTCATCTTTTGTTTTGTCTTAGTAGATTTTAGTTTTTAGTAGAGTTATATGTGTTTTCTTTTATTTTATAGGTGAAATTTTTAGTTGAAAGAGATAGCAAATGAGAGCAATATTGCTTTGAGCATCTAATTAAAGCATCATTTTTGGATGAACATTTTCAGGGGAGTGTACCTTTTATTGCTAATTACTTTATAGTTTGCCTTTGATCATGCGTGCCACTTATTGAATCCATTCATTTCTTACCCTTTGTGGATATTAGATTGACACCTTGTGCTTGATTATAATGATCATAAGTTGGCTCATAAGTGCATGAACTCTTATTAACATACGTGCAAATCAATGATATCTGAGGTCTAATGATAGTCTTAGTTGTTTCCTTGGCATATTCATATTTGATGCTTGAATCCCATATTGACTCCTAAAAATTTTTGCTAAAATTATACATGTTTGAATTGATTTTGAGCCCTATTGAGTTATGCATATTGGAACATGTAAAACATTGTTTGAGGATGGATTACATGCTCTTTTCCTTTTCACTCTGCCATTATGAGTGGAAATTACTGCATTGATATGTGAAAAACCCTTTTTACCTGGTTAGCTGTAGTCAATATTTTGATTAGCTATAGTGAAACATGCTTTGGAACTCCTCATAAGCCAAACCAAGACATTTGGCCACAACCAACATTTTAATTGGCCATGGTGAATTTGCATTGGTGGTTGCTATTGAAGGCAACACGAGGACAATTGGTTGCGGCTTAATTTTTCTTAACTATGGGGAAATTGTGATCAAGTTGCTACTAAAGGCAACCCGAGGAGTATTAGCTGCGATGAGTAAATTTTTAGCCATGGCCAAATATCAACTAATGTTTAAAATTTTTTTTGTTTTTCTTCCTACTTTGCCCTCGCATCTCTTATTTGATTCCCATACTGCCCTTGTGAATCTCGCCCAGGTTATGTCCAGATGCATTAGCTCCTTTTGACCACCATGTGAGTCCCTCAAATTATCCTCCAAATTGTTAACTTAACACTAACTCCCTTTCTTTCTCAGATTCTCACTCTTTTTCTACTGTCTACCCACTTCTCCTCTTCATTCCTCCCCACATTTCACTCTCTCTGCCATCTTCTTCCTCCTCTACATTCATAGGCCTTCTTAATTTTGTTCCTCCCTCTCTGTCTCATCATTCTTCTTCCTCTTTTGCTATGCCATTAACCCAAGCTTGGTTCTCCTTTTCTCCTTACTCTGTTTTATGCTTATCTCTTCCATTGGTAAGTTTGCTACCTATATCCATTTTTTTCCTCTCTTTAGTCTTTGTTTGTGGTTTTAGGTTCTGTGTTCTATTGTGTGCAGGCTTTATTTTCCTAGTTTTAGTTTTTGTTTTGATTGAGTTTTGCTTCCCTTAGATAGCCTTTTGTTACTCTGTCTTAGTTAAGGCTTTGCTATTGTGTTGAGAATTTATAAACATTGGAAGTATTTTGTTACCCTGGTTTGTATTGTCCTATTAAGACTTTTCTGTTAGAAAACATTGTTTTGTTGCTTTTTTGATAGGCATCTTGTGCATGAGGGGACTATAGGAATGCATTGGGTTAAACTAAGTAGATTTTAAATTTTGAATCATTATTTGGGGATTATTATTGAATTGGCTGAGGATTATGTATTGTTTTATAAAGGAGTGCACTTCATTTGTGTTAACATTTTGATGAGACAATGGTAAATTTAGAGTATATTTAGGGTTCATCAATGAGGCTTGGCATTCAATTTTGTACTGAATTGCTGAGACTTGTCAATTAATTTAGAGTTTCATGGTTATTGTTTTGGGCATTGTGGTAGGGTGAGTTAAGAAGGATATTAATGGGTAGTTAAGGATTCCTTAGGTTAATTTGCTTAAATCTAATTGTCAATTGAGGTCCCCTTGATTTTAATAGGTTGTGTTCTAGCAAAAGGGTTCAGGAGTAATTTTTCTCTTGGTTGTTTGTCACTTTAGTTTCTCCCTTTTGTTCCTTAGGTAGTTAGCTTAGTTCTCTGTGGCTTGCAGGTATCATAGCTCCAAAGAGTTCTCATCCGAGTTTCTCTAGTTAATCAGATCAAGAGTCCCCTGCTGTCATTAAAGAAAGAGTGCAAGGCTGACCCATTCATTTAGAGCGTGAATTTCCATACACGATTGATTGACACTTTTATGTGATTACTAATCGGACTTATCATTTATGACCTTTAAGGGATAAGAAGCCGGGTGGGAATGCTGTCATGGTCAAAGATTTTTACACACAAGCGGCTATTACGACCAACTTGAATTGTCATGTAAGGGGTACTCAAGTTGATATTTCTGTATAGGCACTTTTCTCGTTCAATCAATTACTATTGGTATCTGACTACTATTACACCTATTTGATACAACTTGAGGATGAGATCCCTTTTGACAATATTGCCTTATTCCTAAACTATGAAAGGCGAGTATTTTTAAAGATTCCTCGTAGTGGCCAACGGTGCCTTGAAAGAAAAAGATTACATAGAGAAGCCAAGTCTTGGCTCCACTTTGTTTCCTTCAATATCTTCCTACCTCTCAATTGAGCGTGCCACTTGAAAGAAGGCCTTCCTAATTTATTTATTGATGAATGAGCAACCTATTGACATTGCTGTTGCTATGTATCAGAGCTTAGAATCAGCAATACTGGACCACGCCTGTGCTATTATCTTCCTTAATTTCATCCATCAATGGTGGCTTAAATTAGGGGTTAAAGGTAAAGCTAATGAGAAAGTGTTCTCTGCTCCAATGATCTTCAATTATAGAGTTATTAAATCACCTTGGAGGGCACCATAAGGTCTTGGGCTAGACTAGCATAATCAAGATGAGATGGAAAAGGAGGCACCAAACCCTGATGTTCTAGTAGTAGAGGGGTCTAATCCCTCACAACAGGATAACCCTTAGAAAGCGAGTAGATAAGTGCTTGGATTTGACGATGGCTAAGGTGGATAGTATTTTTGATGATGTAGCTCAAATTTAGCTTTAATTGCAATGCCTAATACCATTGTTAAGTGCGAGAACTAGTGAAGTTAAGGGTGACAAGGGCACTAGTAGGGGCTAGTCTAAAGAGGCTTGATTTTTCCTTTTTTGTTGTTTGTTTTCTGTTTTATATTCCTGGTGATTATTTTGTTGATTAGTTTATGTTTTGACATGGTTACTTCTAGTGAACTAGTGATTACCTAGTTAGTTATAACCTTGTTAATGCTGTTAGATCTAACTTAATTTCAGCCTCTTTTATTTATTGCTGGCTTAATTTAGTTTCTGATTTGTAGTTGACTCTTTTATATTTTGCTTTGAGCTATTACTGTTTTAGTTTGTGTAGGTGTTGTTTTCTCTCATATAACTTTTTTTGTTGGCTGGTAGTTGCATGAGAGTATACCCTCATTTTATCTCTTGTGATAGTAAGGACACTGTCTATTTTTAGTTTGGGGGTGGGGTATACTTTTTGTTGCTAATTTGGCATGTTTTTAATTTTGACACTTGGGCTTTTATTTGTAAGCTACTTAATTTTTGTATTGGATTGTTGAACTATCCTTTGAATAGATTGCTTTGTTCTAAAGATTGTTGGTTGCTTAGATTATATGCTTGACAAAGAAGATAAGGTATTGTTTTCTGATAATTTTGGGCAAAACTTTATGCACAAAAGTTGAGGTTATTTGAGAGCTTTTGTTTTGAAAAATTACAGCAAATTGTTATATATGTTTTTTCTCAATTTCAAGACTTTAGAACCCTCATTGGAATTCCTTAAGGCGATTTAATGACTTCACTTGATTTTGAAAAATGATTTGGGCATTCATTAAAATGTGTTTGTAACATTCAAGCTGTCCTTTATCAATTATATTTTCTCTTGAACCCAACTTGAGCCTAATGGAAAAACCATGCAAATTTCTGCTTGAAGCTATGCATTAGACCTAAACCCCATAAACCTAAAAAACCATGAATCTATCTTGGATTTGAGATAATGGATTAATGCTCAATAATTTAGTGGATGCAGGATGTTGCACTTTGATGAACTTTGAAATGGGAATGTGGATAATGTGTAGTTTGTTATTTTTTACACTCAAGTTCGCTCTAAAAGGAAAAAAAAATTCAATAAGACTAAGTGCATATAGATTTGAAGATGAGTTAAGGGGAGGTGTTAGTGTCTCAGAAGAATACTTTAAATGCAGAAAAGAGAGTAGAGCTTTGTACTATCATTTATCTCAAGTAACTTACATTCTCTTTTTCCCCTTCTTTAAATTAGCCTTCACCTTAGCCACATTACAAGCTTAAAAGTCCCAATGATTTTGAAATTTTGTGAGATCAAATGTATAGTGGAGAGGGAAGAAAAGATTTAGCATATGAAGTACTATTGTTAAGGTAGTTTCATATATATTGAAGCGTAGCTTTTGCTCTAGACAATTGCTGGAAAATGGTGCCCTGACTCCACACGCATATGCTTTGAAATTGCTAGAAAGCTTTGCATTATGTTGTGAGTCTTGCATCCTCTTACATTCCATTTTGACTTGTCTTGCATATTATTGGAAGCCACTATTGAGGACTGCACCATGCATACATAATACTTAGATAATTCATACAATCTAATTGATTCTTGGGAGAATTATAATAAAGGACCCAAAAATAAAGAAAATTATTTTTAAGGACCTATTATCACTTGTTTTAGGATGATAACCACTGAGTTTAGTAACAAATCATTGAACCTAGTGGTAAAAGTTCTTAAGAATAATTTTCTTCATCTTGTAGTCCTTCAATATAATTTTTCGTTAATTCTTCATCTTATTTTACTCGAGGATGAGTAAAATTCTAAGTTTAGAGGTGTGATAACCTTTCTAAATTCATGCATTTTAGCACATTTTTCTTAAGTTGTGCATACCTTTTGGCGTACTTTTGTATATAAATTATACTCAAAATAGAAAAATATGCCTTTTTGATAGTTAAACTTAATTATTTCACTTTTAGATTAATTATATAATTTTATTTTAGGATACTTTTGATACTTTCATAGTTTTATACTTTTTACAGATGGCAAGGAATGTTTTAGGTTAGCCACTAAAAGCTAAGATACATGTCGAAAGCCTTGACTAGAAAAAGATATTTTGTTATAGCCAATTAAACATGTAGTCATGACCAATACTTTCATGGAGGAAATACAATGATCTAGAGAATGCTTCATTGTGGCCAATACTTGGAAAAAAAGCTAGAGAATGAACCTGAAACTAATTCATCATGGTGAAGGATATGTTAGTCACGGCACGGAGAACTCCATTTTACTAAAACACTGCGTTTTAAGGCTTGACAAATACTAGGGCTCTAAATATCCCTCATTGTAGACTGGATAGGTTATCTTCCATCATTTGGGCTGCCTTGGGAGTTTATGTGCTAGGGTTTAAGGAATTTGGAATTGATTGGAGCCAAGGATTAAAGTTTTAAAGAGATTTGAAGCTTTTCCTTCGATTTTCCTGATCCTTTTCTTCTCCTTCTCTTGTATTTTGCTATGGTTTCAATTTTCTTGTATTTTGTTAGCTTATGGTTGCTTATAAGTAGCTAGATACTTTGGGTAAGCCACTAAAAGCTAAGATGCATGTCGAAAGCCTTGACTAGAAAAAGATATTTTACGCAGCCAAATAAACATATATTCATGGCCAATACTTTCATAGAAGAAACAGAATGATCTAGAGAATGCTTCACTGTGGCCAATACTTGGAAAAAAAGCTAGAGAATGAACTTGAGACTAATTCACCATCGCAAAGGATATGTTAGTCGCGGCACAACGAACTCCATTTTATTGAAACACTGCTTTTTGAGGCTTGATAGAAACTAGAGCTCTAAATATCCCTCATTTTAGACTAGATAGGGTATCTTCCATCTTTTGGGCTGCCTTGGGAGCTTATGTGCTAGGGTTTAGGGAATTTGGAAGTGATTGGAGCCAAGGATTGAATTTTTAAAGAGATTCAAAGCTTTTCCTTCAATTTTCCTGATCCTTTTCTTCTCCTTCTCTTGTATTTTGCTATGGCTTCAATTTTCTTGTATTTTGTTAGCTTATGGTTGCTTATAAGTAGCTAGATACTTTGGGTAAGCCACTAAAAGCTAAGATGCATGTCGAAAGCCTTGACTAGAAAAAGATATTTTACGCAGCCAAATAAACATATATTCATGGCCAATACTTTCATAGAAGAAACAGAATGATCTAGAGAATGCTTCACTGTGGCCAATACTTGGAAAAAAAGCTAGAGAATGAACTTGAGACTAATTCACCATCGCAAAGGATATGTTAGTCGCGGCACAACGAACTCCATTTTATTGAAACACTGCTTTTTGAGGCTTAATAGAAACTAGAGCTCTAAATATCCCTCATTTTAGACTAGATAGGGTATCTTCCATCTTTTGGGCTGCCTTGGGAGCTTATGTGCTAGGGTTTAGGGAATTTGGAAGTGATTGGAGCCAAGGATTGAATTTTTAAAGAGATTCAAAGCTTTTCCTTCAATTTTCCTGATCCTTTTCTTCTCCTTCTCTTGTATTTTGCTATGGCTTCAATTTTCTTGTATTTTGTTAGCTTATGGTTGCTTATGAGTAGCTAGTAGGGGTGTACATGGGTAGAGCCGGGTCAGAGCGATGCTTGACCTGAAGCTCGGCCCAATTAGGGTCTTGGGTGTATTTTTATGCCCGTGGCCCGGCCCTAACCGAAGAAGCCCAATTTTAGGGCAATTTTAGGGCAGGTTAGGGCAGCCTGGGGCAGCCCTAATAAGTAGGGCTGTACATGGGTAAGGTCAGACCGAACATCTAGTATGTCTGATGCCTGACTTGATTAAGATATCAAGCTTGTTTTTACACCCGTGACCTTACTCGGCCCTAATAAATCCAATTTATGTTGGGATAGGACAGGTTAGGGCTGCCCAAACTAATTTTTTTTTATGAATTGATACTTGTAATATAAAAATATCTTTTTACAAACTTATAGGCATATATTTCAAAACAATGGACTTTTAGAACTCTTATATTTGTATCAGTAATAAAAAAATAGTCTAGTATTATCAAGTAAAATATAAGATATACTAACATAATTAGTTTTAGGTAAATATATATTTTTTCATTATTCAACAAAAGAAATGTTAGTTAGCATTCACATTCATGATAAAAATAATTAAGAAGTAAAGAATATTTACGTAGGTAATAAAAATTGCAGTATGCAGATATAATTAAATGAAATAAAAATAAAAAAATAAGATGACAAGATATTAATAACTAAAAAAAAAGTAACTATTAGGGCGAGTTGGGCAGAACATACCTTCGCCCGTGGCCCGGCCTGACCCGAAATAGTTTTGTTTAAAGTTATGCCCATTTATATTTTTAGCCTAACCCGGCCCGACCCAGCCCAGTCCTATTAGACCGGGCTAGGGCGGCCCCTAGGGCCAATCGGGCTTATGAACACCCTTAGTAGCTAGACACTTTGTTATTGGATTATTTTGAACCCTTGTATAGAATGATACTTGATTCTCCTCTACTTTTATGATTAACAATATATATATTTTGATTTTGCTCCATTCTTAATCCTTCTAGTTGATTGGCCACCAATTAGTTGTTTTGTTTACTTAAGTGATATTTGAGAGAGCTAGCTTGAGTATAGAACTTGAGTTTAATCGTGTAAGAACTTGAAATTGATGAATTGAATGGATGGTTGTGTTGATAAAGTAGAGATACACTTATTGACCCTTGCATAATCTCATTAGGGTTTGAACTTAAAATTGAGATTTTATTAATTGTAAGAGAGATTAAGCAATTAATAGAATTAAACGCTTGTTCTTGACTTGAGAAAGTTTTTCCAAGTACTATTTGATCCCTAGGCTAACACATATAGTTGTTAGTCATTTTTGTGAAGGGAGGATGTCCTTGTGTTATGAAGTATAAGGGGGAGAAATAATCCTAGGTCCCTTTTCATACTTAAAGTCAGAAGATCTTTTAGCCTCTTTTACAAATTTACACACAAAGCAATTTTTACTTTTTACATTAAATTTTGATAATCAATTGTTTTGCTCAACCTAATTTAAAGCATGAGTTTAATGACTAATTAATTCCAATTCCAAATCTTGTGGGAATGATAATCTTTTTATACTACTTTGTCACGACTCGTGCACTTGCAGTGTAAGTCGGCTGGCAAATAGTGTACGCTTTCGAAAAGAAAGCAATAGTGACTCACAAGAAAATGATGTTATGGGTGATAATTTTGTAAAGCAATTGTTGTAATGAAAGTAAACAATAAACATTCTCTAAATCACATTAGATAAAGCTAGAATATCTAGACATAAATCAATAATATTTTTTGTCAAATCCCTCTCTTTGTTCCTCTTTTTAAATTACTTTATAGTTTATTGAAAATCTTTAGGCTTAAACTTAGGTATAGTTGCTTATATATGAATTGTTAAGCTCTAATAAGTATATATAGTTTTTTAATAAAAATATAACAAGTATATAGTTTAATTGGTAAATCATATCATTGTCTGTAAAAATTATACATTTGTCATATTTTAATTGGAAAACCATATACTTGTCATATTTTGATTAAGGAATCTAATAATAAAGGTATAAGAAACTATATATAATTTTTTTGCAAAACTTTAATTGTGTAATTCATTCATATTCTTCTTATTAATAAGTATTGATACTTTGCAATAACAATGGAAATTACTTAATAATATAGTGTGGGTATAGGATGTAACCTAATTACGGGTGAGGCATGTAAATTCAAGTTGGTTTGACCTATTTTTATATGGGTTATTTAATGATTAATTTACTTGGCTGACTAATTATAAGGTGAGTTGGTAGCTTATAAGATTGACGGGCTTTTCGATATGCCAAAAAATTAAAAGAAAAGCAATAACTATTAGAAAATATAACTATTATAAAAATGCATAATACTTCAACTGATAATTCAATAAAAATATATACAACAGACTTAATATCATAAATTGACAATCAATTTTAAAAAAATAAAAAAAGTTTTCCTATGTAATAAAGGTTAGAGTGAGAATATAGATAGTGTCAAAAAATTCTCTCATGTATTAAAAAAGAAAAATAAGGTTCAAAATTTTTTAAGGCTTATTAGAGTGATCTTGCATGTGAATTATATCCATATAACTATTACTATAACCATCATAATTATTTGATTATTCAAATCTCACATCTTTGCAGAGTTTAATCAAATTATTAAATAAACAAAAAAAATCATAATCTGATAATAAAAATCAAATAAAAAAAATCACAATATTCATTTCTCCAAGTCTTGTTTAAACAACATAAGTCATAATAATAATAATAACCAAAAAATTTTTAAAGGCTAAAAGTGATCTCACATGATAATTAATATATATTTATATGAGCATCAAATTGACACTGTTTTGAAAGTTTACTTTTAAACTGACAATAATAATTCATTTCATCATCGTCTAATGGTGCAAAATTATTGTGTTAGTTAGTTGAGTTTGACTAAGAAAACAATTATTTACTAATTCAACTACACTTATCATTCTCATCTCTCTCTTCTCTTATTGGTTTTGTTGATTCCCATTTATTATCTTTAAGCTCAATCACTTATTCTATTTTATTTTATTTTGGAAAGATTAATTATTTAATCCCTATAGTTTACCTTAATTTCCTTATATTTTTTTCCCAAAATAATTCTTATAATTTTCAACTATTTCAATGTCCCTACACTTTATGAATATTAAAATTCTACTCCTTACCATGTCCATGTGACTTAATAGCATTAATTTTTGGCTAGAGTGGCTAATGGCTTATATAAGTGATTGCCACATGTAAAAAGCTTGTTGAGATGGCAGTATAAACCCAATAGTCACCACCTTTTTCCCCTTTCCTTCACTAGCCTTGGTCACAACCAAGGCTATCATAGATAGCAATAGCTTCACTTTCGCTTTCACCAATCACTTAGTCATAATAGGGCTAACAATGGTTACATTAAATGAAAGATTGAAGAGAAATTTTGAAAAGCCCATTTCTTCTCATCTTCTCTTTTTTCATCTTTCAAATCAGGAATAAGAGTTAGATTAGCTTTAAATAAGGAATAAGCAAGAAAGAAACAAAGCCACTTAGGGAATACATCTTTGTTCCAAGTTATAAATAATCCTCTGAGTGAATCATGAGGGTAATATATTAGACCCTTTCCAATCTGTAAATTCATCAATCTTTTTGGACCAAGATTGGCCACTAATTATTGCTAGTTGTTGTACCTCTTCTTAGCATCAAACTAGTGCTAGAAATTCAACTTTATTACTATAGTTTTCTTGTTTGAAAGCTACCTAGGCTTTTTTTCCCTTGAAAGTTCCCATAAACTTGATAAAAAGATAGAAACCAAATGTTTGAAAATTTTGTAGAATTTATGCATAATTAGAAGTTTCCTAACCTAAGTTTTGTTTATTATTAAGAAAGGAGTAGAAAAGTATAGCCAAATTAGAATAAAAACTTAAAGAAGGTTTTAAAATAAGTGTAGACCACATTGTCCTTAAAGTAATATTTATCCCCTAAATTTGCTATAGGGATAAGACAAAGTTGCTTTTAGGAGTTATCTACAACGCTCTAGAGAGATACACTTAGCAACTAGCAAATCTCTATCTTTCTAGAATATTATTTCAGTTCAGAGAATAAGGGAGGAAATGAGTGAGTTTAAAAGTATTGAACATATATTTAGAATCAATCTTATAGATGGATTCATGAATCATCACATCTTTTCTTTCAAGTTGAATTTGAAATTCAATTCAAAACATCTTTATAAAGCTTTCTTTAATATTCCATATAACTAATCAAACATCTAACTAAAAGACACCAAGTATAGACTAAAGAGTTTTCAATTTTTTGTAGTTTTTGTTACACTAATTGATTGATTCTCTGCATCAGTCAACTATTGAAGCCCAAATAGTTAACTATTCATTAAACCGATTGATTGGCTTGTAATGGAATAACCAATGTTGATTACTAAAATATCCCTATTAACTAGTTTTAGTTAACTAGTTGGTAGATTCCTATAAATCAATTGATAGCTATCTTCTAGTAGTGAACATTGTTTTCCTTCATCTGAATCAGTCAACTACTCCATTGGCCAATTAACTGATGTTTACTTGGAACTCACATGTTCCATTATGTTACATACCAATCAACTATTCTTGTGTCATCAATTAAATACCTCTTGTCAAACTTTTCCATTAGTTTCTCAAACTAATCTCAATAATTCGGCCACTTAGTTTAGAAAACTAAGTAACATCTCTACTTATATCATCATGCATAAACGAGGTATCTTTCGACTTAGACCAATTATTAGTGTTAATAACTCAAAGTTTCAATGACTTAATGATAGGAATTTCCTTAAACCACAATTCGTAAGTCAAAATTGGATTTATGACACATATGACTTTAAATACCTTAACAATATTTGTAGAAAACTAACATGTGTATGGCCAAGTGCTATGCCCTAGATTTCATTAAATTTCCATTTTAGAGAAGAGCGGCCTCACTCTTTTGATGTGCACATAAGTGAAGTTTCCTTCATTAAGAGTTTTATATTCACTCTCTTAACCTTAAATATGCACTATTTTGAGTTACTTTATAGGTCCTTAATGCCTCATAACTACTTATCAGTAACTTGCTATTACCTATTGAACTTCTTGATTAGATTTAGTCTAAGAAGAAGTTTGGTTTCCATTATTGGTAAATTTAGGTATATGCTTTAAGCCCATTATAAATGATGTTTTTTTTAACCATTTCCCTTAATAATCCTTTTGTAAAAAGATCTACTAGGTTATTTTAAGTTTGTATAAACTATATTATGACAATACCATCACTAATTAGTTGTCGGACAAACACATGTCTTAAGTTAATATGTCTAGATTTCCCATTGTTTATTTTACTATACACCCTAGACATAGTAGCTTCACTACCACAATGTAAAGAGATGGCTAACACTGATTGTCACTGTAACTCTATCTTAGTTAACAAATTCCTTAACCATTTGACCACTTTACCTATTAGACTAAATTTATAAGCTTTGATTTTATAATGGAATAAGTTATACACGTTTGTTTCTTAGATGCCCATGAGATGACACCACAGCCTCTAATAAAATACCTAATTAAACATTGATTTATAATATTGTGCTCTCGTTATCCAACTAACATCAATATATCCTTCTAGTATAGTAGGAATGATATTATAAAATAATCCTAGATGCTTTATACTTTTCAAGTATCCTAGGATTATAGTAACACCTTTTCAATTAATAGTACCAGGATTACTTGTTTACCTTGCAAGTTTTCTAACTACCAATCATATATTAGGTCTTATATAATGTATTGCATACATAAGGCTTCTTATGACACTAGAATATTCAAGTTGTGGAGCTAACCACGTAGCATTTTCTTCAAGTTCTAGATTTACATCATAGGGGGGTTTTCTCTTAATATTTAAATGTTTATTATTATTTAAAATTTTTTCAATATAATGAGATTGATTCAAGAAAAAAATCCCCACTATGCTTTCTAACTTTAATCCCCAAGATAGTGTCTGCTTCCCTAAGATCTTTCATCTTGAGTTGTGAAGCAAGATACTTCTTAATTTCAATTACACTAAGCATATTTGTTCCAAAGATTAACATATCATCTAAGTACAAGCATATAATGACACTTATTTGTCTATGAACTTGCAATAAATAAACTTGTTTGCACTATTATGCTTGAAACCATGAGACAAAATGACCGAATGAAATTTCTCATGCCATTGCTTTGGTTCTTGCTTAAGCTTAAATAATGACATAATTAATTTACACACTTTCTATTCACTTTTAGATAATACAAACCTTTCAAGTCTTATTTTCCCTTCTTGCCACACCATTTTGTCACGATGTATATGGAGCACTTGTTTTTAATTATACAATGTTCTTTATAATAGGTTGAGAATTTATTGGAGAAATACTCTCCATCCCTATCACTCCTTAGAATTGTAATTTCTTTCCCTTTTAACTTTCAACTTCTGATTTATAGGCTTGAAACATACTAAAAACTTGATCCTTTGTTTTCATCAAATACATATGTATGTACTTAGAGTAATCATTAATAAAGGTTATAAAATACCTATTTCCTCTTCTACTTAGTACACCATTTAATTCACAAACATCCAAATGAACAAATCTAACATTTTAAAACGTTTTTCTATAATTTTAAATGCTTTTCTAGTCATTTTTTATTATACACAATCTTCATACTTATCATGGATGTTGTTATTTGTTGAAATCAAACCATGACTAGCCATAGATCATGCTTTTTTTATAATTCACATGGCATAATCTATCATGCCATAATGAAATAAGAAGCTTAATAATATAAACTAAATTAAAATATTATCAATAATACTCAACTTGCACTTCCCATTATAACACCATATATTTCTAGCATGCTTCGGATCATTTCTAAGTCTCACATGATCAATTGAACCAAAGGGAACGGAAAATGACATTAAAATAATGTCTTATTTCGCGTTACGTCGCGTATAAAAATTTCATTCGATGCCACACGGATCATATGAGCTCATACAACCCATTCTCATATTTAATTACATACATACAACTCATTTGTATAACCAAAATTGGCCCACAACTCGTGGAATTCAAAGGGATCCATCAAATTCACACTCTTATTTTCGGCTAGAATTTTAGTTTTTTTGTCACAATTTCAGAAATTCATAACTAAATCCAAAAAATTCAAAACCCAACAAACTTTACCATTACAGAAAGCTCTGGATGTCTACCCCATGTTAAAAATAATTGCAGCTCATGAATCATTAAAGGAAAACATTTGAAATCTGAAAAGCCACTAGGGTTGCTGCTGTCTAGGCAACTGGTTCAGTTTACTGATAGGAAATTTCAAAATTTGTAACTAATTCTAGAAAAATTGAAATCATTCATTATTGGCCATTCTGGAAGGCTACACATGTATAATTTATGTCAAAAATATTTTCAGGCCATGAAACATAACACAGAAAGTGTTTGACATGTGAAAAGGGGTAAAGGTTCGGACAGCTACTGGTACTGATGCAAGTGTCTGCTATGAACTTCGAAAATATCCAATTAATTCTAAAAAAATCCAATCCATGCAAATAATACCAATTTGGAAATCTATGAACGTTAAATTTATGGTAAAAATAGACTCAGATCAGAGAAAGCACATTTATCTATCCAAATTCAATGGAACAGTGACTCAGGTCGTCCTAAGCTACTACTACTGTCCCAGAAATTCAAAAATTCATATCTCTCAGCTCAGACCTCTAAATAAGGTGCTTCTAGTTACTACATATCACTGTAATGCCTAGTTTCTAACTATAAAATTTTGTAGCCATTGGACCACGTTTGCCCCTCGGATGACACAATTTCACAACTAACCAAATGAACAGTACCAGTGCAAATCCGAGATTCTAATACCAACTTTGAAAAATTATAGAAAATTCCAAAGACCTCTAAATGACCTGATCTTTAGCTTCTCCAAAAGCTCTAGGCAAGATCTACTTGCATGCAAAATTTCAAGTCAAGAAGACATCATTTGGTCAGATTTTGCCTTAGTTCAAACTTATGGCAATTTTGGTCCCAACAAGAGGCAACTTTAGTTCAAATGAGTCATCCATGGTTTCACACACATTTAAACAACTTAGAAAGCATAATATAGCATAAATAAGTCCCTCATAAGGTCTGAACCCTCATGAAACTCAAATTCATCATGCCACTTCCATAAACATACAGACACAAGTGGGCTCCCAAGTGGTCAAAATACATAATTCTATTCATTAAACTCTATTCTTGATACATACACTAACTTTACATAGTTTTACACTTGTTCAAAGTGTCATGACTCAAACATAACATTTACATATCTACTTTTACATTCTAGTCATCATAGTACATCAAAATAGAAAGATTTGCCAAGAGATGGAGATTTAAGCTCCTTGGCTTCTATCCTTTGGATCTTGAACTCCACCTAGATCATATGAGATGAGAGAAAGGAGGGGGTGAGATTCATTGAATCTCAATAACTCATACACCTATTCAAGCACATCTTCAAGGCATAAAATACGTCAAAGGTACAAGTATGTAATCAATCAATCTATGAAGCATTCATCTTTTACATTTTTTTGTCACAAACTCATGTCAAGTACAAGAATGAGCTCTAGGGACTTTTGGTTTGGCCTCACCCCATTTCTAGGACTTTTGGATTGCCTCACTCTTGGTTCTTGGGACTTTTCACTTAGCCTCACCCATCTAAGGGACTTTTGGCCTTGTCTCACCCATGCCATGAGACTTTTGGCATCTCTTCACCTACATTAAGGGACTTTTGGCACTACCTCACCCTTATGAGCCATTTCTACCATTCAAAGACATTCAAGAAAGCATATTGGTACCAAAATAGCAACATAGCATCAAGTGGCATGTCTTAAACATATAAACATACACACAAGCACACAATGACACCATATGCAACAAGAAAATGTAACAAGAAAAGGTGGAGAGCTACCTTGGTGCAAATTTAAGCTTTACTTTGCTTGTTTCTTCTCCTTTTCAGTTCCACAAACACAAAGTAGTAGGGTTGGATTTCTTTGGCCTATTCACAATAAACAACACTAAATTATACTCTTGGAACAAATTATGACATCCAACTCACTCTTAAGACTACACTTTGGTCTATTTGTCACAATATAGTTCCATTAAGGACCTAATGAAGCAACTACCATAATTAACATTCTTGGTTCCATTCTCTTGCCATATTTAGACCTCTTGACCTCATTTAAGGTCCTTGAAGCCATCACACACTCACTTTCACAAACCTAGGTCCATGTTGCTTCATAAGGTTATATTATGGAAGTTATTGCCTCATCTCCCAACCTAAAGCTTCTAAATTTTTCCCAATGGTTTCTCCCATCTTCTAACATCATATAAAGTTACAAACCAAGGCCAGAACAAATTAAAACATCCCCTAGCCTAATGAATCTAGCTTGGCTGAAATATGCACCATAATAGAGGTTCATGGACTTTGTGATTTTTTCTTGATGGGAGAGCCACTTGAGAGGCTTTCTAAAGGTCTTAGGAGCTCAAGGAAACATTCACACAAAATCAGATTTTGCAAAACCCTAGAAAATACTACACTTTTCTAACTTGTTTTCTATTGATTTTTCTTGGAATTTCTTGCCATATGCCATCTCCCCATGGCCTAAAACCCTTGTTCCCTCCTTGTATTTGTACAGAACATCCTCCCTTCCTTTGGTTCTATTCTTGGCTGATATACACACAAAGGGACGGGGAAGAGAAGATGCAACAAAAAGTAAAGATTACCTATGATTCAAGTGAGCTTTCAAGTGTCTTTCTCCTTCATTCTCTTCTCCTTAGCAAATTCAAAATTATCCCCTTAGGTCTGGGTCAAAAATAGAACCAAATCATTCAAAAAATCCATGGAAAGAAAGGAGGAAGAGAGGAAAACAAGATTGGAGGAAGATGGAGCAAGAAATTTGATGAAATTACCTAGTTTTTCCCTGTCTTTCTTCCTCTTTTTCTCCTCCCTTTGGTGTGCCTAAGAGAGCTAAATATTTTCTGTATTTTGGGCAGAATGGGTTGTGCTCATTAAAGAGGAGAAGAAGGGAGAAAAGTGTGGAACTCTTTAGAACATTCAAGAAACCATAAATTCCAATTTTGCCCTTCCATAATGGCAAGTTCATTTCGGCTTCGTTTTAGCTCCTTTTTGAGAACCGTCTTTTCCATCATAAAATTTAGATTCCCAATTTAATAACATGCCTTTGGAATCACTCAAATCGGAGTTAAAACCATCCTGAACGAATCGGTCAAAGTTTGGGTCAACTGACGTTGGAAAGAGTACACCAGAGGGGTTTTACCAGTCTCGGGGCTTCCCATGGTTTTTGGGGCCTCTGAGAACCTTGGGCAACTCAAAATTTTTATTTAAAAAGCCCTCCTAGGTGTTTTTCTAAAATTACACTTATTTACAAAAATGTCACTGGCCTTTCGGCAATTTTTTTGAATCACTCTAACCCCAATTTTTGGGTTACTCAAAGCTTAAATCCTCATTTTCTATTATTTAAAATTTTATTCAAATTTTATTTGGCATTGAATCACTTATCTCAAGGGACTTGCTTTTCAAATCGGCCCGTTTCAGTGATTGTACAATGTACCGGGCGTTATACCCATCACAAAAGTACCTTTTGCCCACAAATACTCCATTCTTGGAGATTACAATCTTGTCAAATTCTACAACCTGAAAACCCATTTTACAAAAATGATTTGTAGAAATTAAATTATTCCTAAAGTTAGGGACATGTAGTACATTTAGCAACACCAACTTCTTTCCATAAGTGAATTATAGTTCTACACTACCTCTTCCAAGAACTTTTGCGGTATTATCATTGCCTATGATCACTTGATGTTCTTCATCTTTAGTTTCATATGTCTTGAACTAATTCTTATCATGGAAAACATGTATGGTTGCACTAGAATCATACCACCAATCAAGAGATTTGGAAGTAATTACTATATTTAACTCGGATATCATACTAACATGCAACTTAGAAACCATAGCCACTATTTTATCTTGTTCAGTGTCTATCATGTTTGCGGTGTTAGTCTGACCTAATTTTATTTTCTTTCTAAATCTACAATCCTTTTTTAAATGTCATTTCTCCCCACAATGATAATAAGACTTTGAAGTCTTCTTTGGCTTTTGCTCTAAAAAATTAGATTTAGGTTCTTTCTCTTGTTATTTTCACCATAGGACTTATTATTTGCATCCATAAAATTAACCTTGGACACTAATTCTAAATGCTTTTTTTTGGGTAAATTTCTTGTTCCTTTTTCAATTCTTAAATGCTTTAGAATTTGTTCCATAGTAAATTTTTAGTGGCGTGTAACAACTTCTTTTTATAATCATTCCAAGTTAGAGGCAATTTTACAAGTCCACTTTCAAGTCCTTGTGTTTAGAAACCAATACTTGCAAATCATAAACTTGGTGCATGATACAAGTATTGTCATTCGTTGAATTAGAAAAATAATTCATGATAAGAAACTTATGTGTTCCTTGTTGTTCAATGTTGTACTTGAAGTCAAGCGCTTGGAAAATTTCTCATAGAGATGAAATTGAAGTGAACAAGTCATATGTAACAGCCAAGAAAAAGAAAAGAAAAAGAAAATAGAAAAGAAATGAGAAAAGAAAAAGGAAGGAAAAGAAAAGCTGAAAATTTTTAGAAGCTGAAAATTTTCTAAGTCTGCTAGCTACAGCCTAACTATAGCGAATGTACCTGCTCGCTATAGCGAGAAATGGTCTAGCTATAGCGAGACTGCCTTCTAGCTATAGCGAGAAAGCTTCTAGCTATAGCGAGTTCGGGCACCCCCATACAAAATCCAGGGAGTTGCTCGCCGTAGCGAACGCCATAGCGAAGGCAGAGTTCTGGGACTTATTCGAGCTTGCCGTAGCGAGGGTTATGGCTTGCTATAGCGAGGGTTAGTTCGAAAAAGCGTGAAAATAGAGAATTTGACTTTTTAAACCATCCCAACTCATTCTTTCACTCTGTAACCGACTTAAGCTCACTTTAAGAGAGAGAAAAGGGATGAGGAGAGAGAGAGAAGCCTAGAGGAGGAAGGAAGAACAAGAAAGGTAAGGATTTTCATTGCTTTTCTCTTAGTATGTTGCTCTTCTCCCCTTATCCTCTCTTCCCACGGTTTTAATAGTTAAAGTAGCCATGTTTTGAGCTTGGTTCAGAGGAGGGAGAGTGGAAAACCACTCTTAAGGGAGGTTAGAAGTCATGTAGCCCTCTCTTCCTTGCTTTCTCTTCTTAAGAGTTGAGAGCTTGAGAGAAGAGAAAGAATAGTTAATGAATTCTAGTGAGAGAGAGAACCCTAGCTTGACATGCTTAGTAGGATTGCTAGAAAGAGATCCCTAGCTTAAGAATCAAGTATTAAGGTATTAATTCCATGCTTTTGTGTGGTTAGGCTCGAGAGAAGCTCTCCCATCTAGAAGTGGTAGTGAAATCCACAAGGGAGGAGACAATTGAAAGAACAAGTAGTGAATAGCTAACAAGGTAGTTCTCTCCACTTTCTCTCATGCATAATTGTGTGTTTACATTGTCTTGCTTGTGTGTATGAATGATATGAGTTATGAGAAGTGTGTTAGCATGATGATGTGTTATGAATTGAAATGACGATTTATACGCTTGTTTTGGTTTGCTTGAGGAAATGGAAAAGCCAATAACCCTATAGCCAAGGTGAGGACGAGCCAAACCCCTAAGTGGTTGAGACAAGAGTAAAAGGTCTCCCAAAAGTGAGGTTGACTCCCAAAGAGTAAGGGTTGAGTCTAAGGACCTCTAAAGAAAGGGGTAAGGCGAATCCAAAAGCCACAAGGGAATGGGTGAGGCTAATCCATGTACTTAGCAAGCTCCTAAATGTTATGTGTGGCCTACTCACATGTTGAGAATGTTTTTCTTTATGCATGGCCAATTCATATGTTTTAAATGTTTTCATCATGGTCTTATATGCTAACATGCCATACATGCAAATGAGACTTGTTGCATGCGATATATGTATGATTGAATGAGAGTTGAACTACTGAGATTCCATGAATCTCACCCCCCCTCTCCACCATCCAAACATGCCAGGTGGACCAAGTGAGCCTAGAGATGGGAACCACCACCAAGCATGAAGCTAGGGATAGAAATGAAGAAGAGTGTAAAGAATTCTTGTATATATGAGAATGTAATTCATTTTGAGTGAGAAAGTAAGTTGTAAATGATGAATGTATGAGAATGAAATATATGATGAATGAGAAAGTGAATTTTGAATGAGAAATGCTTAATGGTAGCATAGGCTATATAGGTGCATAAGTGGGCATGGGATAGTGAGTTTCTCCAATCTAAGTTACTAGACACTTGAGGCATGATTGATAGCTCCTATAGATGCTTTCTCATGTGCTCAAAGAGTCATAGAAGTAGAAAAGCCAAGATTGGACCCTATGAACCCCACTTTTGGCCAAGAAAGGGCCTTCTTGCACATGATGTCATAGATTAGCCATATGACCTCTTCTTGTTATGAGATTTGACATGTAGCTAGATTATGTTTAGAGCTTTCTGGGAAGCTAGAGTTCATGTCATTTAGAGGTCTATATCATTTTCTATGATTTTTCAAAGTTGACATTAGAAATTCGGATTTTGGAAATCACTGTTCATTTGGTCAGTTTGAGAAACGTGTCATCCATGGGGCAAATGTAATCCAATGGCTACGAAATTTTATACAAAGAAACTAGATGGTCACAGTGACTTGTAGGAATTGGAAGCACCTCATTTAGAGGTCTAGAGAGTAAGTTATGCAATTTCGAAGTTCCTGCCCAGAATCAGACACCCAACCAGACCCGCGGTACTGTTTCATCGGTTTATGGGAATTTGGCTTGGTGAACTGATCTGGAGATATTTTTCCTGTTTATCTAACATCCACATATTTCCATAGAGATATGATTTTCAAGCATTGGATTTTTTTGGAATTAGTTAGACATTTTCAAAGTCCATATCAGTAAACTGTGACAGCAAAAGAGCCCCCTCTGACCAGTGAACGAATTTGATGTCAAACGCATGATATGTGAGATATTGAGACTTATAAGTATTTTTAGCATGAAGTAGACGTCTCAAGATTTCTAGAATGACCCAGATCATGGTGTTACGATTTTTCTGCATTTAGTTATGGATTTTCAAACTTAGCCCAGAAATGAAGCAAAATCTGCCAAGAACGAAAATGCATGTCTCCAATCCCTTTTTGCTTCCCATGACTTTAAAGCATGTTGTGGGGATTGAAATAAGTCTCAATAGTATAATTGAGCATGGGGAAGCATAGAGAGAGCCCAACCGGTCCATGTTACTTCTAAGTGGATCTCCACCGATACAATATGCCTTAAAGAAAGAGCACCAAGGTAGAGAAATCATCTCCCTTATAAGCTTAGCATGAGTATATGAATATGTGAGCATGATGGGTATGAGCTAGAGGTTAAGGTGTTACATCATACAAGCAATTAGAAAGAGTGTTAAGGATGTGGCCATGGCATAACAATTTATCTTTAGTCCTCTCTTTCCTCTTAGCTTTAAGTTTATAATTGTCTTTGTCAATAGGTTTTGGTATTACCTTCAAATTTAAGTTGAGGATATAAGCAATCTTTATGGCAGTAAGAAGGAACATCATCTTGTCCTCACATTAATTAAAATTTATGCCATCAAAATAGTTGAGTTTCACAAAATCTTGACTCATAACCTGAATGCATAATTAGTGGTGAACTTCATTACAAATATTGCTTTAAGATTGTTAAGAAAGGAGAAATATATTCAAATTAGAAAAAAACTTAAAGAAGGCTTCAAACTGTGTGCAGACCACACTACCCTTAAGCAATATTTGTCCCCTAGATTTGCTATAGGGATAAGATAAAGTTGCTCCTAAGAGTAATCCAAAGCACTATAGAGATACACTTAGCAACTAGTAGATCTCTTTATTTCTAGAATACTATTTTAGTTTAGAGAATGAGGGAAGAAATGAATGAGTTCAAAAGTATAGATCATGTGTTCAAAATCAATCTTTATAGGTCAATTCTTGAATCATCACATCTCTTCATTCCAACTGAGTTTAAAATTCAATTTAAAACATTATTATGAAAGGCTTTCTTTAGTTTCCATATACCTAATCAGACATTTAACTATTGTATGAAGAGATACAATCCGTCAACTAAAAGACACCAAGCACAAACCAGAGTATTTTGAATTTTTTGCAGTTTTCATTACAACTAGTGGATTAGTTCTTTACATTAGTCAACTATTGGAGCCTAAACTATTGAAGCCCAAATAGTGGATTGTTCATTGAACCAATTGATTGGCTTGTAATGGAATAATCAACACTGCTTACTATTATGTCCCAATCGATTGGTTTTAGTCAACCAGGTGACTGTGTATGCTAAACCTATCTACTAATTCTTGTGAATCAGTCAATTACTATCCTACAGTAGTGAACATTGTTCCCTTTGATCTGAATGAGTTGACTACTTCATTGGCTAGTTGATTACTGCTTCCTTAGAACTCAATTATTCCATTTTGTAAATACCAATCTATTGATCTTGTGTTATTAGTCGATTGTCTCTTGTCAAATTTGATTTCCATTAGTTTTTCAAACTAATCTCAACATTTTTTATTGTACTTGATTTTGTATTTGGTATCTCTATTGTTTGTTTGAAAGTGTATATGCAATTATACGCATTGCAACAATAATAGAGTAATGAATAGAGTATTATTTCGAGAAGAATTTGTTACTAAGATAATTGTTAAGTACTAAAATTATGCACCTTAATCTAAATCAAGTCAACAATAAAAATTTATAGGAAATCAAACTAAACTAAAGACATAAATAAAAAAATAAATAAGAGACACCATTCTTGATAAAATTGGAAAGTAACAGGGTTTGGGATTATGATTTCCCTTAAAATTTCCTATGAACTAATTACCTATCTTCATCTTACTCTTAATGTCATTAATAGTTTAGGACTCTAATTTACTTACAAGCATCTTTTAAAGTACTTATAGGAATTCTCCTAACTAATCCATCATTCCTTATACAATTGATTTAGAGGTTTAATTAAGAATAGGTCCTAATATGGCTATGTGAGACCAATAGATATTATTTATATCCTATAAGTGAATAAGTCCAACTAACATTGAAAATTTTATAAACCCACATTATCTAATTCATGGTTTAGTCTTAAAATCCTTTTTTCCAAGTTCAGTTAGATTACCAAAATCATCTAATGACTTCCACACATTTAGAAGCATGAAACACAAAGATTGATTAATTAAAGTACACCATTAATTACAAATAAATTTACAAGTTAAAGTTCATTATAATTCCAAATCAACAAGTTTCACTCATAACTATAAGAAATAATAATGTTAAGAATAGATTATAAACTAAATCAGTAAAGAAATGTAAGGAAAGACAAAGGAAGAAGATAAAAACTAATCTAATCAGTGAATCTTTCACAAACACAAACTTCTCCTGTGGTAAATGAAGCTCTAAATCCCTTTTTTCCTCCCCAAAATGTTCAAAGTGGCGGCCTTCTCAAAGAAATGGTGAAATCTTTCTTAAAACGCTAAGAAAGCCCAATAATAAAAATAGTGTGTTTTGTACTTTTTCCTAAATGCGCCATGGTGATGTTCAGAAGTGTTGTAGTTTTATTGAATTTTTATCTGTAATAGTCAAGAGTGCCACAACATGAAATTTTTATGCTTTGGCACTGCAGCACTTAAATTTGCCACCATGGCACTGTATTTTTTTATAGTAATGCTTTTGAGCACTATCTTTTTCTTTGTTATTCTTCTATTCCATTCTCTTTTTAGCTCATTTTCAACAAATCTTCTTAACTCTTGTTGCATTATATTTCAAAACTTCTAAACTTGTTTTTTTTTTAATTTTTACCCTACAAAAATATAAAATTCCTTTAATTACTATTTGTAATCTATTAATAAAGATTAAACAATTTAACAACCTAAAAGTATAAATAAAAACACAAAATACAACTTATATTCAAATAAAAAAAACTCATAGCTAAAGAAATAAAACCAAAACTTACTAAATATTAACTTAACTAAAATTTATTAATTTTATATACCAAAACTATAAAATAAATTCTATATTTATATGATAAGCCTCTTAAAATAATATGAAAAACATGATAATTTAAAGACATACCAATCTTCTCCACCAATTTCAAATTATGGGTCACTTTTTTTTTTTTGAATGGAAGGAGAATAGTATTAACAAAGGGAACAAAGAATACAAGAGGGAAGGGAGCACACCAACTATAAGGGACCATGAACCATGTTCCAAAGGACACCTCGAGCTTATAGGTTATGCATGGTGAGACTCCTAACACATTGAGCAAGTCCAATGGGGTTACAGTAATTTTTATTGAAAATAAAGTTGTTCCTATTGTGCCAGAGCTTACAGCACATAGTACCGAAGAGAACACTCCAAGTTTAGCTGCCATTATAGGCTGGAGGTTCTGCATCAACCAATCGATGAAATTGTCACAGAAGAAATTATTTTTGAGGTGGTCCGAGACGATAAGATGCCATGAGGAGCAGGCTATCGGGCACTGCCTGAGGGCGTGATTTATGTCCTCCTGACTATAAGAGCAGTGGGTGCAAGTGGTGTTGAGGGTCATGTGCCTACGACTTCTCTCAGAGTTGGTGAGAATTCTGTTTTTGATGACAAGCCAAAGGAAAACACGTATTCTTTGCGGGCCAGGCCAATTCCAGATGATGTTCCAATTCGGGTTCTTCGCTCCCTAATTGTGGGTCACTTTAGTTGCATTTGTAGAAGCTTCCATTGGTATGGGGACTTCTATAGGAGGAAAATAATTCATAATTAAAAATTCTTTAAGATGGATTCATAGTTATTTAAGAGCACAAGTAGCTCTAGTATATTAAACATTGACAAAATATGTAAGAGCCCACTATTATCACAGTTTTGTGAAATGTGAAACTTGTATTATTCAATGAGAGGAAGGTTACATATATACAATGGTAAGTTAACAAGTTGACATAACAAACTTGCATAACTAGCTAGTAACAAAACAAGTTGATAAAATCAAATCCGAGTTCACTATTTTGGTAGATTAAACAATTAGTCAAATAAATTTAACTCATTTTAATGACTCTAGCCACATCTTAACCTTGGCATTACGAAAAAATGTGTTATAACCCAAAATAATGTGTCAACAAGTTCAATCAAACATATCTCCTTACCAGAAAGGAGTAAATCTGAGACTATCCCCCCTATTTATTTTCCTTATTTTGTTAATTGAATTAATACAACTTTATATTCTTTTATGCATTTTATTAGAATTAGACATAGACATAATCTTTTAGGTATTTGCTATTAGATTCTTTAATAAACATATGATATATGAAACAATATTTATAAAAAAACTCATTCATATAATGTTGAAAAAAAAACTTTTACTTATCATATTTTTATTGAAGAACTTAATAACAAAAATTTAAAAGTTGCACTTACAAGCTTTTATCTTAAGGTAATTTCTTTCCTTTCATTATTTAATATTTTTCAACTTCTCTATTAGATTTATCTTGTCTTTAGAAATTTCTAGCATCTCTTCACATGCAAATTTGGTAAATTGTCTTACTTATCATTATTATTTTTGGTATTACATATTTAATATCATTTGTCATGCTATGTGTGTTTACTGGTGTCCAAATAGACACGGCATTAGTAATGTATACCATGACGTGCTTTTAACATAGTTTACATATATATATATATATACATATTATTGTGCAATTATACTAATTAGATCTCTTTTATATATATTATAGGGAGAATCATAATATAGGACCAAAAAGTAAAAAAAATTATTCTTAAGGACCTGTTACCACTTGTTTTATGATGATTACCACTGAGTTTAGCAACAATCAGTTGAACTTAGTGGTAAAGGTCCTTAAAAATAAATTGTGTCACTTCTTAGTCCTTAAACATAATTTTCCCTATATTATATGTGCACAGCATAGTAGTAATAACTTTTAATTTCTCAAAAATAATATGTATTACAACTTATCATAATCACTCCCTCTTCCCTTCTAGACAATATTTTTTGGCTCTACCCCAGCATGGCCATGCAATCCAAGTTCTTCTTCTCCCTCCATGTCATTCCAAAGCCTGGGTTATTATAGCTATATGGAGAATTTGCAAATAGAAGGTGAGACAGTTGGTAGACAAGATAAAGATAAGGGCAAAATGGCTATTCAATAATGAGAATGGTATTTTTATAATTTCATATAGCTAATGTTAGATTTAATGTTCAATTCAGACAGTTAAGGAATTTATTACAACGGCACTGCAAAGGATAAATTATCGAGAGAGGATCCTCTCAATTTCTCCTCTTTCATTTTCTTGTTTATTTGGAGAGAGAAAGAGATTATTTAAGAGAGATAAGATAGTGTATGGATCCTATTCAATAGTTCCCACTAACTCTTTCTCTTCCTTTCTTCAAATTGACAGGAAATTGAAGAAGAAAAAGATATTGAGAGGATCCAAATTCTAAATTATAACCTTTTACAAATTAGAGGGAACAATGATTGAAAACAAATATCATGGCGGTAAGTGTAATTTACCCTCATTATTTTTTTCGATGAATTAATTGATTATTACTCTATTAGTAGAACCACTGCAATTTTCATCTCATACAAAAGGTTGAATACTCATGGATAAAGTTAGATAGAAGATGAGAAAAGAGAAGAGAAAAGTGGTTTTGAAAACCACTCACTCTCCTATCTACTTTCTCATTTTCTCTCCTTCTTTGCTTAACTTTAAATTAAATGCAAAAAAAAAAACTAAATGCATACCATTCAAATCTGATTTTTAAGTCCTAAACATTTAGGAAATGTTTGGCACACAAAATGTTACATATGAAAATGAAAATGGAATAGATGAACAATAACCCTCATACCCTTATTTTAAAAAAATAATAAAAAATAAATATCATTGAATAATGATTATAACGACATAATAAATATTTTAAACAAGGAAGAAAAGAAAATTTCTTTCCTTCCAAATATCAAACCACCATTAGGTGGATAGAGTAATCAATGATGCACCCGTTACCCTTTGGCTTACTTAAAGGGAAATGTAAATTTGGACAGTGCCACTATACTCAAGGCAATTTAAAGCCTTTGCAAAGAAAGGAAAGATGCCAACGTAGATTTAATTGCCTGTGCTTTCTCAGGATTCCAGGGGTTCAATTTTGGTATTCCAATGTTGTTTTTACTATTTAGAGTGTAATTTTTTTTGTTTATCTAATATAATTTTAAATCATATTAAATTGAATCTTAAATTTTAGATAAAATTATTTATTTGTTAAAATAATAATTATTATTATTATTATTATACAAAAATACAATTAATATTTCCTTTCTTAATAACTTGTTGCTCATCTGTGGTCTAGGTCACTTCTAGATAAATTTAATACTTATAATTCTCAAAAGATTGTAACTAGTTAGATTTTTTTCTTTTTTATTAATTGATGTGATTGTGCAGAATCTTTTTTTTTAATTAATTTTATATAGACATGTGTTCTTATGATAATTCCATCATTTTCTCCCTCTATTGAAATGGTAACTATAGATTTGATTTGTTAACTAATTAGTAGAAAAAAGGCATCAAATAACTCTTGTTTCTTTAAAACTTATTTTTGAACAAATTACATTAATTTTGTTTCTTAGATTTTCAAAGCATGCATCACCTTTTTTGCTATCATTACAAATCTATTAATTGAGAGAAGTTCGGCCAACATAATTTGGCTCACTTAAAAAAATCAAAAATTCAATTAAGAGCTTCAATTACCTTTGAACTCCCTTGATGCCTTCTGTTAGTGGTCAATGTTTCTATGTTGATTCATATATTAAAGCGTGGACATACATGCGACATGCTTTTTTCTTAGAAAAAAATCTAAAAATTTCTTGTATAAATTAAATTATCGAGGATGTAAGTATACATTTTAATGATCATAGCAAATATAGATGTAATTTATTCTTTATTTTTATTCTATGTGAGTTCATCAAAGCAACGATGAAATCAAACATTACATTGAACAAGTTTTGAAAGACGTATATTTCTGTGTGTTATTTTAATTTCCTAGTGAAATTTATCAAGTACCAAATCAAAAACAAAACAACAACAACAACAAAGTCTTTTCTCATTAAGTGGGGTTAGCTACATGGATCAATCAATGCCATAGAGTCTTATCATAAATCATATTTTTAAACAAACTATTTAAGTCTAAATCTTTCTTAATAGTAGCTTCTATAGTTTTTCTTAGTTTTTCTCTATCTCTAATTATTGGACTACTCTTCATTTAATCTACTCTCCTAACTAAGGCTTCTATAGGTCTCCTCTATATATGTCTAAACTATCTAAGTCACGATTTTATAATCTTTTCTATAATAGGTGCGACCTCTACTTTTTTCTTTAATACATTCATTTCTAATTCTATCTTTTCTGGTGTGTCCACTCATCCAACGCAATATTCTCATCTCTGCAATATTGAGCTTATTCTCTTGTTGATTTTTTGTTATCCAATACTCAGTTCCATACAACATTGTAGGCCTAATAGCTATGCAATAGAATTTACTTTTAAGTTTGAGTAATACTCTTCTATCATAAATAATTCCCAAAACACTCCTCCATTTCATTCACCCCGCTTGAATCATATGTTTTACATCTTCCTTTATTTTTCTATCATGTTGTATGATAGATCTAATGTAACACCATAATGTATTAACCATGATTATGCATCACTTAAGCTTGATTCCATATGTCCAAAGAAAAGACCAAAACCATGACATTTTAATTCTTTAAGTCGGGATTTAAATGGTCATACTTTGCCCCGTGGGTCTCATGAACCTGTCAATCACATTCTCTACTCAAACTCTATTCATACAACTTATACATATTATAAAGCAACCTATGAACCATAGATATGAAGCCAAAAACCAGAAAATGCAATTTCTCAAAATGGGCCCAAAAGTTAGATTTTTGGCTCTAAATTTGAAAAATCATAACTAATTATAGAAAAATGAGAATCAAGAAAATCATAGCTTTCTGGAAAGCTCTAGATGTTAACTTCACATAAAAATAATTCTAAACCACAATCACAGCCTTTGGACCATGTTTAACATCAAAAAAGTAACAAAGGTTTGGTTGTCCTTGGTACTAATATAGTTTGCTATCATAAAATTCAAAAATTCATAACTAATTCCAAAAAAATTCAATCTGGGCAAAATATACCAATTTGAAAAGCTATAGATGTTAACTAGAAGAAAAAAAAGTTTGTATCATCTCAATAGCTTTTGGATCTCGAAAACTAATAGAACAGTAATAAAGGTCAGTTGGCTTCCCTGATGCTGACATAGAACTTTAGAAAGTTATTTCTCCCTCTACAGACCTCTAATTGAGGTTCTTCTAGGGTATAGGTCACTGCGAATGTCTAGTTTATGCCCAGATTTATTTTCAGACCCATTAGCATAGTATACTAACTAAAACTAGAAAATTCTCCAACTTCAACAATTCACCAAATATTCTCTAGACCTCCAAATATTTTGTACTTTAGCTTCCTAAGAAGCTTTCAACAAACTCTAGATGCATGCTAAATTTTACATTGAGAAGATCTCATATGGTCATATCTTGACGAAGCTCACAAATTTGACAAATTTGATCCTATATATAGTTCAAAGTGGGTCTAAATAGCCTCTTACATGCTCTAGCACCTCTTGGGCAAGTTTTAAAGTATAAAAAATATATATATGAATTGCCCAAATAGTCCAAACCATCACTGAGTGGATCGTCGTACAACCCTCAAAATAATACTAGGCTGATAGAATATGTATTTAGTGGCACAACCTAGGTCATCTCCCTTGGAATTGGCGTTCAATGTTTAATTGAGTTTTCCAAATATTAAAAGACTCTAAAATTTCCTAAATTAAGGGGGTTATAATTGAATTAAACTAAAGTGAATTAAAATTCCTAAGTTCTACCTAATTGTATGGATTATGAATGAAAGATGGACTTGTGACTAGCTTCGGATTCGTCCCTTGGTATCCACTATCCTTATCCTATTCTAATTGTAATTGATTTCGGTCTAAGAGTTCCTAATCGTGTTCAAAACAATTAATCTTGGGTAACCACTCAAGATACAAGAAATCAACGGTCTAATGTTGAATTGAAACCTCACATCCAAATTAAATTGTCAATTCTTGTTTTAGGATCAATGAAAACTCAATTTGATTGATTAACTAATTGATTAACCTTTGAATCATCCTAAATATTTAATTAACCAACTAAACATTAAGAAATCCTCAATTTAAACAATTACGCTCACTCATGTATTTTATCGAACACCTTCGAAGCATACATGGGAAATTCAAATAATATTAAAATTAATCAGATCAATTAATCAACAAAAATACTTCCTAATTAGTGTCTAACCAGCCACTAATTATAATTACACAAATTCTTTATCAAATATATCTTAACCAAGAAAATAAATGAAAGAGAAAAAGTGTAGAAAAAATAGAAAAATCATTAGCCAAAATTCTGAATTTTTTCCATGGATTCAAGCTTTTCCAAGGCTTCCTCCTAGCTAGCCTCAAGGTGGATTAGAAAATCATGGGATGTAGATGGAAGATGGATGGAATGGATGAGAAGAGGATGGATGATTGGTTGAGTGGTGTGATGGATGGATGAGGCGTGGTGGATGTGCTGCACGAAGGAGTGAATGGAATGATATATATAGGCATGAGGGAATGGAGTTGCATGAATGAACTAGGAAATCTAAATATGTGGAGGCGTGGTGGACTTGGAGAGACGTGAGATGTGTGGAATTGTAAATGGATAAGAGGCGTGCTGAATTGAATGAAAGAGGCGTGCAGAATAATGACTCTCTTCCTCATTAAAAAATCACGTGCCAAAGCTGATTCTTCTTCACGTGTTGCTGCTCTTCTTTTACGTTAAAACTGCATGCATGATTCTTCTCTTCTTTGTTATGCAGCAGCTCGTTCTCCTATCTCAGCTCAATGCTTCATTAATCCACGTGGTCTGTAGCTCACAATTCAGCTCGTGCAAGCTTCTCCATCACGTGGTCCTCTTCATGCTACTTCTTAATTTTCACGTGGAAAGTTCCTTGCCCAGTTAATTGCCCGCAGCTTCTTCTACTCATAGTTTCAGCTTCGTCCAGCCCCACGTGATTTTCTTCTTCCAGTTCTGCATGAATTTATCATGTTCTGAAAGTCCTTTTTGTGTGTTGCAAGCTCAGCCAGTAGCTTCCTATCTCTGCTCACTTTTCTCGAGCTAAAAACGTTGTTCTTCTCTTTGTTTAGCTCTCAAACAGAGGCTGCTTCCTTCGCTCCCATGTCAGCTTCTTCAATTCAGATTCATGCAGAACCACGTCATATTCCACGTAAGCCTATACATGCAGCTCATTCTTCTTTCTTTCCTTCACCACGTTCAGCTTCTCTTTCCAGCATCTTGCTCTGTTCTTAACCTCAAAAATAGAGGCTTCTTGGGCATGTTCGTTCTCCTCTAATACCACATGATGCTTCTGCTGTTTCTGCATGAGTTTGCTTCTTATATCACGTTCCCAGTTGCTATTCCAGCTCATGCATCGTCCAGACTGTAGCTTTTCTTTATTCTTTTCTGCTCATAACACATACAACTTGAGCTTCCTCGGCTACTGCTTCTTCTTTACTCCAGAACCCATAGCTCATTCATTGTTCATTTTCTCTGCTTTTTCCTTGTCTAGCTTGATGAACCAGTGCTTCATGCGTTTGTCCCTAGACTCGAGGCTACTCTACGTGTGTTTGTTTGCTTCATTTTCGAGTCCCTCATCAGCTCAGCTTCTTCATTTGTTTTCTCCACACTTCTGTTCCATCGTGACAATCACGTCAGCTCCTTTCCATGTCTCTTCTCTCAAACTTCTTCTTTGTTTCAGTTGCAGCTCGTGGCTAGCTTGTGTTTAACGTGGCTGGCCATGCATGATGCTTTGTGAGGTAATGAGTGAAGCTCCTTTGGTATGTTTGTTCTGTTCCCAGCTGCCATGTTCTGCGTGTTTAGCTTCCATGCCCCATAAATCTCGAGCTACATATTTCTTCCCAACAACTTCTCTAGCTAAGAGAGTGTGTTGCTTCATTTAATTCTTAGCTCCAATTATATATTAAAATTCTACACAAAAGGGTGGGAAAAATCAAATAGGAATTTTTCACAAAATTATTTAAGATAAATTTATGCATTAAAATCTAATAATTTGTAAATTAATTCTTAAAATGTAGAAAATGGCTACTAAAACCAATTTTCATTTAATTAGACTCCTAAGACCATATTTGGAACTAAAATGTCTAAATTAAGGAGAATAAAATGTATAAAATATCATGCTTATCAATCACACATCTCAAACTCACTATGCTACGAGCAAAAATGTACTACTACTACATACAAGCCACTAAAGGGCCAAATCTCATATTTCCATTGCTTTGGTTCCATACATAGTTCACACATCATTTATACATGCTTTTACACTTGCTTGCACTTTTACATCTCAAAAAGAATATGTATACATAAGTACTTTGGCTTCCTATACAACAAACTATGCATAAGTGTGCAAAAATTTCAAGAGATGGCCATCTATGCCTCATGGCCTCCACTCTTTAGCTCTTAAACTCCACCTGGACCATATGAGATAGGAAAGGAAGTGGGGCAAGATTCATGAAATCTTAATAGCTCATACACTCATTTAAGGAACCAATCAAGGCATATACATAAGTCAAAGCATGCAAGTAAACATCCAACCAATCAAAATCATATAACACATGATTTATATGCCATGAAAACCATATCAATGCCAAGAATAAGCTCTAGGGACTTTTGATCTAGCCTCACCCTATTTTAGGGACTTTTAGATTAATCTCACCCTTGATCTAGGGAGTTTTGACTTGGCCTTACTCATCTATAAGACTTTTGGTCTTGTCTCACTTATTTCTAGGGGCTTTTAACTCCACCTCACCCATCATATAGGACTTTTGATATCACCTCACCTTTTAAGAGCAATTTTTCATAAGCCAAAATATAAGCAAATTAGTACCAATACATCAAGGCAACATCAAATAGCAGGTCTCACAATACAAGCATATACACAAGCATACAATGACTATTATACATCCAAGAATATAACAAGAAAGAGTGGAGAGCTACCTTATAAGCCAACACAAGCCTTTCCTTTCAACCTCTCTTTTCCTTTTTTGGACTCACAATTACAACTAAATGGAGCTTGATCTTTTGGGCCTAGACATAACAAATAACATGAAATTACTCCCTTATAACTTAAATAAACACTCACAAGGCTAGGGGATTCTTCATCAAGGCAAATCCTACAAAGTATGTAAGAACCCCTAGTTTCTCTCTCTTGAATTTCACTAGTTTTTCTCTTAATTCCTTTGCATTTATGAACTTTTTACACTCTAATTCAGGGGTTTTCTACTTGTTCTAGGTCAGAACATAGCTATATTACTCAACAACTCATGGAAAGGAAACTTAGAAGGAAGAGAATAAAGTTTTAAGAAAAAGAAGCATGGTTATCTTTAAAGATTCTTACCTTTCTTCCTTGATGTTTCTTCTTTCTTCCTTCTTCCTTAGCTTCTCTTAGTCTCTCTCTCTTTCTCAAGCCCTTTTCTCTATTTTAAATGAAGCTTAAGTTAGTTAAAAGAAAAGGGGAACTTTTGGAGTCTTTAAGAAGTAAAAATACACTTTTTCATGCTTTTCCAGACCCACCCTCACTATAATGAAAAATAACCCTCGCTATGGCAAGCACGTATCAGTCTCAGGCCCTTGTTCTTGCTACGGCATACGCTATTGTAAGGCACTCCCTAGTTTTTGTATGGGATGCCCGAACTCGCTAGAGCAAACATGTACATTTGCTATAGTTAGGCAGTAGCCAGCAGACTTAGAAAAATTTCAAGACTTAGAAAATTTTCAGAAATTTTAGTTGTTACATCTAAGATATTTAAATTTTGTGACTTGTAGTATGATATGCTCTTTAATTTTCACTACTTTTACACTAGAACTAGTGCGTCTCTTACTAAACGTATACTCTATATACTCTATTTTACTTCTACTAAAATGAAATTCATATACTTCTAAAGCTAGTCTCCACTTCTCTAACTTTTCATTCATTTCCTCCCTTAATTATCTAACTAGGATTATGTTATCTTCAAAAATCATTCATTGTGGCATTAGATCTTAGATATGTTTAGTGAGCATATCCAAGACTAAAGTAAAGAGATAAAACTTAAAGTTAACCCCTGATATAGATCAATAGTTATCGAAAAATTTTTTGTAAGTCTACCTTGTGTTATAATCCTAATTGTAACTCCATCATACATATCCTAAATTACTCGAATATAAGTTGTACTAACTCCTTTTTTCTCTAGAGCCTTCCATAAAACTTCTCTTGGCATCGTATCATATGCCTTCTCCAAATCGATGAACACCATATGTAAATCTTATTGATTCCATCAATATCTCTTCATCAATCTTAGCAACAAATATATTGCTTCCATGGTTGACCTTCTTAGCATAAAACAAAATTAATTCTCAGTAATTTAAGTCTCTTTCCTTAATCTTCACTTAATTACCCTCTTCTATAATTTCATAGTGTGGCTCATAAGCTTAATTCCTCTATAATTTGCATAATTTTGTAAATCTCCGTTGTTCTTATAAATAGGGATTAAAGTACTTCTCCTCCACTCATCTGCTATTTTTTTAGATCTCATAATTTCATTAAATAACTTTGTGATCTAACTTATACCTTTCATTCCTAAACCTTTCCATACTTTAATAGGTATATTATTTAGTCTAACTGCTTTGCCATTCTCCATTCATTTAAATACTTCTTTTACTTCTGATTCTCAAATCTTGGAATAAAAAGTATAATTTTAGCCCTCTACTTTAGTGTCTAATGTAATGTCCAGTTTTTGTTAAAACGACAAAAATAGATGCGTTTTTAAAGCAAGTCCCCTTAAATGAATTAGTTAAGGTCCTACAAAATTTAAGTAGCATTCTAGACTCCTAAAAATGAAAATTTCAAGCTCAAACGGAAAGAAAAATGGAGATAAAATGAAGAAACAAATTTTAATAAAACATTGACGAAACATAATAACATTTTTGTAATTTTGAGAAAATTTTAGAATTCTCATAGAAGGGCTTTTTAAATGAAAATTTTAAGTTCTCTAAGGTTTTCAGAGGCCTTGAAAACTGTGAGAAACCTTGGGATAGTTAAAACCCCTTTGGTATACATTTTCCAATAATAGTTAAAACTAATTTGAATGATTCCAAAGGCATTTTATAAGATTAGGAACCTAAATTTTATGATGAATAAGATGATTCTCAAAAAGGAGCTAAAACAAATTGGAAATAAAAATGCCAAGACGAAGGGACAAAACTAGAATTTTTGGAAATTATTCCTTAAACCTAGCTATATATAGCCCCACGCCCTCTTTCTTCTCCTTACTTAGCCATTTTATTTCTACCCCAAACCAAAGAGAGGATCAAGAGAGTAAGGTGCACAAGGGAGAAAAGAAAGGAAGGAGAAAAACAAGGACAAGGTATAGATTTTCTTGATTTTTTCATGCTTTCTCTTTAGCAAACTCCTTCTCCTCTATCTTCCCTTCTTTTATATAGTTTTGTTGAAGTTCTTGGATCTGTTTTGAGGGCAGAATAGAAGGACACTTTTTAATTCAAGAAGAAGAGGGCAAGGAAGGTTAAAAACAAGCAAAGGGAACCAAGAAAATTAAGGTATTTTGTCATCTTCATGCTTGATTCTTCTTCTTCCTTCTCTTGGGTGTTGTTTGACCTCGATAAGACCAGACCTAAGGGATTGAGTTTCTAGCTAAACCAAGGATGAATCTTAGAAAATTAAGGGAGGAGAACAAGAACATGCAAAGAAAACAATAAACTAGTCATTAGATTTCAAGATAAAAAAGTTAGGGTTTCATAGGTTCCCTTAAAAATCTAATTTGATACAATAATTCTTAGGCCTAAATGAGTATTTAGATGAGCTCCTAAGATCCCTAGAAGGCTCCTCACATGCATCTTCCATCAAAGAAAGCAAAGCAATTCCTAGAATACCAAGAAGAAGCATAGCCTTGACCTAAGAGACTTAGGGCACCCAGGGGTAGTTTTAAATTGTTTCAAACTTATTTTTGAATCATATATGATGGAAGAGAATGAGAGGAAATCTTGAAAAAATTTTAGAAGCCATAGAAAGTAAGATGGTAACATAAGTTCCATATTATGTCCTAAAAAAGCAACACCTAGTTATACTCTTTGTTTTAATTGTGTGATGGCTCCAAGAGGTTTAAATGGGGTCAAGAATCCTAAATGGAAGGAAAGAATGAAGCCAAGAACCCAAATTATGGATGTTGCTTCATTAGGTGCATCTTGGAACCATAGAAGAGTAATTAGACCAAGCTAGTGTTTAAAGAATATGTATAGCTTTAGGAATGATTTCAAGAGCTTAATTGGCTTCTATATATTGTGTTGAGGCCAAGAGAAACAAACTCCACCTTCTTGTGAGTGTGAGGTCGAGGAAAGGAGTGCATTTCCAAGGGAGAAAGTGTGCTTGTGTGGCAAAGGTAGCTTTCTCTTCTTTCTCTCATACATGGATGAATGTTTGTCTTATCTTTGAATGCGTGTATGTGTGTTTTAAGTCATGAAAAGTGTTCTAGTATGTGCCTTTATCCTATGGTACCATAATGTTACATTATGTTTTCAAATAATGCTTAGTATATTTGCTTGGATTGCTTGAGTGTAGTGAAGCCAAGAATTCTTAGCCGTGGTGAGAATGAGCCAAGAACCCTCAAAAGTAGTTGAGACAAAGTAAAGAGTCTCCCAAGAATGAGGTTGAGTTCAAAATCTCTTAACAAAGTGGGTGAGGCAAGTCCAAAATCTATGACAGAATGGGTGAGGCTAAACCACTTGCTTGGCAAACCTATGTGTGTTTTATATAACTTCTTGAAATGAAAAAATTGTTGCATGAGTGATTACATGATCCATAACATCCATGCATGTATTTTTAAGACTTAAATTGCATTCTTTATCTATGATTGAAAGGGAGATGAGCTATTAGAATTATTTGAATCTCATTCCCTTCTTTCCAATGTCTTAATATGCTTGGTGGACCAAATGAGCAAGGTAATGGAACCATCAAGTTGAAAGATAAGAGATTGACAAGAAAATTGTTGTTTTGTTTACCTTATAGCCATATGAGTAGCATATGTTGTAATCCTATGGTAGAAATGTTGTATAATCATTTGACCATATGTAAATATCCAAATACTTGATATATGTATGAAACTTGATGCCAAATGTATGATATTGTAGTTTTTGGATCTTGGATGACAACCTAAAGTGTATGCATTATTGTGCATAGCTTGGGATGAGAGAGTGATTTTTTTATTTCTGGGTTTGTGCAAATTTGACATATGTTTAATAGACCATTTTGGTCCATTCCCATGTGCTCAAGTGGCCATGGTTGCCTTAGAACCTAAAATGAACCATTTGGACCCGTTATATGACATAAAATGAGTCATTTTACAGCCCAATATCAAAATCTGACCAAATAAATAAATTTTCCCATGAAATTTGGTATGCATATAGATATAATCTAGAGCTTTTTGGAAAGATAAATATTAGATTATTTGGAGCTCTGTGGAACTAAATATGAATTGGCATTTTTTTGTTGAACTAATGCAGACACTGTTCATATGGTCAGTTCCTTGGGTTATGTCATTCAAGAGCCAAATAGTGTCCAATGCTCATGATATTTTACAAAAATAAAATAGACATGATATGATTTCCATAGCCACTAAGATCACCTCAATTGGACCTCTGAACAGGGAGATATGAAATTTTCAAGTTAAGGGATAGTACTAGTAATGACAGACGACCTTTGGTACTGTTCCATCAATTTCTAGTTATTAAACGCCTTAGTTGTGGTCTGAATTTATTTTTAGCATAAAGTAGACATCTGTAACTTTCCATAATGGCATAGTGTGCTTGATTTTTATTTGTATATAATTACTTATAATTTTTCGAAATTTAGAGTAGAAATCTAGAATTCAGTCAGAGGTTGCACACCTTATTTTTATGTATGTATTTCATTTGCTCGAGTTCTAGGCCACTTCTTGAGATGGTTTTGAATTTTATTCATGTATTTAAATATGATAATAATATGGATGAGTTCATATGGTTCACAAGACATGAAATGAGAAATTTATCTACTACACAATGCAAAATAATTGAATATTTTAATGCCTTTTCTTAGCAAACTTGTATAATTCTTGGAAATGAGCTTAGACAAGGAATGAGAGGAGCTATATAAATATGATGTTACATCTAACATATATGAGTGTAATAAAATCTTGTGTCTTTCATTAAATAGTCTATAAAAGTAACCCGTCCACCGTTTCTTGATATCTTGTTCCGTGACGAAGACTCTCATTTCTTCATCCTTAATGCATTTCACTTGGTTCACATCTCTTATCTTTCTTTCCCTACTTTTAGCTAGCTTGTAGATACTTCTTTCTCCGAATTTAGTACCTAAGGATTGATATAACCAATCAAATGCCCTAACTCTCATTTCACACATTGTTTTCTTAGTATCTTTCTTAACTATCTTATATTTTTTCCAATTTTCATTACTCTTACACAAATACCACACTTTAGAACACTCCCTTTTAACCTTAACCTTATCTTGTATGTTTGCATCCTACCACCAAGATTCTTTATCCCTAGGTCTAAAGCTTTTTAATTCATTAAGTATCTTTTTTGCTACCTTTCTAATCTTTTTAGCCATCTCATCCTACAAATTGTTTACACTTCCTTGTTCTTTCTAAGATCCTTCCTCTAAAATCTTTCTCTGTAAACTCTTTTCTTTATCCCTCTTCAATTGCCACTATTTAATCCTTGACACCCTATCTTGTCTTTTACTCTTTACTCTCCTCATAACTTGAACGTCCATAACTAAAACTCTATGCCAAGTAGTCAAGCTCTCTCCAAGTATAACTTTACAGTCTATGTAAAGTTTTCTATCTGATTTTCTTATAAGAAAGAAATTAATTTGAGAACATGCCCTTCCACTTTTATATGTGATAAGATGCTTCTCACACTTT
This sequence comes from Erythrophleum ivorense, assembly GCA_026724425.1. NCBI lineage: Eukaryota > Viridiplantae > Streptophyta > Magnoliopsida > Fabales > Fabaceae > Erythrophleum > Erythrophleum ivorense. The sequence continues at coordinate 7,259,093 of JAIUCV010000001.1, read as the reverse complement.
CTAAAACAAGTGTTAGCTACTGTTAAATCGAACGTTAATGAAAAGTTTAGAATAGTTTTATTCTTTGCATTTACTTCCCCTAAGTCATATCCTTCATGTGTACCTTCGTAACCTCTAGATATACTTCCCACATGACCATCAAGATTCTCTCATAAAAAAATGTTTTTCTTCTAATGGTATTTCCTGAACTAAACATTTTAAATTTTTCCAAAACTTTACCAAATCAAAAACAAAATTGTATTTAATTTCTATGTTGTTCTTATCTAATATGGAATAGGATTTGCAGTTTACAAGGGGAGTAAACTCAATTCAAGCGATATTAATATGATGATTTATGTAACAATTTAAATAAAAATTATCACATCGTAAAAAAAAAGGTAATAAAACAAATCACAGATATTAAATGACATGCTTTGAATGATGGAGAAAAAAAACTATAATGTATTCTTCTTAACTAATCATCTTTATTCTTCATTTTATGGGTGTTTCATATAAAGTCAATTACTAGTACTACCTTATATTCTACATGGTGTGATAAGTAAGCTTCATCTATATCTATGAGTAAGACAAATGAACTAAAATTTAGATCAAAGGAGAATCCCATCTGAAAAATGAGTCAATGTTTAGCATAATGTTGTTTGTGACTTTGTGCAATGGTACTGCAGGACATGATTAGATTCGATCTGGTTGTGAGATCGCACTGATAGTAGTCGTCTTTCAGTCTATATAAAGCCACTAATTAATGATCTTGGTTTCTCATAAGGTAATGAGATAATATCATTTACATTCAAAGCCTTGATTTGTCAAATATGAATATGGCATATGTTTCCAAGTTACATCATGAAAGGCTTATTGTGGGCCTAGTTCCACTCTGGTGGAGCCTTTCATGAAAGTTAAGAAGCTTTTGAAGTAATTAATTGGGGAATTTACTTATGATTTAGGTCAATAAGTATTGATACATGTTTGCATCTTTAATTAGCTTCTTAAAATTTTTTTATACAAAAGAAACTTCACTTTAATCTTGATTTTAATAGTATTATCAAAATATTTAAATTATTGTGTCTTGTAAGAATAAGTTTAATTTTTCCATATCAAATATCAGCTCTACAATAAATTATGTAATTGCCAATAATGACTTATTAGTAACACACCTTTGCTGGTAAATGTTAATAATTACTAATGACCTTTGAGTTTTGTGCTAAATGTTGTTTTTGTTGTTGCTATTAGAAAGAATGGGGGCAATAGCATATCTCTTCATTTCTTTATATTTGTATATCTCTTGAAGTCTATATATCTCTTTATTTTTGTTTCTCCTATCATTGTGGGAAACATTTACAGGATAAAAATCCATAAATAAGCCATTATTTTAGGTAGAAAACTCAACATTGCAGTATGTTTCCTGTAACAACCTTGCTTTTAGGGTGCCACTAAACCTCTTACTTATGTTGCAGAATGATGCAGAAAATTTTGAATCATAAAAAGTTTTTTAATTAATTAAATGTGTAAATGTTAGAACTATGCCAATAGACATCCAATTTTCCTTACACCATGGCATAAGTTTACATGTGTAAATAAATTACAAGGTCACTAGACAATATAAATTTTTGAATATGATTAAACATCAACTGATTCTTTTTACAAACCAACTACGAAAATAGGTACCTCTATATATCTCCATTGTGCTACTTTCTATCTACTAGCTAGTTAGTCTACCATATGCTTCAAATAGCAAAAGCTTGATCTTTATCTCAACATATTACCAAGTGTAATGAGAATTGACATTTTCAATAAGTTTTGACAACTAGTAATGGTTCAATTGTCATGGGTGCAAAAAATATTTTCTTTCTCTTCTCTTATCTATAGCATATAAGGGTAATAAACACATTGCAATATAACAATATAGATAGGAGATTATACATATAGGAACGTCAAATCATATGAAACACAAATGTTCACATTCATTCCAAATTATATTTGGCCCTCTCAATAAAATTATCTTTGCATATGAACTACCATGTTCCAGATTATATTCACATGTCACTGTCTATGGCATGATTATTATAGTTTATGATATATTCACATATCACATATGAGCTTGTTGTTATGCATATGTTTACTTTATGATGATACCATTTACCATGTGCAAATATTACTTTTAAACATTACACAACAAGCTCTGTTACATACTTTCTAAGTACCACATAACTTGAAACATGTTGGCATGCTTCCTCATTGCCTTTAGAAGGGCTTACCATTGTTCATCTAAATAGTACTCCAAAAGTACATTATTATAACATATCATTGTGCATGCCTTTTCTAAGGAAACCCAAATGATTCTTCCTTGAATGTGCTAGTCATAGTGAAGACTGTTTCCTAGATACTGTACCAAGCATCCCATATCATTTGAGATAAACTAGGTTTTTGAAATCATAAGTAACCCATTGAGCATCCTATATCACTTGGTGTGAGGCCTAGGTTTTTGGCGCCATCAAGGAAAAAGACTATTCTCCTTAGACTATATGATCATAGGAAACCTTTCATTAACTGGGGTAAACATATCAAGGTCATTCTCTATTGTGCATCCATAAACCTTTTAACCTAAACTTAAACCTGAACTTGAAGTCACCTGAAGGTCTCCTAACCTTTAGTAATCCCCTTATCATAACTTTGTCCTTGGAAGAATTAGGACTAACTTGCAAGGGACTTTGGCCCACCTTTGTTCACACATGATCATATTCTTTCCTTTCCCTAACAAAAAAATCTATCCTCATTGTCTAGTCAATTCATATCAGGATTTCATCCTCTGAGAATTCTGTCTTTCGGAGACTTACTATAAGGATTGGGAATTCATAGAATCCCATCTCCACAGACCATATCTTATTAGGAGTTTATTCCCCTAATAGCCTTATTTTCATCTTAAGAATGCTTTACTTGCAAAAACTCTTATCATATGCATGCTCATGCTAGATATTTTGTAGTTTGACACATCAACATCCATATGTAGCAATATACATTAATATACATGCATATATCAAGGCCATGTATAATCATCATATCATTTAGTTAATCCTCATATATATAGAATCATTATCTTAATTAAATCATATTCTGGGTTATCCAGGTCATGCTTCATGGTCATCCTAATTATGTTGTAAAACATACTAAATAACATAACTTTAACAAAGTAAATCATAATTCTTATATGGCAAGGTTCAATCAAACCATATATAATTTAATCATAAATCAAGATCTCATATGAAGGTAATTGAATCATGTCAATGGTATAAAATATGCATGTTTCTTAATAGGAAGAATTATTGGTTGTCTATACTAATGCTAATGGATTCCTTTATCCTTCTTATCATACCTTTCAGTGTCATAGATCTTTTAGTTAGGTCCATCTCATGATACTTCAAAGCTAAGTTCATCTATGGGAAGAGTTTGCAGTTAAGTCATCCATGTATAAAACTTAAGTTCATAGTTTTACAATATCACTATCATCTATACATGGGAATAGTTCCTAGTCTAATCTTCCATACATGGGGCTTAAACATATGTTCCTTATATAGGGTCTTAAGAGAAGAATTAGTTTTTAATAACTTTTAGAGTTCCCAAAGGAATTCAATAAGGCAACCATATATGTGAGTACACTAAAATTCATGTCACACTAATATCAAATGCATGTTTATCAATCTTTCATGCATCAATTTCATTTAGATATAAAATAGCACAACATGCCATAAAGCATTTTATGTACAGATTTCATAAGGCAATCTTACAAATATTAGATCATAAACATACAAATCCATAAATCATATGGCTCCAATTAAGGACCTTAAACTAACCATTTTATATTTATTTAATTGTTTCTTAACCATCTCTATACTAACTCTTATCATATGTTGTCATAATTATTCAAAACATGTAAGAAAAATTGCATACAAACCCTTAAAGAAGGGTGGCGTTGTGGCCTAGACCTTTGGCACCTAGCTTGCATCATATTTTAGGCTATCTAGAAGTTCTAGATAGAATGAGGTGTGCTACGACATGAGTTAAGCAAAACATGCTCTATTTCGTGTCTCAAACCTCCAACTAACTTCCGACTTGCATCATTTTTTGTACAAACCTCCAAAATTCACCAAATTTGACATAGAAAATTATTTATATGTTAAATAAGTGCAAGAAAAACCTAGGAGTGAAAAGGATTTTTAGCATCTTAACTCTTCAATTTTGCAAAACTACCTAGAAAGGCCTAAATTAGAGATAGATGCACTTTAGTATTCAGTTGAGCGACTAAACGAGCTCAAGATTTGCAAAACTTGGCATACTAGTTCTCTTAAAATTTTAGATCATTTAGAGTCCATTTGCCCTCTAACATTCAGACCTAAGTTTGTTGTTTGGTTTTTTTTCTTTACCAAATTTGAACCCATTTTGTTAGCTGGTTAGTTTATAACATTTTTGTTGCCATTCTTACCTATATATGCACTCACTGGGATTGCAAAATAACCATAAACAAGGCATACAAGCCTTTGGATGAAATTCCATAGTTATAGGTCCCGTTGAAAATTTTTGTACAAAATTTGTGTATTAGGTTGTTTGTTTGTTTCTTATGGGTTTCTTACCATTTTCAGAACATAAACAACACAACAAGAGCTCTATAAACATTCACTAGATACAAGAAAAGCAAGATGAAGAGTTCTACTCCTCTCCATTGATAAGAAGAATGAAAGAGAAGAAAGAAAGCATAGTAGGTGATCTTACCTTTTTTTTTCTTATCTCATAGCTCTTCTTGCCTCAGGTCCTCTTCTTCCTTCCTCATGGTCTCCCTTTGTGTCTAACACAAACTCTCTTTGTTCTTGGACTCCCTTTCTCTTAGTTTCTCTAACTGTCTCTCTCTCTCTCTCTCTCTTTGCTTCTCTTTTTCTCTCATTTATATATGCAATTTTTTTGAGAAGGACAGAGTTATGTAAAGAAGGGAGGGACGACTTGGCTTCTTAAGGAAGCCGCTTCTTTTTCCTAATGTTTTTCTACTCTAGCAAATGAAGAAGCATGTAAAAAATGCTTGGTATTGACCAAGTTTTAGCCTGATTTTTGGGGAACAATGTTATGACTCGTTGCATACTTTGGTTATGAAAGTTGTTCTGATTGTCAAAACAATCATTTTCCTAGAGTTATTCCTAACTCCACCATTTTTAATTTGGGGAAAATCATATTTTGGCATTGGAAAAATTATATTTTAGTCCCAACCAAAATTTGTAAACCTTTCAACTTTCACTAATTATATTTTGACCCTAAATTTTATATAAGTATTTTTATTTTTCAAATAATTTTCTAAAATTTTTAGGCCTTTAAAGGTCCAATAAATTTCTAAAAATTCATTTCCCAAGTTTTTATTCCTTAATTATTTATTATTTGATAATTAGCAATTAATCCCCATAAATTCCAAATAAATTTTTAATAATCCATAAAAATTCTCAGAAATTTTCTAAAAATTTGTGGTAGTCCAAATAAAATTCTAAAGTGTATTGAAACTCATAATTTACCTAAATTTCCAAGATTCTAATAGCAATTCATATTAATAATTTCTAACAATTATATTAGCCTTAATTAATTATTTAGGAAACTTGGACATATTACATTTCCTCTTATCTCTATCTTTGTTTGCCACAAAAACTTCTCCTTCTGTTCTTAGAAAAAGAGATTCATGCTATGTATATGGCTTGTTTTATCATATGACTTTTACTGATATTACTAATTCTTATTCATCAATGCAAAAGGAGAAAGAAACAGAAAAAACATTTGTTCAAGATAATTTACTCAATTGTTGTGTTCTATTTCTTTTTCTTCCCTCTATCAAGTGTATGCCGGAGAGCCACGCATAAGGTTTGCTGAATATATTGCATTCCATGTCACTCTCTTTATTGCAAGAAATGGAATCTACGTGAGCTAATTAACATTATGTTAGATTATGTAATTTAATATATTATTGTTTTATTTCAGAGCTGCTGAATCCTCCATATATATATATATATGTTCCAACTTTCAGATAAGACATATATCATAAATAGAAATGTGTATCAACAAAAGGTTATTATTAACAAAAATCAAGTTGACAACTCTGTAAGATAAATTCTTTATCAATTAAGAGCACAAACAACCTTAGCATAGACAAAATAAGAGCTGAGAGGCAAGACAACTGATAGAGAGAAAACCTTGACCTTACAAATCAGACTAAAAATAAAGAGATAGTACAAATAAAGGAAGGACTAATGAATCAAGTAATCATTATTACTTTATTAGTAGAAGCACTACAATTTTAACCTCATACGAAAAGTTGAAGAGACATGGATTATCTTAAAATTTACTGAAAGTATGGTAGATCATTGATGCTGACTAGAGTTAATCATAGATGCAATCCTTAACCTTTGGCATAATTAAAGGGCCTTGCAAATGGCACCAACATACTCAAAGGGAATAAGCTTTTGAAAAAGAAAGGAAAGATGTCAAACTAAATTTGATTCACGAAGCTTTCTCAGTTAATTTAGATTCCCATTATTAATATCCCGTCTTTGGTGTAGGCCAATTCAAGATAAATTTGATATTTATAGTTTTCAAAAGATTGTAACCAGTTTAGCTTTTTGTTTTTTAATAAATTAAGCTGTCAATGCTTGGAATCTTCTTTAAATTATTTTCATATAAACATGTGCTCCTACGATGATTCTATGTTTTTCTTTTAAAAAAATTATTTAGTGAAATGTTACTTATAAATTTGATTGTTCAATTACTAAAATTTAAAATATGTATAAGAAAAAGCTTTAATAAAAGAAATCACAGATATTGAGTAAATGCTTTAAAGCATCTTTAAATTCTTGCTTTCAATGTGTATTTCACCGAAAAGTCAACTACTTCATTTATATCGACGACAAAGACAAATCATGAAGTAAAATTCAGATTGGAGGAGAATCGAATCTAGAAAATGAGTCTTTGTGTGGTGTTGCAGAAAATGAGATTCGATCTGCTTGTGAGATCAAGCACTGATAGTCTCTATATAAAGCTATTAATAGTCTTAGTTTCTCATAAGGCAATGAATGAGATAACATATTAACAATCAAACTCTTCGTCAAATATGAATGGGAGAGGTTTCTAAGTCTCATCACAGGCTTCCAATATTGTGGTTACAATATTGGCAGCCCCACAATATTGGAAGACTGTTATGAAACTTGAGAAGCTTATTATGAAGTAATTTGAGAGCTTATACTTCTGGTTCAGATCTATGAGTATAGTATGTATTTATATCTTCACGCAATGAGTTTTGGTACGTATTTATATCTTCACACTCGTCAATTGATGATTATTATATGAGAAAATGCACTTACTCATCTTGGTTTTTGCCTTCAATTTTAATATCTTCATAATCTATACAAAGTTGTGCGTAATTGACTATCCGATTTATTAACCCTATTTCAATAAACCCTTGACACCCAGATTGGACTGTAAATCTGACTAACTTTAGTTATGTGAAATAACTAATATACTCTTTCCATGGTTAATTTAATAGACATTTTGTCCTTATCTTTATCTTCTCCACCAACTTTGCCCTCCTCTGTCTGCAAATTTTCTATGGCCATGCATCCCAAGCTTGGGAATGACAAGAAGTTATGGAATGGAGCTCTTATTCTTCTTCCGCTTCCTTTGTCATTCCAAAGCTTGGGTTGCTATGACCATGAAGAATTTATAGACGAAAGATGAGGGGGTTGATGGGAATGACGAAGATGAGAGCAAAATGGCCATTCAACACTAGAAAGAGATCGTTTGAAATTTCATATATCAAAAGTTGATTTAATATCTAATTTAAACAATAAGGAAATTATTGCAATGAAACTAATAAGTCAATGAGTCTAGTACAATATTTTATAGATTAGAGATAATAATAATTGAAAACAAAGATCATGTTAATAAATAGTTTATTATTTTATATATTAGTAGAACCACTGCAAATTTAATCTCGTACGAAAGGTTGAAGGCTCATGGATTAATCTCTCAAAATTCACTGAAAGTATAGTAGATAATATTCTATTTGACATGTGAAGCATGAAGTGTATCTCCTTATTTAGGGTGGGTATAGATTAATCATTGATGCATTAATCCTTAACGTTCGGCCTACTTGAAGGGCAATGTAAATTTGGATGGCGCTACTATACTCGAAGCTAATCAAAGCCCTTCACCAACCAAAAACCAGAAAAAAACAAAAAACTAAAACTAAAAAAAAAAGAAATATCCAAACTAGATTTACACTGAGCCTTTTCAGGATTTCAGGAATTCAATTTTGGTACTCAAATGGGTATTATTGCTATTAATATATATATATATATAGAGAGAGAGAGAGAGAGAGAGAGAGAGAGAGAGAGTTATCTAATTATAAATTCAATGTAATGCTGAATTGCAAAAAATTTAAGTATCCATTTGTTTTATTTATATATTTATTTTTGGGTTATCCATGTCTTTTATTTTTATGAATAAGCATAAAGACAAATACTTATATATTTATTTAAATTCTTCTCCAATAATTAAACCATAAGCAAGAATATGAAGATTTAGGATTCAAGTTGATGAATTTTGAGCCTTTGGTTCATAAATTAAACCTTTAATTCCCAAATAAATTTTAATTGATTTTTTGCTTGGTCTATATATAATTAAAAAAAAAATTCTTCTATCAAATCCTTTCAATTTGGTCCTTGTAATGTCAATGACCTCTCATGATGCCTTCCGAATCAGACATATCCTAGTACTACATTTCTCCTAAATTTATGTGTTTTTTCTCTTCTCCACATTTTCCCCTGGAGTTTCAACTAATTTATAATTTAGTCTTTACAGTTTAAGTCTTCACAATTGAGTTTCTAAAAGCTTCCAATTATCTTTTGATTTTGTCACTATTCCCTACTGTCATCATTCATTATGACTTTTTAAAAAAAAATTAAAGAGAAGAGGTATAGGAGCTTGTAAAAAAGGAGAAAGTGTTGGAATAGTTTGAGAAAAAAAACTAAAGGGACAAAGTCCCACATTGAAAAGAAACAACAACCCATAAGCCTATATAAGAAGGGAGATATAACACATGTCATATAGTACTTTGAAGGATGAAGTGGATTTAAATATTAATTATATAATTAATATTTAAACACTTAGATTATTCTTTAATCTAATGGTGTGTATTTGGTCAAATTGTTTTTAATAATAATAATTTTAAAAAATCAATTTCAATTTAATTTATATTTAATGTATATACATTTTTATCTTTAAAAAAATTGATTTCGATTTAATTGCCAACGTTTAGAAATTGATTATTCTTTAATCATAATTAAAAGTTCGGTTTCATACTCCCTAAATACAAAGGAGGTAGACCAGAAAAGCAAATATACAGAACATTATATCTCTCTTCTAAAAATACTCTCTATTTTCGTTCTGCAAGAAAGGAGATATCTGTAGTTGTTGATAGAGATCTCTGGTGCTTAGGATAAATCCTAGGGTGATTCGCTGAAGCCCAGTAGCAAACTAGTGGGGGCGAATAACACCTTAAGGATAGTGTATTGTCACACGTTTCTGAGCACTAACCAATCCATCTTCTACTAACGAATTTCAACAGAAAGAAACTACACACAGTGGGGAAGACAAGTCCCTATACAATCAGAAAGAAAAGTTAAACTAAAGTGCGGAAGAACCAATAATATAACCCAAAGAGAAATTCAAGTTGGAATTGGCCAAGAAGTGACACATTTATTTCCTAACAAAATTCTCTTGTATGATGCTACCTAGGCTTTTTTTTTCCACATTATGACAATGTTAGAACCACGTGGAATGACTTTCAATTCCTAATTTTCAGCAATTGTGGCTGAGCTGGAGAACTCTATCTGGCCAAACTCCCATATAAATGCTTTGGTGAAAATAAACGATCGTTAACCAGACAAAGTTAAGCCACATGCATGTTACGTATAAGTAATTTTTCAGCTAATTCAACCTGAGCTCGATGATGTTATGACGGAAGCTAAACAAGAAGAAAGTATAAGGATTTACTTGTTAAAAAAATATATATAACTGCTAAAAGTATGATTTTACCAAATTTTAATTAAAGATATAGAAAATTTTAAATATTTCATATTGCAGAATTCACATAATAATTTTCAAAAGTTTTCCCACGATATTTTACAAATTTTTACAAATATACATATAATTTTTTAAAAGTTAAAAAAAAAACTTAATGTGTCTAATAATTTAAAGCAGACATTGCAATTACCCAAATGATTTTTGCATCCAACGCAAATTCTCCTGACGTTAAAAAAAAATTGCAATCAATCCCTTCATCTATTAGCTGCAATACAATAAGCCGCTTACTATCCAATTTTAGAAATTTTTATTATATAAAATTAATAAAATATCCTTTTTATCATTTAATACTTCTTTTGTCATTTTCTTTCATCTTCTCCAATCAACTTAATCATCCATGGGTGGAATCAAAGTGGGTGATTGTAATTTTTCTTTGCTTAAAATACATTATATCTTATATAATTATATAAAAAATGTGATACACGACTTTCCTGAAATGTCGGTGCTTCATACATTTGTGATGGGTGGAGTCATGGGGGTGGGATGGGAATTGATTTTGCAAATTGCAAAGAATACAACAACCTTGCACAGTTGCGAACATGGTAGTTCTTACTTTTCACTGTTTTATTATTATTATTATTATTATTATTATTATTTATAGGCTAAATTTCTGTGTACCTACTGACTGGACCAAACAAATCTTAAACATGAAAATTTAATATCATTCATAGTCAAGCTAATATATATAAATGTGTTATATATATATATATATATATTCTCAGTCATTCATTCATTATTTGTTAATTGCAGAGAATAAAACACGCAAAAGACACCATGCATCTTTATATTTGGTTACATTCTAATACAGAGAAAGCAACAACAATCCACTTGGATGAATTAAGCTGAGTTGTAAGTAACTCTGAAAAAGGAAGATTCTTGAGCAATATTGAAATTCAATATTCTTAATATTTTAGTAAGTATTATATATATATGTGTGTGTGTGTGTGTGTGTGTGTGTGTGTGAGTCTAAAGGTAATCTAAGAAGGAAGAGTTGATTTGGATTTTAAAGGATTGTTTGTTGTTGAAATTTTCTAATTTCTTTTGAGATTGTCATTTTCCTAATTAATAGATTCCTACTCATTTAAAAGATGCATTAAACAAAAACTTTAGGGAAGAGAGAAAGTATATAACCAATTTATCTTACTTCGGACCAAAATGTCATACGTCTAATCTCCAAGCACATAACAAGATACTTTTATTAATTATGGGCAATCACCAAGAATACAAAGCAACCCTACAACATAGGCATAGCTTCAAGCTTTTGCCACCTATCTTGAGATAACCTTACAAGGGTCATCACCTAGCTTTTATAGCTTTTCTTGACTCCACCAAATATTTGCACTCTAAAAAGGTTTTTTCAAGCTTCCTAAACACTTTAAATACATGACAATCTTATAAGTTCAACCCTCTAGTATTTTTAGCCTTTCTCACACTAGAAACCTAGAATAAAAGAAGGAGACAGGTTAAGCACGCAAACTATAAGAGTTTTCTCTAATACAATGCTAACTCACACATAGGAATAACATGTTAAAGCACAACAAATGATGATATGCATTCAGCATTCTTTTTCTCTCTTCTTATCTTTCATCTTCAAATGATCTTCTTTAAATACTTAAATTCAACAAATGGCCAGTAGATAGTATCTTTCTTTAAATGTGTAGATATGCTCCAATGTTTAGGAATCTTTTTCTTCAATGCTTCTAATCAATCAGTGATAGCATCAACAATTTCTTCCTAAAATAAGTAACTTTAATGTGCAAATTGTTGACTTCATTGAGTGTATACATTCCATAAGCTAGAGGACATGAATAATCCTTCATTAATGCAACTTCATCTCTGCTTCCTTCAAATAGTAAGTTTTCTTATTCTATTTCTTTAAATCTCAAGCTTGCCTCTTCCATTCCTTAGTCAATAATATCTCACTAGAAGTATGTGAATCATATATTAGTACGATTTAATTATCATCAATGTGTCTTACATTAAAAGCTTTTCAAAATAGAGTCAATAAAAATATTTCAATAAAAAATGAATCTTTTTTAAAACTTTACTAAATTCTTTCCTTGTAAAACAAATCACATAACAATCTTGTTTTAAATAATTAAAACACTTCTTATCACATGCAACAAGATTTGATCCAACAACCAACTTTGGCCCAAAAAATAATATTTTTCAAGAATTATAGTTTTGGCCTAAGTAAATCATTTTCCATAAATCACATCATTCAAAATGTTTGACATAATTAAAACCAAAAGGCCTTTGATCCAACAATGGCAAGCCTCATTTATATTTAAAACAAAGACATGTCATGAACTAAAATTCAAATTGAAGGATGAGAATCAAATAAGGAAAATGAGTCTTTGTGTGGTGATGCAAAAAATGAGATTTCATTTGTTTGGGAGATCAAGGACTGATAGTCTTTATAAAAAGCCACAAATAGTCTTGGTTTCTCATAATTAACTCATAATGCAATGAATAAGAAAACATATTAATACTTAAAATCTTTGTCAAATATGTATGCTAGAGGTTTCCATGTCTCATCACAAGCATCCAATATTGTGGTGTCCCACAATATTCAAAGCTTGTTATGAAATTGAGAAGCTTATTACAAAGCAATTTTCAATTCTCTACATCGGGAAAGAAGGAGCATGAGGTGCTATTATAGGAAATGTAGCACTCTACTATTTCAATCATAGTTGTCCACCTTATAGGACCATTCACACTATGCCATGTCTCCCACTCAATCACAATCGTTCAACATGCACAATCATAACCTTCCATTCAAACCCCGCAAAGCTATGCATTTCAAAGCACCTTAACTCCCCCTAATACACGTTGTCTTCTTCATCCTCTCTTCATTTATCTTTGAAATAGTCTACTATGTCGATGGACTGAGTTGGTGGTCCAAGGTTGAGGTCTAAGGTGGTGGGTGTAATATTTTTAGTTAAGAAATGAATATGATGGGATGAAAATCATAGATCTAAACTCCAATGCTATAATTCCTTCATGTCCTTTGAGACATGGGACTTTAATAAGTTTAATAAGATTATCCATTGTCAATCTCTACATACTAGCTAATGCATTTCTTTGTATACTATTTTGATTCCTTTCAATATTTGACATTGCATTAGAAGCATAAGGATATTCCAACCATTAATTATTTTGACAAATATTAAACAATATGCAATATACAAACATAACCTACAAATATCACATGAATGGGAATAAAATGCAATAAACCCATGCTTTCACCCACAAGCTACAAACAAAACCAACTTTGAGTTAGATGCTGATGGCAAAAAGACTAAAAAAACATAGGCTTGATTTTCCTTTTTTCCTGCACCAGTGGAATAGTGAGAGAGGATGAAGAAGACAATGTGTATATGGTGAGTTAGAGTGCTTCAAAACATAAAGCTTTAGGGGTTTGAATGGAAGGTTGTGATTGCACATGTTGAATGACTACAATTGAATGGGAGATGTGGAATGTTATTGATGGTCTGATGAGGTGAACGACTACGGTTGAAATAGCAAAATGTTATGTTTCTTATAAGTCCCTAAATTATCATGCTTTTCTTATTATTTTAAGGAACTTATCATATAAATATTGAATTTATTTTATGTGTTTGGTATATAAAATGAATATATTTTAGCTAAGTTAATATTTAGTAAGTTTTGGTTTAATTTCTTTTGTTTTGAGTTAATTTTTGTTTTAGTTAAGTATAAGTTTTGTTTTGTGTTTTTATTTATATTTTTAGGTTGTTAAATTATTTAATCTTTGTTAATAGATTATAAATAGTAATTAGATGAATTTTATGTTTTTGTAGAGTTAAAAATACAAAGAAATACATTTAGAAGTTTTAGAATGCAAAGTAGAAAAAGCTGAAAAGATTTGTTGAAAAAGGGGCTAAAAAGAGAAAAAAAAAATATGGCACTCAAAAACATTATTAAAAAAAATACAGCACTGCGGTAACAAATTTAAATGCCATGGCACCCAATCATACAACTAAACATGCTAAGGCATAAAAATTTTGTGCTATAGCACTCTTAACTATTGGAGAAAAAATTCAGCCAAAAATACAAAATGTACCATTTTCAACTATGTTTTCTTAGGGTTTTAAGAAGGGAAATGTCACAACTAGTGTTTTCCAAACCCTTACACATCAAATTAAGGATTGATAACCATGATAATGAGGGACTAGAAGTTCAGATAAGATAAAAGAAAAAAAAGAAAAAATAGCAAAAATGGAGTTGAAGCATCTAAATGAAGTAAATTGATGTATCAGTGGTAAAACTGTAACTTTAAGCAAAATTTTAAAAACTCAATAAAAAAAGTTTTAAATGGCAAAATTAAATTCATTAGGACTTTTAGAGGTCTCAAAAATGATAAGGACCATCAGAGTGGTTAAAACCTTAACAGTGTACGGTTTATAGCATTGATTGATTAAAACTTTGACCAAACTTTTTTGGATTGTTTGAAATCCCAAAAATTTCAAAATAAATGCTTTCAATATAGTAAAGAGCCTAAATTTTCATATGGAAAAGATTATTTTTAAAAAGGATACAAAAGGAACCAAAACAGAGGAAATTATGCAAAGGGACGTCATCAGTATTTTAAAATTTGTTATAAAAATCTTCCTTTCCTCTTTGTATGTCACGCCACCTCTTTTTCCTCCTATAATCAACATTTATAGCCTTTTGAACTAAATGAATATGGCATGAAAATAAGAAGAGAGAGAAGGGGGGGAAAGCCAACAAAGGTAAGGAAACATGTCTAATTTCATGCTATGTTAGTTAGAAACTTTCTTCTCTTCAAGATCTTTCTAATGGTGGTTTTAGCATTTTGAAAGGATGAAGTTTGTGGTTAACCTCATAAGGAAAAGAAGAGATTTAAGGAAACCAAGTTTACCATAAGAATCACCATTGGAAGTGCTTTTAAATAAGGTATGATTTATATTATAAAATTTGTTATTCCCTTGGATTCCTCTTCTTCATCAATTTGGACAAGACATAGAAAACCTAAAAGAAGTTTGAATTTGACTAAAACTTGATAGAAATCAATTAAAAAGCTATAAAAACTAAATCATTCCACCTAAGGTTTCAATTACACCATGGAAGTCTTAGAACCCTAGAAAGATATTTTGAATCATCTAAGACCAAATTTGAACTAGAAAAGAGCCAAGAATACTCTATATGTATCAAGTTCCCTAGGAGAATTGACAAAATTCTCTTAGGCCACACTAGGAATGTGTCTAGGCCAAGTATTAGAAGTGGTGCCTAGAAAGAGTTTTTATGAGTTCTATGGTTTTAAAAGGTCTAGATATAAGCAACATACACTAATGGAACCATTAGAATGAATTTAGGAGTCCTAATTTAAAAGTTGAAATTTTAAGGTTCATAGGGATCTAGAAAAGCAACTTGGTCTTAGGCTTATGTTAGCTTGCATATGATGGAGGCTTGTTTTAACTTGCATATGATGGCCCTAAAAAATTTCATTAAAGTCATTGGCTCATATCAAGTGAGAATTTGGAGCTTAGAAATTGAATTATAAGAGTTGCCCTTTAAGGAACCTAAGATGGTTCAAAGTTACATTTCAAGTTGTAAAAAGTTTATAAGATAGTAAAATGAACTAGAATGAGTCCTAATGAATTGCTTGCATTTAAATTGATGTATTTAGACTAAGCTCAAGCAACTCCCTTCTCATGTATGTGTAAATTCGAAGAAAAGCAAGATGTAAAAGAGGAAAATCAAGTGGTTAATGGTGCATTAGAATTCTTACCTTCACAAGATAGTTATCTCTCCTTATCTTGCATGCATTTGAATCTTTGAATGAGTTGAAATGCTTATATACTTGATTGTTTGATGATTTTATGAGTTATGACTTGAATTGGCTTTTATTATGAGTTTTGTGCATATATAATGTTATGTTTTGGCTCTTAGCTCCTATAGCGGGGAATTGAGCGTAGTCGCTCTTCCTTAGCCTAAAGTTGAGCTTAGTTGAACTTAGCAAGTATGTTTTTATGCTATGGCTAAATAAGAGTTAAAGTTTCATGTTAATTCTCATGTTTAAGTTACTTGAGGCACTTAGCCTCCGAGCATGTATTTATTCATTTGCATTTATTATGTGCATAGATATGGATTGAGATTTACTATTAAGATTCTCTCAAGAATCTCACTTCATTTATCTCCCACTAACAATGACAGATTTCTGAAGTAAGGAGATGGAAAAAACCAAGAAGAAGTAGAGCTTTAAGATAGCTATGAGAAAGCCTTAATGCCTATATGACAATGATCTATCTTTAAGATAAATTACTAGTGAATCATGCCTTATATTGTAAGGCATTATGATGTATAAATGTGAGATGATGAATACATGTTACATAAATGCAAAAAGCTTGTAATTGGCACATGTTTTACTATTTGAATGATATAAGATACTTTGATATATACTATAGGTCCAAATGAGTTGCATATATTATGCATCTATGTTGATATGAAATGGTAACTTGTGTATAAGCTTGAGAATATAAATATATGCCATTTTGATGCATAGTATAGCCATTAGTACACATTTTCTCTATTATATTCTATTAAGTGGCATATGCATAAGTGTACGTAGGATGGTCAATTTTTATGTTAATTGTATTTCATGCAATGGATCTTATGGAAATGAAGGATGAATGGATTAGAACTTGTCCAAATCAAGTGATTGCAATTTAGAGGCCAAATGGACCATTTTAAAATCAAATTTTGGTCCAAATGATCTATAAATTGCACATCTACACTTGATAGCCCAAATGACTTAGTTTAAGGTTAAAATTTGGCAAGCACTTAGAGAATTTATAGAGTTTTTTAACAGGCTAAAGATGGTATTTTTTGGAACTCTATAGAATATTTGATGAATTTTTTAAATTGGCACAGAATTATGAAAATTATGCAGTACTGTTCATATTGTCATAGCCACAGATTTTTATGCTTTTTAAAGGTTAAATGGATTCATTTTCACTTGAAAGCTTTACAGCATAAAGTTCAGATTTTAAGTTTTCTATAGACACCTAATTTGAGTAAATCAGAGTTGTATAGTGAAAATTATGAATTTTTTTAAATTTAAGGCCCTATTATGTCTAAAGAGGACAAATTTGGTTATATGGCTCCTATATGCAAATGAAGCTTATGTCTTGGTTTAATGGATCAAAACAAATTTTTCTATGGTGGCCACGAGTGAAAAAGAAAAGGAATTCAAATTTTGACCCCTACAATTCCAGTTGGAATATGAAATAAGCTAAAATCATTGTCAAAAACTTAGCTATGGTTGTATTTTTGTTGCCATAAAAATGGAATAATATGATATTAGCTATATGATACCTTTTGGTTGATTCTAAACATTTTAGAGAGGAAAAGGAAAGGCTTGGAATTTCATTTGTCATGGGAAAAACTTGGGTTTGAGGAAGATTTATCGGTCAAATCAGTTTTTTTCTACTTCTTTTGCTTTTTCTTGTATTTCTTTACCTACTTAGTTTATGCTCCATTCTTATTGTTGTTTATTCTTAAATTTATGAGCTAAACTAGTTGAATTGAAATTATGATAAACTATAGCTTGTAATATGTTGTGATTAGCCTATTTATTTGCAATTAATGATGTGATTTATTTACTCAATCCTTGTGTTTCATGCTTCTATGTGTGTGAAAATCATTAAATGATTTGGATAGCCCAAATGAACTTGGAAAAGGGATGTTAAGATTAGACCATAGATTAGGTAGCATAAGTTTATGAAACTTGCAATGTTGAGTGGATTGATTCACTTGTAAGATAGGAATATACTTTTCGCCCTCACATAACCATATTAAGACCTATTATTGATTACACCTATAAATCATTTGCATAAGGAATTATGGATTAGTTAAGGGAATGCCTATAGATAATTCAAAAGATGCTTATAGGTAAATTAAAATCATAAGTTATTAATGACATTAAAAGCAAGATGAAGAGAGGTAATTACTTTATATGAAATGCTAAGGGAGTAATAATTCCTAATCCTTTTGTTTTCCAATTTCACCCGGAATAGTATCTCTCCTTTATTTTGTTATTTTTATGTCTTTAATTTAGTTTAATTTCATATCACCTTCAATATTGGCTTGATTTAGATTAAGGTACACAATTGTAGTACTTAGCAATTGTTTTAGCAACAAATTTTCATAGGAATGATACTTTATTCATCACTGTATTACTTATACAATATGTATACTTGTATGTATACCATAGCGCAATAGTTTCCCACAGCAACACCTCCTACTTCTTTTTCCCCAATGTAAGGAATCAAGATGCTAATATGAGAGCTTACTTCTGGTTTAGATTCATATCAATAAATATTATTCGTATATATTTATATCCTTATTAGCTATTTCAAGTTTTCTATAAGAACAAAAGTACTTCACCTTGACTTGATTATGATAGTATATTGTGGAAGTAAAAAATACTCTTTACACTCACTAATTAATGGTTATTAATATTTGGAGAAATAGCATTTACTCACCTTGTTTTTTCTCTTTCAATTGCAATATATTTTTAATATATAAAAAATTATAATTGATAACTTGATCTATTATTCATTTAGCAATATACCCCAACATTTAAATTGGATGATAAATCTAAATTTAACCATGTGAAATAATTAAAATACTATTTCTATAGTTTTATTACACATTTATGACAACTTTTACATTAATTTTAGTCATTAATTTTGTAGCACCCTAAAACCAGAATTGTGACAAGCATGAATATGAGATCAATCTTACATCATGAACTTAACAAAATGACTCAAAATTATACTTCCCTAGCATACCATCTATTAATCTTAGACCCTTAGTTACATAATTAACTCATTTCTTATAGAAATTTTGGGAAAATGTCCCCTAAAAAATAAGACATCCTAAAATCTCTAAAACAATAATAAACATCAGTAATACAATTAGGAGAGCTCCGCTGTCAAACTAATGCTTTATAAAAGCTGTAATAAGGTTGGGGATCCTACCCATAGGCTTTATGTAACTATAACTATATTACAAAAAATAAGTTATACAATTTCTACAAAATAAAAGTTACCCATGTGAAACAATATGGGGCTCGCCTAAAAGGAATGTCTAATCACCATTAAGTTGTTAGAAAAGACTCAAGCTTAACTCTACCATCTAAAAAACCAAATGTTTAATGAGTAAATAACATCTTATATTTTTAATAATGAATAATAAATTCCCACATATAAATAAATAGACAAATAGATAAGATAACTTACGTAACACCTTGTAAGGGCTTCTAAAACTTGAAACCATGCTTCATAATATCTATTAAATTAATTCATAAAGAAATTGAAGTATGAGGAAAGTATTGAATCATGAAAGTCACCAATTTGAAGTCAACATAAAAAAAAAACTTTTTGAAAACCTATTAAACTTTTAAAATACGTGTTTGAGAGTTTTTAAAACAAATTCTTTCAAAAACCTTTTCATTAGAAGGACTTGCCTTTCAAATGATATAGTCATTGTGAGTTGAAAGCTCACATAAAATAAGTCCATTATGAGTTGAAACCTCATGTAAAATAATTCCGTTGTGTGTCAAAACCTCACATAAAATAAATCCATCATGAGTTGAAAGCTCTTGTATAATACTAGCCAAGGCACACCAAGGGCTAACAAAACTACTGTTAGCAACCAAAATGTTTTTAAAATCATCCCCATTGGTTCCGTACGCGTATCAATAACTTAAAATTTTAAGTAATGTAATTTACTAAAAATGTTTCCTTGGTTGAACATAATAATCCATAATTTTTAAAGATCAAGAAGCATGATAGTTTACAAGATATAGATATGTAAATTATAAAAATATGCAATAAGAATGCATCTAGCGGGATGTTATTTACTCACCAACCAATAACACCTTAGTGATGCTCCCTGCCACTTCCTCAAAATATTTCTATCAGTAATGTCATTAGGGTTTCCTAAAGTTATCTACAATACCATTATTATCA
The DNA here is from genome assembly GCA_026724425.1 of Erythrophleum ivorense. Taxonomy (NCBI): domain Eukaryota; kingdom Viridiplantae; phylum Streptophyta; class Magnoliopsida; order Fabales; family Fabaceae; genus Erythrophleum; species Erythrophleum ivorense. The sequence goes on along the minus strand of JAIUCV010000001.1, from coordinate 7,238,916 downwards.
CAATTTGACTTACCAGTTCATTTAGAACTAACGTTACCCATACTAATTTCTAATTCATGTAAATTCCCAAGTACTTCCTAAGCCTTCAAGTGAACCAATTTTCCTAACAATTAACAAGGCCTTAAATTATTGAGCAAATTACAAGTCTTGGTAAAACCAACTAGGAAAGAATCTACTTAACAGGCTCCTAAATTTGAATTTTTTTCCTTTCTAATTAATTGTAACATCTGATCCCTCCATAAACGTGAGAAACACGATGTTCGGTGTAACGCCTGGTACGTTGTAAAAATCGAAATGGGCCGATTTGAAAAGCAAGTCCATTGAGATGAGTGATTCAAGGCCAAATAAAATTTGGATAAAATTTTAAATAATAGAAAATGAGGATTTGAGCCTTGAGTTACCCAAAACCCTGGGTCGAAGTGATTCAAAAAATTTGTTGAAAGGCCAGTGGTATTTTTATAAATAAGTACAATTTTGGAAAAACACCTAGGAGGGCTTTTTAAATGGAAATTTTGAGTTACCCAGGGTTCTCAGAGGCCCCAAAAACCATGGGAAGGCCCAAGACCGGTAAAGCCCCTCCAGTGTACTCTTTCCAATGTCAGTTGACTTGAACTTTGACTGGCTCGTTCGGGAAGATTTTAGCTCCGATTTGAGTGATTCCAAAGGCATTTTATTAAATTTGGAATCTAAATTTTAAGATAAAAAAGACAGTTCTTAAAAAGGAGCTAAAACAAAGCCAAATCAGAAATGCCACTATGGAAGGGCAAAAATGGAAACAAATTGCACAAAGGAAGCTTCCAAATCCCCTTTTTAATCCACGTTCAGCCCTTCCTCTCTAAACCGACTTTCTTCCAATCATTTTCAGAGAAAATTCTTAGCTCTTAGGTGCACAAAAGAGAGGGAATTTTGGAGGAAGAAAAGCCAAAGAAAGGGTGAGAAAGTATAAGGTTTTCATGCTCCTTCCTCTTAAAACTTCATCCTCCTCTTCTTGCTTCATCTTTCCATGGTTTTAATGCAATTTTTGGTGCTGATTTGGGTCCAGATCAGAGGAGGAAATTTTGAAATTTAAGGAGGAGAATGAGGGAAGAGGAAAGGCTCTTGAAGGAAGCTTGATTGCAAGGTATTTTCTCTCCCTTTGTTGCTTCTTTTTCTTCTTCTCCTCTTTCATGGTGGGATGTCTCAAATAGAACCATGAAGAGGGAAGAGTTTCTGTTTTATAATCCAAAATAATCCATCAAACTAAGCCATAGGAAGATAGATTATATCAAAGAAATACATGAAAAACTAGTAAAACTCAAGTTGAAAAAGTATAGGGTGCTTGAAAATAGTTTAAAATCTGGGTTGATTCAAGACTTCCCCATCATATATGAGTATTTGTTTGAGTTTCTAAAACTCCTATGGAGCTTCCCAAGTGCCCTATCCATTAAGGAAAAATCCCAAACTTCATAGGTCTTTAATGGAAATATAAATCGGTCAAAACCCATAGAGATAGCTATGGGGTATTTTAAATAGTTCTAAGCTTGATTTGGGACTTTATATGATAAAAGAAGATAGAAGAAACCCTTGAGAAAAATTTAAAAGTCTTAGGTTAGGAGATGAGGCAATAGCTTCCATAATGTAACCTTATGAAGCAACATGGACCTAGGTTTGTGAAAGTGAGGGTGTGATGGCTTTAAGGACCTTAAATGAGGTCAAGAGATCTAAATATAGCAAGAGAATGGAACCAAGAATGTTAATTATGGTAGTTGCTTCATTAGGTCCTTAATGGAACCATATGGTGACAAATAGAACAAAGTGTAGTCTTAAGAGTGTGTTGGATGTCATAACTTATTCCAAGAGTATAATTAAGTGTTGTTTATTATGAATAAGCCAAGGAAATCTAACCTCACCTCCTTGTGTTTGTCGAACCGAAAAGGAGAAGAAACAAGCAAAGTAAAGCTTGAATTTGCACCAAGGTAGCTCTCCACCTTTTTTTGTTACATTTTCTCGTTGCATATGTGTCATTGGGTGCTTGTGTGTATGTTTATATGTTTGATACATGCCACTTGATGCTATGTTGCTATTTTGGTACCAATATACTTTCTTGAATGTCTTTGAATGGTGGAGATGGCTCATAAGGGTGAAATAGTGCCAAAAATCCCTTAATGTGAGCAAGGAGATGCCAAAAGCCTCATGGCATGAGTGAGATAAGGCCAAAAGTCCCTGGGATGGGTGAGGCTAAGTCAAAAGTCCCAAAAACCGAAAGTGAGGTAATCCAAAAGTCCCTAGAGCTCATTCTTGTGTTTGACATGAGTTTGTGACACAAAAATATGAAAGATGAATGCTTCATAGATTGATTGATTGCATACTTGTACCTTTGACATGTTGTATGCCTTGAAAATGTACTTGAATAGGTGTATGAGCTATTGAGATTCAATGAATCCCACCCCCTCCTTTCTCTCATCTCATATGATCTAGGTAGAGTTATCCAAAGGATGGAAGCTAAAGAGCTTAAATCTCCATCTCTTGGCAAATCTTTCTATTGTTTATGTACTATGATGTCTAGAATGTCAAAGTAGATATGTAAATGTTATTTTTGAGTCATGACACTTTGAACAAGTGTAAAAATATGTAAAGTTAATGTATGTATCAAAAATGGAGTTTAATGAATAGAATTGCATATTTTGACCACTTGGAAGCCCCCTTGTGCATATATGTTTATGGAAGTGGCATGGTGAATTTGAGTTCCATGAGGGTTCAGACCTTATGAAGGACTTATTCATGCTATATTTATGCTTTCTAAGTTGCTCAAATGTGTGTGGAACGATGGATGGCTCATTTGAACCAAATTTGCCTCTTATTGGGACCAAAATTGTCATATTCTTGAGGTATAGCAAAATCTGAACAATTGACCTCTTCTTGACTTGAAATTTTGCATGAAAGTACATCTTGCCTAGAAATTTTTGTGAAGCTAAAGATTAGGTCATTTGGAGGTCTATGTAATTTTTTATGATTTTTCAAATTTGGTATCAAAATTTCATATTTGCACCAGTACTATTCATTTGGTCAGTTGTAAAATTGTGTCATCTGAGGGGTAAATGTAGCTCAATGGCTATAAAATTTTATAGACAAAAACTAGACATTCACAGTGACTTGTAGCAACTAGAAGCTCCTCATTTAGAGGTTTGAGCTAAGAAATATGAATTTTTAAATTTCTAGAATAGCAATAGTAGTACAGCACGACTTGAGTCACTGTTCCATTGAATTTCAATTGTTAAACGTGCTTTTTCTAGTCTAAGTCTATTTTTACCATAAAGCTAACATACATAGATTTCTAAATTGGTATTATTTGCATAGATTAGATTTTTTTGGAATTAATTGGATATTTTCGAAGTTGATAGCAGACACCTGCATCAATACCAATAGCTGTCTGAACCTTTACCCCTTTTCGCGTGTCAAACACTTTATGTGTTATGTTTCATGGCTTGACATATTTTTGGCATAAAGTAGACATGTGTAGCATTCTAGAATAGCCAAGAATGCATGATTTCAATTTTTTTAGAATTAGTTATGAATTTTGAAACTTCATATCAGTAAACTGAACTAGTGACCCAGACAGCAGCAACCTCAATGGCTTTTCGGATGTCAGATGTTCTCCGCTTAATGATTCATGAGCTGAAATTATTTTTCAAAACTTTCTAGAATGGTAAAGTTTGTTGGGTTTCGCATTTTGTGGATTTAGTTATGAATTTCCGAAATTGTGACAGAAAAACTAAAATTCTGGCTAAAAATAATAGTGACTTGATGCTCCCCTTTGAATTCCACGAGTTGTGGGCCAACTTTGGTGATGCAAATGAGTTGTATGTATGTAATTAAATATGAGAATGTAATGTATGAACTCATATGATCCGCATGACAATAAATGAAATTTTTATACACGACGCAACGTGAAATAAGGCATTATTTAATGCTATTTTCATTCTCTTTTGTGCAATTCATCATGTGAGACTTAGAAATGATAGGAAGCATGCTAGAAATATATAGTGTTACATTCGGTTTCTCTATGAACATGCAAAATGCATTGAATATAAAAGGAAGTCCCCTGGAGTGAATGATTTAAGGTCAAATAAAATTAGGATAAAATTTTAAATATTGAAAAATAAGGATTTAAGTTTTGAGTTGCCCAGAAACTAGGGCCAGAGTGGTTCAAAAAAATTTGCCAAAAGTCTAGTGACATTTTAGTAAATATGGATACTTGTTTGAAAACTCACAGGAGGGCTTTTTAAATGAAAAATTGGAGTTCTCTAGTGTTCTCAGAGGCTCTGAAAATTATGAGAAACTCCAAGATAGTTAAAGTCCCTCCGGTATATGCTTTCCAATAGTGGTAAGCCTGAATTTTAACTGATTTATTTGAAAAGGTTTTACCTCCGATTTGAGTGATTCTAAAGGTATTTTATCAAATTGAAAACCTAAATTTTATGATAAAAAATACGATTCTAAAAAAATAGCTAAAACAAAAATGCCAAATGCAAGAGACATAAACTGAATTTTTCAAAACAAATAATTTAAGAAGCTCTTTTATTTATGTGCCCCATCTCTCCTTCTCCACTTAATCGACTTTAAGCTCATCCAAAATAGAGAGAAAGGCTGCCAAGAGAGACACACAAGAGGGCTAAGAGAAAAGGGAGAAGGAAGCTAAGAAGGTAGAAAAATTTAAGGAATTTCATGGTTTTCTCTTCTTTAAAGTTGTTCCTCTCTTCTTGCTTCATCTTTCCATAGATTTGGTGAGTGAAATGATTCTATTTTGGCCTTGAACCAAAGGGGAAAAGTTAGAAATTTAAAGAGGAAGCTAAGGCAAAGAGAAACACTCTCGAATGAGGCTTGAATCTAAGGTAATTCCTTATCTTTGGTTGCTTCTTCTTCTTTTGTTTTCTCCTCTATATTTTGGCCAAGAACAGAACCATGGGAAGGGGGAATTTCTAACCAAGAACAAGAGAGAAACTTGGGTTTTAGACCATAGGGAGTTAGAATATGCTAAGAAATTACAAGAGTAACCAAAAAATTTCAAGTTAGGAAAGTGTAGAGTTCTTGAATATAATGTGCAAACTGATTTGATACATGAGTTTCCTTGTATATGTGAGTGTTTAATTGAGCTTCTAAGACCTTTAGGAAGCCTCCCAAGTGTCTCTCCCATCAAAGAAAAATCAAGAAGTCTATAAACTTTTCCTTCCCCTTATGTCTTGGCCTAGGCCACTTAAATAGGTTACGAAGTGTTTTAAATTGTTCTAGCCTAGGTTTGGGACTTCATATCATGGAAGAAGGTAGGAGGAATCCTTGGAAAAAATTTAGAAATCATAGATTGGAAAATAAGGCAATGGCTTCCATAATATAATCTTATGAAGCAACATGTACCCAGGCTTTTCAAAGTGAATGTGTGATGGCTCCAAGGACCTTAAATAAAGTCAAGAGACCTAGATATGGCAAGAGAATAGAGCCAAGAACTTGAATTATGACAGTTGCTTCATTGGGCCATTAATGGAACCAATATGAGACTAATGGGACAAAGTGTGCTTCTTAAATATAAGTTTAATGTTTTAGATTGTTCTAAGAGTATAATTGAGTGTTATTTATTATGCTTAGGCAAGGGAAATCAATCCCACCTCATTGTGCTTGCAAAGCCAAGAAGGAGAGGAATAAGCAAAGTTAAAGCTTAGATTTTCACCAAGGTAGCTCTCCACCTCATTCTTCTTGCATTCTTGGTTATGTATATGTCATTGTGTGCTTGGGTGTGCTTTTATGTCTTGTGAACATGCCACTTGATGTTATGATATTGCATTAGTATCAATATGTAACACCATCATTTCTAGCTCATACCCATCATGCCTTACATGCTTATATGAGATATAGGAAGAATAAAGTGAGATCTTCCTCATTTGATTTTTATACTTTCTTAGAGTTGCGACACGGTTAAAAATTCACTTCAGTGTCACATGGACCGTGTGAGCTCATTCTATGCATCCTCATATTTAATTGCACCATTACAACTCATTTCAATCTCAAAAACATGCTTTAAACCTATGGAAACTAAAAAGAGATATGAGACATGTATGTTCATTTTCGACCAGACGTAGCCTCATTTCTGGGCAAAGTTTGAAAAATCACAACTAAATATAAAAAATTTGAAAACATGTACTCTTAGTAATTCTGGAAAGCTTAGGATGTCTACTTACTACTAAAAATATGTAGAAGTCTTAAAATCCCACACACAAAGCTTTTGACATGTGAAATCATTTGGAGGTCAGAGTGGGTCCTGATGCTGTCACAGTTTATTGATATGAACTTCAAAAGTGTCTAACTAATTTCACAAAAATCCAATGTGTTCAAATGATACCAATATAAAAATATGTGTATGTTAACTAGAGAGAAAAAATATCTCTAGATCAGTTCATCAAGCCAAACTCTCAGAAATCGATGGAATAGTACCTCTGGTCAGGCAAGATGACTAATACTAGGCAGAAACTTCAAAAATTTATATCTTCCTATCTAGACCTCCAATTGAGGTTCTTCTAGTTGTTACAAGTTACTGTAAATGTCTAGTTTCTTCCTATAAAATTTTGTAGCTATTGGACCACGTTTTCCCCTCGGATGACATAATTTCACAACTGACCAAATGAACAGTGTTAATGCAAATCCGAATTTCTGATACCAACTTTGAAAAATCATAAAAAATACCATAGACCTCCAAATGACTTGATCTTTACCTTCTCAAAAAGCTCTAGACAAGATCTAGTCACATGCCAAATTTTAAGGTAAGAAGAGGTCATTTAGTCAGACTTGGATATCATAAGGCAAGGTGACCAGTTCTTATGTTACGAGAGGACTATTAGGGTTCAACTTTTCTTATCCTACCTCTAAGGCTCTATGAGCACATGGGAAAGCATCAACATAGGCTATCAAACATGGCTCAATTGTCTAACAACCCAGATTTACAAAACTCACTCTTTCACACTAACACATACACCATGTACATAATGCCAATATCTTACTATTCATATCGAAACTTAGCACATCATGCACTATAGTTCTAATTCTCATACATATACAATGAGTACATCTATTTACAAGTATTCATAAGTGCCTACAACATGTACATCATTAGATTACATCCCTTAGCAACATAACGGTGACAAAATGGCTATTTTACAATTTCTTCACTAAATTCCCTAGCTTCAAGTTTGGTGGCTCCCATGTCTTTATTCACTAGGTCCACCTAGCATGTTAGGATGGTAGAGAGGGGGAGTGAGATTCAAAGAATCTCAATAACTCATCTCTCATTCAATCATACATAAAACATGCATTACTAGTTTCACACATGTATGCATGGGCATATTAGCATGTGAAATCATAAGAAAAATATTTTCAACATTTGCGTAGGCCATACATAACATACAAAGGCTTTACAAACAAGTGGATTAGCCTCACCTATTTACTTGTGGATTTTGAACTTGCCTCACCCATTCTTTAAGAGGTTCTTAGACTCAACCTTACTCTTGGGAGTCAACCTCACTTTTAGGAGACTCTTTACTTTGTTTCAACTAACTTTAGGGTTCTTGGCTCATCCTTACCATGGCTAGAGGGTTGTTGGCTTTTCCATACTCAAGCAAACTAAAGTAATCACATAATACATCATTGAAATACATAAGGCATCATCATGCTAGTATATTTTTCATGGTTTAAAAACATACATACATACATGCAAGATAATGTAAGCACACATCTATGCATGAGAGAAGGTGGAGAGAGCTACCTTATCGGCTAACACAAACTTTTTCTTTCTATTTATCTCCTCCCTTGTTGATTTCACAATCACTACTAGATGGGAGTGCTTCTCTTGAGTCTAGGCACACAAAGAGCATGAAATTACCTTCTTAACACTTTATTCATGAAGAGAAACTAGGGTTTCTCTCTCTATAATTCCACTAACTCTCCTTCCTCTCTCAAGCTCTCAAGAAAGGAAAGAAAGAAGAAGAAGTAAAGATATATGAGGTTTTGTCTTTTTCAAGAGGGGTTTTCCACTCTCTCTTTTCTAAACCAAGCTCAAAGCCCAACTACTTTAACAACCAAAACCATAGGAAGAGAGGGCAAAGAGAGAAGAACAACATGCTAAGAAGAAAAACCATGCAAATCTTACCTTTTTCTTGTTCTTCCTTCCTCCTCTAGGTTTCTCTCTCTATCCACAACACTTTTCTCTCCTTTGGTCGAAGCTTAGGTCAGTTAAAAGAAAAGGAATGAATCTAAACTCTTTAAAAAGTCAACTTCTCTTTTTTTCACGTTTTTCCAGACTAACCCTCGCTACGACGAGTACGTATCAGTCTCAGACCCCTGCCTTCGCTACGGCGCGCTACGGTGAGCAGCTCCCTAGTTTTTGTATGGGATGCCCGCACTCATTATAGCTAGAAGGCACTCTCGCTATAGCTAGACCATTTCTCGCTATAGCGAACAAGTACATTCACTATAGCTAGGCCATTTTTCGCTATAGCTAGCAAACTTAGAAAATTTTCAACCATTCAAAAATTTTTCAGCTTTTTTTTTCTAGTTGTTACATTCCACCCTCCTTAAAAAAATTTCGTCTTCGAAATTTAAATAACATACCTTATGGGAAGAGTTCTGAATATTTCTTCCTCATATCATCTTCTAATTCCCAAGTGGCTTCCTTAGGAGACAATCCCTTCCAAACCACTTTCACTAGTGGTATCGTCTTATTCTGTAACTGCTTGAGTTTAACATCCACGACCCGATCTGGTGATATTATATATGATAGATCATCCTGTAACTGTACATTCTCATATTCTATGACATGTGAGGGGTCGGGCTGGCACTTTTTCAATTGGAAAACATGGAAGACATTATAGACTTCGCTTATGTTCGGAGGAAGAGCTAGTCTACATGCCACAGGTCTTATTTTATCAAAAATCTGGAATGGACCTATATACTTTGGACTGAGCTTTTTACTCTTGATGGACCAACCTATCCCTGTGAATGAAGATACCCTAATGAAGACATGGTCTCAAATGTCAAATTCTAACGGCCGCTTACGTTTATCTGCATAACTTTTCTGTCTACTCTGGGCTGTCAGAAGTTTCTTTCTGATGGTTTCTATCTGTCTAGAGGTCTGATCTACTAATTTTGGGCCTATGAGGCTCTGCTCTCCTAGCTCAACCCAATACATTGGGGACCTACACTTTCTCATATACAATGCCTCATACGGTGCCATTTGTATATTGGCATGATAACTATTATTGTAGGAAAACTCCGCTAGAGGCAAGTATGTATCCTAACTCCCTTTCATTTCTAGCACACATGCCCTCAACATGTCCTTTAGGGTTTGGATGGTCCTCTCTGTTTGTCCATTTGTCTGAGGGTGGTAGGCCGTGCTGAATCTAAGTTGGGTGCCTAGAGCATCCTATAATGATCTCTAAAAATTTGATGTGAATCTGAGATCTCTATTTGATACTATACTCTTAGGCACACCATGCAGTCTAACTATCTAGCTGGGCTAACTTATCTAGGGTATAAGTGGCTTTCGTAGGTAAAAAATGTACTGACTTTGTTAACCTATCCACTATTACCTATATTGCATCATACCCTGATGATGTCCTGGGTAAACCCATAACAAAATCCATAGTTATGCTATCCCATTTCCACTCCAGGATATCTAGGGGATGAAGTAACCCAGTTGGTTTCTGATGTTCTATTTTTACTCTCTGGCATACTAAGCATTAGGAGGCATACTCTGCTATGTTTGTTTTCATCCCGGGCCACCAGAACATTCTCTTTAAATCTTGATACATTTTATTACTACCCTGATAGATGGTGTATCTACTCTTATGTGCCTCATCTAAAATTTTCTCTTTGATCTCAGTGTTCCTAGGTACATATAGCCTATCTCTATACCTCACTATGTCATCCTCAGACAGATTGAACTCCTGGATACTACCCTGGGTTATCTGTGCTCTAATCTTCTTCACTTGGTTGTCTGCTTGCTGGGCTTCTCTCATCTGATCCCTAAAGTCATTTTCTATTCGGGTCTCACTCATTAATAATTTTTTCGAACACACCTCGCAGGAGAGACTCATGTCTCTGAATTTCCCAATCAATTCCTGCTCTCGAATCATCATACAGGCCACATGTATGGATTTTCTACTTAGGGCATCAACTACCACATTAGCCTTACCAGGATGGTATTTCAATGTGAACTCATAATCTTTCAGAAATTCTAACCATCTTCGTTGCCTCATATTTAGCTCCTTCTGTTCAAATAAATATTTAAGACTTTTGTGGTCACTGTAAATTTCTATTGCTGCCCCATATAAGTAGTGTCTCCATATTTTCAGAGCAAATACCACTGCGGCTAACTCTAAGTCGTGTGTGAGGTAGTTTTCCTCATGAGATTTCAACTGTCTAGAAGCATAAGCTACCACTCAGCCTTTCTACATAAGCACATATCCTAACCCTTTCTTAGAGGCATCACTGTACACTACAAAAGTTTCTTTAGGGTCAGGGAGTACCAGAACTGGGGCCATGGTCAACTTGTGCTTCAACTCTTGAAATCTACTCTCACATTTCTCATTCCACACAAACGGCACATTCTTCCTAGTAAGCCGAGTCAATGGCATCGCTATTTGAGAAAAGCCCTGAATGAAGCTTCTATAATACCCTGCCAAACCTAGAAAGCTCCTGATCTCTGTCACTGTTCTAGGTCTCTTCCACTGTAATACTGCCTCTACCTTATGGGGATCTACTGCGACCCCTGCCTAGGAGATCACATGACCAAGAAACTGAATCTCAGTGAGCCAAAAATCACATTTACTAAGTTTAGCATATAATTATTTCTCTCTCAAGATCTCTAGGGCTAATCTCATGTGTTACTCATGTTCCTCTCTACTTTTTGAGTAGATGAGGATGTCATCTATGAAGACTACTATGATTACTCATGTTCCTCTCTACTTTTTGAGTATATGAGGATGTCATCTATGAAGACTACTACGAACCTGTCTAAATATGGCCTGAAAACTCTATTCATGTAATCCATAAAAACTGTGGGTGCATTTGTCAACCTGAAAGGCATAACTAAGAATTCATAGTGCCCATATCTGGTTCTAAAGACTATCTTGGGAATATCTTCAGCCTTTATCCTGAGCTGATAATATCCCGACCTGAGATCTACCTTGGAAAACACTGACGCTCCTACTAACTGATTTAGGAGGTCATCTATACGAGAGAGAGGGTACTTATTCTTAATGGTGATTTTATTGAGTTTCCGGTAGTCTATACATAGCCTAAGGCTTTGTCTTTCTTCTTTACAAATAGGACTGGAGCTCTCCACGGTGAGACACTGGGTCTAATGAAACCCTTCTCTAACAGCTCTTCTATCTATTTCTTAAGCTCTGCTAGCTTGGTCGGAGCCATTCTATACGGGGCCTTAGACACTGGACTTGCCCTAAGTACAATGGCTATAGGAAACTCAACCTCTTTCTCTAGGGATAGTCCACTAATCTCCTTAGAAAATACCTCTAGGAACTCCCTCACTACAGGAATCTCATCTATACCCTCTTCTACCTCCACCTGGACTGAAAAGAAAACCAAATACCCTGGACAACCATGCCCTAAAGATCTCTCAGCCTGGGAGCTGGTCATAACAGATAACTCAACCCTAATACTAGGCACAATCCCACACTCAGGTAAAGTAATACACCTGTGGCTACAATCTAGTGTGGCATTATTTACAGACATCCAGTTCATACCAACGATCACATCAATATCAAGGAAGGGCATACAAATCAAATTAAGGGTGGTCAGGCAATTATTAAATTGGATCACATAATTCAAGCAATCATAGGAAGTGATGGCTCAGTTTCCAATGGGGGTGGATACATGTAACTCATATGGCAATGTATGCATACTCAGACCCAACCTCTTAACACAGTCATATGATATGAAAGAGTGGCTAATGCCCGAATCAAATAAGGCAGTTACAGAAAACTCATTTATCTTAATAGTACCTTAAATCAGACTCGGGGACTAACTAGCCTCCTGTTGTGATAGGGCAAAAACTCTACCCTGGGTCTGTGGTCTAGGAGGAAGAGCCATCTGCATCGGCTATGTGATCTGTAGAGGGGCCAGTGGAGAAGCTTAGGTGCAATCTCTGGCTATATGCCCCGGCCTGCCACATCTAAAACACACATTCTACCCCGCATAGCATGGTCTGGTACCATGATTCTTGCCACACTGGAGATATATGATAGGTGGAGCACTGCCTTTACTGGACTGAGTCCTCCTTCTCTTGTCCCTCTGGTTCCACTGACTTTTTTCGCCTTTATGGCTCGTCACTGTAGGTTGGGAACCATTTCTAAGTCTCTTAGGCTCAGGGAGGGGCAGAGGTGGTCTAGTGCTGGAGGTAAGTTACATCATCCTGAGATTCGTTTCTGTTACTCTGCATACTTCTACAAGGATATTAAAGTGCCTGATTCTCTATGGCACTACCCTATCTCTGATCTCAGGGACCAAGCCTTTCTCTAACCTATCTGTCCTCTATCTCTCATCATCATGTCTTTGTAGGTATAAGGAATATCTGGAGAGCTCAACAAATTTTGCTACATACTGGTCCAAGGACATCCCCGGAGTCTTTCTAAACAGGATAAATTCTGACTCCTTCTCATCTCTGATGGAATCGGGGAGATACTTCTCATAGAATGCCTCGAGGAATGCCTTTCAGGTGATCGGGGCATTCCTCGCTCTCAGAATAAGCTCAATGCCCTTCCACCAGTAAATTGCTTCTTTCTGTAACTGGAATACAGTCATCTTAGCTTTTTGCTCAAACGTGTACTCCATCACCTCAAAGATCTGCTCTAACTCCATAATCTAGGCCTCAGCTTTATTTGCATTCATCTCACCATCAAAGGTGAGAGGCGCGAATTTTCTAAACTGTGTGATCACTTTTCTGATCGAGGTTTGCTGCTCAACAGAAGGCGTCTAAGTTGGTGGAATTGGGGCAACAGCCTGCATGTGTGGCGGTGCATCTGTAGGAGTTATCCCTAAATGCTCAGAATGATCTGAGTGTGGAGGTAGCTGAGGAGGAGGAGGTGTAGGGCCCTGGCTATCTCTCGGCAAGTCGTTCCTGTAACTGCATGATAACGGCCTGCTGCTGATCCAGGCAAGCCATAATAGACTGTAAGGCTCCAGCAACTGGATCACTAGGCCCAGCTTCATTAGCCTAAGCCACTCTAGGAGGCCTACCTCTTTCTCTACCTCTACTTTGGTGCGTGTCTACCATCTTTCTAAAACATATAAGCATGCTTTAGTACATAATAAGGATACTGCCATGCACTCAATCATCTATAAACAAGCTCATATACATCTTGGCAACTCACAAACACAAACCACAACCCACAATGAGAGCCTGAACCTTTGTTCTGATACCAATAAATGTAACGTCATTATTTCTAGCTCATACCCATCATGCCTTACATGCTCATATGAGATATAGGAAGAATAAAGTGAGATCTTTCTCATTGGATTTCTATACTTTCTTAGAGTTGCGACACAGTTAAAAATTCACTTCAATGTCACATGGACCGTGTGAGCTCATTCTATGTATCTTCATATTTAATTGCACCATTACAACTCATTTCAATCCCAAAAACATGCTTTAAACCAATGGAAACCAAAAAGAGATATGAGACATGTATGTTCATTTTCGGCCAGGCTTGGCCTCATTTCTGGGCAAAGTTTGGAAAATCACAACTAAATATAGAAAAATCAAAAACATGTACTCTTAGTTATTCTAGAAAGCTTAGGATGTCTACTTACTACTAAAAATATGTAGAAGTCTTAAAATCCCACACACAAAGCGTTTGACATGCGAAATCATCTAGAGGTTGGAGTGGGTCTTGATGCTGTCACAGTTTACTGATATGAACTTCAAAAATATCTAACTAATTCCACAAAAATCCAATACATGTAAATGCTATCAATATGGAAATATGTGGATGTTAACTAGAGAGTAAAACTATCTTTAGATCAGTTCATTAAGCCAAACTCTCAAAAATCTATGGAACAATACCTCTGGTCAAGTAAGATGACTAATACTGGGTAGGAACTTCAAAAATTCATATCCTCCTCTTTAGACCTCCAAATGAGGTGTTTCTAGTTGTTACAAGTCATTATGACTATCTAATTTCTTTTTATAAAATTTCGTAGCCATTGGACCACATTTGTCCCTCGAATGACACAATTTCACAACTGACAAAATAAATAGTGCTAATGCAAATCCGAATTTCTGATACCAACTTTGAAAAATCATAGAAAATTTCACAGACCTCCAAATGACATGATCTTTAGCTTCTCAAAAATCTCTAGAAAAGATCTAGTCACATGCCAAATTTCAAGGCAAGAAGAGGTCATTTAGTCAGACTTGGATATCATGAGGCAAGGTGACCAGTTCTTATATTACAAGAGGGCTATTAGGGTTCAACTTTGCTTCTCCTACCTCTAAAGCTCTATGAGCACATGGGAAAGCATCAACATAGGCTATCAAACATGGCTCAATTGTCTAACAACCCAGATTTGCAAAACTCACTCTCCCACACTAACACATACACCATGTACATAATGCCAAGATCTTACTATTCATACCGAAACTTGATACATCATGCACTATAGTTCTAATTCTCATACATATACAATAAGTACATCTATTTACAAGTATTCATAAGTGCCTACAACATGTACATCATTAGATTACATCCCTTAGCAACATAATGGTGACAAAATGGCTATTTTACAATTTCTTCACCGAATTCTCTAGCTTCAAGCTTGGTGGCTCCTATGTCTTTGTTCACTTGGTCCATCTAGCATGTTAGAATGGTGAAGAGGGGGAGTAAGATTCAAAGAATCTCAATAACTCATCTCTCATTCAATCATACATAAAGCATACATTACTAGTCTCACACATGTATGCATGGGCATATTAGCATGTGAAATCATAAGAAAAATATTTTTAACATTTGAGTAGGCCATACATATCATACAAAGGCTTGCCAAGCAAGTGGATTAGCCTTACCCATTCACTTATGGATTTTGGACTTGCCTCACCCATTCTTTAAGAGGTTCTTAGACTCAACCTTACTCTTGGGAGTCAACCTCACTTTTGGAAGACTCTTTACTTTGTCTCAACTAACTTTAAGGTTCTTTGTTCATCCTTACCATGGCTAGAGGGTTGTTGGCCTTTCCATACTCAAGCAAACCAAAGTAATTACATAATATATCATTGAAATACATAAGGCATCATCATGCTAGCATAACTTTCATGGTTTAAAAACATATATACACACATGCAAGACAATATAAGCACACATCTATGCATGAGAGAAGGTGGAGAGAGCTACCTTATCGGCTAACATAAACTTTCCCTTTCTATTTGTCTCCTTCCTTGTTGATTTCACAATCACCACTAGATGGGAGTGCTTCTCTTAAGCCTAGGCACACAAAGAGCATGAAATTACCCTCTTAACACTTTATTCATAAAGAGAAACTAAGGTTTCTCTTTCTATAATTTCACTAACTCTCCTTCCTCTCTCAAGCTCTCAAGAAAGGAAAGCAAGAAGAAGAAGTAAAGATATATGAGTTTTGGTCTTCTTCAAGAGGGGTTTTCTACTCTTCCTCTTCTAAACTAAGCTCAAAGCCTAACTACTTTAATAACTAAAACCATAGGAAGAGAGGGCAAAAAGAGAAGAACAATATGCTAAGAAGAAAAACCATACAAATCTTAACTTTTTCTTATTCTTCCTTCCTCGTCTAGGTTTCTCTCTCTATCTACTGCTCTTTTCTCTTCTTTGGTCGAAGCTTAGGTCAGTTAAAAAAAGAGGAATGAATCTAGACTCTTTAAGAAGTCAACTTCTCTTTTTTTCATGCTTTTCCAGACTCACTCTCGCTATAGCGAAGAATAACCCTCGTTACAGCGAGTACGTATCAGGCCCAGACCCCTGCCTTCGCTATGGCGCGCGCTATGGCGAGCAACTCCCTGGTTTTTGTATAGGATGCCCGCACTCACTATAGCTAGAAGCATTCTTGTTATAGCTAGACCATTTCTTGCTATAGCGAACAAGTACATTTGCTATAGCTAGGCCATTTCTTGTTATAGCTAGTAGACTGAGAAAATTTTTAGCCCTTCGAAAATTTTTCAGCTTTTTTTTTCTGGTTATTACACAATATGCTTTTTTGAATGTTATTGGTTGTGACTTTATGACATAGAAATATGGATTGAAATGCTTTATAATTATGTTAGCTTGCATACTTGTGTCGTTGACATATTATATGCCTTAAATGTGCGCTTGAATAGGTGTATGAACTATTGAGATTCCATGAATCTCACCCCCTTCTCTCTCCAATCTTATCTTGTCTAGGTGGAGTGCAAAAGATAAATGATAAAGGCCATGAAACATAAATGGC
This sequence comes from Erythrophleum ivorense, assembly GCA_026724425.1. Classification (NCBI taxonomy): domain Eukaryota; kingdom Viridiplantae; phylum Streptophyta; class Magnoliopsida; order Fabales; family Fabaceae; genus Erythrophleum; species Erythrophleum ivorense. Next base: position 7,222,428 of record JAIUCV010000001.1, on the reverse strand, counting down.
TATGTCTTGACACTTCTGCATGATTATATATAGTTTTGATGTATAAGAGTGTCAAAGTGCTTATGTATATATTATTTTTGAGTTGTAATCATTTGAGCAAATGTAAAAGCATGTATGGATGATGTAGAAACCGTATTTGATACCAAATCAATGTAAATGTAAGATTTGGACCTTTGATGACTTGAAAATGCTAAGGTATTCTTGGATGTGAAATGACCAAATTGAGATGTATGATGATTTGGGCCACTTAGGCAGTTCATATATATTGTAATTATGCTTTTAAACTTGCTCAAAAAGTGCTAGAACATCAAGAAAACCATTTGAGCCCATTTTGATCCATAGTTGTTCTTAAAATGACCAAAATGGTAAGCTATAGCAAAATCTATCCAAATGAGTTCTTCTTGGTCTAAAATTTGATGTACATATAGGTCTTGTTTAGATGTTTTTAGGAACCTAAAGTACATATTATTTAGAGCACTAGAGAATATTTGATAAATTTTCAAAATTAGCAAATTTTCATGGTTCTGCTACTGTTACTGTGTAATTGGTCCAAAAATTCATCTCTGTCATTCATTGGTCAAATGATGTCTAATGGCTATGAAATTTTACAGGAAAAAAGTAGAAGCACCTCAATTAAACTTTTATAGAGGGAGATATAAATTTTTTAAGTTTCATATTACTGACAATAGAGCATACCGACCTTGGTTACTGTTTTATCAAATTTCAAGGTTTTAATGCAACTAAACTAGTCTAAACTTATTTTTCTCTTCTAGTTAACATTTGTAGCATTCTAAATTGGTATGGTTTTCCTAGATTGGATTTTTTTGTAATTAGTTATGAATTTTTGAAATTTATATAAGTGAGTTGGATCAGAAACGCTAGACAATCTGACCTTTGTCCCTTTTCTATTGTCAAACATGATCCAAATGATGTTTTCATGGCTTGAAATTATTTTTAGCTTAAAGTTAATACTCAAGCTTTCCAGAAAGCTATGGTTCAGTAGATTTTAATTTTTCTACATTAAGTAATGATTTTTCAAAATTGTCCTAAAAATCTGCTACCTTGGACCTAAGATAAATAAGTTATTTTTCTGGTTTTTAGCTCTTGATCTATGGTTTATGCAAAGTTTTGGGATAGTTATGATTTGTACAAATGGAAAATAAATAGAAAATGTTGTTAGTAAGTTCACAGGGTCCACAAGACGTGAGATGAATTTTTAAACCTCGACATAATGCAATTAAATTCATTATTTTTATTGTCTTTTCTTGGAGTTTCTTTGATAACACATGCAAATCATCTTGAAGGGATATGGTGCTAGATCTATTAAGGTATGACATTAATCACTTAATTCTTCAAAGTCTTTTATATCTTTCTATCTTTCCATTAAAAAGGTGTAATTATTCTATCAACCAATTCCTTTATTAATTTAGTAGTTTATCCAAACTTTACTTGGACCAATTTCCCTTTCATCACCCAAAAACTCTCAAATTAGTTTATAATAAAATTTTTAATAATGAAGAAGAAAAATAATTCATCAAGTCAATCATCTCAATGCTTTGTCCCTTTTCTATTGTCACCCATTCTTTTTGGGACTTTTAGACTTGCATCACCCACACACACACACTTACACACACCCACACCAAACCCCTACTAATTTGAACACTGCAACATAAAGAATGGTCAGTTTTTTTATAAACCATTGTCTTTGCAAGCTTATGTATAATGAATATGTGTTCTTGAATGAAAGAAATGTTTTATGCATGATTATGATTTTCAAGAAAGCCTTGCATGCATTTTTAAACTTAAATTTGCATCCATATTGTGTGTTTAAAAGGGAGAAGAGCTATTGGGATTCTTAGCATCTCACTCTTCCCTCCCTATTACCTTATATATTTAGGTGGATTAAATGAATCAATGAATGGGAGCCACCAAGCTTGGAGGAGGGAAATTGACATGGGAGTGTGATAATTGTCCACTTTGTAACTAGTTTGATGGCTTAAGATGTATTATTATGATGTATGTTATGTAAGACTCTTGGAACATATGTAATTATACGAATACTTGATGTATATGTGGGAATTAGTACCACTTGAATGAAATAGCAAGTTTATGGGATTGAATGGCAAGAGTGGATCATGTATGTTCTTGTGTATAGCTTAGAATGGGAAAGTGAATTTATAAAATCTGAATTAATTGACCCTTTGACATGTTTAAAGGTCTATCTTTGTGCTTTTCCATGTGCTCAAGTGGCCTTGGGAGTCTTAGAAACTAATGTGAACCCATTATGATCCTTTTAAAGGCCAAAAATGGCCAATATGCAACCTTATGTCAAAATCTATTCAACTGAGCTCTTCTTGGTCTGAAACTTGGTATGCATTTAGGTTGAATTGAGAGCTTTTTGAAAAGCAAAAGTGGATAATATTTGGAGGTCTACAGAATATTTGGTCAATTTTTTAAGTTAAATTTTTTTTTAGATTTGGTCATTATACTGTAGCTTTGGTCCAAAAATAAATCTATGTCAAACATGGGGCAAATATGTCCAATTGTCATGAAATTTTATAAACAGAAATTAAACATTTCTAGTGACTTGTACCAATTGGAAGCACCCCATTTGGATGTTAAGAAATGGAGATATGAATTTTTGAAGTGGTTGTCCAATATCAGGTGCACATGATCCTTTTAGAGGCCAAAAATGGCCAATATGCAACCTTATGTCAAAATCTATTCAACTAAGCTCTTCTTGGTCTAAAACTTGGCATGCATCTAGGTCAAAATGAGAGCTTTTTAAAAAGCTAAAGTTTGTAATATTTGGAGGTCTACAAAATATTTGGTGAATTTTTGAAGTTGAAAATTTTTCTAGATTTGGTCACTATACTGTAGCTTTGGTCCAAAAATGAATCTATGTCAAACATTGGACAAATGATGTCCAATTATCATGAAATTTTATAGGTAGAAATTAGACCTTTCCAGTGACTTGTATTGGAAGCACCCCATTTGGATGAAGATATAAATTTTTGAAATAGTTATCCAGTATCAGGTGCACAGTCAGACTCGAAGCATTGTTTGATTGGTTTTCATGGTCTGAACAAACCTGGAATGGTTTGGAATTTTTTTTTCCTCTAGTTAACATCCATAGCTTTGCATATTGGTATCATTTGTATGGATTGAATTGTTATGGAATTTATTGGACATTTTTTAAGTTCATATCAGAAACTTATATCAATATCAGTAAGCAATCAGACCCTTCAAACATGGTCCCAATGCTATGTTTATGACTTGAAATTATTTTTAGCATAACTTTAACACTCAAAGCTTTCTAAAAAGCTATAGCATGACAGATTTCAATTTTTTTACATTTAGTTATGATTTTTCAAAATTTTTCCTGAAAACTGCCACCACGCAACCTAAGAGCAATGAGCTGATTTTGAAATTTTTAGCCTTGAACCCGTGGATTTGGTGATGTTTTGGAATAGTTGTGACTGGTATTCATGGTAAATGAGTAGGAAATGTTGTTGGTAAGTACATAGAGCCCTCATAATGAAAAATTAAAAATTTGACCCGACATTGCGCTATTAAATCTAAATGATCTTTAGTTCTTTGCCTTTGGAAATCAAAGGGGATGTATAAACATGTAGTTTTGAAATAGAAATAGTATGATGGTTGAAAGTATATGGTATGATAGTTCTCATCATTTATTCTGATATATCTGACTTTTGCTTCAACTTTACCTTTGGTTTTCATGAATATGTATAGCCAAACTCCCTAATCTAAGATTATTAGAAACTCTTATATAGATTAGTGGTTGTTTCTCACTCTAATTTTGCAATTAATGATGAATATCTATTCATTCAACTCTATGCTTCATGCTTTCTAATTGATTGACTAACAATTAAATTGATTTGATACTTTGCTTGAACTTGAAAAAAGGAAAGAGAAGTTAGATCAAGAGATGAGTGGTGTGAGTACTTGAAACTTGCTAGGGAAGGTGGATGGATCAGTTAATGAGATAGGAATATACTCATTAACCTCACATGGTCTAATTAGGGATTGTGCTAGCAATTTGATCTCAGTTGGTCTTATAAAGAATTATGAAATTGATGGCATAACCTTATATGAGATTTGAAAAAATACTTATAGGAATAATTGAACCCTAGACCAACATGTATCATTATTGAGAGCAATAGTACTGAGTGCGGAGCAAATTGCTATGAAATACAAAAAGGACTAATAATCCTAGATGCTAATATTCACCTAGAAATCCAAATACTAACCTTAAGCTCTGCATAGCTTATAATTCATAATCATTTCTTTTTAATACCGACCCTTAAAATTGATTCGCTTAATTTAAACTAGGGTGTGAATTGTGGTACTTGACAATGTTTTGATAGCAAATCCTCATGGGAAAGATACTTTATTCATCACTTTATTACCATTGCAATATATATATTTACATGTATGCTTCAAGAAAGCAACAGGGGGCAAACCTAATTCAAGCAATATTATAAATAGGATTATTTCTGTAACAATATAAATAAAAAATATCACATGGTAAAAAAATGGTAATAAAACAAATCACAAATGTTGAATGCATGCTTTGAATGATCAAGGAAAAAATTGTAATTTATTCTTATCAACTAACCATCTTTACTCTTCCTTTTAATTACTGGATGCTTCACATAAAGTCAATTACTAATACCACATCATATTCTTGAGAAGTAAGCTTATCTATATTTATGACAATGACAAATGAACTAAAGTTCAAATTAAAGGAGAATCGAATCTGAAAAATGAATCAATCTTTAGCATAATTTTGTTTGTTACTTTGTGTGGTGGTACTTCACCACATGATTAGATTCGATCTAGTTGTAAGATCAAGCATTGATAGTAGTCTCTAACTCTATACAAGGCCGCTAATGATCTTGTTTTCTCATAAAGCAATGAGATGATATCATTTACAGTCAAAACCCTTGATATGTCAAATATGAATATGAGAGATGTTTCCAAGTTACTACATGAAAGGCTTCCGGTATTATGGGCCCAGTTCCACTATGCTTGAAGCTTTCCATGAAACTTGAGAAGCTTTTGAAGTAATTAATTGGGGAATTTATTTCTAGTTTAGATCAATAAGTAATGGTATATGTTTACATCTTTAATTAGCTTCAAAAAAATTTTTATACAAAAGAAACTCCACTTTAATCTTGATTTTAATAGTATTATCAGAATATTTAAATGTGTCTTGTAAGAATAAGTTGAATTTTCCATCTCAAATGTCATCCTTCCAATAAATTATGTAATTGGCAATGACTTATTAGCAATGACAAATTTTGTTTGTAAATGTTAATAATTACCAATGACCTTTGAGATTTGTGCTGAATATTGTTTTCGTTGTTATTAAAAAGAATGGAGGCAATAGCATATATCTTCATTTCTTTATGTTTGTATATATCTTCAAGTCTATATATCTTGTCATTTCTGTTTCTCTCTTTAAATTGGTGGCTTGTCGTTTATCTTTTTTGCTTCTCCCATCGTTGCGGGAAACATTTATGAGACTAAACTCTATAAATGAGCTATCATCATAGACAAAACATGTCACACCCCTTAACTAAAGGTGTGACCGACAATGGAAGTAAACCTCTATGAACCAAAACCAAACAAAATTTCCTATCAAACTTTAGTGAATAACTCTAAGATTCAATGACAAATAGCATAACCAAATGGAATGATTGGGAATTATATATGCATTACATAAATTTAGTTTCAATTGATTCTTGTAGAAATTTCAGCAAAGTCTTTCCTAAAAATTAGACCTCCTGATATTTCTACAAGCAGTCAACTAGTACAAATACATCAAACAAAAGTTCTACTAACAATCCAAACCAGTATAAGTTAATTCCAGGGTTGGGGGACCCTATCAATGGTTTTGTGGAGCTACATACAACATTCTATAATACAAAATAGATTCCAACTACATTACAAAATATGCCCACATGAATCAATGCAAGGCTCACCCAAAATAAAAGAAAGTGACTAATTCTACGCTGCTGAAGAGGGATCAGGTTCAAGCCTACAATCTAAAAAAAATGAAAATAAAAGGGGTGAGACAAGTGCTCAGTGAGTAAAAAAAATGCTAACTATACAACATAAGAGTTATTCCATCATAAGGTTATGTTTAAAATAGAAATCATGATTTCAATCAAAGATAGTGATTAATAGTCCCTTTTTGACCAAAACCATTTATCAATTTTAGCAGGAACATCAAATCAGTACCAACAAATCAGACGCAGAGCACACAGCTCATGAGGGTAAGCAACACCGACCCTAAGCAATTAACTAATAAAAATCTAAACAAATCCACGTATGGTGGCCAACCACACAGAGCTAGCAACACCCCAGCTAGCTAGGATACATATTATAGTGCACCATGGCTAACCACTATTACGGTTAGTTATAGAGTCTTAAACAGATATCTCCCACTAGAATCAACTTATATACACGCTCGAAGTAAAATCAAGATTTAGAACTTTGTATATATATTATCATAAAGATATCAGAGTGCCTTATTAGTATTCTAGTTTTGAAGGACATCAAGAAGGTTGTTTTAAAATTTTCCACAGTAAAATAAAGAAAATTTCCAATACCAATATCCAAATATGCGTGACTAATCTATAGTTAGCATTCTTTACTCACCTCTTGAGATAACCCCGATAATTCTCTTTTATATTCTCCATTAATCCTCTAGTTGCCACTCAATCCCTGATTATCCTATACACCAATTTACAAAATTTCAATATTTGCATAATCTTTGTGACCAATCATAAAATTATTCATCTCTAACTCAACATCTAGTACAATCCTACTTGCCTCCAGTTACAAATTCAACCCTTTATATACAATTCATTTCCTAACCACTACTAACCTACATAAACTTACTTTATGAGTTCTTCATTCTCATTGCCTCCATCTAACAAGATATAGTCTTATTATCAATTCAATTTCACTACTTGGTTAGTGATTTGCCCACCAAGTTGCTTACTAAATGCCTTAATTCTTGTGTCCAGATAAATCCTTAAATTTTATGTAGTTATCCGATGTAATTTCCAAAACCTTAAATACTTATTTCACCCATCAACCATCCAAGGAAAACAACTTAAAATCTTATGAATCGAGGTATGGTAAAATCAACAAAAAGGGAGTTATTTACTAAGTTATTACTTTCTACTCTTCATTCAATTTATAATTGCATAAAAATATAAATCACCAAGTATGCCTTACATATATATATAAATAAGTAAAATAAAATAAAACTTCTTTTTTATTTAGGCTGACCATTACTGTGAAACACTAACACAAAAGCAACAAAGAAACTATGGGCCTGTTTGATTCTGTGCTGGTTTTAATGTTTTTAAAATAGATATTTTTTAAAAAAAAATTTTGAAAACAAAAAAATTAAAAAATATGTTTAAATCATTATTTTGAAAAATCACTATTTTATGTTTTTTCCTTGATTCTGTAAAATAAAAGTTAACAAAACATCTAAAAAATGTTTTGATTTTTTTGTTTCTAAAAACACAATTTTGTTTTTTTGTTTTACAAAACACTTTATTAAAAACACATTATCAAATAAATTTTTTTATTTTTTCATTCTTAAAAACACAAAATTGTTCTAGAAATAAGAAATTAAATAGGCCCTATATTCTCTAACTCCAAATGTCATACCAATAAGAATATGAATATATATATCATTAAACAATTATTTATACCTCCTCATATCTCATGCTACAGTAGCGCGCACACACACAGAGCTAGTGGTAGCAAACACTACATGTTGGAAATATAAGGATGGAAAGAAGCAATACCATAAGGGAGGAACACATACACAATCAAAACTTGAATTCTAACCTAAGGATGTGGTTCACTCCCCTAAGTCTCTAGCAATCAAGAGAGTATTGGAAAGACATCCCAAAACTCCTATGTTCAACACCAATCAGCCACAATTTATGAATGAAAGGAGGGACATTTAGAATCAATTTCTACCCACCATCAGGGAGTTGCAGCATCAAAACAAAATGAAGAGATTTTTGTACAATATAATGGCTGCCCAAACTGGAAACATAACACGACTGAAGTAGGATAAAATTTTGCCAAAAACCAAAGCAAATGAAAGAGGAAGATAGTAACAAAAAAAATAAGGAAGTAGAGTTGGACGTACACAAGGATCAAATGCTCTAATGGGTTCAAGTTCAGCAACAAAAACTTAAGAATTCAAGAAAGCTCAAGGAAGAAATCCCGCTATAAGAGCAAAGCTGAGGGAAGGGAAGCTACACAAAATTTTTCTCTCCAAACTATATACCTAAACTTGACAAGATAGCCCAAAACACACACAAAAACATAAGGCACAGGGAGGTCCAGCTACAATGAAAGAATGGAGCTAGAACCTGATAACTTAGGCTAATTTTTCCTCTGCTACTCTAACCAAAATGATGGTTACTGGTAAGGAGGCGTGCAGCTGAAAAAGTAATGAAAGAAATTGACAAAAAGACTAACTTATCATACATAAAGTGAAGGGCATTTTTGGGTATCATAAAGTAGCAACAAAGAAGGAAAATTTCAAGCACTTATAGAAAACTCAACATCATAGTACATTTCCTCTTATCTCTATCTTCATTTGCCATAAAAACTTCTTTGAAAAAAGAGATTCATGAGATAGCTTGTTTTATCAAATGACTTCTATAGATATTACTAATTTTTATTCATCAAAGTAAAAGGAAAAAGGATCAAATCACATTAGGTGTTTTGACTTGTTTTGTCTAAACTCTTAGCTTTTTTTTGCATTGGGTCCTCTTCTTCCTTCCTCATAATCTCCCTCAATGTCTATCAAGAGCACTCTCTATTCTCAAACTCTCTTTCTATCCGTTTCTTTGACCTTCTCTTTCTATTTCACAACCCTCTCTCTCTATACTCTCTTTTTCTCATCTGTATGTGCAAATATTTTGAAGAGGAGAGGGTTATATAGAGAAGGGAAGGATAACTTCACTTCTTAAGGAACCCACTTCTTTTTCTAAACATTTTTCTTCTATGGTAGATGAAGCGCGTAAAAGAAGTTTGGTATTGATCAAGCTTTGACTCAGTTTTTAGAGAATTATGTTACAATTTTTTGTCAACATTATGAAAGTTGTTTAGATTGCTAATACAGTTGTCCTAACTCCACTATTTTTAATTTGAAAAAAATCATATTTTGGTTTTAAAAAATTGTATTATAGTCTTGACCAAAACTTACCTTTAACACTTAAATTGTTTGAATATTGTGAAAGCTCAAGATCCATATATATATATATATATATGTAAGTTTTTATTTAGCTAGAACCCATTTATTCAATCTTGGTCTATTTGGGAATATTTTTCTATAGGGCTTGATAATAAAACTCATTAGACACACCTAAGAAGGAGACTTAGACTTGATGGCAACCAAAAACACTCTCATCTTCTAGGCCTTAGGTTTGAATCTCAGCTAGGCAATTACTTGAAATTTTTCTTCTTCCCACGTCACTTTTACCACTATACTGAAAATGCCTTCTTTTGTTAAATTTAGAGCTATATTTTTTAGTCTTTTTTTATCCTATTCTACTACTACATGTTGCCTCCATCAAGTCTAAATTTTTCATATAGCCATGATAGACCCAAGCTACTAAATGTCATCCTTTCATCAATTCTATTTTGGAGATCATCTTGTACCTCTAATCAGCTTTGGTTCTGTGAGTTGTTCTCTTATAAATAAGCTTTGACATTCCATTTTGGCAGCCATAAATTTGTGCACCTCCTTCCTCCCCAGGTTTATAAGTTTTAGCTTTTTGGTTGCTTAATGTGGCTGTAATTTCTTCGAGATTCCTAGCTATTCTGGTGCATCATCTTTGTTCTCCTTTCAGGCTTGAAGCTAGCTCTATATTCTCATTTCTCTCTGATGTAATTTCTTACCATAACAAGGATGATTGGTTTTGAAGTGTGCTATTCCATGATTATAGTTTGATTGGATGGAAAGACTAAGAAAGAGAGCAAATGGAAGTGCCTAAGACCATGATTAGCTTCCTCTTTTCTTTCCTCTTGAGTCTCAACTAGTGGAGCATGGCAGGGTGTGTAGGTATTTTGCTTGGGTTGCTCGACTAGATGCTACATCTGCGGTAGGGGGAAAAGAATAAAAGATGTGTGGGCTACCTTATATGTTCTAGTTTTATTGGTTAAGGAGATAAGAAGTGAGCCACATTTTGTGATAGAATCCCAACTCTGTTCATATAAGCCTATCTTTCTTATAGTGGTTATTTTCATTCTTATGCCTCCAAACTATGGTTACCCTATTGCCATGAGTTCATTGTGTGTGTGGTCTACTATAGCGTGAGTGTTGTGTGTGGAGGACCAACCATTTGATTACAAAATAAAAAAATAAAAATAAATAGATTGCTATTTAGGTTTTGTAGGAGTTGCCCATTATTGTGATTTTTGTTAGTTGGAATGGCCATGGAGAAGAAGAGGTTAATGGAAGAAATAAAATAAACTAGACATTTAATTTGGCCCTTTAATGCTGGTAACAATTTGGTGCCATTACTACTATGGATTCAAGTGGTAATGAGTTCTCTAATCATATTTTTAACTTCAAGCAATTTCCATAAATTTTCAAGCTAATATTATGAGCCTTTTGGATTATAGGTCTCAGAGTTTAATGTGGTTAATTTCTTGATTGTTAAGGGGGAATAGTCTTAAACCACATTAAATGTATATCTTATCTTAGCCCATTTTAAGTCTATGCCTTAAACCCTTGAAATGTTGAAACTTTTAATATAAATAAGATTAGTTTCCTTATGAGGCATTTTGAGGTCATTTAAACACTAAGACCTTGTGAACTTGTGTTATAGGGTATTCAAGAGAATTAGTTATAGCTAAGGAGTGAGCAAAGAATACCATAATGAACTTTTCTATATCATATTAAGAGCTGAGAAAATAATGCCAACTATATGTTACATATGTGTGTATATATATCATGCAATTTCATTTCAAGGGTTATAGTTAAACATTCTTTAATTAAATGTATTTACTTTATTAAATATGTTTCTGATTATCTAACCATTTGAATGTCTATATAAGTAATTTCTAGAGTTTGGAAATATGGATACCGAAGATGGAAATTGCCTCTGTTGACTATGGAAATTTTAAATTTCACCTTCTTGATTTTTTTTTGCAAATAAGAATATTTACTGTTATGCATTTTCACATGTTTAGACTACAACTACACATCATTAAGAATTTGATTCACTTAGAGCATATATGTATAAGACGATTTTCTTGTAGGAGCTACTTATATCGGGACCCTGCAACTAGCCACAATACTAGTTAGCCATGGTGCACTATGATATGTACTCTAGCTAGTATGGGTGTTATTGGCTCTATGTAGTTGGCTGCCATATGCAAATTTGTTCTGATTTTTGGGAACAAATTGCTCAGTACTTACCCCTGCAAGCTGTGTGCTTTGCATCTGATCCATTTGGTATTGATTAGATGCTTCTTATTGTATTTGATGAATGATTTTATGAAAAAAATTCATTAATCACCACTTTTAAAGTTCCAATTGTTGAATTGTTATTTTGAATAGAGCTTTAATGTGAAAGTGTTCTTATATCTTATAGTTGGCCTTGTTTACTTATTAAGCATTTGACTCACTCCTTCTAATTTCACTTTTTTTTTATAGTAGATATGAACTTGATCCTTTTTTAGCAGCTTAGGATCAGTCATTACCTTTCATTTTTTGTGAGCCCTATATCTATCCACATAGGCCTATTTTGATGATTCACTTGAAATTTATTTTGTTATATAATATAATCATATGGAGCTCTAATGAACCACAGATAGGGTCCCTCAGAAATTGTTGTATACTGGTTTGGATTGGTAGTAGGACTCTCTTTTGATATATTTATGCTGGTAGGCTTATTTGTAAAAATATTGGAAGGTTCAAATTACAAGAGAGACTCTATCAAAATTTCTACAAAAGCCACATACAATTAAATATATTTAATACAAGTATAATTCACAATTGCTCTGTTTGGTTCTATCATATGATATTGAATTATAAAAATATTCATTGAATGTTTGATAGAATTTTAGTTTTAGATAAACTTACGGAAGAGAAACTGTTCATCTTTTGTGCTAGTCACACTTGCGATTTTAGGGTGTGACAAATGTTTTTCTTTTTCAAATAATTTTCTTAAATTTTTAGGCCCAATGGATTTTTAGAAATCCATTCCCCAAATATTTATTGTGTAATTATGTACTATTTGATAGTTTGAAATTTATTAGGATTAATTCCTAATAATCCATAAAAATTTTCAAAAAAATCATAAAAATTTTTGGTAATCCTGATAAAATTCTAGAGTGCTATAAAACTCATAATTTATCTAAATTCCCAAGATTCTAATAAGAATATATATTAATAATTTTTAATAATTATATTAGCCTTAATTGATCACTTAGGAAACTCAAGGATGTTACATTTCCTCTTATCTCTATCTTTGTTTACCACGAAAACTTCTCCTTTTGTTCTTAAAAAAAGAGATTTATGCTGTGTATATGGCTTGTTTTATCATATGACCTTTACTAATATTACTAATTTTTATTCATCAATGCAAAATTTAAAAAAAATAGAAAAAACATTTGTTCAAGATAATTTACTCAATTCTTGTGTTTTAGTTCTTTTTCTTCCCTTTATCAAGTGTATGCTGGAGAGCCACTCATAAGGTTTGCTAAAGACATTGCATTCCATGTCACTCTCTTTATTGCAAGAAATGGAATCTATGTGAGCTAATTAACATTATGTTAGATTATATAATTTAATATATTAATGTTTTATTTCAAAGTTGCTGAATCCTCCATGTGTCCTCTCTGAGTGGTGCAACAAGTGTAGATGAAGGTCTCTTCCCCAAGCTTCTCTAAGCTAGTAAACTAGAACAAGAAAGAAAAAAGTGGTGGACCTTTTTATCACTGAAGGACTACAAAGATGCTCACACACTAAAATTTTAGATGGACCTGAAAACCAAGCTTAACATATTTGTTTAACAACCAAAGCAATGAAGGATAGCGCACAGTGAGTTTTTTTGCCTTGGATTGCTTGTCTCGATTTGAAAAATATCTCTTATATAGTAAACTAGTGGAGCTATCCATTGGTCAAATATTTGGAGATAAAATCCCTCTTGTGCCAATTATTATATGCTTGATTTTGTTATCATCAAAATGATATTTCAATATTATTATATTTTATATTTCTCATATTTAGTCTTAATAATAAATTATTATGAGTAATTTGATGACTTTAGGCTTATTTTATATTAAGTGGGCTTAATTTATATTAATGGACTTTAATTGCATTATTTATCATATTTATCCAACGGAGGACCAATTATTTTTTTAATTGTATTTTGCAGGATAGAAGATTCTTAAAAAGATTGGGTTAGAAGACTCCTACAAGGATTTAGATATTATCTTATTAAGTCCTAAAAAGATTTGAATACTACTTCAAGATTAGCTTTAAAATTAGTATTAAATTTCTTATAAAAGAAGGCAACTTTGCCTAATTAAGGAGGAGAGACGTCACCATAAAAACACATTCTATCTTCTTTACTTCTTATTCTTTTCTTCATCTTCTTCCATGTTTTTCTAATTTTCTTGGTGATCAATCTAGAGTTTAAACCTGATAGGGAGCTTAAGTCAATATTTGTATAGAACTCTGGTTTGAATTTTTATTTTAGAGTATATTTCATTTTTATTCTCTCTGTTTTCATGTAATTATTATCATTCTGGTTAGATGATTTTTGTTACATGAATTATGATTCGTTTGATTTATCTGAGAACATGTTTTGATCTAATCGGTTGATTAATCAATTAAATTGATTCTGAATCACATTAGGATTCTACATGTGCCTCTGGTCAAGTGCGAAATATTTCGGCTTCATATTGTTGACAAAAGTACAGTTGCATTTTGATTAGCAATACAAATCAATTAAATCCTAAATGGTAATTTAGGAACACTAATTGAAATAACCAGAGAATTAAAAATCAAACTAGATATATTTTCAGGTGACAAGGGTAGGGAACTATCAGAGAAAGAATTTTGGATTGGTTATGCATCATTCTAATTGAATTTCATTTTATTTTATTTTTGTTTATTAATTTATTATTCAATTTAATTAGTGTGACTTCATATTTGAATCCCCAATCATTATAATTCTAGTTTTTTCATTCCTAAACTAATTGATTTGATTAAAAGCTCTATAGGAGATAACCTAGTAGGCATTATACTGCAAACTAGTGAAAATCACTAATTTTGGCCAGTTTGATAACTGCAAGTGAACAATAATTTCTTTACCACAATACTATCATTTAGAAATCCTTGTTGATAACCTTGGGGCTAATATTACCAAATTTTTCCTACTTTGGACCCTTGTCCTCTTGCGTATGTATCTTATGTCACACCCTAAAACCAAGAGTGTGACCGACATGGAAGATAAACGATGTCCCTTCTATAAGTCTTTCTAAAGCTAAAATCCTACCAAGTATTCAGTGAAAATTTCTATAATTCAATAACAGGTGATAAAACCAAACGGAGCAATTTTGAATTATACTTATATTAAACACATTTAATTGCATGTAGCTTTTGTAGAAATTTTGGTAGAGCCTCCCTTGCATTATTGACCTCCTGATATGTCTACAAATCAACTAGCCAATACAAATAAGTCAAAAAGGAATCCTACTATCAGTCCAAACTAGTATACATCAATATTTAAGGGTAGGGGACCCTATCTATGATTCAGTGGAGCAATAAACTTACTATATTGTGAAATCTATTACATCATTACAAACAAAGTATGCTTTCACAAGATATATGTGAGACTCACCCAAAAAAAGTGATATGCTTATAGATTGCAGAAGATGAGTTAAGATCAATTCTACTATTTGAAAATGTTCAAAATAAAAAGAGTAAGCCAATTGCTCAATGAGTAAATAATGCTACCTATAATATATAAGAATATTTTCACATTAAAGTTCTTTATAAAATAGCAATCCATCAATCCAAATTTAAAATAGTAATTGACAAAACTTCTAACAAAACCATTCATCAATTCAACAGGAGCATCTAATCAGTACCAACAAATCAAACGCAAAGCACATAGCTCACGAGGATAAGTAACATAGATGCTAAGCAATCAGTTAGCAAAAACCTAAACAAATCCACGTGTGATGGCCAACTACGTGGGGCTAGCAAGACCCCTACTAGCTAGGGTATATATCACAGTGCACTATGGCTAACCACTACTGTGATTAGCTACGAAGTCCTAAATAGATAGCTCCCACCAGAATTAACTCTTATATACATGCTCAAAGTAAATCACAATTCTTGAATATGCATACATATCATCAGAACATATAATCAATGTGCCTCATTAGCATTCCAGTTTACAAAGATATCCAAAATATTGAATTGAAATTTTTTCATAGTAAAACAGAGATGATTTCCAATGCCGATATATAAGTATACATAATTAGCATATAGTCAGTATTATTTACTCACCTCTTAAGATGACACAAGGAAGTTCCGATCATAAACCCTATTAAATTTCTTAGTGTGCCTACTTCCCCCGCATAGCCTACAACATTGGTTTACGAAATCTTAGTATTTAACTACGTCAGTTGTCAAATTATGGAATTCATCATCTTTACCTAACACCTAATCTTAACAAATTTTCTTAGATATAGTGCTTAATTTGGTCCTTTCCCTAACACTAGTATAAATATACTCATCCAAGTTATAATTTCAACACTCAGTATACTAACCATTTCTCTCTATTTGCCATTAAAGTGTTTTAATCTTTTTTATTTTTCTTTTTTACTCACTTTTTTACTCCATATTGTTGCTCCTCTTAATTGAACCCTACCACTAGGATAGCCACACACAAACACTTAAATTTCTTAACCTGGCTAAGACTCAAGAGTCAAGGAGAAGATAAAGCCAATTAGGATCTTGTGCACTTCCCTTACCTTTCTCTCTAACCTAAGCATGGAATAGCCCCTCCCTAAAGCACCATTCAACTTAGCTATTTGCAACCCAGAGCTAAGATTTAGAGCTAAAAGGAATGGTTATGCATGATACAAAATGGCAACAAAACTCAATAAAGGGCAACGTTGCATCAGTAGAATTTCACACAAAAAGCAACATAAGGAAAATGAAACCTATTGCAGCAGAGGAATAGAGGTGAAAGTTTATGAATTCTTTCTGGTTGCACTTTGTGCTATTCAAGATTTTGCTCAGCAACCTAGAAATTGAAATGGCAGACTAAGAGAGGAGCAAATTTGCACAAAACCCAACCACTAAGAAGTAGTAGCTCAACATAATAGCTACAGGATCAAAACACTTTGAGACTAAAGCAATAAAATTCGAGCAAATTGTTGAAGGAAGGACATTAAAGGGACCTATTCTGCCCCTGCTATCCAAAAGAGTCATAACACTATAGATGAAGCATGTATCAAAAGGTAAGATGGAGAAAGACAGAAAAACCAGTTCCTAACTACACAAGTAAGGGTGTTTTCGGTAAAATAGGAAATAAATTTGGAAGAAATAAAAAAAATTTAACTACTGGTAAGAAAGGGCTCAAACCCAAGACTAGAGAGATAAAAGTTCCCTCAGTTGCCACCAAACTCAAGCATCAAGTTTAGTTACCCTTACCAATTCAATTTGGTCATATAAGTAAATGTTCGAGTCTTTATATCTCAAGTCGCTTGCTAAGACTATCTTATGGCTTAATAAGACTATAATTCATATCAATACTCTCTTAATCAAAACAATTTTGCCCTCAAGATTAAGTAAAAGATTTCAATAGTTATTGTTATAAAAACCTTTTTTTAAAAAAGCTATAGAATCATGCTAATAACATAAAATAAGGTTTATTGTAACCCCACTAAGAATGGAAGAAAGCCTCCACGAAAGCTCATTACCTGACAAAGTAAGCTATTATAATAGGCACTTTAAAGGGCAAAATAAGATATGGCATCCATTGTTAATCGGTAAGCAACACATGGAATCCTCTAAAATGTGCAAAAAATTGTGATTAACCTCATCATTAATAGAGCAATATGTTTGCTAAGTCCTCCTTCACTTGATGCAAACACACCAACATTAGTGTAATTGTCAGTAGGGAAAACATTTATACATCCCATTGTACATAAATTCCTTTACATGCCAACTTAAAAGTGACTGGATCATATCTATTAAGGCCAATGTAGTGCTTAATTCTTCCTAAAGTCTGTGTAAATTACCAAGGTGAAAGTTCTTCTTGAAATTTATGTAACTCAACCTTCTTCACAATGCCATGAAAATATTAAATAGAATGAATATCATCAATCTTTAAAACTTTCATGATCATGTATTTGATTAATGACAGTAAGAAGAGAAGTCCAATCGAATACCCAAGCACTTCATTGTTTTATTAAGAATGCTAA
Organism: Erythrophleum ivorense; assembly: GCA_026724425.1. NCBI lineage: Eukaryota > Viridiplantae > Streptophyta > Magnoliopsida > Fabales > Fabaceae > Erythrophleum > Erythrophleum ivorense. Next base: position 7,204,899 of record JAIUCV010000001.1, on the reverse strand, counting down.
AGATGTTGAGTAAAGCTTGAAACTACGGATTTAGAACTATCACAACGCAAAGTGAGCATGTGATCGGCATATCACTTGACCCTATAAGCCTTAAATGAAACAATCACAGAATATATACATAACTTCAAAAAATTTTAAAACAATATTTACTGCCCATTATTTAAAATGCTAACACATTCTCTCCCTATAAACATGTGCTTATAAACTCGTTCAAGCACCTAACAATGAGAACTCTAGTGTCCAAATACAAAACAAAGGAACTCTACTTCTCTATGAATTGACCTAAAAAACATAATGACTTTTAAAATAAGAAACTAAAACAACATCCTATGTGACTACAAATTTAGTCCACCATTACCTTGCGTGAATGAAAAGTTAAGCCACACATAATTAAAGGTGAGCCAATGGGTTCGATGCAAGATGTATATCTTAGAGCTATAAAGTAAAATAAAGATGAAAGGGTGAGTCATAGAGACGCAATGTGTAACAACCAAAAAACTTGCTAAAAATTTTTTAAGTCTGCTGGCTATAGCGAGAAATAGCCTAACTATAACGAATGTACCTGTTCGCTATAGCAAGAAATGGCCTAACTATAGCGAATATGCCTATTCGCTATAGCGAGAATGCTTCTAGCTATAGCGAATTTAGGCATCCCATACAAAAACTAAGGGGTTCCTCGTAATAGCGTGCGTCATAGCGAGAATAAGGGTTTGGGACTGATACGTGCTCGCCATAGTGAGAGTTATTCTTTGTTATAGTAAGGGTTAGTCTAGAAAAGTGTAAAAAAAAAGAATTTTTCTTCTTAAAGATTCCAAATCCTCTCCTTTTCTTCTAACTGACCTAAGCTTCGTCCAAAACAAAGAAAAGGGATTGAGAGAGAGAGAGACTAAGAGAAGGAAGGAAGAACAAGGAAAAAGTAAGCAAACTTGAGATTTTCATAGCTTTTCTTCTCAGAATTGTGTTCTTCTCTTTTTGCCCTCTTTTTCTATGGTTTTGGTTGTTGACTTAGTTTTGTTTTGAGCTTGGTTCAAAAGAGGGAGAGTGGAGAATAAAAAGGAAGGTAAAGGCAAAAGAGAATCACTCTTGAAAGAAGCTAGAACTTAAGGTAGATACTTATGTATCTTACTTCTTTTTTTTGCTTTCTTTGAGTATGTTGGTTCTACCAACTTGAGAGCTTAAGAGAGGAAGGAAGTTTGACCTAGAGCAAGCAAAAAATCCTTGAATTAGAGTGTGAAAAGTTGAGAAATACAAAAGAATTAGGAGAAGGGCTAGTAAAATTTAAGAGGGGAAAAACCAGGGATTTAATCTCCTAGCCTTTGTGAGTAATTGTTTGAGTTCCAAGAGAGTAATTGCATGCTACTTGTTGTGTCTAGGCTTAAAAGAAGCAGCTCTATCTAGTTGTAATTGTAAAACCAAGAAGGGAGAAGAGAAATCAAAAAGGAAGGCTTGTGTTGGCTTGTAAGGTAGCTTTCCATTCTTTCTTGTTGCATTCTTGGATGTGTAATAGTTATTGTATGCTTATGTATGTGCTTGTATTGTGAGACATGCCATTTGATGTTGCCTTAATACATTGGTATCAATATACTTATGTTTTGGGTTATGAAAATTGCTCAGGTGAGGTAGTGCCAAAAATCCCTTGAGATGGATGAAGTGGAGCCAAAAGTCCCTAGAAATGAGTGAGACAAGGCCAAAAGTCTCATAACTGAATGAGGCCAAGTCAAAATTCCCTAAACCAAGGGTGAGGCCAATCCAAAAGTCCCAAAAATTGGATAAGGTTAGACCAAAAGTCCCTAAAGCTTATTCGTGGCATTGATATGATATTCATGGCATGTAAATCATGTGTTGTATGATTGTGAATGGTTAGATGCCTACTTGCATGTTTTGACTTATTTATATGCCTTGATTGCTTTCTTGAATGAGTGTATAAGCTATTGAGATTCTATGAATCTCACTCCTTTCCCTCTCCCATCTCATATGGTCCAAGTGGAGCTCAAGAGCCAAAGAGTGGAAGCCATGAGGCATAGATGGCCCGTTCTTGTCACTTTTGCACACTCACACATAGTTTGATGTATAGAAAAGCCAAAGTACTTATGTATATCTATTCTTTTTTAGATGTAAACACTTGAGCAAGTGTAGAAATATATATAAATGATGTATGAACTATGTATAGAGCCAAAGTAATACAAATGTAAGATTTGGCCCTTTTGTGAATTGTATGTAGTAGTGTATTTTTGCCTGTAGCATAGTGAGTTTGAGATGTATAATGATTTGGACCACTTGAACATTTCATATATGCTATATTTATGCTTTAAAACTTGCCCAAGAAGTGCTAGAGCATGTAGGAGACTATTTACCCCTATTTTGTACCATTAATGGTGTTAAAACTGCCAAATTTGTGAGCTTAATCAAAGTATGACCAAATGAGCTCTTCTAGTTATGAAATTTGGCATGCCTCTAAATCTTGTTGAGAGCTTATTGGGAAGTAAAAGTGGTTAATATTTGGAGGTCTAGGGAATATTTGGCGAATTGTTGAAGTTAGAAAATTTTGATGGTTTTGGTTAGTGCACTGTTATCATAGGTCTGAAAATGAATCTATGTCATTCATAGATTAAACGGTGCCCAATTATCATGAAATTTTATGGAGATAAACTAGACATCTATAGTGACCTATACCAATTTGAACCACCTCAATCGGAGGTCTTTAGAGGAAGAAATAACTTTTTGAAGTTCTATATCAGCAACAAGAAAGCCATCTGACCTTCTTTACTATTCCATCATTTTTTGAGGTCTAAAGGATACTAAAATGATCTGAACTTATTATTTTTCCAAAGTGGCATATTTTTCTTAGATTGGATTTTTTTGGAATTAGTTATGAATTTTTGAAGTTCATGACAGTAAATTGTATTAGTACCAGGGACAATCGAACCTCTATCTCTTATTCGATGTCAAACATGGTCCAAATGCTAAGATTGTGGTTGGAAATTATTTTTACTGTAAATTTAACACTTAGAACTTTTCAAAAAGTTATGTTTTGCTTTATTTTCATTTTTCTATAATTAGTTATGATTTTCTAAAGTTAGAGCCAAAAATATGACTTTTAGGCTCGTTTTAAGAAATTATATTTTGGGGTTTTTGGCTTCATATCCATGGTTCATGGGTTGTTTTATGCTACGTATGAGTTGTATAAATGAATTTTGAGTAGAGTATATGATTGATGGGTTCACAAGACCCACAAGGCAAACTATGAGCATTTAAATCTCAATACATAGCAAGAAAATGCTATGGTTTGCTCTTTTCTTCGGAAATCATATGGAATTAAGCTTAAGCGGAGACTAGTTGAGGCTAATACATTATGGTGTTAGACAATGAGGGGATAAATAAAACATTTAACTACGAACTTGTGAGAGTAATTTAAATAATTAGAAATATATAAATAATTGTAAAACACAAATATGCTTTAGGAATATCATATACCTCTAACATTTCCTTCTTTTAAATCATTACCTTAACAAAACAAATATCAAACTTTCATAGTATACATAAGGTATATGCATATAGAATCAAGGCATGTTTAATGGGAAGAACAATTATGCCAATAGAGCCAAGGATTGTACAACCTCGTGATTAATCATGCTCATCAAACTAAAGTCAAGGAATCAATCAACCTGACTAAACATACACATTTAATTGGAGTGAGGGAACCACTCAACTTGACTAATGATACATAGTTAACTAGAGTCAAGGAGCCACTCAACTTGACCAATCATACATATTTAATTGGAGTCAAGGAACTGTTGTGACTTTAGAGATACTAGCAAGTGCATTAGCTAACAAGTGAAATATGGTCAAATGATTACAAGTCATCAATCCCATGACGAATGGTTTAAATTAATCTTAGGTTTTTCTATTTATTAGTTATGTACATTCTATTTACATTTCACTAGATAAAAGAATTAATTATCATGGAAAATGTAATTTTTATGAAATCTATGTTAGTTAGTTAAGACACAAACAAAAATGGACTCAAAAGACTCAATAACTTTAGTAGATTGATCATCCAACTCACAGTAAATTCAAGTTAATTCTCCTATCCAATCTAGCAATTCTTAATTAATATAAATTCATCATTCAAAACGTTGCCATATTCCTTAAGTTGGCTTCACAGTTCATGTTTCAATACATGGAATTATGATATATGTTATGTTTGTATGTAATATCTCTTACCTAATTCATCTTTCAACATAGGCTCAAGGTTCAATTAGCAAGATTACTAAAGTGAAATTAATTGAAGCATCATCTTTCAATATATAATTCAAATAACTCTACTTATCATCTATACCAATTGGATAAGGATTCATAACATGTATTCATTGAAGAAAAATATGTTTTCCCAATAAAAATAAGAGTTTTCCCTAAACTAGGACTCTTGAACAGTCTAATTTTCACATTCGTCATGTTGGCAATCTAACTCCCTTAAAACACATGATTTGGCTTTTATGGTCTTCATCGAAGTTGTAGGAATTTTCTTTTAGTTGTTTGTTTCCATTGGTTTCATCTAAATCACAAGTTATGTAAAATTAGGTTTGTAAAATTATCAAGATATGTCAGGCAAACTAATTTCAATTGATTTAGGTTTGTTACATTGCCATTTTGACCTATTTCCTTTACAAATTGGGCTTCGAGCTAACTTAAAGAGTTGTAGATTTGTGTCTTGTATTTGTATGGGCTCAATAGCCAACTCATTTGAAGGTATGTAGGGTAACTTATGCCTAATTTACTACACTTTATTCTTGAAGTCTATATGCAGTCTAGTTTTACTACTTTGGCCAAATTATTTCACTTAAGCCTAAATCTTCCTATAAAATAAAATTGATTGCAATTATGGATTTTTAACTAATAAATAGTTATAAAATAAAATATAAAATAGGGAATTAAATACATGTTTAACACATATGAAATTAAAATAACACAACATTGCACTCCAAATTTGGATAGAATTTAATTAACATTCAACTTTTAAGTTCATAATTCTAGGCATTAACAAAAACCCCTAAAAGTTTCATAGAGGAAGGATATTCTTACAAAATAAACCTTGATAAGTCCTTCAAATATTATATACACAAAATGGGACTTATTAGGAACTACTCAATGTGACTAATCCTATAGATTTTATGGAGTCATCAAGGAACCAATCAACCTGACTAATCATACATATTGAATTAAAGTTAGAAAGCCACTTAACTTGACTAATCATACACATTTAACTAAAGTCAGAGAATCGATAAATCTAACTAATCATACATATTTAATGAGGGCAAAGGAATTTTTCACATTGACTAAAGGGTATATATAGTTGGCATGGTAAGAGTACAGTTAAATGCAATATCATATTTCTAAGGTATACCAACAAGTTCAATCCCATAAATAATTTATAATCCAAAAAAATATAGTGTTATTATAAAACACGCTTGATATAAGTATTAGATATATCTCATACCAATTCCAATAGCATACAAAACAAAAGTTGTAACTTTCTTAACATACTTTCTAAACTAAATCTACAACTATCAAAACTTTAATCATACATATATAGCCTTTCAAAATTCATAAAAATATTTCAAGGTAAAACAATAAATATTTCATAAAAACAATTATAATTACAACAATGTCCATTCACAATAAAGGTGAAATACAAATGGAGTCTAAACTCACTACCAAAGTTCATAAGAAAATTATCAAGGTCTTAACATCTTTAGGGTCTATTAACACCAAAAATATTTGGACTGAATTAAGCTATAGGCTTATAGTTTGGGCTATTTTTTAGGCCAAACCATTGAAAAATATTAATTGAACTCAGCTTTGTTTGTTGGATAAATAAGCCATATTAGGCATTTTAAAGTGAAAATGAGATATAGCTTTTTTGGGTTATGTTTTGTCCATTTGAGTTTTTGAAATTTCTTAATTAAATAAGCTCAATAACATACAACTAGATAGTAAAAGGAAATTCACTAGATTTTAGGGAAACTATTAGCTGGCTAATTACCTTACTATAAAAGGAGTAATCCTGCCAAATATCCTAAAGGTAGTTAACTTAATTAGCTACAAAATAGGGAAAGTTTCATGAGTTAATCAAGTCAAACACATGTAGAATGTAAATGGAAACCCATGACCCTAAATTTTAAGGGTATAGACTGTAACACCTTAACCTCTAGCTCATACCCAAGATGCCCTCTTACTCATATGCACGTGCGGAACTCACAAGGGAGATAATTTACTCTACCTTGTGCTTCTTTCTCTATGACACTATGTGTGGGTAGAGATCCACTTAGAAGTAACATGGACCGGTTGAGCTCTCTCTATGCTTCCTCATGCTCAATTACACTATTGAGACTTATTTCAATCCCCACAATATGCTTTGAACTCATGGAAAGCAAAAAGGGATTGGAGACATGCATTTTCGCTATTGGCAGATTTTGCTTCATTTCTGGGCTAAGTTTGAAAATTCATAACTAAATGCAGAAAAATAGTAACTGCATTATTTGAGTCATTCTAGAAAGCTTGAGACGTCTACTTCATGCTAAAAATAAGTAGAAGTCTCAATATCTCACATACTCTGCGTTTGACATCGAAATCGTTCACTAGTCATAGGGGGCTTCTTTGCTATCACAGTTTACTGATATGGACTTTGAAAATGTCTAACTAATTCCACAAAAATCCAATGCTCATAAACTATATCTATATGGAAAGATGTGGATGTTAGCTAGAGGAAAAAAATATCTCCAGATCAGTTCACCAAGCCAATTTCCCGGAAACCAATGAAACAGTACCTCGGGTCTGGTTAGGTGTCTGATTCTGGGCAGGAACTTCGAAATTGCATAAATTCCTCTCTAGACCTCTAAATGAGGTACTTCCAGTTCCTACAAGTCTTTGTGACCATCTAGTTTCTGTGTATAAAATTTCGTAGCCATTGGACTACGTTTGCCCCTCAGATGACACGTTTCTCAAACTGACCAAATGAACAGTGATTTCCAAAATCCGAATTTCTGATGTCAACTTTGAAAAATCATAGAAAATGCTATAGACCTCTAAATGACATGAACTCTAGCTTCCCAGAAAGATCTAAATATAATCTAGCTACATGTCAAATCTCATAGCAAGAGGAGGTCATATGGCTCTTCTAGGACATCATGTGCAAGAAGGCCCTTTCTTGGCCAAAAGTGGGGCTCATAGGGTCCAACCTTGGTTTTTCTACTTTCATGACTCTTTGAGCACATGAGAAAGCATCTATAGGAGCTATCAATCATGCCTCAAGTGTCTAACAACTTAGATTGGAGAAACTCACTACCCCATGCCCACTTATGCACCCATATATTCTAGGCTATCATTGATCATTTCACATCAAAGCATATCTTTTCATTCATCATAAACCTCATTCTCATACATACATCATCTTACATACATGGTCTTACAACATTTATAAATGTTACATCATTTACATCTCTCATGTACAACACATTACAATGTATTTACAAGAAACCTTTACACTCTTCATTTCTATCCCTAGCTTCATGCTTGGTGGTGGTTGCTTCCATCTCTAATCTCACTTGGGCCACCTGGCATGGTTGGATGGTGGAGAGGGAGGGTGAGATTCATGAAATCTCAGTAGTTCAACTCTCATTCAAACATACATATATTGCATGCAACAAGTCTCATTATGCATGTATGGCATGTTAGCATATAAAACCATGATGAAAACATTTAAAACATATGAAATGGCCATGCATAACATTTAAGAGCTTGCTAAGTACTTGGATCAGCCTCACCCATTCCCTTGTGGCTTTTAGATTTGCCTTCCCATACTTTAGAGGTCCTTAGACTCAACCCTTACTCTTTGGGAGTCAACCTCACTTTTTGGGAGACCTTTTACTCTTGTCTCAACCAACTTAAGGCTTCGGCTCATCCTCACCTTGGCTATAGGGTTATTGGCCTTTCCATTTCCTCAAGCAAACCAAGCAATCATTTAAAACATCATTTCAATCATAACACATCATTATGCTAACACACTTCTCATAGCTCATATCATTCATACACATAAGCAAGACAATGTAAACACACAATTATGCATGAGAGAAAGTGGAGAGAACTACCTTGCTAGCTATTCACTACTTGCTCTTTCAATTGTCTCCTCCCTTGTTGGTTTCACAACAACTTCTAGATGGGAGAGCTTCTCTTGAGCCTAACCACACAAAAGCATGGAATTAATACCTTAATACTCAATTCTTAAGCTAGGGATCTCTTCTAATCAGCTCTACTGAGCTTCTCTATCTAGGTTTCTTCCTCTCACTAGGGTCCATTAGCTATCCTCTCTCTTTTCTCAACTCTTGAGCTCTTAAGAAGGGGGAAAAGCAAGAAAGAGAAGACTATATACTTCTAATCCCTCTCAAGAATGGTTTCCCACTCTCTCTCCTCTGAACCAGACTCAAGACCTAACCATTTTTACTATCTAAACCGTAGGAAAGAGGGGAAAAGGGGAGAAGGGCAACTTACTAAGAGGAAGCCATGAGAATCTTACCTTTCTTGTGCTTTCCTCTTCTCTTCAGCTTCTCTCTCTCTCCTTCGCCCTTTTCTCTCTCCTAAGATGAGTTTGAGTCGGTTAGAAGAAGAAAGAAGAGATTTGGAAGCTTTTAAAAAGTCAAATTCTCTTTTTCTCGCTTTTCTGGACCGCTCTCGCTATAGCGAGTCATTACCCTCGCTACGGCGAGCTCGTGTCTGTTCCAGACCTCTGCCTTCGCTACGGCGTCGCTACAGCGAACTCATGTTTATTCTAGACCTTCGCTATGGCGTCGCTATGGCGAGATCGTGTCTGTTCCAGACCTCTGCCTTCGCTATAGCGCCGCTATGGCGAGCAACTCCCTGGTCTCTATATGGAATGCCGCACTCGCTATAGCTAGGAACAATTCCGCTACGGCGAGCAACTCACTGGTTTCTGTATGGAATACCGCACTCACTATAGCTAGGAGCATATTCGCTACGGCGAAGGGGCATTCTCGCTGTGGCGATTCCATTTCTCGCTATGGCGAGAAGACTTAGAAAATTCTCAGCTCTTCAAAAATTTTCCAGCTTCTCTTTTCCTTTTCTTTTCTCATTTCTTTTCTATTTTCTTTTCTTTTCTTTTTCTTGGCTGTTACATAGACTTTATGGCCAGCTAATGTGGCAAGTAGTCAAACAGATAAATAATTATTATTATCTTCAAGAAAAGCTGACATGGCACCTATTTATATAGAAACTATATCCCACATTGTTGTAAACATGGGTTGAAGATTCAAGGAAAAGTGGCAAACAAGTTTAGAAGAGTTAACGACTAGTTTTAAAACTATATAAATTCATTTTACATATTGTAAGAGGACAAACATTCAATCAATCTTTATCATTTACATTCCTTTATATTCATGCCTTTAGTTTACAGCATTTTTCTAGTTTTATCTTTTTTTCTTTAGTCTTGCGTGTTTTTCATGTCATTTACTACTCTACCTAATTATAGCATTTAGACACTAATCATATGTTCGAACTAGGCACTTCCTTTAATATTCTAAGGACCTAAAGGTGACGGATAGAATCTTTTCCTCAACACAACGCTTGAATGTGGGAATTATCAATGTAAAGTTAGCTGATCCATTTAGTTAATCATTCTAATTTCACAAGTAAATAGGGTCATTAAAGAAAGAAAGAAATTTTAACACACCACCATATAAAGATTTCTACTTAGCCTAAAAATCCTAATATTTCAAGGTGTGAAGTATATTAATAAAGAATCAAACTACATACTTGCTTTTAACTTGTTATCTATAACCTATAACATTCTATAACTTCTAAATCCTCAACCTAGCTTTACAACATCACCCGTCATAATATTCATTTCCACCCAAGGGTTAGAGTTGAAAAAAGTAAAACTAAATTATTAGTTGAAAATCTAAAATCACAAGAATGAAATTCATATCCTATAAATGTTAAATCAAGTCCTAACCATTATGATTAATATCTCTTAAAATGAGAAGGTGAAGATTTAGGATAAAATAAAATAAAGACCCCACATATGACAATAGAAACTAATAATCAACAAGAAATTAAGTTTTGTAAGAATATATAAAGAAATTGAAAAAAAAAATGGCCTACCTTTATATTAATGAATAACTGAGCAAAGGAAAAATGAAGGTGGTGGAGAGAATGCTCAAAATGTGAAAAGGGTGTGCTGGGAATGCATGCATCAATTTTTCTTGTTGATATTCATTTTTTAAGCAAAAATTGCATTTATTCAAATATTTCCTTAATTATATTTTGATCCTGTCATGTCTTTTCCTCTTGCAATTTAGTCCTTATAATTCTTTCAAAAAGATCCTTTTTTTTCTATATACTTAAAATTTTCCTTATCAAACCTAATCCAAAATTTTTGCCACACTTCATCTTATACAAATGTTAAAAATACTTACTTTTACTCAAAATATTGGTTTCTAAGATTTTATAAATTTAGAAAAAATTATTTTCTAAGAATCCAAATATTAAGGGCATATTTGGTTAATGGTGAGGAAAGGAAAAGAGAAAATGAAATTTTTAAGAAATAGTCATTATATTCTTATAATCATTACTCCATGTGGCCGACCCCACCTAGTGAAAAAAGACTTTATTGTTGTTGTTGTTGTAGTATTCTTATAATCATTACTCAATAACTTATATTCCTTTTTATAACTTTTTTGAAGTAAGAGCCTAAAAGTCATTTCCCATCAACAAAATCATCTTTTTTTCTTTTCAATTTTATTTCCATTCCTAACTTTCACAAAAACACCCCTTCTACAACTCCTTTATTTGCATTTGAAAAAGACCTATCACTTTTAGGATCAAAAACTAAAATAGTGATCTCTTCAAGAATAGTAAATTTATTGTCAATTCCATATTTAATAGCACAATGTTGACTCAATATAAGAAATATATTGTCGAAATTCATCAAGCCCAACAAAAAAATCAAAATATAAAAAGCAACAAAATTAAGTAGATGAAGCCATGACTTGGGATGTCATCAATTGTCACTCACAAGAAAGAACTTAGCAAAAATATTTTTCCCTATCTAATTTCTAGAACTCCTTTTGTTAGCCCAAAGTTAAGTAGGTTTTTAAAGTCTCATTTAGCCAATGACTTTGATGCCAACAAAAGCTAAAATTAATTCCTTGTAAAAGCTCATTTATTTTGACCCATTTAAACATTAGCCATACCATATCCAAAGAAACAAATTATTGATGAATAAAAGACAAAAACTAGCTATCTACCTTTGGACAAGCAATTGGAATAATGGGATAAATGTATTATTCGTTATGTATCTCTCTTTTGCAACTATCTACTTTTATAAGATAAAGTTAAAACTTTTATCTAACCCCTGAAGCAAGCATTTAATAGCATTTATGACAGAATGAGTTGCTCAGGAAAAACACACCATGTACCTAGTTGTCATTGAAGAAAAACTTTGTGAACATCGAAGAAAAAGTTTGTGAATGTTGAAGGCATACTTCCTCTGTTCAATCTAAAAAGCATATATAATCATCTTTCTATCTCCGACAACTCAAAATTGGTATAATCATATTTCTATCTCCAACAACTCATAATTGGTTAAGAGATATAAATGCATTAAAATCTTAAGAGCAAATCATCAAAAATTTTAAGAGCATTTATTTCTCAAGAAAAAAATTATGAGTTTCTAGTGTATTAGCTTTTAAGAAAAATGTATTGAGCCTAATGTAATCCCTAGGTAAAGGGTGAAAAATCTCTCTATATTACATTTGTAACTCTCTGACTATGAGAGTAAGTTAAAAATAAGTTATAGAAAGCCCTGTGTAAAAAATTTAAGGTAAGCTTGTGAAAACTTATGTTTAAGGTGAGCATTTAAAACCTATAAATTGTATTTGTTGTTTGTGATGAAAGAAAATATCTTAAATTTTAAAGATACAAGATATAAGCCTGGAGGGTTAAACTAAGATAAGATTGGATTGTATTTTCTCTCTCCATCTCTCCTTTATTAGTTGCATATCTAGCTTGCTTCACTTTTGGAAGATCCTCTACTTGCCTATAATAACCTGCTCCACTTTTTGTCTACTCACTCCATTTTTAGCTTCCTCTACCTTTTGCTTAGATGATTTAATATTTCTATACATAACACCGATTCACCCCTCCTTTAGATGTAATTATACCTTTCTCTTCAACATAAACTTTATCATTGTCATTTGAATCTTTGAGATCAATAATTTTGCCCCCAGTAGTTAGAGCACAAAAACATTTTCTAGTGTACATAGCATATGGACTCTGAATACCTTCATGTTCACCCCCAGGTTTTAGCCATCTTTAAAATCTAAACAACCAACAAAATAATCCAGATCACCAGAGTTCACCTTCGTATTTGCATTTAAATATTTCCTAACCTTATGGTTTTCAAAATGTAAAACCACCTTCTGCTGTACTGTCATTGGCTCCATTCGATGTTGCTTTATTCTGAAATTGTTATGCTTACTGATAGATAGAAGAGCGAAAATAAGTCCATTAAGAAGAACTTCATTCTCCAACTCGAGTGACCAAGTGCAGAATTTACACAAACATGTAGAAGGCATTCCAAGCTGAGTTAATTTTTTGAGGTTATAAAAATGAAGCTTTCAAACGATAAAGAGTAGACAGTACAGATAACACTATCAGGATCATATGTCAAAATAAAATTCATCCAATTAATTTTTCACATCTTAAGCTTCCCCTCAAAAATGCCGGCTCACCTAATTAAATAATTATGATTGCAACAATAAGTGGGACACACTGCATGTGTTGTCACTAGAAACGATAATATTCTCTCTGTTTGCTTAGCTGCATAAAATTCATCCCAAACTACTGTGTTTAGATCCCTTGCTGCTCAAAGGGGAGCAATTTATATATTTTTTAATTTTGGTATTTTAAAAAAACGTAAAATACAAATATTCTTTCAACTAATAATTTAAAAAAATAATTATTAAGATTAAAATTAAAAAATTAACTTAAAGTTTGTACCATCTAAATTTTTTGAGCAGGAGATCTGAATTCCAAACTATTTCTGCATGAAAGATAATGTGCCTCCCATTATCTCCCAACAATTCTTTAATTAATGCATGGTACAAGACATGCCTCTTGCTGGAATTCATGTTTTAAACAATAACATTCTCTGAAAAATTGAAGATAAAATAGATCAATGAACAAAGAAAAGGGTTTCCGATGCGAATACCACTTCCACATCTTGTTTAAGTTGAGTTTGTGCAAAGATTGACAGATTTCCTCTTCGTGAAGAAGTTGTCACATAAAAGTTTCCACAATCTTCATTGGATCTCTCAATTCTAGCATAGAACCTTGTAGTCAAGTTAGCCTCTCCTCGGGGACGGATCCTCTCATTTTCCCTTGATAACATGACCGCGTCATTTTCGCAATCTCAGTCATCAAATGATCAATCGCCCACATCATGCTACGTCACCCATAACCTATGCTAAAAGCTGCGTTAAGCCTCTCTCCTTGCTGCCAAAACGCTGCCGTCTCTCAGAACCCAATTCCCCGTTCTATGGACGCAGCAAGATTCTGAAGAACTTGCTGCTTCTCAGACACAATTCCATAACAGGATCAATTATAACAGTGGAAATGGAGGAAACCTCATCTCTTTTTAGATTTTTCGCTTCCGGATATGGCTATCACCATTGCTGTCTCTTTGTCACATGCAGTTCTCCGGGATTTCATCTGAGATTGAGAGGTATCAATTTTTTATTCTGGATTCTGAATAAATCCGGAAAACATGAATTAAACTCATGAATTTGTTGGTGCTTTTCGTTTATAAGAACGCCATTTTTCTCCACTTTGCCCCGCAGTTTCTATGCAAACACTTCTATATTAGAAGTAAGTTTTCAATTGTCACTCGGCACCTACCTACTTTGCGGTCTTATTGTTCATTATTTTATTGGTACATTACAGAAAGTGAAGATGACACTAAACATTAAGAATACTATAGCATCTTCATCGATATAAACATTACAGAAAGTTTTCATTTTTCATTTTTCCCTATTTTGTTCTCATCTATATAATCATTAAGAATACTATAGCATCTTCTTCTTCATACTCATTCGAAGTTTTGAAAAAGAAATTAACTTTTTTCTCAGGTTCATGAACACAACCGGCAGTTATTGAATATAACGGGGATTGTTTACCGCTACAAGCTGCAGAAAGGGAAGCCGGCGCTCATGAAGTATGAACAAGTGAGAAGAACACACACACAGAAACCTCTGATTGCAGGCCAGGGTTTGCACCAAATGAAAACTTGTCTATGACGTCTCCTTGCCTCTGAAGGAGCTTGATTTTCCTGCGTTCATAGAACAGGAAATGGGGTTATGAGAGACGGCATCGTTTTGGCAGGACGAGGATAGGCTTAACGCAGCGTTTAGCTCAGGTTATGGGTGACGTGGCCAATTGATCATTTTGACAGCTGAGATTGCGAAAATGACACGGTTATGTTATCAGGGGAAGCTGAGAGACTCCGTTTCCCCTCGCCTCCAGCTTAGAAAGAGATCTTCCACCTACAATTTTTTTGAATTTGGATTTTTTGAAGTGTGAATTATCTCTAAAATAAAAAGAGGATGTCACGGAGTGAAAATGTATATAAAATTTATTTTTTTTATTTTCTCTTTTTTCTCTTTTTCTTTTTGATTTCGTCAACTTCAACAGATGTAGAACCTTCAAAGGATCCGAATTCTGACTCTCTCAATGAAAAGACCAATTTATAAGACACGAGTTTGTCTTTTAACGTTCCATCACTTTTTTCTAGCCCAGCAAACACAGCAATACCAACAACATTATGGCTTATGCCACGTAATTGTTACTAGGATCGTAATAAAATGCTTGATACTAGTTAATAAAACTCAAGCATGAAGAGAATCTTTATCAAAATACTAGCCTAATGAGAGAGAATGCCTCAAGATCTAGTTGGATCTTATATATCTACTTTTACCCTTAAATGCATAAATGAGATAGATTATTAAAATCGAAATTTTTTTACTTTTTATAAAAATATACCCATTTTTATTATTTATTGGTCTAAATAATCTTACTTTTATTTTAATTTACTAATATATTTAATTTATCAATCTTTTTATTACTTTATTATTGTTATTCAACATAATAAAGGGGTAGATCTCCAGAATATTACTATCTAGTGTAAGTGCAACATTTTTAAAAGTGATTAAAAATAATTTATTGATATTATTTTTTTTTGTTAGTTTTATTTTTTTTTAATTTTCCTGAATTATATCATTATAAAATTATTACTAAATTTGTAAGTGAGTAATCATGGATAAAGGGGGGGAGGGGGGAAGTTGTGCTAGCCTATAATCGTTGCCTTTCTCTGAATAGCTCAAAAATAATTGAAATATTTTTATTGTTTACTTGTCACAAATATGGATGTCCTACGATATTTCTCTCCCTTACCCTTCAAAATTGTCCAAACTTCATACCATTGAAACTTTAAATGATAAGAGTTTATCGCATATAAGTTAATAAATTAGGAATTAAATTGCGATTTAAAAAAATTAGGAGAGTACATTATAATTGGAGACTAAATTTAGAGCGAGTAGTTACAATTTTTTCTAATTATTATAGAGCAAATTTATTAATATAAATATTATATTTATATTTAATAAAAATAAAAATTTTAAATTTTATAAAAATAATAATTGTAATTATTTGTGTGAATATTTGAAAGTAGATAAAGATCTTTAAAATGTTGTATTTGAAATATTTAGAATTTATTTTTGTTATCTAATTTTTTTTAATGAAAAAATAAACAAAACAAAAAAGAATTTAAAACTAACAACAAAAACTGTTGTGTTAAATACTTCTTTCTTTTTCAAAACCCAAATATATTTTGAAAACCAGAATCTAGTAGCTATCTATGACTCAATTTTACAGACACCAAATTTGCAAGATGATAAAGGTGGCTGGAACCACCCAAAAGCCTAATACACCATTGCACTGCCTCGATGCCTAAGAGGGATTCCATTGGCAGACCTTTAAATACACTCAGATTAACTGCCTATAAGCATTTATTTACGAGCAGTACAAAGCAAAGAAATAAGCAAAAATTACTTGAGATTGTTAGCTGCAAGGTAACAGACTAAAGGTTTACAAAATAAGACTTAAATATACTCGTGGTCCCTCTATCCTCATAAAAGTTTTATTTGGCATCGTATTTCAAAGACATGAAATATTGTCTTCCTATTTTTCAAAACAATCTAATTTTATCCTTTATCACATTATTCATTGAAAATTTAGTACAAAATTTAAGCTTATTTATTTACTTATTGTCGTCAACTCACTTTGGGGTCCAAGTCAACAGACTATTGGATTTAATGTTATATTTTGGATGGCGATGTAATAGAAGGGTGAGATTGAATTATTTTAAAAAATAAGAAAATAACTTTGTTTATTTTTAAGTTAGAGAGATCAAAATTATATTAAGTTTAAAATAAAACTACACCATTCAAACACATCACCATCACGTCATGCACAGTATATTCCAACTGACCAAATTAGGCAGATGAGAACCATTAATTCTGTTCCCTCCAATTTCACTATTGACATGTAAAGATATAAACATGAACTAATACAAGGCCATGATCTCATAAATGACGCAAATAAACCGTAGGAAACAAATGTAACTTCTAAATTTGATGCTCTAGGCACTTTTACTGAAGGAGCAATAACAACTTTCATTTTAATTTTCCATGTAACCAAGTCTGAATATTCTTCGCCAACATGAGATCGCTAAAAAAATCATCTAGTGGACGAGGAAGTATGTCTTGAGCTGTGATCATTAAGCTAAGTGATGATCTCATTGTAAACTTCAATTATTTCATTGGGCTCACCCTCAAGAAGAGAATGGTAAACATCCTTGTAAAGCTTAAACTTCTTTCTTTTTGAAATTGCTTGCTTTCTTGTATAACAATTTGCTCACAGAAGGATCCCTCAAAGTATCAACCTCCCCATGAAGGATTAACAAAGGCAAACCAGACCAGTAAATCATAACCATTAAATATGAAAGTACAAATTTTATATTCCTCCATTCCTTTAAGGCTAAATTCTTGTAGAAAATGAGAACATTTTGTGTTTTAAACAAGAATTCTATAGGTATAAGCTCAATCCCATAAACCCAATATTTCTATACTAATAAGCCTGTTAAATTAATCAAATTTTAGGATCCAAGATCTACCATTTGTTAAATGGAATGACAAACCAAAAGTCCTAAGCAAATTACCCATTCATATCACTAAGCAGCAGCAGTACCACAATGATATACTGTATAAAAATAAAGTTAGCTACAGTTCACAAAAATGAAGGCTTCAACTAGATTGCCGTATTGTAAGAAGCATACAAATATATTTACTGTCCTCATCTCTGATTATTTTAATCAATTCAAGCATTAGATAATTGAGAGGAAAATTATGTAAGTGTCCCATTTAACCAGTACCATGGCGTCTCCAGTTGAAACAAAACGCTAGACATGATAGGAATACTATTGATATATGCAGGACTTTTTTTGTGCACTACCTAGCATCTGAAATTTGGAGGGTAATCTCTATAGACATGTAAATAAAGCGGGAAATCTTTCTATGCTTTAGTTTCAGTTTTTGAACTTTTTTCATGAAGATTTTTTGTACCATTTCCTCCTTCTTTCCACCTTAAAACTTCTGCTCTTATTCAAAAGAATATGCAGAAAAAAACTACGAACTCAAGATATAGAAAGGAAATAGTTACCTAAAAGGAGGAACTCAATCTATGTAAAGGACATTGTTTTAATAAATGCTGAATGCTGAATAAACAACCCACAAACTCATTTTATAATACTATTAGTAAGCACTCTCCAAGATTAAACACTGCATATGCCATATCTTTGTATAAAGAGGGCTGAACATTCACCTTTATTTTCAAGGCCAATGGTAGTGTTTGTGCATAGAATTGCAGTTTCTTTGGACATTTTAACAACATAACATGGAACAAGTCAAAAGAATAGGGCTGTTCTATTTCTTGAGTGGTTATTAGCATTTCTAAAGCTAACTTATACAGATTATTAAAGAGGTGAAGTAACCGAGCTAAACAAAAAGAATTAGAAGACAAAAATGAAGTTGAAACCTCGGGCAGAAGGAAAGATGCTACAACATCTAAGTACGTCTAACGTGAAGCATAGATCAATGCCTTGATATGTTTCAATCTCCACATCAGAAACAAAATTTCGTTCTGGTAAAAAAAATACAAACCTGACCTCTCTTTTTTAATTCTTTCAATACTGCCTCAGCTAAATCTTTTTGTGGAACTAACCTCTGCATTGCAAGCACATTGGCTACACCAATCAGGACCTAAGTGAGCAACCATGGTGGAGTCATGTCATCTCCGGGCAAAAAATAATGATGTACATACTCTTTACAACTTTATGAATTGCTTTTCATTCATTAGAATATCAGTATGAAGCATTCAGATACAAGCATTAAATTGCTAGCATCATTCTAGCACGAGGAAATGAAATACTTGAAACAATATTTACGGAACACA
Source organism: Erythrophleum ivorense (assembly GCA_026724425.1). NCBI lineage: Eukaryota > Viridiplantae > Streptophyta > Magnoliopsida > Fabales > Fabaceae > Erythrophleum > Erythrophleum ivorense. The sequence continues at coordinate 7,186,263 of JAIUCV010000001.1, read as the reverse complement.
TTGTTAGTGATGCTTGTATAGATTACTGCTACTTATGTCTGCAAAGAATTATCCAGAAACACAGATTTTCGTAAGCCTGAGCACCACTATTGCAATGTGCTTGTGATATGAAGTCAATTACAAGAAGATTAGGATTGGTAAGTTTCCTTATATGCATATATTTCAAGTTCATTATATCCCCAAAATACAGTGCTCTAGGGTGGTTAAAAACAACCTTTTTCATCCTCATCTAATATTCAATCTTCAACTATCCTTGACAAAGAAGAAAATTGAGAGAAGCCTCATCCAGAAAACCCAGCTATCTATGTTCTTGTCTCCCACACAAATTATGATTCAAGACATTTAGTTTCCCTAATGGTTTTACAAAATATTTTGCTTCTCCAACGAAAGACATGCTATTCCCTACCCTTTCTCATGTAAAAATAGAAAGAAAAGAAAGAGGAAAAGGCAAAACCTTGAGGGATTGCCTGCCAAACATTCTTTTGCTCACAACTGTAGGAAACAGTGCATCAACTCACTACAAAATGCTTTTACTACTACAAACAATTTTCAGCAAGTTGTAGCACATTTAAACCAAGCCAACATCTTTTTTTTTTCAAAGAAACAATATTACATGTATTTTCAATTTTGTAAAACTTATCTGTAAATAAGCTGCCAAACAGGATTATCAAACTAATTGTCACAAATGCACAATATCCCAGCTAACTTGCAGACCAAAACGAATTACAGAGAGATACACGATACTAGCATTCTTTACAGTCATCATCAAGTGATTTTGGATATACCATCAACCTAAACGATACATATAACACTTAAATAAACAACTACAACAACATATAACCTCTATAAAAGTCTACTACAATCAGATACTAAAATTCCTCATCAGTCTACCGAGTGCTGCTGTTTTTCATTCCCTTATCTCCTTTGCCTTATTCCTTATCCTACTATTTTCTTTTATTACAAGGAATTCTCTCCTTACTACTCAAGAAACTTGCTCCACTTGCAACTTCCAACTTCTCTGGTTTATTTATAACCAAGCGTCAGCCTATGTACATCTAAAGTTAAAATTCAAACTTATAAACTCATTACAAGCATCAGTTCAAGCATATAATATAGTATTGATAGAGAGTGATCATTCGATACAACTAAACTATCTTTTCTAAGATCATAAAGCAAGCACTAAAGAATAATGACAATTTTGGCTGGTAAAAGTCATGATGGCAAGAACTTCAAGTAGTTCTATTATCAACATGCTTGTAAAAACATTCACTACAATGACACTTATACGTTAAACTATATTCTTGTAAAAATAGTCAACCTATTGCGTAGCCCCACTTCTCTAACACAAGATGTCCAAGCATTTGCTAACCACTCATGCTAGTTAAACATAAATATATGTAACTTGAATTTGAGCTATGGTGTTTCACCTTGTTTTATTTCTTCAACAAGGCTCTAGCAATCATTTCATGAAGAAGTTTCTCTGCCTTATCATTCTCTTTTTCTTCTAGAAGATATCTAATAATTATTTCAGAAGTTACAAAATCAGGGAAGCATCCATTCTTTTCCATTCTATCGAGCAAGGCCCTTGCTTCATCAAACAAACCTTGTTTACAAAGTCCATGGACCATTGCAGTATATGCTTGGGCATTTAGAAGATGGCCTTTGGCCAAAAGATGTTGAAAATTCTAAAGTGCAGTATTTAGTCTACCACCTTTGCACAAACCATCAATAAATATAGCATATGTGTACATATTAGGTTGAATTCCTTGATTGATAATTTGCTGACACAATGTAATTGCCTCGTCAAGATGTCGGCTTTTGCAAAATGCATCTAACAAGATATTGTAAGTGAATATACAAAGGGGATGACTACTATCGTGCATCTCATAAACAATATCTTGCAGGCATGAGATTCTCCCTAATTTCCACAAGCCATCAATAAGAGATTTTTAAGTTACAATAGTAGGAACCAAATTTCTGCAATGCATTTCTTTAAAGAAATCCATGGCTCTATCCACCATTTTATTCTTACAGTGTGCATTGATCAATACATTATCACTGATGACATTAGATGCCAAACCACTTTTGCTCACCCTATTAAATACTTCCTTTGTCTCAATGATATTACCACTCAAACACTGTGGGTAACAACATTAAGCTTCTGACCACACTTCATCATCTTAGCAAACACAACTTAAGCTTCTAGGATCCTTCTATTTTTACAAAATGCATCAACCAGCATAGCAAATTTCAATTATTTATAGTTAATTATTGTTATTTAATTTTGTTTTAATATGCAATAATATATATAATGAAAACAAATAGCAAAAAACAGTAGTGCTAGATGGATTTAAAAATTAACAATTTTTGAAAATAAGAATAGGCAGCTATCAATCACATTGAAATTTAAATCTATAACACCAAATTTAGAAGTTGATAAAGGTGGCTATACATCACCCAAAAGCCTAATATGGTTTGATTGCAATAAGCCTTAATGCTTAAGAAAGACTTGGTAGTAAGCCTCAATGCTTAAGAGAGACTCTGTCTGTAGTCCTATAAATAAATTCATATCAACTGGGTTTAAAAGGAGAGACTTTAGCATCATTTTGTGCCTATCAACATTCTTTTGCAAGTATTACAAAGCAAAGAAATTGGCAAATCTTGCTCTAGATTGGTAGCTACCAAATCACAAAATTAGGGTTTGTAAAAATAAGGCTTAAATACATTATGATCCATCTAGTTTTATGAAAGTTTTAATTTCGTCTTTCTAATTCAAAATGATTGCAATGTTTTTCTCTTATTTTTCAAAACAATACAATGCTACCCATCTATTACATTATCCATTTAAAATTTAACATCAAACTTAACAATATTATAGTAACTAAAACCTATTTATTTACTTGGTATCATCAACTCACTTCTAAATTTGGTGTCTAATTTAATAGAATATTAGATTCGGTATTAAATTTTAGATGAGGTTTGACAAAGGGACAAAATTGGATCATTTTAGAAAATAGTAAAGCAATATTATCTATTTTTGAACTAGAGCTACCAAATTCAAATTTTTATGAAACTATAGAAATAAAAATTGTATTTAATTCTAAAATTAAACTATACATTACAAACGCATCATATCACAAGAAATGAAACCAAGATTCTCTTTTTTTTCTTTCCTATTCTATAGGAGAAAGAAAGATATAATGGATAAGGGCCAATGGAATTATGAGTCCCACACCCATTATATCTTTCTCTTTCCCATATAGCAAGATCAAAAAATCCTTGGGCCAAGAGATTCTAAGTGACCAGAATAGGCACAAACTATTAATTTTGCTCATTCCAATTTTATTTCCAATTTTAGTATTTGTATGTAAAGACATAAACATGAGCTAAAACATGGACATGACAAATAAATTGTAAGAAACAAATACAGCTTACAAATTTGATGCTATAGATCCTTTTATTGAAGAAGCAATGAGAAATTCCTTTTTGACATTTCATGAAAAATATATGAATTCTTCACCAACAACAAATTGAGAAAAAATTGTTGAGGATAGGAAGAAGAAGTATGTTTCGGGATGTAATCATCTAGCTCAGTGATGATGTAACTGGAAATTTAAAATATTATTTCATCAGACTCACCTTCAAGAAAGGAATACTAAGCATTCTTGTAAAACTTAATCTCCTTTTTTCAACTACCTAATTTTTTGTGCAACAATTTACTCGCAAAAGATTCATTACAGTATCAAACCTCCCATGAAAGATTAACTATGGCAGAGGAGCTGTAAATCATAACCATTAAATCTGAAAATACAAATTTTATTACACAATTCTTGTAAGGTCAAATTCTCAGAAAAAGAAAATTTTGAACAAAAATTCTATGAATACAAGCTCAACCCCAAATGCCCAATGTTTCTAATCAAATAAGCTCGTTAAATTTTGATGTCATATCATGGTTATGCTTTTCTAAGTAATAATTAGATTTTTTTTAATGTTTTTCAAAAGAATTTAAGTAAATTACACAAATTTCCCATAAGTTTTGCTGAAATTATATAAACATCTTTTCTATTTTCAAAATATACACAAACTTTCCCTAAAATAAAAAGAAAATTAGTCCTCCTCTTTATTTTAAAAATATATACAAACTTCCTCTAAAATAAAGAGTAAATTATACAAGCCTCTCCTAAGTTTTGCTAAAAATGCACTGACTTCCCTTCCATTTTCAAGAGAATAGAGGGAAAATTTGTATAATTTTTGCAAAATCAAGGGAGGTCTATGTAATTTACTCTTTATTTTAAAAAAAGATTGGATATATTTTGAAAATAGATAGGAGATATGGATAATTTTAACAAAACTCAAGGAAAATTTATGTATATTTTAAAAATAAAAAAGCTTGTGTAATTTTATTAAAACTTTGAAAAAGTTTGTGTAATTTACTTAAATAATTTCTTGGTTTTAATGCTTTAAATTCACATAAGTAGATCTAATTCTTCAAGCTTCAATATAAATTTCTAATTTTTTTTCCTAATTTACAATTTATTATATGAAAGGGATTGGTTTGTATGTACTAACTACTAAAGTAAATTTGTCAAAAAGAGATCTTCAAAATCTCAAATGAGTAGAAAGAATATGACCACCAGGAAGATGATAAACCATCCACTGCATAATAGACAATTACTTCAATTTCAATGCTAGTATAGCATAACCACTATGGAAGGAATAAGCCTAGATACAAACCAAGCTTTTTAATTTGAAATTTGAATTAAAAAAAAAAGAATAATTTAGACAATACTAGAGAATAATCTTTAAGAAAAATGGAAGCTCAAAACCTTCAAGGGGCTTTGTGAATCAATTAAAGCCTTTAAAAAGTATAGAAAATAGAATATAACCAGATATGATCTAATAAGATTTTTCGTCAACTTGTTAGTATATTTGGTTTTTGTTGTCATCAAATTGACGTCACTTTCACCCAAAATAGTTTAAGATGAGTTAACTGATATATAAAACCCAAAAAACGAAAAAAAAAAAACCACAACAACCTCAATTATATATTGATGTAATCATTTTCTTTTCCGGTAGAATACATATGTGTAATTATTTATTATGTGAAAAATTTGTTAATTAGTTACGTCTTAAATAAGAAATGCAGCATATTAATTTATAAAGATTTTTTAAAGAAAAAAGCATATACAAATTAGTTTTCTTTATTTATAATTGTGTTATGGATAATAAGCTTAAATTTGCAAATCCAATTAACATGTACCAAATCCATAAGCGTGAAGAAGAATACCCTATTTATTACTTGAAATATTTCCTTATCATGAATCTCAAGTATTCATTAAGTCAATACAAATCTCTCTCCTTAAATTATATCCTTCTTTTCCTCACTAGAAACTACTTCTTTTCAAAGAAGCTCGCTAACATTCAAATAACACCACATTTAAAATGCGAGGACTGTGAAAAGAAATAATATTAATTATCTAAGACAATTAACACTTCAAATCCGTGAGAATCAAACCCTAGAAAAAGAGAATGAGAACCTTTATTGACATGGAGCTATTTCAACAAGTTAATGTATGTCATCAACACTATAAATAAGGGCAATCAATCTTTAACTCAAAGCAAAGAAAGTTCATTTCACCTTTGCTTGAAATTTGAAAGACTGCAAATTCTCTAAGGATTTATTGAAGATGTACCTGAAGTGTGTACATCTCAATTAAATAGGAATAGTTTATCTTACTAAAAAATAAATGAATAAAAGATTAGTGCACTTCAACAAATCCTCTGAAGAGGATTTGTAGGAATTTGAATGGAGAAAGGTTTGAGCAACCCTCAAGGACTTCCTCCACTCTAATATTACAAAATTATGATCCAATTAATATCAAAGAGATAATCTTTTCACTTGTATTCAACTCTGCCCTTCCAAATGAAGAAGCATGGTTTTGATTCTTTTGAAGTTTCATTCTCAATCTAAATATGGATTTTCTTGAAATATGGATTTTCTTAAACTTTCTTGTTTTGTTTCTTATTGCAAATCAGTCACCTAGTCAATCTGAATCAAAATAGGATAATTTGCCTTTGATATGTATGGGGGCAAATACCACATACCATAATAAAGTACTTGTGATAGATTTATACATACACTTGTTTGGTTTTTGGCCAAGGAGATATATATACATATCAAAACCTAAATTTTTTATTCAATTTTCTCTGTCAATTATAATCTTCAATTTTTCCAACACTCATTGTATATGATCAAGGACTAGTTCCTTTTGTGACATTCCAATGCAAGATATGACCCTAATTAAATTACAGATAAAATTCAATATTTTCATTGTGTTAGATTAAACACCGCCACCATCTTTAAAACTGCAACAACATAATTATAGTTGTTTATTTATATTCATCAAATTCTACAATTATGTAAGAGTCCTCGCCTCCATAACCAATGATGGAAAACCAAGCAAAGACAAAGCAAAATCAAAGGAGAAATTTAGTATGGTATATATAAAACATTTATCGATCCCAATGCATTGTTATCTAATCCTATCAAAGATCTCTTTTCCTAACTGAAATCAAAGAATTAGTTAATCTGTTCCACCTAAAGTAAGAATGAGCTAGAGTTATAAGCTTATAATTTGTAATCTAATTATCAAGTCAACTTTATATACCTTCATTATGAATTTTGATCGAAGAAAGAAATGTTAATCAATATTATTTTCTATGTTAAAACTCTCATCCTCTGGTATCTATAATAAATATTTTAAGAAATGTCAAAGGAGAATGAATATTAAACACAAGAAATTATTAGACTTTAATTGTTTAGTGTATTAACTTTAAGCAAAAAATTTATTCATAGTTCCTTATATATTTGCCATTAGAGTTTTTTAATTAAAATATAATAAGTGTGTGATTGTCTAATATTCCATAACAAATATATAATTTTAACAAATAATTGTAAACTTCTCTGATTAAATCAAATGCTTGTTTTGTTATTATTATTAAAAAAATTAATAGCGGAAAACTGCATTTTGGTCCATAATAAATGGGTGAATTTTTAAGTAGGTATTTCATTGATCATTTCTTTCAATCAGTCAATTAATTATTAATTTCTTTGAAATGTAGTCTTTTCATTAAATTTTTATCTAGAATTAGATGTCAAATCTAATAGTATATTGACTTAATTAGAAGTAATTTGCCACCTAATAACATCCTAGTCAACCAATAATTAGGTTTAATCGTAAACTTTGGGGGGGGGGGGATAGAATTGAAAGGCAATATTGCAAATATTTCAATAATTGCAAAACAAAAATTTCTTTTGGCCTTTCAATAATTAAAATAAATAATTCATGAAAAATCAAATTAAAAATTTCCCAAGTTGTTAGGAACCAAAATAAAGTTTTTATCTAATTAAATTCTATCAACCAAGATCTACTATTTGTTAAATGGAATCACAAAACAGAAGTCCTGTGGAAATTAAACATTCATATTACCACTTGCGGCAGCAGTACGATAATGATATATTGTACAGAAATAAAGTTAGGAATCGTTCACAAAGATGAAGATTTCAACTATATTGCCGTATTGTGAGAAGAATATAAATAATTCCAGTCCTCATCTCTGATTATTTTAGTCAATTTAAGCAATAGATAATTGAGAGATGAAAATTCCATAAGTCCTATTTAGCCTGTAATGTGGTGTCTCCAGCCGAAGCAAAACGCTAGTCTTAGTAGGAGCACTATTTTTATACGCAGCATCTTTTTTTGTGCATGAATAAGCATCTGGAATTTGGACATTAGTCTCTAAAGACAAGAAAATAAAGCGGGAAATCTTTCTATGCTTGAGTTTCAGTTTTTCAACAATTCTGAAGAATTTTTGTACTGTTCCCTCGATCTTTCTGCGTTAAAACTTCTGCTCTTATTCAAAAGAATATGAAGAAGAAAACTAGGAACTCAACATAAGGAAAGGAAATCGTTACCTAAAAGGAATTAGAAGAAAACAAAGAACTCGATATATGTAAAAGGCATTGTTCTAATAAATGCTAAATAAACCAACCCACTAACTCATTTTATAATATCATTAGTAAGAACTCTCCAAGATCAAGCACTACATATACCATCTCTTTATATGAAAAGGCTGAACATGTTTCTTTTATTTTCAAGGCCAATGAAAGAGTGTGTGCATAAAGTTGCAGTTAGTTTAGACATTTTAACAATATAACATAGAATAAGACGGAAAATCAGCATACTTCTTTCAATCGCTGTTCTATTTCTTGAGTAGTTCTTAGCAATTGTAAAGCAGTCAGCAAGCATGGTTATCTTTCAAAGCAACAACATTATAGGATGCCTGCAAATAGACAATAGCAAAGTGTCATGTACTTATACAGATTACTGAACAGGTGAAGTACCCAACCTGAAAGAAAAGAATTGGAAGACAAAAACGAAGTTCAAAGCTCGGGCAGAAGGAGAGATGCTACAATGACCAACTACCTCCAACATAATGCATTGATCAATGCCTCGATATTTTTAATCTCCATACAAGAAATGAAAGTATAATACAAACCTGACCTCTTTTCTTTAATTCCCTGAATTCGGCCTCAGCTAAATCTCTTCGTGGAACTAACTTCTGCTATGGAAGAACATTGGCTACACCAATAAAATGCCTCGATATTTTTAATCTCCATACAAGAAATGAAAGTATAATACAAACCTGACCTCTTTTCTTTAATTCCCTGAATTCGGCCTCAGCTAAATCTCTTTGTGGAACTAACTTCTGCTATGGAAGAACATTGGCTACACCAATAAAGACAGAAGTAAGCAATCATGGTGGACTCATGGCATCTCCGCAAAAAATAAAAAAAATGAAGTACATACACTTTAGAACATTTTCAACTTCCTTTCATTCGTCAGAATATCAATATGAGGCATAAAAATATAAGCATTAAATTGCTTGCTTCATTCTAGAATGAAGAAATGAAATACTTGAAACAATATTTATGGAACACATTTTTAGTGATGCTTTTATAGATTACTGCTACTTATGTCTGCAAAGAATTATCCCAAAAACACAGATTTTCATGAGTCTATACTACAATTATTATGTGCTTGTAGTGAGAAGTCAATTAAAAGAAATTAGGATCGTTAAGTTTCCTTAGATGTGTATATTAAGTGTCATGTACTTACACAGATTACAACCATAAACAATTTTCACCAAGTCAGAGCACATTTAAACCAAGCCAACAACCTTCTTTTTTCTTTTTGCACAGAAACAATATTAACATGTATTTTCAAATTTGTAAGAATTATCTGTAAATAAGCTGCCAAACATGATTACCAAACTAATTGTCAAGAATGCACAATATCCCAGCTAAACTTGCATACCGGTGCCAATTACGCAGAGATAAATGGTACTACCATACTGTACAATCATCAAAAAGTGATTTTGGCTATAACATGAACCTCAAGGATACATATGACTCTTAAATACACAATTACAGCAACATATAACCTCTATAAAAGCCTACCACAATCAGATACTGAAATTCCTCATCAGTGTACCAAGTGCTGCTGTTTTTCACTCCTCCTTCTCCGCTGCATTATTCCTTGTCCTACTATTTTGTTTTACTACAAGGAATTCTCACCTTACTACTCAAGAAACTTGTTCCACTTCACTTCTCTGGTTTATTTTTAACCGAATGTCAGCCAGTGTACATATAAGGTTAAAATTCAGACTTATAAACTCATTACAAGCATCACTTCAAGCATATGATATAGTTTTAGTAGGAAGTGATCATTCAATACAATTAAACTATCTTTTTTAAGATCATAAAGCAAACACTAAAGAATAATGTCAATTTTGGTTCATAAAAGTCATAATGGCATGAACTTCAACGTGTTCTATCATTGAACATGCTCATAAAAACATTCACTACAATGACAGTTATATGTTAAACTATATGCTTGTAAAAATAGTCAACCTATTGTGTAGTCCAACTTCTCTAACACAAAATGCACAAGCATTTGCCAACCACTCATGCTAGTTAAAAATAAATATGTGTAACTTCAATTTGAGCTAGAGTGTCTCACCTTGTTTTATTTCTTCAACAAGCCTCTATCAATCATTCTATGTAGAAGCTTCTCTGCCATATCATTCTCATTTTTTTCAAGAAGATATCCAATAATTATTTCAAAAGTTACAACATCAGGGAGGCATCCATTCTCTTCCATTCTTTCAAGCAACGCCTTTGCTTCATCAAACAAACCTTGTTTACAAAGTCCATGGATCATAGCAGTATATGCATGGACATTTAGAAGATGGCCTTTGGCCAAAAGAGGCTGAAAAATCTCCCATGCAATATTTAATCTACCACCTTTGCACAAACCATCAATAAGTATAGTGTACGTGTGCATACTAGGCGGAATTCCTTGATCAACAATTCGCTGAAATAATGTAATTGCCTTGTCAACATGCCGAATTTTGCAAAATGCATCTAACACAATGTTGTAAGTGATTATATCAGGGGGATGACCACTGTCATGCATCTCATGAACAAGATCTTGCACATATGAGATTCTCCCAAGTCTGCACCAGCCATCAATAAGAGAATTGTAAGTTACAATATTGGGAACCAAATTTCTAGAATGCATTTCCTTAAAGAGATCCATGGCTTCATCCACCATTTTATTCTTACAGTGTGCATTGATCAATATATTATAACTGATGACATCAGGTGCCAAACCACTTTTGATCATCCTGTTAAATACTTCCTTTGTCTCAGTGATATTGCCAATCAAACAATAACCATCCATTAGAGCATTGTAGGTAACAACATTAGGTTTCTGACCACACTTCACCATCCTAACAAATACAACTTGAGCTTCTGTGATCCTTCTTTTTTTACAAAATGCATCAACCAGTATATTAAAGGTATAAACATTTGGGTCGATGTCTTTCCATACCATTTCATCGAACAATTGATTTGCTTCTTGCCATTGACCCATGCTGCAGAAACCATGGATTAGACTATTGTAGGAGACAACGTCTGGAGATATCCCATGGTCAATCATTTCAAAAAACAAATCATGTGCCTCAGTGACAAGTCCATCTTTACAAAGGCCATCAATGACTATGTTGTAAGCAACTACATCAGGCTTGACTGTCTGTCTCTCCATCTTTTTAAGCAATTTAATAGCAGAACTTGTTTTTCCTATTTTACATAGCCCATTGATTAGAATGACATTAGTAACTATGTTTAGCTGAAATCCTTTTGCCATTAAGTCATCGTAGAGGTCGAGTGCTTTCCCAACCTTATGATTAACACAAAGTCCTTTAATTAGCGTATTCAAAGTTACATTATCTGGTTGACAACCCATCTTGAGAATCTTCCCCAATATAGAGAAAGCAAAATCCATCTGACCCACATGGCAGTAGCAATTGATCAAAATGTTCAGGGTAAATAAATCTGGCACGAATCCCTTGAACTCCACTTGTGCAAAAAGTGAAATAGCAGCCGGATAATGTTTCATCTTGGCAATAGATCCTAAAATCTTATTAATTTGGAGTATGGAGGGTGGAGGACGCATATGGAGGATGCGATTGAATGAAGCGACAGCGTCGCGGATGCTGTTTGGATTAGGGGAAAGTGAATGAAGATAGGAGCAGAGATTGAGGGAAGAAGGGAAAGAGAGAAGGAAGGTAGAAGTATAAAAGAGAGGAAATTTGGGGAAGGAGTACCTTGCAGCAGTAGACAATAGCATCTTGGGTTCAGATTCGAAGAGGAGTGTCTCCGATGCTTCAATGCTCCTTCAGTTCACCACCCGGGGAACGCGGCAAGCTTGCCCCATCAATCAAACCGAAGGCAAGGTCAAACAAAAGGAATGACCTTTTTTTAAAAAAAATAATATTTATTTATTTTTGATGCCACCTAAATCAATTTACTGATGTGTATTTTATTGTTAATAAAAAAAATTGTATTCAAAATATTTATACGTAGTTATTATTGAATAAAGTTACTAAATAATTATCTTATTTATATTTTGACAAAATACGAAATTCATATTTTATGAAATAATAGAACAATAATTAATTAGTAGTTTTTTAACTGAAAATAGCATATAACATGTTGTATTTGATTTGTAAATTTTTAAACCATGAAAAACTCGGTTATCTTTTATTTGAATCTATAAGTATTTGAAGGTGAACAAATTTAATAAAAAAAAAGTGTATTTCAAATATTTATACTTAGTTGTAATTAAGAAACATTATTGAAATGATTTTTTATTTATATTTAGATAAAATAGGAAAATTGTGTTTTATGAAATTATCATTATAATTATTTGTGAGTATTTTTTTGGTAGAGAGTTGTGTAAGTTTTTAAAGGTAGATAAAGATTGTTGAAAAAGTCATATTTGAAATATTTATATTGAAATATTGTTGTCTAAATTTTGTTTGAAAATGAAAAAATAAAAATAACTAAAACTACAACAAAATAAAGTAATCCTAAATAGATTTTTTATTTTCAAAAACAAAACAAAAAACAGAAACAAGATTGGACAAATATCTGTGATATTGAAATTAAAATTTACAACACCACTTGCAAGTTGAGAAAGGTGGTCATAACAGCCCAAAAGTCTAATATTATTTATTTATTTGGTATCATCAATTCACTTAAATCTGGTGTCTAGTTCAACTAAATATTAGATTGGGCATTGTCTTTTAGATGGAAATGTGACACAAAGGTAGAATTGGATCATTGGAAAAAAGAAAAAAAAAAGGAAGGGTAACAATGTCTACTTTTGAACTAAAATGAATAAATTATGATTTTTATGAAATTAGAGAAATTAAAAATATAATTAAACCTAAAATTAAAATATGCCATACAAATATATTAGTATCATGTCAAACATAGGAGATTATAAATGATGAAACCAGGCACATAAGAATCATTGGTTTTGCTCCCCCCAATTTCATTATTTGTATGCAAAGATATAAAACATGAATTAATATATAGGTGGACATGGTCTAATAAATGTCTCAAATAAATTGTAAGAAACATATGGAATTAACTTCTATATTTGAGAACTAATTGTCAAGCACCAAGAGGAGAGAGGAAGCATATTTTAGGCTGCAATCATCTAGTCAAATGATGATGTCATTGAAAACTTTAATTATTACTTAAATCAATATCCCCCTAAAGAAGAAATTGATAAGCATCCTTTGTAAAACTTAAGCTTCTTTTCCTAAATTGCCTAGTTTCTTGTACAAACAATTTGCTTATGAAAGGATCTATTACAGTTCTAGGAAACATCTTAGTACTTAAAACATTAACTAATTTGATAGTTACTAGTTCTTAAAAGAATTAATTTAATTTTTATTTAATTAATAAATATGATTATAATAATAAATCTATTAAAATAGTTAAAGTATTATTTATTTAGTCATATCTAATAATTATTTTATCATAACTAAGAAATATAATATTTTTGAAAACATAATATTAGCACTTTTATAATAATAATTTCTCCATAAAAAAATTATCCATAGTAGCAGAAGTTGTAAATCATAACCAATAAATCTAAAAGTACAAATTTTATTACACTATTCTTGCAAGGCATTAAACTTTGATAGATAAAAAGAAACATTTTAAACAAGAACTAAGCTCAACTACAAAAGTCCAATATTTCTATACTAATAAGCTTGTTCAATTAATTACACTTTAAAAGCCACAATCTCCCATTACTAATATGGAATGGCAAAACAAAAGTTCCAAGCAAATGAAGGTTTTAACTATAGACTGTTGTAAAGAAATATGAGAATGTATTCATTGTCCCCATCTCTCATTATTTTGGCCAATTTAAGCATTCCATAATTGAGAGAGAAAATTGCCCAAGTGTCCTATTTAAGCCGTATTGTGACTGTGGTGTCTCCAAAGAGAAGCAATACACTAGTCATGATACGAGTTTAGGGAACTCAATGGATAGTATAAGCATATAAACATGTCTAGTTTTATAGAAATAGGAAAAAAATGTATATCTCTAACCATTGCTTACTAGGATCAGAAGTGTGAATTTTTCTTGTTATAAGGATGCTTCTAAGCTCACTATTTTTTCTTTCTCTAATGGTATATATTACTTTTGTAAATTGAAGTGTGTAAAAAAAATGAAGATTAAGGACCCTATTTACAAAGTAAAATTAAGTGGATCCTTCCCATCGAAGTTGTTGACTTTCATGCATGTGTGTAGAAATATTCCATGACTCTAAAATCCCATAATCTCATATTACTTTTGGGAGTTTCTATTTTGTTGGCTATTAACTAAACATTGCCAACATTCAATTTGTGGAGCAATGGAGCAACAACTATCAAGGAGAACTATTCATATACACACAACTTTTTTGTGCACTGCTAAGCATATGGAATTTGGAAGGTAATCTCTGAAGATAAGCAAATAAAGTAGGATATCCTTCTATGCTTTAGTTTCAATTTTTGAACTTTTTTGGAGCATTTTACTATAATTTCCTCCATCTTTCTAGTTAAAACTTCTTCTCTCGTTTTAAAGAATATGAAGGAGGACATAAGGAACTCAATATATATAAATATGGAAAGCAAACTAATCTAATAAAATCCTGAACAAACCTTAATATATAGCAACCATAAGCTCTTATGATAATAGTGTTAACAAGAACTCTCCAACATCAAATGCTGCTTCTACTATCTCTTTATAAAAGAGGGCTAAACATTTTGTCTATTTGCAAGGCTAAATGATTTTCTAGCTTAAAACTTCTACTATCTTGGGATAAAGAAGCTAATAGTTTATCTATAAAATTACTTTTTTTAAAATTTCATAGTATGTAAACAAGATTTTTCATTAAAAAAATAAATATTTTTTTTAATGGTAGTAAGATTAGTTTTTTATGTAAAAATTTAAAATTTCTTCTGTGAAATAAAGGTAGAAATAGATTTTTTTTTTAAGTAGTACCCTCCACTCAAATAATTTTGTCAAACATAAATTACTTTTTTCTTATTATACTTTTTTATGAAGTTCCAATAAAAGAAGTTTTAAAATAAGGAACTACACAACCATCTTAATCAAAGTTTGAGGTCTGAATGTAATTATAAGACAAACCTTATTAAGAATTTAGAGATTGGATAAGCAAATAGATTTGCAAAGTGATTGGCTTTAGCAATTTGTTGAACATCAAGTTAGACATTCTTACAGGTGATGATGAGGAGTTTGAACTTTAAGGTTTCCCCTCAATGGCTCTATTGAGTTTGAAGCATTTTAGATACCTAGTGTTGATGTTTTGAGTTAATATCTCAATCAACTTCTCTTGAACGCCATAAGTATCTTAATGAAATGCAAAATGCTTTAGCAACCTTTTGTAATACCTTTTTATGGCTAATTTGGATTCTCTTCTACTCTATACGCCATTCTGTTGAAGAAAGAAAAAAAGAGAGTGATTTAAAGGAATGAGAGTGGTGTGTATGAGAATTACTTCCTTCCTTTTCACCTGCTCCCTCTCTTCTCTCTGACTCTCTCTAGCATGAAGACATCCTATTTGCAAAGAAAATTCAAACTATTCTATGATGCATTTTCCCCATCTACTAGCATTAGAACCCTCTGATTTATTCATTGCCACAATAAATTCAATTTATTATGGCATCATTTCCTAAGTAACCATTCTTTCAATGTAAGCTTAATTTGTCTTTTCGATGTTATATTCATATTTACACTTTTTTGGAAGTAATTAGACTTGTTTTTTATGTTTTTCAAAAGAATTTCTTGATTATTATGCCATAAATTCACATTAATATATCTAATCCTTCAAGCTGTAATATTAATTTCTAATTTTTTTTAATCCCTCAATTGCAATTTATTATCTGAAAGGCATTGTTTATATGCAATAAGTAAATTCATCAAAAAGAAAATCCAAATAGTCACAAAGTTCAAATATTAAATATATATCTATATATCTAAATGTAAATTGAATACCAACCCATTTCATTCCTAGAGGGGTACATAACTACGTTCAATGGTTGAAATGAGCATGATTGATATCTAAGATCTAAATGAAAAAACTAATCATAGAAATACAACACCAAAAAGAAAAATCACATTTTCTAAAAAGCACATAGAATTTCTTGATATAAGATTCTTATCATTTTTGCTTGTTTCAAGTTTCTTGGGAATGGATGAATCAAGATTAAATTTTGAATAAAACTTTTAGTTCAAATTGAAAAACTAGAATCTTTCATGCTTTTTAAAGCATGACAGAATAAAGAAATACCAAAAGTCTGATAACTTCATGCATTATCGTAGTTTATCACTTCTAATAATTACCTTTCAAATATGTTTATATATACTTTATGTCAATTTCAAAACTATGAAAGCAAATTAGTTGTCAAATACAGAAAAATAACTGTAGCAATAATTGCAACCATGGACCCATTCACACAAGCTAGTGCAGGTTCAACTGTTAAAGATTTAATTTGAAATTTAAATTAAAGGAAAACTAATTTAAACAACATTAGAGAATACTGTGATCATAATTAAGAATATGAAAACTCTAAATCTTTAAGGGGCAGCGATGATGAGAGAAAAGCTTTCAATGTAATCCCCAATGACTTCGACAACTCTATATATATTCATGAATTGTATATACCAAGTGTGGAAGCCCTTGAGGGTTTCTCAAAGCTTCCTCAAATTTATTAGGTGCCAAAATAAAGTTTTTATCTAATTAAATTCTAAGAACCAAGATTTACTATTTGTCAAATGGAATCACAAAACAAAAGTCCTAAGGAAATTAACCATTCATATTACCACTACAATTATATATTGTATAAAAATAAAGTTAGTCATGGTTCACAAAGATGAAGCTTTCAACTAGATTGCCGTATTGTAAGAAGCATACAAATAATTACAGTCCTCATCTCTGATAATTTTAGTCAATTTAAGCAATAGATAATTGGGAGATGACAATTCCATAAGTCCTTTTTAGCCGGTAATGTGGTGTCTCCAGCTGAAGCAAAACGTTAGTCTTGATAGGAGCACTATTTATACACGCAGAACCTTTTTTGCGCACCATAAACCATCTAAAATCAGGACAGTAGTCTCAGAAGACATGAAAATAAAGCGAGAAATCTTTCTATGCATTAGTTTCAGTTTTTCCACATTCCTGAACAATTTTTGTACACTTGCCTTGATCTTTCTGCCTTCTGCTCTTATTCAAAAGAATATGAAGAAGAAAACTAGGAACTCAATATAAAGAAAGGAAACCATTACCTAAAAGGAATTAGAAGAAAACAAGGAACTCAATATATGTAAAGGACACTGTTCTAATAAATGCTGAATAAACCAACCCACAAACTCATTTTATAATACTAATAGCAAGAAATCACCAAGATCAAACACTGCATACATCATCTCTTTATATAAAAAGGACTGAACATTTTTCTCATATTTTGTAAGCCAATGAAAGAATTTGTGCATAAAGTTGCTGTTTCATTAGACATTTTAACAACATAACATAGAACAAGGCAGATGATCAGCAAACTTCCTTCAATCGCCGTTCTATTTCTTCAGAAGTTCTTAGCATTTGTAAAGCAGCCAATAAGCATGGTTATCCTTCTAAGCAACAACATTTTAGGATGCCTGCAAATAGATAGTAGAAAATTGTCATGTACTTAAAACAGATTACTGAAAAGGTGAAGTACCCAAGCTGAAAGAAATGAATTGGAAGACAAAAATGAAACATAAAAAGTTTGTTTTACGCTCGGGCACAAGGAAAGATGCTACAACGTCCAAGTACCTCCAAAACAATGCATGGATCGATGCCTTAATATTTTTAATCTCCATACAAGAAATAAAAGTTTGTTTCAGAAAAAAATACAAACCCGATCTCCATTCTTCAATTCTCTGAATTCTGCCTCAGCTAAATCTTTTTGTAGAACTAACTTCTGCTTCGGAAGAGCATTGGCTACACCAATAAGGACCTATGTGAGCAATCATGCTGGAGTCCTGGCATCTCCAGGCAAAAAAAAATGATATACATACTCTTTAGAACTTTTTGAATTGTCTTTCATTCATCAGAATATCAGTATGAAGCATACAAATACAAGCATTACATTGCTTGCTTCATTCTAGAATGAAGAAATGAAATACATGAAACAATATTTATGGAACACATTTTTAGTGATGCTTTTATAGATTACTGCTACTTATGTCTGCAAAGAACCATCCCAAAAACACAGATTTTCATGAGTCAGTACTACTATTATAATGTGCTTGTAGTGAGAAGTCAATTAAAAGAAATTAGGATCATTAAGTTTCATTAGAGGTGTATATTTCAAATTCTTTATGTACCTAAAATACACTGCTCTGGCATGGTTAAAAATTATCTCTTTCATCCTCTTCTAGTATTCAACCTTCAGCTATCCTCAATAGAGAGAAAAATTGAAAGAAGCCTCATCCAGAAAACCCTGCAGCCTATGTTCTTGTCTCCTTCATGAACTTAGATTGACGACATTTAGTTTCCCAGATGGTTTTAAAAAATATTTTGCTTCTCCAATGAAAGACGTGCTATTCCCTCCCCTTTCTCATAAAAAAAGAAGGAAAAGGCAAAAGCTTGAGGAATTGCATGTCAAACATTCTTTTGCTCACAACCATAGAAAACAGTGCATCAGCACACTACAAAAACAATGATTTTACAACTATAAACAATTTTCAGCAAGTCAAAGCACATTTAAACCAAGCCAACAGCCTTCTTTTTTTCTTTTTGCACAGAAACAATATTAACAATTATTTTCAAATTTGTAAGAATTATCTGTCAATAAGCTGCCAAACATGATTATCAAACTAATTGTCAGGAATGCATAATATCTCAGCTAAACTTACATAACAATACCAATTACGCAGAGATACATGATACTATCATGCTTTACAATTATAAAAAAGTGATTTTGGTTATAATATGAACCTAAAGGATACACATGACTCTTGAATACACAATTACAACAGCATATAACCTCTATAAAAGTCTACCACAATCAGATACTGAAATTCCTCATCAGTGTACCAAGTGCTGCTGTTTTTCACTCCCCTTTGTCTGCTGCATTACTCCTTGCCCTACTATTTTGTTTTATTAAAAGGAATTCTCACCTTACTGCTCCAGAAACTTGCTCAACATGCAATTTCCAACTTCTCTGGTTAATTTAAAACCAATTTCAGCCCATGTACATCTAAGGCTAAAATTCAAACTTATAAACTCATTACATGCATCAATTCAAGCATATAATATAGTTTTGAACTTTTGATAGAAAGTGATCATTCAATACCACTAAACTATCTTTTCTAAGATCACAAAGCAAGCACTAAAGAATAATGACAATTTTGGCTCATAAAAGTCACGATGGCAAGAACTTCAAGTAGTTCTATTATCAACATGCTCGTAAAAATATTCAATACTATGACACTTATACGTTAAACTATATGCTTGTAAAAAGAGTCAACCTATTGCGTAGTCCAACTTCTCTAACACAATGTACAAGCATTTGCTAACCACTCATACTAGTTAAACATAAATATGTGTAACTTGGATTTGAGCTATAGTCTCTCACTTTGTTTTATTTCTTAAACAAGCCTCTAGCAATCATTTCATGAAGAAGTTTCTGTCTTATCATTTTCATTTTTTTTTTTCTAGAAGATATCCAATAATTATTTCAAAAGTTATAAAATCAGGGAGGCATCCATTCTCTTCCATTCTGTCAAGCAAGGCCTTTGTTTCATCAAACAAACCTTGTTTGCAAAGTCCACGGATCATAGCAGTATATGCTTGGACATTTAGAAGATGGCCTTTGGCCAAAAGATGTTGAAAAACCTCCCATGCAACATTTAATCTACCACATTTGCACAAACTGTCAATAAGTATAGCGTATGTGTACATATTAGGCTGAATTCCTTGATCAACAATTTGCTGAAACAATGTAATTGCCTTGCCAAGATGTCAGCTTTTGCAAAATGCATCTAACAAGATATTGTAAGTGAATATATCAGTGGGATGAGCACTATCATGCATCTCATAAGATCTTGTACGCATGAGATTCTCCCTAATTTGCAAAAGCCATCAATAAGAGATTTGTAAGTTACAATACTGGGAACCAAATTTCTGCAATGCATTTCTTTAAAGAGATCTGTGGCTTTATCCATCATTTTACTCTTACAGTGTGCATTGATCAATATATTATAACTGATGACATTAGGTGCCAAACCACTTTTGCTCATCTGATTAAATACTTCCTTTGTCTCGATGATATTACCGGTCAAACAATACCCATCCATTAAAGCACTGTGGCTAACAACATTAGGCTTCTGACTACACTTCATCATCTTAGCAAACACAGCTTGAGCTTCTGTGATCCTTCCTTTTTCACAAATGCATCAATATCAACCAGCATAGTAAAGGTACATTTGGGTTGATATTTTTCAATACCATTTCACTGAGCAATTGATTTGCTTCGAGCCATTGATCCACGCTGCAGAAACCATGGATTAGACTACTGTCGGTGACAACATCTAGAGATATGCCACAGTCAATTATTTCAAAACACATATCATGTGCCTCGGTGACAAGTCCATCAATGACCGTGTTGTATGTAATTACATCAGGCTTAACTACCTGTCTGTCCATCGTTTGAAGCACTTGATTAAAGTGCCATAAGTAATTGCGTCAAACTGAAATCCTTTTGCCATTAAGTCATCGTAGAAGTCTAGTGTTTTGCCGACCTTATGAGTAAAACAGAATCCTTTTATTCCTGTAGTCAAAGTCACCCGATCTGGTTGATAACCCATCTTGAGAATCTTCCCCAATTTAGAGAAAGCAAAATCCATCTGACTACCAATTGATCAAGATGTTCAGGGTAAATAAATCTGGCGTGAATCCCTCGAACTCCGCTTGTGCAAAATGTGAGATAACATCAGGATAATGTCTCATCTTGACAATTGATCCTAAATCTTATTAATTTGGAGTATGAAGGGTGGGGGATGCATATGAAGGATGCGATTGAATGAAGCGACAGCATCGCAGATGCTGTTTGGATTAGGGATAACGGGAATGGGAATGAGGATAGAAGTAGAGATTGAGGGAAGAAGGGAAAGAGAGAAGGAAGGTAGAAGTATAAAAGAGAGGAAATTTGGCGAAGGAGTACCTTGCTGCAGTAGACGATAGCATCCTTCCTTCAGATTCGAAGAGAAGCATCTCCGATGCTTCGATGTTTATTCAGTTCACCAGACCGCAAAATGCAACTACTACTTCCGTATTTGTATCGAAGCTTATTCCTGATGGCACCTTGGTCAATTTATTGATATTTATTTTCTCGTTAGTTTTATTAATTTTAAGTTTTACTAAATTATATAATAATAAAAATAGTAATAAATTTGTAACTGAGTAATTAAATATAGATGAAATTTGTTAGAAATTTTACCTTAAATTTTTTATTTATTGCCGTATTAATTTATTTATGTAATTATAATATTTTTATCTATATAAAATAATATTTTAAAAGTTAAAAAATAATTATTATAGACTAGAACAATAATTAATTAGCATTTTTAAAATGAAAATGGCAAATGACATTTTGTATTTGATTAGTGAATTTTTTTAATCATGATAAATTTTGTTCTCATTTATTTAAATCTATAAATATTTCAGGGTAAATAAATTTTATAAAAATTAAATTTTAAATATTCAGTGATTATTGAATAAATTTATCAAAATAATTATTTTATTTATATTTAGATAAAATAAAAAATTTATATTTTACTAGATAATCATTATAATTATTTTTTTTTAGGAATTTGTGAGTTTTTTAAGGTAGACAAAGATTGTTAACAAAATTGTATTTCAATTATTTATAGTTAATTATTGTTATTTAATTTTGTTTTCAATAATAGCAAAAAAACAGTAGTGCTAGATGAATTTTTTATTTTAAAAATTAACAATTTTTGAAAATAAAAATAGACAGCTATCTATCACATTAAAATTTAAATCTATAACACCAAATTTAGAAGTTGACAAAGGTGGTTGTACATCACCCAAAAGCATAATATACTTTGATTTCAATAAGTCTTAATGTTTAAAAAAGACTCTGTTGATATAAATAAATTCAGATCAACTGGGTTTAAAAGGCGAGGTTTTAGCATCATTTTGTGCCTATCAACATTCTTTTGCAAGCATTACGAAGCAAAGAAATAGACAAAATTTTGCTATAGATTGGTAGCTACCAAGTCACAAAATTAGGGTTTGTAAAAATAAGGCTTAAATACATTCTGATCCATCTAGTTTTATGAAAGTTTTAATTTGGTCTTTTAAATTTAAAATGATTGCAATGTTTTTCTCTTATTTTTTAAAAGATTTCAATTTTACCCATCTATTACATTATCCATTCAAAATTTAACACCAAACTTAATAATATTATACTAAAATATATTTATTTACTTGGTATCATCAACTCAATTTTAAATTTGGTGTCCAATTTAATAGAATATTAGATTCAGCATTAAATTTTAGATGAGATGTGACAAAGGGACAAACTTAGATCATTTTAACAAATACTAAAGCAATATTATCTGTTTTTGGACTACAGAAACCAAATTCAAATTTTTATGAAACTATAGAAATAAAAAAGTATTTAATTCTAAAATTAGACTATACATTACAAATGTATCAGCATCATGTCACAAGAGATTAAATCAAAATTTTCTCTTTTTTCTTTTTCATATTTTGTAAGAAAAATAAAGATATAAAGAGTAAGACCCAATAAAATTACACAAGTCCTACACACATTATATCTTTCTCTTTACCGTATAGCAAGATCAAAATATCATTGAGTCAAGAGATTCTTAGTGACTAGAATAGGCACAAACTATTAATTTTGCTCTTTCTAATTTTAGTATTTGTATGTAAAGATATAAACATGAGTTAATACATGGGCATGTCAAATAAATTGTAAGAAACAAATACAACTTACAAATTTATTGAAGAAGCACTGACAAATTCCTTTTTGACTTTTCATGAAAAAGAAAAAAAAAGAATTCTTCACCAACAACAAATTGAGAAAAATTGTTGTGAATGGGAAGAAGAAGTATGTTTTGGGATGTAATCATCTAGCCGAGTGATGATATAACTGAAAATTGAAAATATCATTTCATAAGTCTCACCTTCAAAAAGAGAATACTAAGCATTCTTGTAAAACTTAATCTCTTTTTTTCAACTACCTACTTTTTTGTGCAACAATTCACTCACAAAAAGATTCATTACAGTATCAAACCTCCCATGAAGGATTAAGTGTGGCAGAGGAACTGTAAATCATAGCCATTAAATATGAAAAGACCAATTTTATTACACAATTCTTGTAAGGCCAAATTCTCAGAAAAAGAAAAATTTGAACAAGAATTCTATAACCATAAGCTCAACCTCAAATGCCCAATGTTTCTAAACTAATAACCTCGTTAAATTTCAATGTCATATCATAGCTACGCTTTTCTTTTCTGAGTAGTAATTAGATTTGTTTTTATTTTAATGTTTTTTAAAAAGAATTTAAGTAGATTACATAAACTTCCAATAAATTTTGTCAAAATTATTTAGACATTTTTTTCTTTTTTCAAAATATATACAAACCTTCCTTAAAATAAAGAGAAAATTAAACCTTCTCTTTATTTTAAAAATATATACAAACTTTCCTTAAAACAAAAAATAAATTATACAAGTCTCTTCTAAATTTTGCCAAAAATATACTGACTTTCCTTGCATTTTCAAAAGAATAGAGGGAAAATCTATATAATTTTAGCAAAATGAAAGGAGGTCTACATAATTTATTCTTTGTTTTAAGAGCAGATTATATATATTTTGAAAATAAATAGGAGGTATGTATAATTTTGACAAAACTCAAGAAAAGTTTATATATATTTTAAAAACAAAGAGCAAGTTTGTATAATTTTAGTAAAAATCAGGAAAAGTTTGTATAATTTACTCAAAGAATTTCTTAGTTTTAATGCTTTAAATTCACATAAGTAGACCTAATTCTTCAAGCTTCAATATCAATTTCTATTTTTTTTTTCTTTCCTGATTTGTAGTTTATTATCTGAAAGGGATTGGTTTGTATGTACTAACTACTAAAGTAAATTTGTTAAAGAGAGATCTTCAAATTCTCAAGTGGGTAGAAAGAATACGACCGCTACGAGGATGATAACCCATCCACTGCATAATAGACAATTGCTTCAATTTCAATGCCAGTAAAGCATAGTCACTATGGAAGGGATAAGCCCAGATACAAACCAAGCTTTCCAATTTGAAATTTGAATTAAATAATAATAATTTAGAAAAAATTGGAGAATACTCTTATCATTATTTTTTTTTTAAAAAAAAGGAAAACTCAACCTTCGAAGGGCATTGCGAATCAATTAAAGCCTTTAAAAAGTATAGAAAACAGAGTATAACTAGATATAATCTAATAAGATTTTTCGTCAACTTGTTAGTATATTTGGTTTCTGTTATCATCAAATTGAATTCACTTTCATCCAAAATAGTTTAAGATAAGTTGACTAATATATAAAACCCAGCCAAAAAAGAAAAAACACATCAACCTCAGTTATATATTAATGCAATCATTTTCCTTTTTGGTATAATATGTATGTGTAATTATTTATTTATTATGTGAAAAATTTGTTAATTAGTAATTTGTTAAATAAGAAATGCAGCATATTAATTTATAAAGATTTTCTTTAACAAAAAAGTCTATACAAATTAGTTTTCTTTATTTATAATTTTGTCATGGATAATAAGCTTAAATTTGTGAATCCTATCAGCATGTACCAAATCCATACGTGTGAAGAAGAAGAATACCCTATTTATTATTCAAAATATTTACTTATCACAAATCTCGGATATTCATTAAGTCAGCAAGAATCTTTCTGGTTAAATTATATCCTTCTTTTCCTCACTAAAAACTTTTTCTTTTCAAAGAGGCTCGCCAACATTCAAATAACACCACATTTAAAATGCGAGGACTTTGAAAAGAAATAACGTTAATTATCTAAGACAATTAGCACTTCAAATCCGTGGGGAATCAAACTCTAGAAAGAGAGAATGAGAACTTTTGTAGACATAGGGCTATTTCAACAAATTAATATATGTTGTTGACACTATAAAATAAGGGCACTCAATCATTAACTCATAGCAAAGAAAGTTCATTTCACCTTTGCTTGAGATTTGAAGACTGCGAATTCTCTGAGGATTTACAGAAAATGTAACTAAACTGTGTACTTCTTAGCTAAATAAGAATAGTTTCTCTTACTAAAAAATAAATAAATGAAAAATTAGTGCACTTTAGCAAATCCTCTGAAGAGGATCTACAGGAATTTGAATGGAGAAAGGTTTGAGCAATCCTTAAGGGCTTCCTCCACTCTAATATTACACAATTATGATCCAATTAATATCAAAGAACCAATGCAAATGAAGAAGCATGGTTTTGATCCTTCTAAAGTTTCATTCTCAATCAAAATATGGATTTTCTTGAAATATGAATTTTCTTGAATTTTCTTATTTTGGTTTCTTATTGTAAATCAGTTGCCTGGCCAATCTGAATCAAAATAAGAGTAATTGGCCTTTGATATGTATGGGGGCAAATACCACATGCCATAATAAAGCACTTGTGAGATATATATATATATATATATACATTTTTTTTTGGCCAAGGTGATATATATATATATATATATATGTGTGTGTGTTTCAAAACCTAAAATTTTTATTCAATTATCTCTATTAATTATAATCTTCAATTTTTCCAACACTCATTGCATATGATCAAGGACTAGTTCCTTTTGTGACATTCCAATGTAACATATGGCCCTAATTAAATTACAGATAAAATTTTATATTTTCATTGTGTTCTATATTTTCACTGTGTTAGATTAAACTTTGTCACCATCTTTAATACGCAACATGATAATTATAGTTGTTTATTATAGATTCATCAAGTTCTACAATTATGTAAGAGTCCTGGCCTTCATAACCAACAATGGAAAACCAAACAAAGACAAAGCAAAACCAAAGGAGAAATTTAGTATGGTATATATAAAACATTTATAGATCCCAATACATTGTTATCTAATCCTATCAAAGATCTCCCTTCCTAATTGAAATCAAAGAATTAGTTTATTTGTTTCACGTAAATAAAGAATGAGCTTGGATTATAAGCTTATAATTTGTAATCTGATCATCAACTCAATTTTATATACAGTCGTTATGAATTTTAATTGAAGAAAGAAATGTTAATCAATGTTATTTTCTATATTAAAACTTTCATCCTCTGGTATGCATAATGAATATTTTAAGAAATGTCAAAAGAGAATGAATATTAAATACTAGAAATTATTAGACATTGATTGTTTAGTATAGTACTTTTAAGGAAAAAATTTATTCTTAGTCCCTCATATATTTGTCATTAAGTTTTTTAATTTAAATATGACAAGTACATGATTGTCTACTATTCCAAGACAAATATATGATTTTTACAAATAATTATAAATTTTTCTAATTAAATTAAATACTTATCATATTATTATTAAAAAATCATACATTTATCACATTTTTATTGAAAAGAAACTCAATGTAATTTTAATCCTACTTTTAATTAATGGAAGAAAACTCTATTTTGGTCCATAATAAATGGGCTTTCAATAATTAAAATAAATAATTTATGAAAAATAAAATTAAAAAATCCCCAATTTGTTAGGTACCAAAATAAAGTTTTTGTCTAATTAAATGCTATGAACCAAGATCTACTATTTGTTAAATGGAATCACAAAACAAAAGTCCTAAGGAAATTAACCATTCATATTACCACTTGGGGCAGCAGTACTATAATGATATATTGCAAATAAATAAAGTTTAGCCATAGTTCACGAAGATGAAGCTTTCAACTATATTGCCGTATAGTAAGAAGCATACAAATAATTCCAGTTCTCATCTCTGATCATTTTAGTCAATTTAAGCAATAGATAATTGAGAGATGAAAATTCCATAAGTCCTATTTAGCGAGTAACGTGGCCTCTCCAGCTGAAGCAAAACGCTAGTCTTGACAGGAGTTCATTGAGAAATGAAAATTCCGGAAGCCCTATTTAGCCAGTAATGTGGTGTCTCCAGCTGAAGCAAAACGCTAGTCTTGATAGGAGCACATTTACATATGCAGAACCTTTTTTGTGCACTACTAAGCATCTGGAATTTGGACATTAGTCTCTAAAGATAAGTAAATAAAGCGGGAAATCTTTCTATGCTTCAGTTTCAGTTTTTCAACATTTTTGAAGAAGTTTTATACTTTTCCCTTGATCTTTCTGCCTTCTGCTCTTATTCAAAACAATATGAAGAAGAAAACTAGGAACTCAAGATAAAGAAAGGAAATCGTTACCTAAAAGGAATTAGAAGAAAACAAGAAACTAAAGGACATTGTTCTAATAAATGCTGAATAAACCAACCCACAAACTCCTTTTATAATACTAATAGCAAGAAATCCCCAAGATCAAACACTGCATACACCATCTCTTTATATAAAAGAGGCTGAACATTTTTCTTTTATTTTCTGGGCCAATGAAAGAGTTAGTGCATAAAGTTGCTGTTTCATTAGACAGTTTAACAACAAAACATAGAACAAGGCAGATGATCAGCATAAATCTTTCAATCGCCGTTCTATTTCTTGAGAAGTTCTGAGCATTTGTAAAGCAGTCAATAAGCATGGTTATCCTTCTAAGCAACAACATTATAGGATGCCTGCAAATAGATAGTAGAAAAGTGTCATGTACTTAAACAGATTACTGAAAAGGTGAAGCACCCAAGCTGAAAGAAAGGAATTGGAACAACTACAACAATAGCCCTTTTCCCACTAGATGAGGTCTGCCACATAGATTAGACGGCGTCATGAAATTCTTTTATAAATTATGTCTTTAAATAAACTATTTAAATCTAAATCTTAAAGAAAAGAATTGAAAGACAAAAGAAATTTAAAGCTTGGGAGAAGGAAAGATGCTACAACGTCCAAGTACCTCCAACATAACGCATGGATTGATGCCTTGAAATTTTTAATCTCCATACAAGAAATAAAAGTTTGTTTTGGTAAAAAAATACATACCTGACCTCTATTCTTTAATTCTCTGAATTCTGCCTCAGCTAAATCTTTTTGTGGAACTAACTTCTACTTCAAAAGAACATTGGCCACACCAGTAAGGACCTAAGTGAGCAATCATTGTGGAGTCATGTCATCTCCAGGCAAAAGAAAATGATGTACATACTCTTTAGAACTTTTTGAACTGCCTTTCATTCCTCAGAACATCAGTATAAAGCATAAAAATACAAGCATTAAATTGCTTGCTTCATTCTAGAATGAGGCAACGAAATACTTGAAACAATATTTATGGAACACATTTTTAGTGATGCTTTTATAGATTACTGCTACTTATGTCTGCAAAGAATCATCCCAAACAACAGATTTTCGTGAGTCAGTACTACTATTTTTATGTTCTTGCAGTGAGAAGTCAATTAAAAGAAATTAGGATCATTAAGTTTCCTTAAATGTGTATATTTCAAATTCTTTATATCCCTAAAGTACACTGCTCTAGCATGGTTAAAAATGACCTCTTTCATCCTCTTCTATATTCAACCTTCAGCTATCCTCGACAGAGAAAAAAATTGAGAGAAGCCTCACCTATGTTCTTGTCCCCTACACAAATTTAGATTTAAGACATTTGGTTTCCCTAATGTTTTTACAGAATATTTTGCTTCTCCAATGAAAGACGTGCTATTCCCTCCCCTTTCTCATAAAAAAAGAAGGAAAAGAAAAAGGAAAAGGCAAAAGCTTGAGGAATTGCATGTCAAACATTCTTTTGCTCACAACCATAGAAAACAGTGCATCAGCACACTACAAAAACAATGATTTTACAACTATAAACAATTTTCAGCAAGTCAAAGCACATTTAAACCAAGCCAACAGCCTTCTTTTTTTCTTTTTGCACAGAAACAATATTAACAATTATTTTCAAATTTGTAAGAATTATCTGTCAATAAGCTGCCAAACATGATTATCAAACTAATTGTCAGGAATGCACAATATCTCAGCCAAACTTGCATACAAATACCAATTACACAAAGATACATGGTACTATCATACTTTACAATCATCAAAAAGTGATTTTGTTTATACCATAAACCCAAAGGATACATATCACTCTTGAATACACAATTACAACAACATATAATCTCTATAAAAGCCTACCACAATCAGATACTGAAATTCCTCATCGGTGTACCAAGTGCTGCTGTTCTTCACTCCCCTTTCTCTGCTGCATTATTCCTTGTTCTACTATTTTGTTTTACTACAAGGAATTCTCACCTTACTACTCAAGATTGCTCCACTTGCAATTTCCAACTTCTCTGGTTTATTTTTAACCGAATGTCAGCCTCTGTACATATAAGGTTAAAATTCAGACTTACAAACTCATTACAAGCATTGCCTCAAGCATATGATATAGTTTTAGTAGGAAGTGATCATTCGATACGATTAAACTATCTTTTTTAAGATCATAAAGCAAACACTAAAGAATAATGTCAATTTTGGCTCATAAAAGTCATAATGGCATGAACTTCCAAGTTGTTCTATCATTGAACATGCTCATAAAAACATTCATTACAATGTCAATTATGCCTTAAACTATATGCTTCTAAAAATAGTCAACCTATTGCATAGTCCAACTTTTCCAACACAAGATGCACAAGCATTTGCTAACCACTCATGCTAGTTAAATATAAATGTGTAACTTGAATTTGAGCTATAGTGTCTCACCTTCTTTTATTTCTTCAACAAGCCTCTATCAGTCATCCAATGTAGAAGCTTCTCTACCTTATCATTCTCATTTTTTTCAAGATAATATCCAATAATTATACCAAAAGTTACAAAATCAGGAAGGCATCCATTGTCTTCCATTCTATCAAGCAAGGCCATTGCTTCATCAAACAAACCTTGTTTACAAAGTCCAAGCATCATAGCAGTATATGCTTGGACATTTATAACATGGCCTTTGGCCAAAAGATATTGAAAGATCCCCCACGCATCATTTAATCTACCACCTTTGCACAAACCATCAATAAGAATGGCGTATGTGTACATACTAGGCTGAATTCCTTGATCGACAATTTGTTGAAACAATGTAATCACCTTGTCAAGATGACAGCTTTTGCAAAATGCATCTAACAAGATATTGTAGGTGATTATATCAGGGGGATGACCGCTGTCATGCATCTCATGAACAAGATCTTGCACATATGAGATTCTCCCTGATTTGCACAAGCCATCAATAAGAGAATTGTAAGTTACAATATTGGGAACCAAATTTCTAGAATGCATTTCCTTAAAGAGATCCATGGCTTCATCCACCATTTTATTCTTACAGTGTGCATTGATCAATATATTATAACTGATGACATCAGGTGCCAAACCACTTTTGATCATCCTGTTAAATACTTCCTTTGTCTCAATGATATTATTGGTCAAACAATACCCATACATTAAAGCATTGTAGGTAGTAACATCAGGTTTCTGACCACACTTCACCATCCTAGCACATACAGCTTGAGCTTCTGTAATCCTTCTTTTTTTACAAAATGCATCAACCCGTATATTAAAGGTATAAACATTTGGGTTGATGTTTTTCAATATCATTTCATTGAGCAATTGATTTGCTTCTTGCCATTGTTCCATGCTGCAGAAACCATGGATTAGACTATTGTAGGTGACAACATCTGGAGATATCCTATGGTCAATCATTTCCAAAAACAAATCTTGTGCCTCAAGGACAAGTCTATCTTTACAAAAGCCATCAATGACTGTGTTGTATATAACTACATCAGGCCTAACTACATGTCTCTCCATCTTTCGGAGCAATTTAATAGCACATCTTGTTTTTCCAGTTTTACATAGGCCATTGATTAAAGTGCCATAAGTAACTTCATTTAACTGAAATCCTTTTGCCATTAGTTCGTCGTAGAAGTCTAGTGCTTTCCCAACCTTATGATTAAAACAGAGTCCTTTTATTAGTGTAGTCAAAGTCACCTTATCTGGTTGATAACCCATCTTGAGAATCTTCCCCAGTACTGAGAAAGCAAAATCCATCTGACCCACATGGCAGTAGCAGTTTATCAAAATGCTCAGGGTAAATAAATCTGGCGCGAATCCATTGGACTCCACTTGTGCTAAAAGTGAAATAGCAGCGGGATAATGTCTCATCTTGGCAATAGATCCTAAAATCTTATTAATTTGGAGTATGGAGGGTGGAGGACGCATATGGAGGATGCGATTGAATGAAGCGACAGCGTCGCGGATGCTGTTTGGATTAGGGGAAAGGGAATGAAGATAGGAGCAGAGATTGAGGGAAGAAGGGAAAGAGAGAAGGAAGGTAGAAGTATAAAAGAGAGGAAATTTGGGGAAGGAGTACCTTGCAGCAGTAGACGATAGCATCTTGGGTTCAGATTCGAAGAGGAGTGTTTCCGATGCTTCAATGCTTCTTCAGTTCGCCAAACGGGAGACACGATAAGCTTACCATACGAACCAGATCGAAGGGAATGTCATGGAACAGGAAATGGAGTAAAGCATTCCGTCTTTGTATTGAAGTTTGTTCGCTGGCACCTTATTCAATTTATGGATATTTATTTTCTTGTTAGTTTCATTAGTTTTAAGTTTTATTAAATCATATAATTATTAAAAAAATTACTAAATTTAAATATAGATAAAATCTGTTAAATTTTTTATTCTTAAATTATTTTTATTACTTACGTCATGTATATTTATTTATGTAATTATAGTGTTTATTTATATGAATTAATAATTTCAATTATCATTATTATTGTTATTATTATTTTTTACTGAATCTATAAGTATTTGACGGTGAATATATTTTATAAAAAAAATTATTTCAAATATTTGTACTTAGTTGTTATTTAGAAAATTTATTGAAATTATTTTTTATTTATATTTAGATAAAATAGGATATTTGTGTTTTATGAAATTATCATTATAATAATTTGTGAGCATTTTTTTTAGAGATTTGTGTGAGTTTTTAAAGGTAGATAAAGATTGGTGAAAAAGTTGTATTTGAAATATTTATATTGGATTATTGTTGTCTAAATTTTGTTTGAAAATAAAAATAAATAAATAAAACTATAACAAAATAGAGTAATCCTAAATGAATTTTTTATTTAAAAAAAATATTTTCGGAAACAAGAATGAGCAACTGTCTATGATATTAAAATTAAAATTTACAACACCACCTGCATAATGATAGAGATGGTTGTAACAACCCAAAAGTCGAATATCCTTTGTTTGCAATAAGCCTCAATGTTAAAAAGAAATATTTTATTGATAGTCCTATAAATAAATTTATATCAAATAGAATTTAAATTAAAAAAAAGCATAAGCTTAATCCCCACTTATCAACAATTTTTTGGCTAGTAGCACAAAACAAAACAAAGAAATGCATACATTGCTATAGATTGGTAGCTTCTAGATCACAAATTAAGGATTTGTAAAAATAAGGATTAAATACGATTTTTGTCCATATAGTTTCATAAAGTTTTAAGTTGGTTTCTTTAATTTAAAAGCAAACAATATTATCTTCTTATTTTTCAAAATAACCCAATTTTACCCATTTATCACATTGTTCACTTAAAATATAATACCAAACTTAAACATTATTTATTTACTTGGTATAATCAATTACCTTGAATATGGTGTCCAGTTCAACTAAAGGTTAGATGATGGAAATATGACACAAAGATAGAATTGGATCATTTTTAAAAAAATAGAAAAATAACCGTGTCTGCTTTTGAATTAAAGTGACTAAGTTTTGGTTTTTATGAAATTAGAGAAATTTAAAATATATTTAAACCTAAAATTAAAATATGCCATACAAATAGATTAGTGTCATGTTAAACATAGTAGATTATAAATAACAATACACTATTCATGATAAGAGTGTAGGAAACTTAATGGATATTATAAGCATATAACCATATCCAGTATTATAGAAATAGGGAAAAATGTGTACCTCTAGCTTTTGCTTACTAAAATCCGAAGTACAAATTTTTCTATTCATAGGGATGTTACTAAGCTCATTATTTTTTCTTTCTCTAATGGTATATATTACTTTGGTAAACTGAAGTATGTGAAAAAAATGGAGATTAAGAATCTCTATTTACAAAGTAAAATTAAGTAGCTCCTTCCCATCAAAGTTGTTGACTTTCACGCATGTATAAAGGAATATTCCATGACTCTAAAATCCCACAATATTGGACCACTTTTGGGAGTTGCTATTTTGTTGGCTATTAACTAAACATTGCCAACATTCAGTTTGTGATGCAATGGAGCAATGACTATCAAGGAGAACTATTCATATACACAGAACTTTTCCGTGCGCTGCTAAGCATATGGAATTTGGAAGGTAATCTCTAAACAAATGCAAATAAAGTGAGATATCCTTCTATGCTTTAGTTTCAATTTTTGAACTTTTATGGAGAATTTTTGTACTATAATTCCCTCTATCTCTCTAGTTAAAACGTTTGCCCTCATTCTAAAGAATATGAAGGAGGAAATAAGGAACTCAATATATATATATATATATATATGGAAAGGAAACTGATCTAATAGATCTTGAATAAACTTTACTAATAAAATAAAATCCATAGGCTCTTTTTATAATACTACAAGCAAGAATTCTCTAACATCAAATGCTGCTTCTGCTATCTCTTTATAAAAGAGGGCTAAATATTTTGTCTATTTGCAAGGCTAAACATTTTTCTAGTTAAAACTTCTACTATCTCAAGATAAAGAAGTTACTAATTTGTTTATAAAATTACTTATTTTAAAATTGTATATTATGTGATCAAGATTTTATATGAGAAAAAAGTATTTTCTAATGGTAGTAAAAGCAGTTTTTTACGTAAGAAATTGAAATTTCTTCTTTGAAGTAAAAGTGGAAATAAAAAGTTTTTTTTTCTAAATAATATCCTCCACTCAAATGATTTTATCAAACACGAATTACTTTTTTCTTATTATACTTTTTTATGAAGTTCAAATAAAAAACAAGGTTTTAAAATAAGCAAAACTTCACAACAATCTCAATCAATGTCTGAGGTCTGAATGTAATTATGAGACAAACCTTATTAAGAATTTAAAGATTAGATAAGCATATAGAATTCCAAAGTGATTGGCTTTAGCAATTTGTTAAATATCAAGTTAGACATTCATGCAGGTGATGACGAGGAGTTTGGATTCTAAGGTTTCCCCCCAGTGGCTCTATTGAGTTTAAAGCATTTTAGGTACGTGGTGTCAATGTTTCAAGTTAATATCTTAGCCAATATTCTCCTTAACTACATAAGCACCTCGGCTCATTTTCCTAATGAAATGCAATTCCCTTTAGCATCCTTTTGCAATACCCTTCTATGGCTAATTTGGATTCTCTTCTACTCTATGCACCATTATGCTAAGAAGAGAAAAAGAAAGAGTGACATAAAAAAATAAAAGTAATGTGTATAATAATTACTTTCTTCATTTCCACCTGCTCCCTCTCATTTCTCTGTCTCTCTCTAACATGATAACATATTACTTGCAAATAAAATTTGAACTATTCTAAGATGCATTTTTCCCATCCACCAACATTGGAACGCTCTATTTTTTTCATTGCCATGATAAATCCAATTCATTATGGTATCATTTCCAAGGAAATCATTCTTCCAGTGTAAGCTTAATTTGCCTTTCTAAAATTATAATCATATTTACGCTTGTTTGGGAGTCATTAGACTTGTTTTTTATGTTTTCCAAAAGAATTTCTTGGCCTTTATCTTGTAAATTCACATTAATATATCTAATCCTTCAAGCTGCAACATTAATTTCTATTTTTTTTTCACTCCTGAATTGTAGTTTATTATCTGAAAGACATTGTTTATATGCAATAAGTAAATTCGTCAAAAAAAAAAACAGTGACAAAGTTCAAATATTAAATATATACTTATATATCTAATTTCATTCCTAAAGGGGTACATAACTACGTTCAATGGTTGACATGAGCGTAATTGATATCTAAGATGCAGATGAAAAACCCAGTCATAGAAATACAAGCCCAAAAGGAAAAATCACGTTTTCTAAATGGCATATAGATTTTCTTGATATAGGATTCTTATCACTTTTGCTTGTTTCAAGTTCTTTGGAAGTGGATGAATTAAGATTAAATATTGAATAAAAACTTTCAGTTCAAATTGAATAACTAGAATCCTTCAAGCCTTTTAAAGCATGAAACAATAAAGAAATACCAAAAGTTTGACAGCTTCATGCACTATCGTAGTTCATCACTTCTAATAATTACCTTTCAAATATATTTATATATATACTTTATGTCAATGATGAAACTAGGAAAGCAAATTGGTTGTCAAATGCACAAAAATAGCTGTTGCAATAATTGCAACCATGGACCCATGCACACAAGCCAGTGCAGGTTCAATGTCAAAAGATTTAATTTGAAATTTAAATTCAAAGAAATCTAATTTAAACAAAATTAGAGAATACTGTGATTATAATTAAAAATATTGAAACTCAAAACCTTCAAGGGGCAGTGAAGATGGGAGAAAAGCTTTCCACATAACCCCCAATGGCTTCAACAACTCCATATATATTCGTAAATTGTATATATCGAGTGTGGAACCCCTTGAGGGTTGCTCAAAGCTTTCTCCAGTTTATTAGGTGCCCAAAAAAAGTTTTTATCTAATTAAATTCTAAGAACCAAGATGCACTATTTGTTAAATGGAACCACAAAACAGAAGTCCTAAGGAAATTAACCATTCATATTGCCACTTGCAGCAGCAGTAGTACCATGACATATTGTACAAAAATAAAGTTAGTCATAGTTTACAAAGATGAAGCTTTCAACTAGATTGCCGTATTGTAGGAAGCATACAAATAATTACAGTCCTCATCTCTGATTATTTTAGTCAATTTCCGCAATAGATAATTGAGAGATGAAAATTCCATAAGTCCTATTTAGCCAGCTATGTGGTGTCCCCAGCTGAAGCAAAACGCTAGTCTTGATAGGAGCACTATTTATATATGCAAAACCTTTTTTTGCACTACTAACCATCTAGAATTTGGAAAGTAGTCTCAAAAGACATGAAAATAAAGCGGGAAATCTTTCTATGCTCTAGTTTCAGTTTTTCAACATTTCTGAACAATTTTTGTACAGTTCCCTTGATCTTTCTGCCTTCTGCTCTTATTCAAAAGAATATGAAGAAGAAAACTAGGAACTCAAGATAAAGAAAGGAAATCATTACCTAAAAGGAATTAGCAGAAAACAAGGAACTCAGTATATGTAAACGACATTGTTCTGATAAATGCTGAATAAACCAACACACAAAGTCATTTTATAATACTAATAGTAAGAAATCTCCAAGATCAAACGCTGCCTACACCATCTCTTGATATAAAAAGGGCTGAACATTTTTCTTTTCTTTTCTAGACCAATGAAAGAGTTTGTGCATAAAGTTGCTGTTTCATTAGACATTTTAACAACATAACATAGAATAAGGCAGATGATCAGCATACTTCTTTGAATTGCCGTTCTATTTCTTGAGAAGTTCTTAGCATTTGCAAAGCAGTCAATAAGCATGGTTATCCTTCCAAGCAACAACATTATAGTATGCCACCAAATAGATAGTAGAAAATTGTCATGAACTTAAACAGAGTACTGAAAAGGTGAAGTACCCAAGCTGAAAGAAATGAATTGGAAGACAAAAATGAAGTTTAAAGCTCAGGAGAAGGAAAGATGCTACAACGTCAAAGTACCTTGATAAGCCTCTAATCACTTATGCACGTAGGAAGTCACGTGCCCAGCAACAAGCCTAGTTATTCTCTGATTTTATTTGTTCATTATTTTATTTATTCAGTCTGTTTCAGTTTGTTATGAGTCATGGGTTTAGGGGCTCAAAACTAGGGATAGTGGAATCCTGAGTTTGAGGAATAAGTCAAGTAATTTATTTATTTTAATTATTAATTCAGATCTGTTAGTCAGTTATCGTCAGAATAGGAGTCATGGTTAGTGGCTTCTTATTTTCAGGAGTCATCAGTTATTTTGCTGTAATAAATACGGAGTCATGTAAGCATGTTGGAATGAATATATAATCAAATTCAGAGTTATTTTCCCACTGGAGATTCTCCTTGGCTATTAGTTTTTTCTAGAGTGAGATCCTTGCTCATAGAGAAATTAGTAGATTATTTCTTTCCCTATTTTCCTAAATTACCATACCTCCAACATAATGCATGGATCGATGCCTTGAACTTTCTAATCTCCATACAAGAAATAAAAGTTTGTTTTGGTAAAAAATACATACCTGACCTCTATTCTTTAATTCTCTGAATTCTGCCTCAGCTAAATTTCGGCTTAGAAAGAACATTGGCCACGCCAATAAGGACCTAAGTGAACAATCATGGTGGAGTCATGTTATCTCCAGGCTAAAGAAAATGATGTACAAACACCTTAGAACTTTTAGAATTGCCTTCATTCATCAGAATATCAGTATGAAGTATAAAAATACAAGCATTAAATTGCTTGCTTCATTCTAGAATGAGGCAATGAAATTCTTGAAACAAAATTTATGGAACACAATTTTAGTGAGGCTTTTATAGATTACAGCCACTTATGTCTGCAAAGAATCATCCCAAAAAACACAGATTTTCGTGAGTCAGAACTACTATTATTATGTGCTTGTAGTAAGAAACCAATTAAAAGAAATTAGGATCGTCAAGTTTCCTTACATGTGTATATTTCAAATTCTTTATATCCCTAAAATACACTGCTCTAGCATGCTTAAAAATGACCTCTTTCATCCCCTTCTAATATTCAACTTTCAGCTATCCTCAACAGAGAAGAAAATTGAGAGAAGCCTCATCCAGAAAACCCTGCGACTTGTCTTCTACACAAATTTAGATTTAAGACATTTAGTCTCCGTAATGGTTTTACAGAATATTTTGCTTCTCCAGCGAAAGATGTGCTATTCCCTGCCCTTTTTCATATAAAAATTGAAAAAAAAAAAAGAAAAAGGAAAAGGCAAAAGCCTGAGGAATTGCATGCCAAACATTCTTTTGCTCACAACCATAGAAAACAGTGCATCAGCACAATACAAAACAATGATTTTACTACTATAAACAATTTTCAGCAAGTCAGAGCACATTTAAACCAAGCCAACAGCCTTCTTTTTCCTTTTTGCACAGAAAGAATATTAACATGTATTTTCAAATTTGTAAGAATTATCTGTCAATAAACTGCCAAACATGATTACCAAACTAATTGTCAGGAATGCACAATATCTCAGCTAAACTTGCATACCAATACCAATTACACAGAGATACAACATACTATCATACTTTACAATCATCAAAAAGTGATTACAACATACTATCATACTTTACAATCATCAAAAAGTGATTTTTGTTATAACATGAACCTAAAGGATACATATGACTCTTAAATACA
The DNA here is from genome assembly GCA_026724425.1 of Erythrophleum ivorense. NCBI lineage: Eukaryota > Viridiplantae > Streptophyta > Magnoliopsida > Fabales > Fabaceae > Erythrophleum > Erythrophleum ivorense. The sequence continues at coordinate 7,147,657 of JAIUCV010000001.1, read as the reverse complement.
CAATTACAACAACATATAACCTCTATAAAAGTCTACCATAATCAGATACTAAAATTTCTCATCAGTGTACCAAGTGCTGCTGTTTTTCACTCCCCTTTCTCTGCTGCATTATTCCTTGTCCTACTATTTTGTTTTATTACAAGGAGTTCTCACCTTACTACTCAAGAAACTTGCTCTACTTGCAATTTCCAACTTCTCTGGTTTATTTTTAACTGAATGTCAGCCTATGTACATCTAAGGTTAAAATTCAGACTAATAAACTCATTACGAGCATGGGTTCAAGCATATGTAGTTTTAGCAAGAAGTGATCATTGGATCTATCTAAACAATCTTTTTTAAGATCACAAAGCAAGCAATAAAGAATAATTTTGATTTTGGCTGACATAATGGCATGAACTTCAAGCTGTTCTATTATTGAACATGTCTTTAAAAACATTCACTACAATGACAATCATACGTTAAACTATATGCTTGTAAAAACAGTCAACCTACAGTGTAGTCCAACTTCTCTGACACAAAATATACAAGCAAGTGCTAACCGCTCATGCTAGTTAAACATAAATATATGTGTAACTTGAATTTGAGCTATAGTGTCTCGCCTGTTTTATTTCTTCAACAGGCTTCTATCAATCATTTCATGTAGAAGCTTCTCTGCCTTATCATTCTCATTTTTTTCAAGAAGATATCCAATAATTATTTTAAAAGTTACAAAATCAGGAAGGCAGCCATTCTGTTTCATTCTATCAAGCAAGGCCTTTACTTCATCAAACAAACCTTGTTTACAAAGTCCATAGATCATAGCATTATATGCTTGGACATCTAGAAGATGGCCTTCGGCCAAAAGATATTGAAAGATGCCCCATGCATCATTTAATCTACCACCTTTGCACAAACCATCAATAAGTATAGTGTACGTGTACACATCAGGCTGAATTCCTCGATTGACCATTTGCTGAAACAATGTAATTGCCTTGTCAAGATGCTGCCTTTTGCAAAATGCATCTAACAAGGTACTGTAAGTGATTATATTAGGGGGATGACCGCTGTCATGCATCTCATGAATAAGATCTTGCACATATGAGATCATGCCTGATTTGCACAAGCCATCAATAAGAGAATTGTAAGTTACAATATCAGGAGCCAAATTTCGGAAACGTAATTCCTTAAAGAGATCCATGGCTTTATCCACCATTTTATTCTTATTGTGTGCATTGATCAATATATTATAACTGATGACATTAGGTGCCAAACCACTTTTGATCATCCTGTTAAATACTTCCTTTGTCTCAGTGATATTGCCGGTCAAACAATACCCATCCATTAAAGCACAGTGGGTAACAACATCAGGCTTTTGACCATACTTCATCATCTTAGCAAACACTGCTTGAGCTTCTGTGATCCTTCCTTTTTTACAAAATGCATCAACCAGTATATTAAAGGTATAAACATTTGGGTTGATGCCTTTCAATACCATTTCATTGAGCAATTGATTTGCTTCATGCCATTTATCCATGCTGCAGAAACCATCAATTAGACTATTGTAGGTGAAAACATTTGGGGATATCCCACGGCCAATCATTTCAGAACACAAATCATGTGACTCAAGGACAAGTCCATCTTTACAAAGGCTATCAATGACTGTGCTGTACGTTACTACATTAGGTCTAACTACATAGCTCTCCATCTTTTGGAGCAATTTAATAGCACATCTTGTTTTTCCAGTTTTACATAGACCATTGATTAAAGTGCCATAAGTCACTTCGTTTAACTGAAATCCTTTTGCCATTAGTTCGTCGTAGAAGTTTAGTGCTTTCCCAACCTTATGATTAAAACAGAGTCCTTTTATTAGTGTAGTCAAAGTCACCTTATCTGGTTGATAACCCATCTTGAGAATCTTCCCCAGTACTGAGAAAGCAAAATCCATCTGACCCACATGGCAGTAGCAGTTTATCAAAATGCTCAGGGTAAATAAATCTGGCGCGAATCCCTTGGACTCCACTTGTGCAAAAAGTGAAATAGCAGCGGGATAATGTCTCATCTTGGCAATAGATCCTAAAATCTTATTAATTTGGAGTACGGAGGGTGGAGGACGCATATGGAGGATGCGATTGAATGAAGCGACAGCGTCGCGGATGCTGTTTGGATTAGGGGAAAGGGAATGAAGATAGGAGCAGAGATTGAGGGAAGAAGGGAAAGAGAGAAGGAAGGTAGAAGTATAAAAGAGAGGAAATTTGGGGAAGGAGTACCTTGCAGCAGTAGACGATAGCATCTTGGGTTCAGATTTGAAGACGAGTGTCTCCGATGCTTCAATGTTTCCTCAGCTCACCAAACGGGAAACGCAAAAAGCTTACCCAACGAATCAGATCGACGGGAACGTCAAGGAACGGGAAAGGGTGTCAAGTATTCCGCGTTTTTTTTTTAAGTTCATTTCCGATGGCACCTTATTCAATTTATTGACATTTATTTTCTTGTTAATGTCATTATTTTTAAGTTTACTAAATCATATAATTATGAAAAAAATATTATTAAAACTAAATATAGATAAAATCTGTTAAAATTTTTATTTTTATGTTATTTTTACTAGTTAATATTGTGTATATTTATTTATGTAATTATAGTATTTTATTTATACGAATTAATAATTTCAATTATTATTATTATTATTATAGAAAAATAAGTAATTAGTAGTTTCTTTTACGGAAGATAGCATATAACATGTTGTGTTTAATTTGTGAATTTTTAAACTATGAAAGATTCGGTTATCTTTTTTTGTTTTGGAATCTATAAGTTTTTGAAGGTGAATAAATTTAGTTAAAAAATTGTATTTCAAATATTTATACTTCATTGTTATTGAGAAAATTCATTAAAATGATTTTTCATTTAGATAAAATAGGAAATTCAGGTTTTATGAAATTATCATTATAATTTTTTGTGAGTATTCTTTTATCATTATTATTTAGTTAAGATTTGCATGAGTTTTTAAAGATAGATAAAGATTGTTGAAAAAGTTGTATTATTATTATTATTATTATTATTATTATTGATATTTGAATATTTATATTGAATCATCGTTGTGTAAATTCTGTTTTAAGTTAAAATAAATAAATAAATAAATAAAACTATAACAAACACGAATAATTCAAAATGGATTTTTTATTTCAAAAAAGAAAAAGCCATTTTTGGAAACACGAACGAGTAACTATCTGTGATATTAAAATTAAAACTTACATCACTTGCAAGTTGATAAAAGTGGTTATAACAGCCCAAAAGTCTCATATCCTTTGTTTCCGATAAGCCTCAATGCTTAAGAAAGAATATTCCATTAGTAGTTCTGTAAATAAATTCATATTAAATGGAATTTAAATATAAAAAGAAAGGCTTTAGCATAATTCCTACTTACCAACATTCTTTTGCTGCCAGCACAAAAGAAAACAAAGAAACACATGAAAATTGCTGCAAACTAGTAGCTAGTAGGTCACAAATTAAGGGTTTGTAAAAATAAGGTTTAAATATACTCTTGAGCCATATAGTTTCATAAAAGTTTAAGTTGGTTTGTTTAGTTTAAAAGCAAACAATATTAATCCTATTAATTTTCAAAACAATCCAACTTTACCCATTTATCACCTTATTCATCTAAAATATAACGCCAAACTTAAAAATCTACTAACTTAGACATTTATTTATTTGGTATCAGTAACTCCCTTAAATTTGGTGTCCAATTCAACCAAATGTTAAATTTGACATTGCCTTTTGGATGGAAATGTGACACAAAATGGAATTGGATCATTTTAGGAAATAAAAAGGTAATAGTATCAAACTAAAACAACGAAGTTCTAAATTTTATGAAATCGGAGGAACAAAAAATATATTTAAGTTTAAAATTAAACTATGCCATACAAATAAATCAGTGCCATGTCAAACATAGGAGATTATAAATGACAAAATCAAGCATATAAGAACCATTAATTTTGCTCCCTCCAATTTCATTGTTCGTATGTAAAGATATAAACATGACTTAATATATAAATGGATATGATCTAATAAAAGACTCAAATAAATTGTAAAACACAAATGAAATTAACTTCCATATTTGGGAAACAATTGTGATGCATCAAGAGGAGGAAAGAGGAAGCACATTTTGAGCTACAATCATTTAGTCAAATGATGATGTCATTGAAAACTTTAATTATTACTTAGATCAAACTCACCTTAAAGAAGAGAATGATAAGCATCCTTATAAAATTTAAGCTTCTTTTTCTAAATTCCCTGCTCTCTTATACGACAATTTACTTGCAAAAGGATCCATTGCGGTATGAGTGATAATTTTATGTTTTGGGAAACACCATATTACTTAAAACATTAGCTTATTTGACAATTAATAGTTGTTAAAAGAATTAATTTGATTTTTATGTAATTAATAAATATAATTCTAATAATAAATATATTAAACTTGATAAAAATTACTTATTTAGTAATAATTATTATATCATAATTAAAAAATATTGTATTTTTGAAAACATAAAATCTTCACTTTTATAATATTAACCTCTCTATAATAGATTATCTATGGTAGAAAAAGCTGCAAATCATAACTAATAAATCTAAAAATGCAAATTTTTTTACACTATTCTTGTAAGACACTAAATTCTGGTAGATAAACAGAGAACATCATAAATAAGAATTAAGTACAATCACAAAAGCCCAATATTTCTATACTAATAAGCTCGTTCAATTAATAACACTCTAAGAATCAAGATCTCCCTTTAATAATATGGAATGACAAAACAAAAGTTCCAAGCAGACGAAGTTTCAATTATAAATTGCTGTAAAAAAGCATGAAATTGTATTTATTGTCCCTATCTCTTATTATTTTAGCCAATTTAAGCATTCCATGATTGAGAGAGAAAAATTCCCTAAGTGTCCTATTTAAACAGTAGTGTGACTGTGGTGTCTCCAGGTGAAGCAATACACTAGTCATGATAGGAGTGTAGGAAACTCAATGGATATTATAAGCATATAAGCATATCTAGTATTATAGAAATAGGGAAAAATGTGTGCCTCCAATCATTGCTTACTCAAGTCGGAAGTATGAAGTTTTCTATTTCTAGGGATGTTTCTAATCTCACTATTTTTTCTTTCTCTAACAATATATATTACTTTCGTAAATTAAAGTGTGTGAAAAAAATGGAGATTAAGAACCCCTATTTACAAAGTAAAATTAAGTGGCTCCTTCACATTAAAGTTGTTGAATTTCATGCACATGTGAAGAAATATTCCATGCCTTTGAAATCATAGAATATCAGACCACTTCTGGGAGTTGGTATTTTGTTGCCAATATTCAATTTGTGTAGCAATGGAGCAACAGCTATCTAGGGGAGCTATTTATATACATAGAACTTTTTTGTGCACTACTAAGCATATGGAATTTGGAAGGTAATCTCTAAAGATATGCACATAAAGTGGGATATCTTTCTATGCTTTAGTTTCAATTTTTGAACTTTTTTGGAGAATTTTTGTACTATAATTCCTTCCGTCTTTCTAGCTTAAAACTTTTGCGCTCATTCATAACAATATGATGGACAAAATAAGGAACTCAATATATATATATATATGGAATGAAAATTGATCTAATAAATCCTAAATAAACCATATTTATATATAGAAACCATAGGCTATTTTTATAATACTATCGGTAAGAACTCTCAACATCAAACTTTGCTTCTGCTTTTTCTTTATAAAGAGGGTTGAACATTTTGTCTATTTGTAAGGCCAACCGTTTTTTTAACTTAAAACTTTTACTACCTCAGGACAAAGAAGCTACTTATTTATTTACAAAATTACTTATTTTAAAATTTTATAGTATTTGATCAAGATTTTTAGTAAAAAAAGAAGTATTTTTTAATGGTAGTAAAAGCATTTTTTTCCGTGAAAATTTGAAATTTCTTATCTTAAGTAAAGATAGAAATAGAAAGTTCTTTTTTAAATTGTATCTTCCTTTTGAATAATTTTGTCAAATACAAATTATTTTTTCTTATTATACATTTTTATGAAATCCCATTAAAAAAAGTTTTAAAATAAGCAAAAATCCCCAACTATCTCAATCAACGTCTATGGTCTGAATGTGATTATGAGACAGACCTTATTAAGAATTCAAAGATTGGATGAGTAAATAGAATTGCAAAGTGAGCAATTTATTGAATTTCAAGTTAGACATTCTTGTAGGTGATGATGGGGAGTTTGGATTTTAAGGTTTTCCCTCAATGGCTCTATCGGGTTTAAAGTGTTTTAGATACTTAATGTCAATGTTTTAAGTCAATATCTTAGCCAACCTTCTCCTTAACGACATCAGCATGTCAAGTCGTTTCCATGATGAAATGCGGTACGCTTTAGTATCCCTTTGCAATACCTTTCTATGGCTAATTTGGATTTTCTCCTACTATATGTGTCATTTTGTTGAGAAGAGAAAGAGAAAAAATAACACAAAAAAATAAAAGTGTATATAAAACTTATTTCTTTTCCTTTCATCCACTCCCTCTCTTCTTTCTATCTCTCTCTAATAGGATAACATTTTACGTGCGAAGAAAATCCAAACTATTCTAAGATGCATTTTCCCCATCCACTAACATTGGAACTTTCTAATTTCTTTATTGCCATAATAAATTCAATTCATTATGGCATCATTTCCTAAGTAATTATTTGTTCAGTGTAAGCTTAATTTGCCTTTTTGTTGTTATTTTCATATTTGCTCTTTTTTGGGATTAAGTAGATTTTTTTAATGTTTTTGAAAAGAATTTTTTAGTTTTGATGCTGTAAATTCACATGAATAAATCAAATTCTTCAAGCTGCAATATTAATTTCTAATTTTTTTTCCTGATTTGCAGTTTATTATCTATAAGTCATTAGTTTATATGCAATAAGTCAATTCATCCAAAAAAAAAAAAACATCCAAGGTATGACCAAGTTTAAATATTGGATATATTCTTACATATCTAAACATAACATTCCTAGAGGGGTACATAACTATGTTCAATGGTTGCAAACGAGTGCTATTGATATATAAGATCCAGATGACAAATTCAATCATAGAAGTATTATGCCAAAAAAAAATCATGTTTTCTAAATAGCATATAGAATTTCTTGATATAGGATTCTTATCATTTTTGCTTGTTTCAAGTTCTTTGGGAGCAGATGAATTAAGATTAAATTTTGAATAAAAACTTCAGTTCAAATTGAATAATTAGAATTTTTCATGCTTTTTAAAGCATGAAAGAATAAAGAAATACCAAAAGTCTGACAGCTTCATGCATTATCATAGTTTATCACTTCTAATAATTGCTTTTGAAATATATCTATATATACTTCATTTCAATGATGAAACTGTGAAAGTAACTTAGTTGCCAAATGCAAAAAAATAGCTGTCGCAATAATTGCAACCATGGACCCATGCACACAAGCCATTGTAGGTTCAACATCTAAAGATTTAATTTGAAATTTAAATTAAAGGAAAACTAATTTAAAAAAATTAGAAAATATTGTGATCAAAATTAAAAATATTGAAACTCCAAACCTTCATGGGGTAGTGATAATGTGAGAAAAGCTTTCAGCCTAACCCCCAATGGCTTCGACAACTCCATATATATATATATATATATATATTCGTACATTGGATATAGTGCATGTGGAAGCCTTTGAGGGTTGCTCAGAGCTTTCCATTAGTAATACAAAGTCAGATTTGTGTCTCTTTTGGCTACAACTACACCTCTAAAAGGCCAATGCCCCATTTATATAAGGCTGATGATTGAGCACCCACAATGAAATTGCCTTGTCTGTGTTACTACACATGGAAAGTGATGGAGAGGAATCAAACCCATGAACATTAGAATTTCTTAACCTATGACCTATAATCAAAGATCGGTCATATATTATTTGCTTTGGCCTGTGAAAGTGTGAGAATTATAAGTATTTGGGATGTTTGGATTCAACCTTGCCCCTATGGCATCCCTGAAGAAGACAATGAGATATACAATGCAAGATTTTGTGAATCAATTAAAGCCTTTAAAAAGTATAGAAAACAGAGTCAAACTAGATATGATCTAATAAGATTTTCCGTCAACTTGTTACATATGGTTTTTGTTATCATCAAGTTGAAAAGATTTTCATCCAAAATACTCTAAGACATGATAACTCATATATAAAATCCAACAAAAAAAACACTACATCAATCTCAGTTATGTTAATGTAATAATTTTTTTTCTTTGGTAGAATACATATGTGTAATTGTTTATTTATTATGTAAAATTTGTTTCTTAGTAATTTGTTAAATAAGAAATGTGACACTATTAAGGAAAAAAATTCTATACAAATTAGTTTTCTTTATTATTCATAATTTTGTCATGTATTATAATAAGCTTAAATGTGTGAATCCTACTTACATGTACGAAATCCATAAGTAACTAATTAGTGAGTGGAAATCTTTACTTGCCACTTTATTAAAGACATATTTTAGTGGAGAGGAACTTTTAATTTATATCAAGTAAGAGTTTCCAAGCGCTTATTTAGTTTCCACAAATCTAAAGTATTTTATTTAGGATGACATTAAGAATCCTTCTCCTTCTATCATATCCACTTTTTTCTCTTAAAATTTGGTTTTACATAATAGACAAATTTTAACAATTATTATGTTTTATTATATATGCATTCATCTAAATTGTCAGATGATTAAAAAAGGAGGATGACTTACTTGGTTGAAGAGTAAATTATGCAAAGAATCATGCAGGACACGGAGATCACAATTGGACTTCTGATTAGTCCACCGTAGAAGCACTAGAAGAGTTGTAAAAAAGCAAAGAATCAAAAAGGGACTAGAGGTTTCATAATAACAAAGGGAGTTACACGCATAATTTGAAATCATGGGAAATTATTTCCTTGCCCCTCAATAACCTCTACTAACCTCCACCATTAAGGGCAGATAAGTCATTTCCCAACATCCCCCACTCACACTTGATGGTTTAACAATAATCTTTCTTCCTTTCTTCTAGTTTTCATACTTAGTGTTTTACTGTGACCGCGTGGGCACGATGTCTTCATGTGGATGTTCTTGTACTAGAAATCTATTTTATAGGATCAGTATAGATCAACCCTTCATCTTGTTTTTATCACATATTTATATTATACCTCAGATGCTGTAAATTTATCCATATACACTATATTCCTTTAACAAATCTAATCCCTCGTGAGTTTTCTTTTAAACTCAGATTGTTTTTCTTTGCATGCATAGTGTCCACACTTATAATGTTAATAAAATAACTTTATAACGGACATGTATCAGACACTAACATAGGCATGTATGTTTCAGGTAATCTTCCTTTTGCCTATGTATCATTTTGATTTGAAACAGCCGCTTTTCTAGCATAATACCTTTAGGTCAAATTATCATGACCTTAAGATGTATGCTAAAGTAGCAATCACTAAATCATTTCTCCATAATACCGTCAAAGTTATGAGGGCACCGATGAAAGGTTTTTATCCTTTCTAGGACTCACACAGCAATGAAGCAAGGATCTTTCACTTGTTTCCCATTTACGGATTTAAGGTACATGTGGTATGAATCACATGTTATGGTATTTCTCTTATTTTATAAGAGTGTATGTCGATTTTATTTGTTATAACACCATATAGACTTTAGTTTAGATACACACAGTATCTAATCACGAATCCTCCTACTTACCTCACATCTCTTGACATCAAATATTGGAGAATTCTAGTCTAGCCATAGGTATTATGGATGGTGGGATCCATAATTCGATCCTTTATTGTTAGTTGTATGGATCTCATCTTGACCTTATGTCGAGGCGACATATAGCTTGCATTTCTTCTCTACCATATCAGCATTCTTGCTGCCTTTATGGTAAACACAAATGTATCATCTTTGCCTACTCCAGTTGAGTGTCAAAGGTAGTTACTCGTGTGAGAGAGTCAATCTTATCTACCTATACGACATACTTGACATTTTATACTTGCACATACTTATTTTCAATAAAATAAATACACTTTATTTATACATAAACAATCATTACATTATATCCTATGCAAACTAAGAGATTTTACATGTTCAACATATATATCTCTAGGTATCAGCTTGGTTAGGGGATTTGCTATCATTTTACACGTAGGTTTATATTGTATATTGACACTCTTCTGTACTATTGTCTTTCTTATAAAATTATACTTATGTCAATTTACTTAGTTTTCCCATGGTATTTGGGGTCCTTGGTGTAGGCTATAGCTGCTTGACTATCACAGTTTATCACAATAGGGTTCAGTTTTTCATCACTAATCCCTAAATGTTCTAGAAATCTCTTTAGTCATATAGCCTCTTGTATAACTGCAGAGCATGCCACGAACTCAACTCCCATTGTTGATAAAGCAATGCAGGTCTGCTTCTTACTACACTAGGATATGGCTCCATTATTTAATAAAAAAATATATCCTGATGTTGATTTTCTCTCATCTAAGTCTCCACCCCAATCTGCATCGGAGTATCCTACTAAGCACAAGTCTTTCCCTTGATAACACAATGAATAAATAGTTGTGTCCTTCAAATATTTCAAGATCCTCTTCATATCTTTCCAATATTTTTGTCCGGGGCTTAACTGGTAATGACTTACTAGTTCGACCACATAACAAACATTTGGTTTTGTACACATCATAGCATACATTAAGCTTCCAATGGGCTGGAATAAGGAACTCTTTCAATCAATTTCTTTTCAAATTTAGTCTGAGGGCACATTTCTTGGCTTAAGTTGTCACATTTTGAAACAAGAGTCTCCATGGGTTTACAATCTTTCATATTGAACCGCTCAAGAATTTCTTAATATAATTCTCTTATGAAAGAGAAATCAATTTCTTTGAGCGATCTCTTTGGATTTTAATTCCAAGTATGTATCCTACTTCACACATGTCTTTCATCTCAAAATTTGATCAAAGCCAATCTTTTATAGTCAAAATTGACTTTAAATTATTTCTAGTTAACAATATATCATCTACATAAAGAGATAATATTACTACATTTCCTTCAAAGTGTTTAATATAAACATTGTAACATCCGATTCCTCCGTAAACGTGAGAAACACAATGTTCGATTTCTTTATAAACGTTAAAAATGAGTTAAATATAAAAGGAAGTCCCCGAAATAAAAGGAATTGAGGCCAACTAAAATTATGATAAAATTTTAAATAATAAAAATGAGGATTTGAGCCTTGAGTTCCCCAAGAACCAGAGCCGGAATAATTTAAAAAATTTGCTGAAAGGCCAGTGGCATTTTTGAAAATATTAGTACTTTTTGAAAAACTCACAGGGGTTTTTTTAAATGAAATTTTTGAGTTCTCCAGAGTTCTCAAAGGCACTGAAAATCATGGGAAGCTCCGGGATAGTTAAATCTCCTCCGATGGACGTTTTTCAACGTCGGTGTATCCGAACTTTGACGGATTCGTTCGAAAAAGTTTTAGCTCCAATTTGAGTGATTCCAAAGGTATTTTATTAAATTTCTAAATTAAGAACCTAAATTTCATAATGGAGAATACATTTCTCGAAAAGGAGTTAAAACGAATTAGAAACAAAAATGCAAAAAATGAGGAACAAAATGAGAATTTTTGGAATTCTTTTGCTTTTAATACTCTCTCTTTCTCACGCCCTCCCTTGCCCTCATTTTCCACTGCCTTTCTTCTACCTAGAACATAGAGGAGAATCAGTTCTCTTAGGTGCAGAAGAAGGAGCACTCTTGGAGGGAGAAAAAATACCAAGAAAAGGTAGTAAATTCCATGGAAAATCTAGCTTTCTCCTTAGCAAGTCACTTCTCCTCCTTCTCCTCCTTATTTCTATGGGTTTGATGGTGTTTTTAAATCTATTTTGGGGGTAAAATAAAGATAAAAAATTTGTGTTTGAAGGAAGGCAACTGAGGAAAGTGAAAAGCAACTAAGAGAAAGCAAGAAAATAAGGTAAAACTTTCATTCTTTGGTAGTTTCTTCCTCCCCCTTCCTCTTGCACGATTTGGCCACCATGAGCTATTTTCTATCCAAATCAAGGGGGGATTAGAGGTTTTGGAGTGCAAGGATTAAGAATCTATCATGGAAAGCAAGCAAAAGCCATTGAATTTCAAGTTAGCAAGGTGTAGGATTTTTGAAGAGTGTATAAAAACTAATTTGATTCATGCATTCCCTAGCATATATGAATGTTTATTTGAGTTCCTAAGACCCCTAGGAAGCCTCCCAAGTGGCTCTCTCATCAAGGAAAAATTGGAAACCCCTTGAACCCTAAATACTTCCATAATATCGATCTAGGATAGAAAGAGTACCAAAGGGAAGTTTTAATTTGATTCAAGCTTATTTTTGAGTTATATATGATGGAAGAGGATGAGAGGAACCTTGAAAAAATTTTAGAAATCATAGATAGTGAGATAAAGGTATAGGCTCCATAATGTAGCATAATGAAGCAACTCTTAGTTAGGCTCCTTAAAATAATTGTGTGATAACTCTAAGAGATCTAAATGGATTCAAGAATCATAGATTAAAAGAGAGAAGAGAGCCAAGATCATGAATTTTTGTAATTGCTTCATTAAGTATCTTATGGAAGCATAATGGGGCCATAAACCAAAGTAGCATCATATAAAGTGTGTATAATGCCAAGGCTTGTTCCCATAAGTAATTCATATTTCTTTTGGTGTGTCTAGGCCAAGAGAAATGATTTCCACCTTCTTAGGTATGTGAGGTCAAGGGAGAGGACTCAAGGCTTAAGGAAAAAGTGTGTAATCACTTCCAAGGTGTATTTAGCTTATTTTAGAATGTGTGTATGTGTATTTTCAAGTTATGAAAAGTTTGCTAGCATGCCTTTATATGCCATGATCCTTGATGTCATGTTATGTTTTCTAATGAGTGCATGATGTTTGTATGAGTTTACTTGAGTGTGGAGAATCCAAGAACTCTTCCTTTTAGTGAGAATGAGCCAAGAATCCTTGAACTTGGTTGAGACAAAATAAAGAGTCTCTTAAAAGCAAAGTGGGCTCCCAAGAATATGATTGAGTCTAAAGCTCTTAAAGAATGGGTGAGACAAGTCCAAAATCTATGAGGAAAAGTGTGAGGCCAATCCAAACACTTAGTGAGCTATTGAATGTCTCGTATAATTGATTCACATGTCAAGTTTATTTTTAAAATATCCATGACTTCTATTTTTCCATGTATGCATTTATAAAGCTTTCTTTGCACATGTTATGCATGATTGAATGGGAGATAAGCTATTGAGATTTTTTGAATCTCATTCCCTCCTCTCCAATGATTTAACATGCTAGGTGGACCAAGTAAGCAAGGTAATGGAAGTCAACCACCTTAAAGATGAGAGTACAATATTCAAGTGTATGGTTTTTGCTTCTTTAAAGCTATACAAGTGGAAAATGTTGTGATCTAATGTTGTATATAAGCTATGACCCCATAAATATGTCTAATTATGATAGTGCATCATATACAAATGAGAAATTATGTTATGTGAATGTTGTATGGAATTTGGGTATGGAATGCCAAGACTAGCCTTATGGAAAATGTGTATGGTATGGGGTGAGAGTATGAGTTTCTAAATTCTAGGTTTTTTCACCTTTAAGACAAGTTTAAAATGTCATTTTGATGCAATCTCACATGCTCAAATGGCCACACAAGTTTGGGAAGCAAATTTGGACCTTTTGATACCATTATGGAGCTCAAAAATGACCAAAATAGAATCCTATAACACAAATTGACCAAATGAAAGAATTTGCTCATGAAAATTTGCATACATGTAGGTCTCATCAAGAGATTTTTGAAAAGCTAAAGTTCAAAAAAATCGGATCTCTATAGAATTAATTATGAATTTTTAAAGTTCAGATTTTTTTGCTATCATGAGGCATGTATTGTTCATATAATCAGATTTGTGTTCTATGTCATCCAATGGGAAAATGGTGTCCAATGCTTGTAAAATTTTATAGACATAAACTAGAGGTCATAAGCTTTCTGTGGCCACTGAGACCACTTCATTTGGAAGTCTGAGCAAAGAATTATACATTTTTGAAATTTTTTATCAGTAGCAGTGGCGCCCCAAGAGTCTAATCACTATTCCATAGGATTCCAATGGTTAATGTATCTATTTCATTCTGAAATTGTTTTTAACATAAATTTAACATTTGTAGCTTTCCATAATGACTAAATTTGTGTGATTTCAATTTTTATAAAATTAGTTATGAATTTTAGAAGTTTGTATCAGTAATTTGAAATAACAATCCAAGCAACAGCGACCTCAGTGGCTTTTCGAATGCCAAACGTCTTCCCCTTAATGATTCATGAACTGAAATTATTCCTACCATAATGTAGACATCTAGAGCTCTCTATAAAGTTTGATGGATTTTTATTTTTTGTAGATTTAGTTATGAATTTCTAAAATTACAACAGAAAAACTGAAATTCTAACTATGGTAAATCCATGGGAATTAATGTGTTTCATCCACTTGTATGAGTTCCAAGCTACTTTCTTGAATGGTTTTGAATTTTATTAGTGTAAATAAATATGAGAATGTGTTGTATGACTTACATGGTCCACGTGACATCGAATGAAATTTTTATACACTACGCAACTAAAAAATATGCACTTTTAAGGCTATTTTTCTTTGTCTCTTTATGAAATATTTGGCATGAGACATATGAATTGCATAAATAAAGTTAAGAAACTATGGTGTTAAAATACAATGGTCTTCTTCTATCATTTTGAAGTCATATAAGGCTATCGCTCGATGAAACCTTAAATACTATTGTCTGGACAATTGTTTGAGTCCATAAATAGACCTCTGAAGCTTGCAAACCTTCTTTTATTTTTCCTTTTCTATGAAACTTAATGGCTGTTCTATATAGATTTCCTCGTCTAGTTCACCATTCAAAAATACAGTTTTTATATCCATTTGATGTAATTTCAGGTCTAAACCTGCCACTATTGCCAGAATTAATCTAATGGAATTAAAATGCACAACAGGTGAGAAAATTTCTTCATAATCTATTCCCTCCTGTTGTGTGTACCTATTCCAAATGGTTTTCTAGTTGCCTTGCCAGCTAAGCAATGCTCACATAAGGACATTTTCATTTTCAAAACTAATCCTAACAATCCCTCTTTTGCTAGTTTAATCATTCTATTTTGATTAATATGCCCTAATCTAGCATGCCAAGTATCCATATCAATATTGGAATTGGAAGTGGATGTAGCAAAGCAATTAGAAACAAATACATGGCTATCATAATTACCACCACAAATAGTGTTTAGTATAAAAAATCCATTTAAAACATAACCAGAACCATACAACATAGTGCCTTTAGTAAGGTTCGCAACATAGTCATGAAAATACACAGAAAAATCGAAAGACATAAGACAAGTAACTGAAATTAGACTTTATTGAATGTTAGGCGTGTAGAGTACATCATGAATTAATAAAGTCTTTCCTCCACGCAACACTAATTTGCAGGTTCCAATGCCTTTAACCTCAATCTTCACATTGTTGCCTACAAATAGCCACCTGCTATAACGTGGCACCCGATGGTATTCCACAAAGGATCCTCGATCCTTGCTTACGTGGTCTGTGCCGCCTGAATCAATTATCCAAGAAGAAGAATGACATTATATTAGAAAAACATTACTGGATATATAAGAATAATGCATACTATAAAGTTCCAGTAATACCTTATCTTGCTCAGCACAGTCTCAAGCAAAATGACCTATCTTCTGATAGGCATAACATTTGATCTTGGAAAGATCAATCTTCTTGTTGCCTTTCTTCCTCTTCTTCTTGAAAGACTTCTTGTCCTTCTTGAAGTTAGGGCCATTCTTCTTACCTTTGCCTTTCTTTTGGAATCTCTTGCCCTTCTTGAATTTGGGCTTAGAGTTAAAGGGACCTGCTTCCTCTGCTAGGTATGCTTATCTGGCTGACTTGTAAGCCTCCAAACAATCAGCTTCAAGTTCCAGGTGCTTCGCCACATCATCATACTTAGTTATGTTCTCATTATGAGTCAGGTTCACCTTCATGTGCTCCCAACTAGAAGGAAGTGATCTTATCACTGCTTGCACCTGTTGCTCCTCAGACAATTCATGCCCAGTAGATTTCAATTCTCTTATCATATTTAACATCTCACAGAGGTGCTGCTTCATGGATGTGTTTGAACACAGCTTGTACATGTCAAATTTGATAGTATGCCTTCTCGGTCTGGTGGCAGAAGTGCCTCCAAACTTATCCTTCAAGGCTATCTACATGTCTCGAGCAGTGTCATATTTCTCATATGCACACATGAGATCATCTGCCATTGCACTCAGTAAAGTGATTTGTGCAATGCTACTTTTCTTTTTCCAGGCTTTATAAACCTCTTGATCTTTCCTATGCTGGGTAGTATTTCTTGAGTCAAGTTCCTCCATAGCATTTGTTAATGGTTCTAGGACATCCTATTCCTCCAAAATATCGGAAACTTTGCGATGCCAGACATCCCAGTTATCTCCATTCAGTTTTTCCCCCTTGTTCAGCTCAGCTATGATATTCTTACTTACCATTCTGAGATCAGAGATAAATGAATCCTACATTTAATCTAACTTTGATTCATCAGATTAAGTATAGAATTACTAATCGTGTATACAATATCATGTATTTGTATTATTCTTGATTAGAATAATAATGATGCTATTAAGTTTACGATCAGGAGTTTACGTTTGTCATACTCCTATCACATAAATCTCAATAATATCATTGCTTTCTATCAAGAATTTCATACAAATACTTTAAATTATATTCATATCTATAACTCTTAGAAAAATATTTTCTAAGAGTTCCCACTCAAATAAAGCATGTAATGTACAATAAATATGGTCTATTAAAAAAAAATGCTTCAATACATATAGGCAAATGATACACATGGTCTATGTACAATAACATAAACATATAACTGCAAATTTAATGTTCAATAAAAATAACAACAAAATATCAAATGCCAAAACAATAACTAAAGAGCTCCTTCTTAAGTGCAGACTTCGGTGTTTTGATAGCTCTTTGAATAGCGTCAATCCAGGTAATGTCTTTGTACTTCTTGTTTTGTGCATTTAGTTCTTCTCTTAACGTTATTATGACATTTGCAACTATTTCAGCTCCTTTTATGTCATTCATGTATTGTGAATACTTTCCTAAAGTTGGATAAAGATCATTTAGATGTTTTATTCTATTTGCATCTCTCATGGCTATATCTCAAGCAACAAACTCAGTGAATGGTTAATCTACTTCTTGATCTTCCATCTGAGGTTTATCTAGATCTGTACCATCATCTTTTGGTCCATCTGGATCCAAAAATTTCTCTGGTACTTCCTCTGAAATTTCTTCCTCCTCTTGAGATCCTCTTCAGAATCATCATTGAGAGATTCATATTTTGGAATAGGGTCTTCCACATACTCATAGCTAAAAGATTCATACTCCTTTTATTTCAATGCTTTCAGAAGTCCCTTGCCTCATTTTTACCTAAAAGAAAAATATATATTATTATATTAATTTTTAGAATTTTTTTTTAAAAAAAAAAATTATGCACTAAAAACCTCAAGAACAAATCTAAACCTATCTAAAAATAGGCAAACATCATACCAAATTAAAGATCTCAAATTTAGGGATTTTTAGAGACTAACCATACTTAAAATGGAACCTCCATGTGCCTTCACGCGACCCAAGAAAAATATGGATCCAAGAGAAAAAAATAGAAAAATTTCCCACCCTCAGAGGTGGCGCATGTAATTCACGCGCTGCCTAAACAGTGAGTCTGAAGTCATATACCAATTCACAGATATCTATACTCTGTTCTTTTTATATTGGTGTATTATATGTGACCATATGCTTACTGGATAGGGCCCACATGCCTAAAATCCAAGGGAGGGAAAATTTATTTTTTTAATTTTTAAATAAATTTAATTAATTAATTAATCAACAATTAAAAATATTTTATTATTATTTGATAATTGTTATATATAATAATCAAATTAATTAATAATAATTTTTTGGATTATGCCTTATTTGATTTTGGGTAAGCCCAACTCCCTTGACCCAATCATTTATTAACAAATTTTTTTTTATTGGGCTCTATTTTGTACTTGGGTTGAGCCTCACCATTTTGGTTTGAAGGCTCATTAATTTTTATTATTTTTTTATTTTAATTAATTTTTTATGTTGTTGGGCTCTATTTTATATTTGAGTCGAGCCCAACCATCTTGATTTGAAGGCCCATATCTTATTTATTTATTTATTTATTTATTTATTTATTTATTATTTTTTAAATAATTGAACGTTGTGTTTTATTTAATAGTAAAAACGCTTCGCCCTAATGATAGTTGTGAGTATGTGGCCTAGCGGTTACTCATTAAAGGAGACATGCATGAGGTCACATGTTCGAGTTCCCGCTAGACTATTTTTGAAAATAAAACACAAAACAACACGTTGTTTTGATAAGGGTCCTTAAACATGCCTCAATACTTCAAAACGATGTTGTTTGGTCAGGATGCTAAACGACATATCATTTAGGTCGTCCTTAACCTCTAGACGAGTTTGTCCGACCCAATTCGAACCCGTTGGGTGACCCACGAACCCATTTTGGTTTTTATTCCATAACTTTTGCTACAAAAGTCTGTTTTGAGTGATTCCAAAGCCATTTTTTTCATAATTTCATTCTCTATAAGTACATGGGTCTCTTTTGGCCTAAAAACTATGTTTTACAAGAACCCAGAAAAAATAACCGTAAAGTCTATGTTTGTGTTTTCAACCATAGTTGTTTCATTATTTCCTTAGTTTCTTTTCACCAATTTTGTTCTTTAGATTGTCTATAATTCAAGTTTTATAACATATATCCTCCAAAAAAATAACTTTAATCCTATTCATGTTCCACCGAGAAGAAACTTGAAACAAAAAAATGAAAAAATAAGACTAAAACATTCAAACATAATATAAAAATATCATCTATGTAGGATTTGCATATTTTTATAGAAGTAAATCTCTCTTTATCTTGTAGACAGTGAACATACCAAGAACAAAAAAAAATGAAAAAGAAATAGAACACATGTAGCAGAATTTAACATTAAGAAGATAAAAAAATATGTTAACGTATGATCATGTTGCTGAAGACGACAGAAAACAAATATAGCCCAGGATCAACCAGGCTTTGATACCAATGTTAGATGATAAAAAAAGGAGGATGACTTGGTTGAAGAGCAAATTATCTAGAGAATCACGCGGGACACGAAGATCACAGTTGGACTTCTGATTAGTCCATTGTAGAAGCACCAAAAGAGAGTTATAAAAAAGTGGAGAATCAGAGAGGGACTGGAGGTTTCATAATAACAGAGGAAGTTACACGCATAATTTGAAATCATGGGAAATTACTCCCTTGCCCCTCAATAACCTCTACTAACATCCACCATCAAGAGTGGATAAGTCATTTCTCAACATAAACTCCCTAAAAACTTTTTCTTTTTGATGAGGCTCATCAACATTCAAATAACACCACATTTGAATTTTTACTAAGTACCAAAATAAAGTTTTTATCTAGTTAACATATGAAAACATGTGTTCCCAACTTTTGAGCCATAAAGATGGATAATGGATGGCCAACAAGTAATGTTTTTAGGAAAGTAACCTTCTTATCAAATGCTTTGACCACTCAATTAAAGAAACCAACTTATTTTTCAGTTCACCCATGGATTTGAAAGTCTTTAGAGGTTATTATGCATTTGACATTCCATAGCATCTGCTAAAATTCTTAAGATTTTATTAGGCTTTAACCCTTGTCAACAACATCTCTTCTTTTTGCTTTATAGGATTAAATTGAGAAAATTTAATTTAATTAATGAAATTGCATTGAGAAACATATATAATTAACATGCATCTTTCATATGCACATGAAAAAAATAAATAATGTAATCTTAATATTCTCAAGTGTTATTATATTTTAGAGAAAATTCATGATACATCTAGAGACATTGTATTCTCAAATACTACTCTGGTCCAGTATATAAGATACTTTCTAGAAGGTTTATTTGATCCAAAATATAAGACACAATGTAATCTTTTGTGCTGACTTTTCAAAAATATCCCTCTTTTTTTTAAAAAAAAAATTGGTTCAACTTTTTTCTTTTTCTCTCTTTTATATAAACAAAGACAAAAGTGAAAAAAGTGGTAAATTTGAAGAGTTGAAGGTAGTTAAATAGTTTTATTAAGTTGTGTGAAACAGTTGAAAGTGTCTTATAATATAGACCAAAGGAAGTAGTATTTAACATATGCCAAATAACTATATGCTATAACCCAAAACCTTAATTAAATGATGGCAACGTACTTGTAAGGACTGTGAAAAGAACAATTGTAGGATATTTTAATTGTGAGGGCTGTGAAATAAACAATTATACAAATAATATTACTTTACAATTATCACTTCAAATTAAATCTATCAAATGTCATTACTATGTTTACCCATTAATTACAATAGTTTTTCCACATACATTGCTATTTAAATCACTACACTTCACTGTTATAATTTATCATGGCATTTGGCGTCTATTGAAGGTGTGTTTGGTATAAAATTCCTTTAAATTAAAAAAAACTATAAAAACACGTACAATTTGTATATCTAGTATAAGTTTATTTAACTATTTAGTTTATTGAAAAATTTAATTTCTCTAATAAATTAGTTGTTTATAAAAAATAGGTAATTTATTCCCAAAGATTACAATTATTCTTAAATATTGCATAGAAATCTTGACTAAACCAAACACACCCTTGCATCAAGCAAGTAGGAGCCAATCACATAGAATTATAATAAAAAAGGTGGGGAATAACACTAAAAAGAGAGAGAATGAGAATCCTTGTAGATCTATAGCTATGACAACAAATTATATATAATGGTGGATCATCAAACCCTAGAAGCAAAAGCACTTAGTTATCCATCTTACTAATAGCAAAGATATATAGCTTATTAAAATCTTGCATGGGATTTGAATGGAGAAAGGTTTGGACAACCCTTAAAGGCTTCCTCCACTCCATATTGCATAATTATGATTCAATTAGTATATCAAAGAAATATAGAGTTGGGAAGGCCCAGGAAGGTGCAATCAAATTAATCTTTTCTCTTGTGTTCACTTCATTGCCCTATCAAATGAAGAAGCAGGTTTTAATTAATTCTTTAAGTCTCAATCACAATCAAAATATAGATTTTCTTGAGCTTTCTTGCATTGGTTCCTTATTGAAGATCACTTTCTTAGCTGAACCACAAAGAACCAAGGTAAAAGACCTGCACAAGAGAAAGGGGAGTTAAGTTAGTATGTTCATAATCTCACAATTCCTCAAATCTTTCACAATATTATATAGAGTATAATAAGAAAAGAGAGAAATTAAAATAAAAAGTAAGTGAATCCTACTTGTACAAGGCCTACACCTCCTATTCCTCTTTTTTTTTTTCCAAATGCCATTGCAAAAGATTTAAATTGACCTCACAATAAAAAAAATGCAAAAGCTTAGTGAAAGAGTTACCAAAATATATAGGGAGTGGCCTTATTTATAGGGTG
This sequence comes from Erythrophleum ivorense, assembly GCA_026724425.1. Taxonomy (NCBI): domain Eukaryota; kingdom Viridiplantae; phylum Streptophyta; class Magnoliopsida; order Fabales; family Fabaceae; genus Erythrophleum; species Erythrophleum ivorense. Next base: position 7,126,031 of record JAIUCV010000001.1, on the reverse strand, counting down.
GAAAATCAATGAACCCACTAAAGGTATGTTCATCATTTTAGATGCTAAGCTAGTGCTAGCTATAAAGGAATTGCGACTGGGCTACACAACAAGAGATAGTTTATAGAAAGAGAGAATGAGAACTTTCGTAAACAAATTGCTATTTCAACAAATTAATGTAGGTCATCAACACTATAAATAAAAGCCCTCAATCATTAACACTAGATATAGATAATAGAGATATTTCATTTCATCTTTGTTTAGGATTTAAATAAAAAAATGTTTGAGCAACCCTTAAAGGCTTCCTCCACAATGTTACCCAATTATGATTCAATTAATATCAAAGAAATAATCTTTTTTCTTGTGTTCAACTCACTACCCTTCCAAATGAAGAAGCAAGGTTTTGATTCTTTAAAGTTTCATTCTCAATCAAAATATGGATTTTCTTAAACTTCCTTGTTTTGGTTCCTTATTGTAGATCAATCACCTAGCCAATTTGAATCAAAATAAGTGTGATTTGCCTTCAATATGCATGAGGGCAAATACCACAAAACTTTAATAAAGCACTTGTGATATATATACATTTCAAAACCTAAATTTTTTATTCGATTTTCTCTATTAATCATAATCTTCAATTTTTCCAACACTTTGCATATGATCAATGACTACTTCATTTCGTGACATTTGAACGTAATATATGACCTAATTAAATTACAAATGAAATTCTATATTTTTGCTATGTTTTATATTTTCACTATGTTAGATTAAACTTTGTTACCATATCCAATGCTGCAACAAGATAACTATAGCTGTTTATTAGAGATTTTGCAATTCTACAATTATTTAAGAGTCCTTGCCTTCATAATCAATCATGGAAAACTAAGCAAAGATAAGGCAAAACTAAAAAAGAAATTTAGTATGGTATATATAAATCGTTAAGGCCATGTTTCGTTTATGGATGCAAGATTGATAGGAATGCAAGTATTTAAAAAAAAAAAGTTATTATACCCTTATAATTCTTACTTGATATTACTTATCTATTTTTATTACTTTTTTTTAAAGTAAAGACATTAGTGCCATTTTCTATCCCATCTCATTTTTTTTCCTTTTACATTCCTTTTTCTCAAATAAAACATGACCTCATAAATCCCAATACATTGTTATATGATCCTATCAAAGGTCTCTTTTCTTAACTAAAATTAAAGAATTAGTAGATCTGTTCCAACTAAAAAGCAAAGAAGCAAGAGTTATAAACTCATATCATTGAGTCAATTTTATGTGCCTTCATTACCAATTTTGATTGAAGAAAGAAATGTTAATCAATACTATTTTCTATGTTAAAATTCTCATATTCCATTATCTATAATGAATTTTTTAAGAAATATCAAAGGAAAATGAATATTAAATGCTAGAAATTATTAGACTTTAATTGTGTAGTATATTATTTTAAATATATGTATAATTTATTATATATTTGTTATAAGATTTTTTATTTAAAATATAATAAGTAAATGATTGCTCAATATTCCATGTCAAGTATACAATATTTACAAACTGTAAACTCTCCTAATTAAATTAATTATTTGTCATATTATCATTTAAAAAATATATTTATTATTTTTTAATTGAATAATTTAATAACAAAATATGAGAAACTAGACATAAATCTAATCATGCTTTTAATTAATAAAGGAAAGCTCTATTTTGGTCCATATCAAACAGGTGACTTTCTAAGTAGGTATTTCATTGATCATTTCTCTCAATTAGTCAATTAATTATTAAACTACTTATAATATTGTATTTTCATTAAATTTTTATCTAAAATTAGATGTCACATCTAATAGTAAATTAACTTTACTAGAAGTTATTTGCCACCCAATAATATTAGAAACTATTAGGTTTCACCTTAAATTTTAGGGGAAAAATTATAATAGAAAGGCAATTTGGCCAATATTTCAATAATTGCAATAATTGAAAAACAAAAATTTTTTTGGGGCCTTCAATAATTAAAATAAATAATTTATGAAAAATTAAATTAAAAATTCACTAATTTGTTAGGTACCAAAATAAAATTTTTATCAAAATTCTAAGAACCAAGATCTACTATTTGTTAAATGGAATCGCAAAATAAGAGTCCTAAGGAAATTAACCATTCATATTGCCACTTGCAGCAGCACTAATACAATGATATATTGCATAAAGTTAGCCAAAGTTCACAAAGATGAAGCTTTCAACTAGATTGCCATATGGTAAGAAGCATACAAATGATTACAGTCTCACATCTCTGATTATTTTAGTCAATTTAAGCAATAGATAATTGAGATGAAAATTCCATAAGTCCAATTTAGCCAGTAATGTGGTGTCTCCGACTGAAGCAAAACGCTAGTCTTGATAGAAGCACTATTTATGCATGCAGAACCTTCTTTGTGCACTACTAAGCATCTGGAATTTGGACAGTAGTCTCTAAAGACATAAAAATAAAGTAAGAAATCTTTCTATGCTCTGGTTTCAGTTTTTCAACATTTCTGAAGAATTTTTCTACTGTTCCCTCCATCTTTCTGCCTTGAGACTCCTACTCTTATTCAAAAGAGTATGAAGAAGAAAATCAGGAACTCAAATAAAGAAAGAAAATCGTTACCTCAGAGGAATTAGAAGAAAACAAGGAACTCAATATATGTAAAGGACATTGTTTTAATAAATGCTCAATAAACCAACCCACAAACTCATTTTATGATACTAATAGTAAGAAATCTCCAAGATCAAAGAAATACACCATCTCATTATATAAAAAGGGCTGAAGATTTTTCTTTTATTTTCAAGGCCAATGAAAGAGTATGTGCATAAAGTTGTTGCTTCTTTAGACATTTTAACAACATAACATAGAACAAGGCAGAAGATCAGCATACTTCATTCAATCGCTGTTCTATTTCCTAAGAAACTTTTAGCATTTTTAAAGCAGTCATGGTTATCCTTCTAAGCAACAACATTATAAGATGCCTGCAAATAGATGATAGAAAAGTGTCATGTACTAACACATTACTGAAAAGGAGGAGTATCCAAGCTGAAAGAAGAGAATTGGAAGACAAAAATGAAGTTCAAAGCGCAGAAGGAAAGATGCTACAACGTCCCCAACATGGTGCATTTTTCGATGCCTAGATATTTTTAATCTCCATACAAGAAACAAAAGTTTGTTTTGGTAAAAACTACAAACTTGATCTCTATTCTCTAATTCTCTGAATTATGCCTCAGCTAAATCTTTTTGTGGTACTAGCTCTGCTTCAGAAGAACATTGGCTACACCAATAAGGACCTAAGTAAACAATCATGGTGGAGTCATGGCATCTCCAGCGCCCCCCCTCTCTCTCTTCTCTAAAAAAAAAAATGAAGCATATACTCTTTACAACTTTTTGAATTGCCTTTCATTCAACAGAATATCAGTATGAAGCATACAAACGCAAGCATTAAATTGCTTGCTTCATTCTAGAATGAAGAAATGAAATACTTGAAACAATATTTATGGAACACAATTTTAGTTATGCTTTTATAGATTGCTGCTACCTGTGTCTGCAAAGAATTATCACAAAAACACAGGCTTTCGTGAGTCAGTACTGCTATTATTATGTGCTTGTGGTGAGAAGTCAATTAAAAGAAATTAAGATCGTTAAGTTTTCGTAGATGTGTATACTTCAAGTTCTTTATATCCCTAAAATACACTGCTCCAGCATGGTTAAAAATTACCTCTTTCATCCTCTCCTAAAATTCAACCTTCAGCTATCCTTGACAGAGAAGAAAATTGAGAGAAGCCTCTTCCAGAAAACCCTGCCACCTGTGTTCTTATCTCCAACACAAATTTAGACTTAGGACATTTAGTTTCCCGAATGGTTTTACAAAATGTTTTGCTTCTCGAACGAAAGACATGGTAATGCCTCCCCTTTCTCATATAAAAATAGAAGGAAAAGAAAAAGGAAAAGGCAAAAGCCTGAGGAATTGCATGCCAAACATTCTTTTGATCACAACTATAGAAAACCGTGCATCAGCACACTGCAAAAACAATGATTTTACTACTATCAACAACTTTCAGCAAGTCAGAGAACATTTAAACCAAGCCAACAGCCTTCTTTTTTCTTTTTGCACAGAAACAATATTAACATGTATTTTCAAATTTGCAAGAATTATCTGTCAATAAGCTGCCAAACATGATTATCAAACTAATTGTCAGGAATGCACAATATCTCAGCTAAACTTGCATACCAATACCAATTATGCATAGATACATGATACTATCACACTTTACAATCATCAAAAAGTGATTTTGGTTATAACATGAACCAAAATTTCGAGGGAGAAATGAGAGATATTTTGTTCCACCACAGAGAATTATTTGATTTTTTCATTTCAAAGAATTCCCAATTCAAGACTAAACAAGTCCGAACTAATTGAATGCTTGTGTCAGAAATTCCCTGAATTGGTTTTCCATTTCCATAAAGAATATAATTGACAACTTTAAGTTCCAGATTATCTCTTTCCTGCAACAGATCCTGGGGGAAAAGTTTTACTAAATTTATACCGTCCGCTATTTCATATATAATTACCTTATTGTATATATAAAACAAAAAAAAGGGGGTTATTTTCTTGATTTGTTCTACAGAGATCAAACTCCTCCAAAATTGGTATACTACAGAAAGGAGACTTCATAAGTTCAGGGACTTGAGAACGGAACAAAAGACGGGGAGACTCAACTGTCTTCCGAAAAGAGATGCCGCTATGTTGAAGAGACAATTATCTCACTTGGAAAACGGTGCGTTCCGAGGTGTGAAGTGGGAGAGAAGGGATTTCATAATTGGGGTTTTGAATAAGATGACCTTTTCATTTTTCATTCTTGGTTGTAAGAGGTGTGAATCCGCTTGTCTGACAGATTTCTTGAGTGTTCGAGTTTATTTATGGCATGAAACAACTCGAAGCATGGATCGATTACGATAAATTGGATTGGATTTTGCGGTTTTTTCTTCTGCAGTACCTCGATGTTTGTAAGACCACGACTGATCCATAAAGGAATGAATGGAAAAAGCAGCATGTCGTATCAATGGAGAATTCTAAGAATATTTCATAGGGGCTAGATTATATTAGTAACAAGTAAATCCTTTGTATGTAAAGTAAAAAGTCTCAAGATTTGGGGGGGATAAAGGCCAACCGCAAGGTCTGAGATGACCCAGAAAGCACTATCAACTTTGTAAGCCTACTTGGGTATTGAGCATTTACTTAACTTATAAGAACTGGATACATAAGACTCTTGAATACACAATTGCGACAACATATAACCTCTATAAAAGTCTACGACAATCAGATACTGAAATTCCTCATCAGTGTACCAAGTGCTGCTATTTTTTACCCCCTTTTCTCCGCTGCATTATTCCTTGTCCTACTATTTTATTTTATTACAAGGAGTTCTCACCTTACTACTCAAAAAACTTGCTCCACTTGCAATTCCCAACTTCTCTAGTTTATTTTTAACTAAATGTCAGCCTATGTACATATAAGGTTAAAATTCAGACTTGTAAGCTCATTACAAGCATCAGTTCAAGCAAATGATATATTTTTTGTAAGAAGCGATCATTCGATGCGACTAAACTATCTTTTTTAAGATCATAAAGCAAGCACAACAGAACAATGTCAATTTTGGCCCATAAAAGTCATAATGGCATGAATTTTTAAGTTGTTCCATCATTAAACATGCTCATAAAAACATTCACTACAATGACAATTATATGTTAAACTATATGCCTGTAAAAATAGTCAACCTATTGTGCAGTCCAACTTTTGTAACACAAAATGTACAATCATCTACTAACCGCTCATGCTAGTTAAACATAAATATGTGTAACTTGAATTTGAGCTAGAGTGGCTTACCTTGTTTTATTTCTTCAACAAGCCTCTATCAATCATTCCATGTAGAAGCTTCTCTGCCATATCATCCTCATTTTTTTCAAGAAGATATCCAATAATTATTTCAAAAGTTACAAAATTAGGGAGGCATCCATTCTCTTCCATTCTATCAAGCAAGGCCGTTGCTTCATCAAACAGACCTTGTTTACAAAGTCCATGGATCATAACAGTATATGCTTGGACATCTAGAAGATGGCTTTCGGCCAAAAGATGTTGAAAAATCTCCCGTGCATCATTTAATCTACCACCTCTACACAAACCATCAATAAGTATAGTGTACGTGTACACATCAGGCTGAATTCCTTGATCGACCATTTGCTGAAACAATGTAATTGCCTTGTCAAGATGCTGCCTTTTGCAAAATGCATCTAACAAGGTACTGTAAGTGATTATATTAGGGGGATACTGCTGTCATGCATCTCACGAACAAGATCTTGCGCATATGAGATCCTCCCTGATTTGCACAAGCCATCAATAAGAGAACTGTAAGTTACAATATCAGGAGCCAAATTTCGGAAACGTAATTCCTTAAAGAGATCCATGGCTTTATCCACCATTTTATTCTTATTGTGTACGTTGATCAATATATTATAACTGATGACATTAGGTGCCAAACCACTTTTGATCATCCTGTTAAATACTTCCTTTGCCTCAATGATATTATTGGTCAAACAATACCCATCCATTAGAGCATTGTAGGTAACAACATTAGGCTTCTGACCACACTTCACCATCCTAACAAATACAGCTTGAGCTTCTGTGATCCTTCTTTTTTAACAAAATGCATCAACCAGTATATTGAAGGTATAAACATTTGGGTTGATGCCTTTCAATACCATTTCATTGAGCAATTGATTTGCTTCTTGCCATTTATCCATACAGCAGAAACCATCAATTAGACTATTGTAGGTGAAAACATTTGGGTATATCCCACGGCCAATCATTTCAGAACACAAATCATGTGCCTCAAAGACAAGTCCATCTTTACAAAGGCTATCAATGACTGTACTGTACATTACTACATTAGGCCTAACTACGTAACTCTCCATCTTTTGGAGCAATTTAATGGCACATCTTGTTTTTCCAATTTTACATAGACCATTGATTAAAGTACCATAAGTAACTTCGTTTAACTGAAATCCTTTTGCCATTAGTTCGTCGTAGAAGTCTAGTGCTTTCCCAACCTTATGATTAAAACAGAGTCCTTTTATTAGTGTAGTCAAAGTTACATTATTTGGATGATAACCCATCTTGAGAATCTTCCCCAGTACTGAGAAAGCACAATCCATCTGACCCACATGGCAGTAGCAGTTGATCAAAATGCTCAGGGTAAATAAATCTGGCGCGAATCCCTTGGACTCCACTTGTGCAAAAAGTGAAATAGCAGCGGGATAATGTCTCATCTTGGCAATAGATCCTAAAATCTTATTAATTTGGAGTACGGAGGGTGGAGGACGCATATGGAGGATGCGATTGAATGAAGCGACAGCGTCGCGGATGCTGTTTGGATTAGGGGAAAGGGAATGAAGATAGGAGCAGAGATTGAGGGAAGAAGGGAAAGAGAGAAGGAAGGTAGAAGTATAAAAGAGAGGAAATTTGGGGAAGGAGTACCTTGCAGTAGTAGACGATAGCATCTTGGGTTCAGATTCGAAGAGGAGTGTCTCCGATGCTTCAATGTTTCTTCAGTTCACCAAACGGGAAACGCAATAAGCGTACCCGAGGAATCAGATCGAAGGGAATGTCAAGGAAATGGAAAGAAGGTTTGGGATTCCCTATTTGCATTTGATTCGTGAACCTTATCTGTATTCGATATGTGAATTTTTAAACTATGAAAAACTCAGTTATCTTTTATTTGAATCTATAAGTATTTGAAGGTGAGTAAATTTGATTAAAAAATTGTATTTCAAATATTTATGCTTAGTTGTTGTTGAGAAAATTTATTAAAATTATTTTTTATTTATATTTAGATAAAATAGGAAATTTGGGTTTTATGTAATTATCATTATAATTATTGATGGGTATTTTTCTTTTTGTAGAGATTTGTGTGAGTTTTTAAAGGGAGATAAAGATTGTTCAAAAAGTTGTATTTGAAATATTTATATTGAATTATTGTTGTCGAAATTTTCTTTTAAAATGAAAAATAAAAATAAATAAAACTATAACAAAATGAAGTAATTCTAAATGGATTTTTTATTTTGAAAAATCTATTTTTGAAAACAAGAATTGGCAACTATCTATGACATTAAAATTAAAATCTACAATACTGCTTGCAAGTTGGTAAAGGTGGCTATAACAGCCCATAAGTCCAATATCCTTTGTTTGTAATAAGCCTCAATGTTTAAGAAATATTTTATTGAAAGTCTTTTAAATAAATTCATATCAAATGAAATTTAGCAAAAAAAAGAAAGGCATTAGCATAATCCCTACTTATCAACATTCTTTTGTTGGCAGTACAAAACAAAAAGAAGAGACACGCAAAAATTGCTACAAACTGGTAGCTTTTAGGTCACAAATTAAGATTTGTAAAAATAAGGTTTAAATACGCTTTTTGTCCATATAATGTCATAAAAATTTTAAGTTGGTTTCTTTTGTTTAAAAGAAAATAATATTATTTTTTAAAGAAAATAATATTATCTTCTTAATTTTCAAAAAAAAATATGTTTACCCCTTCATCACATTATTTACTTAAAATATAATACCAAACTTAATAGTCTATTGATTGAAATACCATTTATTTAGTTGGTATCATCAACTCACTCAAACTTAGTGTGGAATTCAATTGAATGTTGGCATTGGCTTTTGGATAGAAATGTGACACAAAGGCAAGATTGGATCATTTTAAAAAATAAAAGATAATAGTATCTACTTTTGAACTAAAGTGACGAAATTAATATTTATAAAATTAGAGAAACCAAAAATATATTTAAACTTGAAATTAAACTATGTCATACAAATATATTAGCATCATGTCAAACATAGGAGATTAAAATGAAGAAATTAGGCATATAAGAACAATTGATATTCCTCCCTCTAATTTCATTATTTGCATGTAAAAATATAAACATGACTTAATATATAAATGTACATGATCTAATAAATGACTCAAATAAATTGTAAGAAACAAATGGAATTAACTTTCATAGTTGAGAAACAATTGTCATGCACCACGAGAAGAGAGGAAGTATTTTTTAGACAGCAATCATCTAGTCAAATGATGATGTCATGAAAAACTTTAACTATTACTTAAATCAAGCTCACCTTAAGAAAGAGAATGGTAAGTATCCTTGTAAAGCTTAACTTCTTTTTCTAAATTGTTTGCTTTCTTGTGGAACAATTTGCTTACAAAAAGATCCATTGCAGTATGATTGATAATTTTATGCCGTTGAAACACCATATTATTTAAAACATTAACTTGTGTGACAATTAATAGCTCTTAAAATAATTAATTTTATTTTTTTAATTAATAAATATAATTATAATAATAAATATATTAAAATAGATAAAATATTATTTATTTAGTCATATTTAATAATTATTATATCATAACAAATAAATATAGTATTTTTTTAAACATAAATTAATCACCTTTATAATACTAACTTCTTTCTAAGGCTGTGTTTGGATAGAGAGGGAAGAGTGACTGAAGAGAAAAGTAGAGAAAAAATATTTTTTTTTTGAATGGATGGAAAGAAAATAGAAAGAAAAGTAAACTTATTAATTTAGAATGACAATAATGCCCTTAATTTTTAATATTAATAAGTTTTACATTTTAAAGTCATTTATATTTTAAATTTAAATTAATTATTTTGAATTTATGCATATATATTTTAAAAAATAAAAATAAATGAATTAAAAAATAATTTTATGAAAACTACATTTTAATTTTCTTAAAAAAATTCAACCAAAAGATGAAATAAAAAATAAAACCAAATTTAAAAAAATTATTCAAATAAAAAAATTATTTTTAAATAAAAAAAAAATTATTACATGAAAATGCACTTAAAATAAAAAAAAAATATTTAAAAAATACATACTTTAAATTAATTAATTTTTATTTTTTAAAAAATAATTTATGCATTATTTTATTTTAATATAATAAAGATAATTATTTATTTTTAAATTTTATAAATATTATTTTAATATATATTAATTAACTTTAAATATAATATATATTAATATATAAATATTATATTAATATATATATATATATATATATATTGCACTGCAATGCATATAGCCATCATTCGACCAAACTTTGGTCAAAGGCGACCAATTGTATTATAGTTGGTCACCTTTATTTTTTTAGTATTTTTTTTAATTTTAAAATTAAAAACTATTTTAAAAAACATGTTTTTAACTTAAATAAATATTAATTTTTATAAAATTATTAATAAATGATTATTTTAATATAATAAATATAATTATCTATCTTAAAATTTTATAAATATTAGTTTAATATATATTAATTAATTTAAATTTAATATATATATAATAAATATTGTTTAATTAAATTTATATATTATATATTATTATAATATATATAATATTTATATATTAATATAAATTTAGTCAGCAAAAACACTATTCGACTAAGCTTTGGTCAGAGATGTTTGACTGCAAAGCAATCATTTGCCTTTTTTTAATATTTAATTTTTTAATTTTGAAATTAATTTTTTTATTGAAATAAATGTTATTTCTTAAAAAATTATTTATAAATTATTATTTTAGGAAACATTTTATTAAACTAATATTATTTATTTCACAAATATTAAAAAAGGCAAATGACTGCTTTGCTAGGAGAAAGCAGCATAAATGATTATCTATGACAAAAAAAGCTGTAAATCATAACCAATAAATCTAAAAGTACAAATTTTATTACACTATTCTTGTACGGCAATAAATTTTGATAGATAAACAGAGAGCATTTTAAATAAAAATTAAGCTCAACTATAAAAGTCTCATATTTCTATACTAACAAGTTCGTTCAATTAATTACCCTCTAAGAACCAATATCTCCTATTACTAAGATGGAATGACAAAACAAAAGTTCAAAGCAAATGAAGGTTTCAACTATAGATTGCCGTAAAAAAGTATGAAAATGTATTTACTATCCTCATCTCTTATTATTTTGACCAATTTAAGTATTTCACAATAGAGATAGGAAAATTCCCTAAGTCTCCTATTTAAGCAATAGTGTGACTATGATGTCTCCAAGTGAAGCAATACTCTAGTCATAAGTATAAGAAACTTCATGAATATTATAAGCATAAAAAAAATCCAATATTATAGAAATAAAGAAAGATGTATACCTCTAGCCATTGTTTACTAAAGTTAGAAGTACGAATTTTTTCTATTTATAAGAGTACTTGTAAGCTTATTTTTTTTTTCTTTTTCTAACTGTGTATATTACTCTTGTAAATTGAAGTGTGTGAAAACAAAATAGAGACTACAGACCCGTATTTACAAAAGTAAAATTAAGTGGCTCCTTCCCATCAAAGTTGCTAACTTTCACATGCACATGTGCAGAAATATTCCATGTGTCTAAAATAACACAATATCGTTCAACTTATAGGAGTTTCTATTTTGTTGGCAACAAACTAAATGTTGTAGATATTTTATAGAGCAATGGAGCAACCGCTCTCAAGGAGAACTATTTATATACATAGAAAGTTTTTGTGCGCTACTAAGCATATGGAACTTAGAATGTAGTCTCTAAAGATATGCAAATAAAGTGGGATATCTTTCTATGCCATAGTTTCAATTTTTGAGCTTTTTTGGAGAATTTTTGTACTATAATTCCTTCCATCTTTCTAGCTTAAAACTTATGCTTTCATTTAAAAGAATATGAAGGAGAAAATAAAAAACTATATATATATATATATGGAAAGGAAATTGCTCTAATAAATCCTAGATAAACCTTATTAATATATGGAAACCATAGGCTCTTTTTATAATACTATCTATAAGAACTCTCCAACATCAAACATTGCTACTGTTATTTCTTTAGAGGGCTAAATATTTTGTCTATTTGCAAGGCTACACATTTTTCTTGCTTAAAACTTCTACTATCTTGGGACAAAAAAGCTACTCATTTATTGATAAAATTACTTATTTTAAAATTTTGTAGTATCTAATCAAAATTTAAAAAAAAAAAGTATTTTTTTAATGGTAGTGAAATCAGCTTTTTTATGCAAAGAGTTGAAATTTCTTCTTTAAAGTAAAAGTATAAATAGAAAACAATTTTTTAATAATATCCTCCACTCAATTAATTTTGTCAAACACTAATTACTTTTTTCTTATTTTACTTTTTTTTTTTTCAAATTTCATTAATTTTTTTAAAATAAGTAAAAACCCACAACCATCTCAATCAATGTCTCAATTCTGAATATGATTAGAAGATAGATGGACCTTATTAAGAATTCAGAGATTGGATAAGCAAATAGAATTGCAAAGTGATTGGGTATAGCAATTTATTAAGTTTGAAGTTAAACATTCTTGGAGGTGATGATGAGAAGTTTTGGATTTTAAAGTTTTTCCTCAATGGCTCTATTAAGTTTAAAGCATTTTAGGTACTTAGTAACAATTTCAAGTTAATATCTTAGCCAACATTCTCCTAAATAGCATAAGCATATCGAGTTGTTTTCCTAATGAAATGCAATACACTTTAGCATCCTTTTGCAATACCCTTTTATGGCTAATTTGGATTCCCTTCTACCCTATGCATCATTCTGTTGAAGAGAGAAAGAGAAAGAATTAACATAAATGAGTAAGAATGTATATGAGATTCATTTCTTTTTTTTACTCCCTTTTTCTTTTCTTTTTATCTCTCTCTAATAGGATGACATGTTATTTACAAAGATAGTCCAAACTATTTTAAAACACGTTTTCCCATTCATTAGCATTAGAACCCTCAGATTTCTTCATTGCTAAAATAAATTCAATTCATTATAAGTTAAAATGCATAGTTTCACTTACTAATTTTTTATATTATTTATGTATTTCTGTTATGCATTACTGTCACACACCATCACACAGAACATGTGTTCTTATTTTCTTTGTGCTGATTACACGTGTACATTCTAGATTATTCTGATGTAATATTTTCTTTGTATTTAATCTAAATGAGGTTGAGTGCTACAGTATCAAAGCCTCTAACACGCTTCAAAAGATTCTTCATCTCTCTCTTTTGTTGCCTACTATTTTCTCTCTTCTAAAACTTGGTATCAAAGCCTTAAGCTCTCACATGGGGTCCTCTAGAAATTCATCAACTGATTTGTCGTGTGGAAATGAGAATTAACCTTCAGTAGTCTAGATGATGGCTACAACTCTATTTAAGAACAACTCTTTCTCAGCGACACTAAATCAATAATGTTCTGTAAAGTTAGACAGAACCAATTACCTGCTTTGGCAAGCTCTTATGCTGTCAATCATCTGAGGAAACAATTTGGAGGAGTTTATTGATGGGTTTAGGCCAAGTCCACCCAAGTTTGCTACAGATACTGCTGACGGCAAACTTTCATCGGAATACGTAGAATGGCACACACTTGACCAGTTGTTACTGGGTTGGTGATGAAACTTAATGACTAAAGAAGTAGTTTTATCTCTTATTGATTGTATTACATCTAGAGAGTTGTGGGTTGCTGCCAAAAAACTTTTAGGTGAGATTCAACATTTGAGTAAAGGTGGCACGAAGATGGAGGAATATTTAGATAAAGCGAAAAATCTCATTGATCAACTCGCTCTCTTGCTGGAGCATCTGTATCACAATCTGATTTTTTCATCCAAATTTTTGCTGGACTTGATCTTGAATACAACGCTATTGCGGTTAAACTTTCCGACAAGGATGACTTAAGTTAGGCTGAACTTCAAGCTAATCTCATTGCCTTTGAGACTAGACTTGAACAACTGAATGCTATGGTTAATTTAAATCTTAGCTCTCCTGCACATTTTGCTAGAGCTGAATCTTATGAATCTGGTCGAGGTACTCATAGACAGAGCAGAGGAACTTATTCCAAAGGAGGACGAAGTGTGTTTCGAGGTCATGGAAGATTTTCCAAGAATGCTAGACCTACATGCCATATATGCTTTAAACCTGAACATACAACACCAGCATATTTTTATTACCATTCTAATAAAACTTTTCCTTCACCTAAGAAAAATGATGTTAATCACTTTGCTAATTTTGTACAAACTTCTATTGCTACTCTTAATACTCCTTAGAATGAGTTTGCCACACATAGTGGCACTAACAGTCATGTTGCCAGTGACTTAGGCCACTTTGATGAAGCTATGTACATCTACAGTAAGACTCAAATTACTGTAGGTAATGGATATCAAGTTGAGGCGATCAAACTGAAATTTACTTCTATTTGTTTTGATGATGGTTTTGGTTCTAAATTACAAATTAAGAATGTTTTATTAACTCCTACGATGACTAAAAATTTAATGAGCATATCTAAGCTTACATCTGATAATGATATTATAGTTGAATTTGATTCCAAGTATTGCTATATGAAGGAAAAGGAATCAAGTATGATCTTGCTACTAAGGAGGAATGATGGAGGTCTTTACAAGGCGTTGAAGCATAAATCTCTATTAGTGTCTACGTTTCTAGCTGAGAATAACAAATATGGTTTGAATAGTTTATCCTTAAACTTTTATGGCAGAGGTGTTTGGGACATCCATCCCAACGTGTTTTAAATTTAGTTATGAAGTTACATAATGAGAAATCTAATATTAATGAAGAAATCAGTTTTTGTGATTTGTGTCAATAGGGAAATTTGCACTCCTTACCTTTGAAATTGTCAATGACCAATGCTACATAGTCGCTGGAACTGGTTCATAATGATGTATGAGGGCCTTCACCTATCATGTTTTTGAATGGGTATAAATATTACATAGTATTTCTTGATAACTACACTTAATATACTTGGGTTTTTCCTTTAAGAGGGAAAGGAGAAGCACTGAATGCATTTAAAGTATTTAAGAACATGGTAGAAAATCAGTTTTAAAGTAAAGTAAAAACTCTTCAAAGTGATTGGATGGAGAGTACAGATCCTTTAATCAAATCTGTTAAAAATCTGGAATAGTTTTTAGATATTTTTGTCTGCGTACCTCTCAACAAAATAGTAGAGTAAAGAGGAAGTGTAGACATATTGTAGAGGTTGGTTTAACTTTACTTGCTCAAGCAAAAATGCTTATGAAATACTAGTCAGAAGCTTTTGATAAAGCAACAAGACTCATTAATAGGTTGTCTACAATTGTGTTGGATGGAATATCTCCTTATTTCAAGTTATATAAAAAGGATCTAGATGATGGTAGTCTTAAAACTTTTGGCTATGCTTGTTTTCCTTACCTTCGACCTTCTAATTAGCATAAACTTGATTTTCATACCACTAAGTATGTTTTTCTAGGTTATACAGGTTTATATAAAGGATACAAGTGTTTAAGTCCTACAGGGAAGATCTATATCTCAAGACATGTAGTCTTCAATGAAATAGATTTTCCATTTTCCTATGGTTTTCTCAATCAGAAGATGGAATCAACACAGAAGGTTTAACCGACAATCTTTTTCTAGTTGAAATCAGCCACTTTTGATCAACCTAAAAATTGTTTAATGTGTAGCGAAGACAGTAGAAACGTACAACATAACAATGCTGAGATATTATCTTCTAATGATTCAATTGAAGATGTAACTACAGGAAATGTCTCTAGTGAAAATGTCTCTGTTTGTTTTCCTTCATAGTCTAACAGTTCATCTAGTAATTCTCTAATGAGTGCAGATTCATAATCTAGTTCTATTCAACATTCTATAACTAATGGTTTTAGTGAATAAGATCAACCACAAAATACATAGGCATGTTTCTTCACATCCTATGGTGAAACGCACTCGAAGTGGAGTTATTAAACCAAAAAAGTATTTTGTTGGAATTGCTAATGTAGCAACAACTAATGAAACTGAACCTACTACAATGGCTAAAGCTCTTAATTCTTCTTGCTGGCATAAAGCTACAGAAGATGAATATAAAGCTTTGATCAAGAATAAGACCTAGATTCTTGTTCGTAACACTAAAGACATAAAACTCGTAGATTGTAAGTGGGTTTTTAAACTTAAATTCAACTCAAATTGAACAATACAGAGGCATAAGGCCAAATTAGTTGCAAAGGGATTCCAACAAAATCTAAGAGTAGATTTTGGTGAAACTTTTAGTCTTATCGTGAAAGCTACTACTATTCGAGTGATATTAACAATTCTTATATCTTTTGGTTGGAGTATACGGTGATTAGATATTAATAACGCTTTCTTAAATGACATTTTGAAGGAAGAAGTTTATATGTTGCAACCTGAAGGATCTCTATAGGCTAAAACAAGCACCTCGTGCTTGGTTTGATAGATTGAGAAGCACTTTAATCTTATGGGGTTTTAAAAATTCTAAGTGTGATAGTTCGTTGTTCATGTTCAAGTCCAACAATCAAATTATCTTTATTTTCTTTTATGTTAATGATATTATTGTGGCTAGAAGTCATAGTGATAGCTTAGCTAAATTTATTCAAAGGTGGCATTCCTTATTCTCACTCAAAGATCTTGAAGAACTTCATTATTTTCTTGGAATAGAAACTTATAGAGATAAAACAGGATTACATCTTTGTCAACAATGATATGTTAACACTATTCTTGAGAAATTTGGCATGTTAAATGCTTCCTCGACTCCTACTCCCATGGTAGCCTGTAAACCTTTGTCAAAAGGTGATGGAAAACTTCTACAGGATCCTACTCTATATAGACAAGTGGTAGGAAGTTTGCAATATCTTGTACATACTAAACTAGACATCAATTATGTAATAAATAAATTGAGTCAATTTCTGAGCTCTCTAACAAACGTACATTGGCAAGGAGTCAAAATAGTTCTAAGGCATCTTAAAGGTACAACCAACATGGGTATTAAACTTAAACCATGTAAGTTTTTACAACTTTATGGCTTCTCTAATGCTGATCGGCTCTCTTACCCAGATGACAAAAAATCAATTCAAGGTTATTGTGTGTTTCTTGGTGATTTCTTGATAAGTTGGTCATCAAGAAAGCAAAAAGTAGTTGCGCGTTCAAGCACTGAATTTGAATATAGGTCCTTAGCAAATTTGGTAATAGAATTTGCTTGGTTTCAACTTCTATTCCAAGAAAATAGTATGAAACAACTTCAAACACCAATGATTTGGTGTGATAATTCCTTGGTGTGATAATTTAAGTGCAGGAGCTTTAGCTGCTAATCTAGTCTAACATCCAAGAACAAAACATATTGAGCTAGATATTCATTTGATAAGAGATCGAGTGTTACAAAAGCAACTCAGTGTACAATATGTTCCTTCATCTGAGCAAGTGGCAAATATCTTTACTAAAGAACTCACTCATTCTAAATTTTGGAGTTTTAGAGACAAACTTGGAGTGTACTATACGCCCTCTAGTTTGACAAGGGAAGTTAAAACACATAGTTTTACTTACTGATTTTTTATGTTATTTATGTATTTCTGTCATGCATTGCTGTCACACACCATCACACAGACCATATGTTCTTATTTTCTTTGTACTGATTACACATGTACATTCCAGTTTATTCTAATGTAATATTTTCTTTATATTTAATCTAAATGAGGTTGAGTGCTACAGTATCAAAACCTTTAACAAGCTTTAGAAAATTCTTCGTCTCTCTCTTTTGTTGCCTATTATTTTCTCTCTTCTAAAACTTTATAGCATCATTTCCAAAGTCATTACTCTTTTAGTGTAAGCTTAATTTGCCCTTTTGATATTATATTCATAATTTCACATTTTTGGGAGTAATTATATATTTTTTTTAATGTTTACCAAAGGAATTTCTTGGTTTTTATGCAGTAAATTCTAATGAATAGATCTAACTCTTCAAGCTACAATATTAATATCTACTTTTTTTTCTTTCCTACTTCACAGTTTTTTATCTATAAGGCATTGGTTTATATGCAATAAGTAAATTTGTCAAAAAAAAAATCCAAACTATGGTGAAGTTCAAATATTGAATATATACTTATATATCTAAACATAAATTGAATACCAACTCATTTAATTCCTAAAGGGGTACATAACTACGTTCAATGGTTGAAACGAGTGTGATTGACATATAAGATCTAGATGGAAAACCCAATCATAGAAATATAACACCAAAAAGAAATATCATGTTTTCTAGATAGCATATAAAATTTCTCTATATAGGATTCTTACCATTTTTGCTTGTTTCCAGTTCTTTGGGTGTGGATGAATTATGATTAAATTTTCAATAAAATTTTTCAGTTCAAGTTGAATAGCTAGAAACTTTCATGCTTTTTAAAGCAGGAAAGAATAAAGAAATTACCAACAGTCTGACAGCTTCATGCATTATCATCATTTATCACTTCTAATAATTACCTTTCAAATCTATTTATACATACTACATTTCAATGATGAAACTATGAAAGCAAATTAATTGCCAAATGTATAACAATAGCTGTCGTAATAATTGCAACCATAGACCCAGGCGCACCAACCATTGCAAGTTCAATGTCTAAGGATTAATTTGAAATTTAAATTAAAGGAAAACTAATTTAAACAAAATTAGAGAATATTGTAATCGTTATTAAAAATATTGAAATTCAAAACCTTCAAAGGACAATGATGATGTGAGAAAAGCTTTGAACCTAACCCCTAATGGCTTTGACAACTCCAAGTATATATATTCGTAAATTATATATACTGAGTGTGAAAGCCTTTGAAGGTTGCTCAAAGCTTTCTCCATTGGTAATATAAAATCTGATTTGTGTCTCTTTTGGCCACATACACCATTAAGAGGCCAATGCCCTATTTTATATGGGGATTGATGACTGAAGACCCACTTTCAACTTGTGGAAACTACCTTATTTGTATTACTATACATGAAAAGTGATGGAGAGGAATCAAACCCACGAACATTAGAATTTCTTAACCTATAACCTATAATCAAAGATCAATCATATATTATTCCCTTTGACCAATGAAAGCGTGAGAATTATAAGCATTTGGGTTGTCTGGATCCAACCTTGCCCTTGTGGCATCCCTGGAGAGGACAATGAGATATACAAATGCAAGATTCTGCCAATCAATTAAAGCCTTTTAAAAATATAGAAAACAGGGTCAAACAAGATATTATTGGATAAGATTTTTCGTCAAGTTGTTTATCTAATTTCTATTATTATCAAGTTGAAATGATTTTTATCCAAAATAGCTTAAGATAAGTTAACTCATAAAATCCAACAAAAAAATAAGGTACATCAATCCTAATTATATTACTGTAATAATTTATTTATTTGTTTATTAGTAATTTGTTAAATAAGAAATGTGGCACTATTTATAAATATTTTTTAAGAAAAACAAATTCTACACAAATTAGTTGTCTTTATTATTTATAATTTTGTTTATATTTAGTAAGTTTAAATGTGTACTTACTTTGTACCAAATCCATAAGTAACTAATTAGCAAGTGGAAATCTTTTCTTGCCACTTTAGTAAAGACATATTTTAGTGGAGAAGAACTTTTAATTCATATCAAGTAAGAGTTTCTGCCATGTACTTATTTAGTTTCCACAAATTTTAAGTACTTATTAAATCAACATTAATAATCCTTCTCCTTCAATTATACCCTTTTTCCCCCCTCCAAATTTAGTTTTACATAATAGACAAATTCTAACAATTATTATACTTTATTATGCATGAATTTATCTGGACTCCTTCAAAACTTTTTCTTTTTGAAGAGGCTCATCAACATTCAAATAACAACATATTTAAATTTTTATTGAGTACAGAAATAAAGTTTTTATCTAATTAATATATGAAAATATGTAATTCCAACTTTTGAGGCATAAAGATGACTAATAGAGGGCCAAAAAGGAATGTTTCTCAAAAGTAGCCCTCCTATAAATGCTTTAACCATTTAATTAAAGAAACCAACGTATTGTCAATTTGCCCTTGGATTTGATAGTCTTTAGATGTTATTATGCATTTGACATTCCATATAGCGTGCATTAAAATTCTTAAGCATTTTAGTACGATTTAACCCTTGCCATACAAAATGAGTCACCCTTGATCAACAACACATATTCCAGGAACAACATTTCTTTTTTACTTTGTAGAATTTAATTGAGAAAATTAATTTTAATTGATGAAACTACATTAAAAAACATATATAATTGACATGCATCTTTCATATACACATGAATAAAATAAATAGTATAATCTTAATATTTTCAATAAAAGTGTCCTTACATTTTAGATAAAATTTCATAAGATATCTCTCAAATCTATATGCTATAACTCAAAGCCTTAACCAAATGGTGACAACGTACTTGTAAGGATTGTGAAAAGAACAATTATAGGATATTTTAATTGTGAGAGCAATGAAATAAACAATTATACAAATAATATTGCTCTACAATTATCACTTCAAATCTGTCAAATGTCATTGTCGTATTTACCCATTAATAACAATAGTTTTTCCACATACATTGCAATTGAAATTATTACCTTCACTGTCATCTTTTATCATGACATTTGACATCTACTAAAGGTGGGTTTGGTATAAAATTCTTTCTAATTTTTCAAAAAACTATAAAAACTTGTAAAATTTTTATATTTAGTATAAATTTATTTACTTATTTCCTTTGTTAAGAATTTTAATTTATCCAATAAATTAGTTATTTATAAAACTTGGATAATTTATTCCCGAAGATTACAATTATTCTCAAATATTACATAGAAATCTTGACTAAACCAAGCACACCCTTGCCTCAAACAAGTATGAGCCTATCGCATAGAATTATAAATAAAAAAACATGTGGGGAATAACCCCGGAAAGAGAGAGAATGAGAATTCTTGTAGATCTATAGCTATGACAATAGATTATATATTATGATGGGTCATAAAACCCTAGAAGCAAGGGCACTCAATTGTCAATCCTAAAAATAACAAAGATGAATAGTTGATCTCAATTTTGCATGGGATTTGAATGGAGAAAGGTTTGAGCAAACCTTAAAGGCTTCCTCTGTTCCATATTACATAATTATGATCTGATTAATATATAAAAAAAAATATGGAGTTGGGGAGGCCCGAGAGAGCGCTCAAATTAATCATTTCTCTTGTGTTCGCCTTACTGTTGTACCAAATGAAGAAGCAAGTTTTCATTAATTATTTGAAGTTTCAATCAAAATCAAAAAAGAACTTTCTTGAGCTTTTTTGTTTTGGTTCCTTATTGTAGATCAATTTCTTAGCTGAACCACGAAGGATCATGGTAAAAGGCCTACAAAAGAAATAGGTGAGTCAAGTTAGTATGTATATAGTCTCACAATCAAGCTAGGACTGTTCCCTCGATCTTTCTGCCTTAATACGTGTGCTCTTATTCAAACAATATGAAGAAAAAGCCTAGGAACTCAAGATGAGGAAAGGAAATCCTTACCTAAAAGGATTTAGAAGAAAACAAGGAACTCAATATATGTAAAGGACATTGTTCAAATAAATGGTGAATAAACCAACCCCCAAACTCATTTTCTAATATTATTAGTATGAACTCTCCAAGATCAAACACCGCGTACACCATCTCCTTATATAAAAAGGGCTGAACATTTTCCTTTTATTTTCAAGGCCAATGAAAGAGTTTCTGAATAAAGTTGCAGTTTGTTTAGACATTTTAACAACATAACATAGAACAAGGAAGAAGATCAACATACTTCTTTCAATGGCCATTCTATTTCTTGAGCAGTTCTTAGCATTTGTAAAGCAGTCAGCAAGCATGGTTATCCTTCTAAGCAAGACAACAAAAAAGTGTCATGTACTTGTACGGATTACAGAAAAGGTGAAGTACCCAAGCTAAGAGAAAAGGATTGGAAGACAAAAATGAAGTTCAAAGCTCGGGCAGAAGGACAGATGCTACAATGACCAAGTACCTCCAACATAATGCATTGATCGATGCCTTGATATTTTTAATCTCCATACAAGAAATAAAAAGTCTGTTTTACTAAAAAATACAAACCTGACCTCCATTCTCTAATTCCCTGAATTCTGTCTCAGCTAAATCTCTTTATGGAACTAACTTCTGCTTTGGAAGAACATTAGCTACAACAATGAGGACGTAAGTGAGCAATCATTGGTGGAGTCATGTCATCTCCAAGCTAAAAGGAAAAAAAAAATTCTGTATATACTCTTTAGATCATTTTCAATTGCCTTTCATTCATCAGAATATCAGTATGAAGCATACAAATACAAGCATTAAATTGCTTGCTTCATTCAAGAATGAGGAAATGAAATACTTGAAACAATATTTATGGAACACATTTTTAGTGACGCTTCTATGGATTACTGCCACTCATGTCTGCAAAGAATCATCCCAAAAGCACTGATATTCATGAGTTTGTACTACAATTATTATGTTCTTGTAGTGACATGTCAATTAAAAGAAATTTAGCATCCTTAGATGTGTATATTTCAAATTCTTTATATCCCTAAAATACACTGCTCTAAAATGATTAAGAATCACCTCTTTCATCCTCTTCTAATATTCAAACTTCAGGTATCCTCCACAGAGAAGAAAATTGAGAGAAGCCTCATCCAGAAAACCCTGCTACCTATATTCTTGTCTCCTACACAAATTTAGATTCAAGACATTTAGTTTCCCTAATGGTTTTACAAAATATTTTGCTTTCCAATGAAAGATATGTTATTCCCTCCCCTTTCTCCTATAAAAGTAGAAGGAAAAGAAAAAGGAAAGGGCAAAAGCCTGAGGAATTGCATGCCAAACAATCTTTTGCTCACAAATATAGAAACAGTGCATCAGCACACTACAAAAACAATGATTTAACTACTACAAACAATTTTCAATAAGTCACATCAAATTTAAAACAAGCCAACAGCCTTCTTTTTAATTTTTGCACAGAATCAATATTAACAAGTATTTTCAAATTTGTAAGAATTATCTGTCAATAAGCTGCCAACATGATTATCAAACTAGTTGCTAGGACTGCACAGTATCTCAGCTAAACTTGCATACCAATACCAATTACGCAGAGATACATGATACTTTCATACTTTACAATCATCAAATGGTGATTTTGGCTACATATGACTCTTGAATACACAATTACATCATATAACCTCTATAAAAGTCAACCACAATCAGATACTGAAATTCCTCATCAGTCTACGAGGTGCTGCTGTTTTTCATTCCCCTTTCTCCTTTGCATTATTCCTTGTCCTACTATTTTGTTCTATTACAAGGAATTCTCACCTTACTACTCAAGAAACTCACTCCACTCGCAATGACCACCTTCTCTGCTTTAGTTTTTAATTGAATGTCAACCTATGCACATCCAGGGTTAAAATTTAGACTTATAAACTCATTACAAGCATCAGTTCAAGGATATGATATAGTTTTAGAAGGAAGGGTTCATTTGATATGACTAAACTATCTTTTTTTAGATCACAAAGCAAGAACCAAAAAATAATATTGATTTTGGCTCATAAAAGCCACAATGGCATGAACTTCAAGTTGTTCAATCATCGAACATGCTCATAAAAACATTCACTACAATGACAATTATACATTAAACTATATGCTTGTGAAAATAGTCAACCTATTGTGCAGTCCAGCCTATCTAACACAAAATATACAAGCATTTGCTAACCACTCATGCTAGTTAAACATAAATATGTGCAACTTGAATTTGAGCTAGTGTCTCACCTTTTTTTATTTCTTCGACAAGCCTCTAGCAATCATTCCATGTATAAGCTTATGTGCCTTATCATTCCCATTTTTTTCAAGATATCCAGTAATTATTTCAAAAGTTACAAAATCAGGGAGGCAGCCATCCTCTTCCATTCTATCAAACAAGGCCTTTGATTCATCAAACAAACCTTGTTTACAAAGTCCATGGATCATAGCAGTATATGCTTGGACATCTAGACAATGGCCTTTGGCCAAAAGATGTTGAAAAATCTGCCACGCAGTATTTAGTCTACCACCTGTGCACAAACCATCAATAAGTATAGTGTACGTGTACATATAAGGCTGAATTCCTAGATCGACAATTTGCTTAAATAATGTAATTGCCTTGTCAATATGCCGGCTGTTGCAAAATGCATCTAACGAGATAGTGTATGTGATTATATTTGGGGGATTGTCATGCATCTCATAAACAAGATCTTGCACATATGAGATTCTCTCTAATTTGCACAAGCCATCAATAAGAGAACTGTAAGTTACAATATTTGGAACCAAATTTCGAGAATGCATTTTTTTAAACAGATCCATGGCTTTATCCACCGTTTCATTGTTACAGTGTGCACTGATCAATATACTATAATTGATGACATCAGGTGCCAAGTCACTTTTGATCATCCTATTAAATACTTCTTTTGCCTCAATGATATTACTGGTCAAACAATACCCGTCCATTAAAGCATTGTAGATAACAACATTAGGCTTCTGACCACACTTCATCATCTTAGCAAACACAACTCGAGCTGATGTGATCCTTTTTTTCTTACAAAATGCATCAACCAGTATATTAAAGGTATAAACATTTGGGTTGATGTCTTTACATACCATTTCATCGAACAATTAATTTGCTTCTTACCATTGACCCATGCTGTAAAAACCATGGATTTGACTACTGTAAGAGACACATCTGGAGATATCCCACGGTCAATCATTTCAAAACACAAATTATGTGTCAGTGACAAGTCCATCTTTACAAAGGCCATCAATGACTGTGTTGTATGTAACTACATCAGGCTTAACTGCCTGTCTCTCCATCTTTTGAAGCAATTTAATAGCAAAACTTGTTTTTCGTATTTTTTATAGCCCATTGATTAAAATGCCATAAGTAAATACGTCTAACTGAAATCCTTTTCCCATTAAGTCATCGTAGAAGTCTAGTGCTTTCCCAACCTTATGATTAACACAGAGTCCTTTTATGAGTGTAGTCAAAGTCAGCCTATCTGGTTGATAACCCATCTTGAGAATCTTCCCCAATTTAGAGAAGGCAAGATCCATCTGACCCACATGGCAGTAGCAATTGATCAACATGCTCAGGGTAACTAAATTTGGCGTGAATCCCTTGAACTCCGCTTTTGCAAAAAGTGAGATAGCAACGGTATAATTTTTGTCTTTGCAATAGATCCTAAAATCTTAATAATTTGGTGTATGGAGGGTAGGGGACGCTCATAGAGGATGCGATTGAATGAAGCGACGGCGTCACGGATGCTGTTTGGATCTAGGGAATGGGAATGACAATAGAAGTAGAGATTGAGGGAAGAAGGGAAAGAGAACGTAGACGTATGAAAGAGAGGAAATTTGGAAAAGGAGTACCTTGCGGTATTAGACAATAACATCTTCGCTTCCAATTCGAAGAGGACTGTTTGAATAATTGATGGCCGAAAACCAATGTTTCTGGGAAAGTAGCTTTCATATTAATGCTTTAACCATTCAATTAAAGAAAACAACTTATTGTCAATTAACCCTTAGATTTGAAAGTCTCTAGATGTTATTATGCATTTGACAGTGTCCACTAGAATTCTGAAGCATTTTATTAGGCTTTAACCTTTGCCATGCAGAATAAGTCACCTTTGATCAATAGCACATATTCCAAGAACAACATCTCTTCCTTTTACTTTCTAGGATTCAATTGAGAAAATTAATTTTAATTGATGAAACTACATTAAGAAACATATATAATTAACATGCATCTTTCATATGCACATGAACAAAATAAATAGTGTAATTTTAATATTTTCAATAAAAAGTGTCATTATATTTTAGAAAAAATTTCATAGTAGATCTTTCGAATAGTGCCTTAACATATGCCAAAGAACTATATGGTATAACCTAAAGCCTTAACAAATGGTGACAATGTACTTGTGAGGATTGTGAAAAGAACAATTATACGATATTTTAATTGTGAAGGCTGTGAAATAAACAATTATACAAATAATATTACTCTACAATTATCACTTTAAATCAAATCTGTCAAATGTCATTACTGTGTTTGCCCAAGCAAGAGCCAATCGCATAGAATTATAAATTTAAAAAATATATATGTAGGGAATAGCCCTAAAGAGAAAGAGAATCCTTGTAAATCTATAGCTATGCCAACAAATTATATATAATGCTGGGTCATCAAACCCTATAAGCAATGGCACTTAGTTGTTAATCCTACAAATAATAGAGATATATAGTTGATTTCAGTTTTGCATGAGATTTGAATGGAGAAAGATTTAAGCAACCCTCAAAGGCTTCCTCTACTCCATATTGCATAATTATGATCCAGTTAATATATCAAAGAAATATGGAGTTGGGGAGACTCGAGAGGGTGGGCTCAAATTAATCTTTTCTCTTGTGTTTGCCTCATTATCCTACCAAATGAAGAAGTAGGTTTTAATTAATTATTTAAAGTTTGAATCATAATCAAAATATGGATTTTTTTGAGTTTTCTTGTTTTGGTTTCTCATTGTAGATCAATTTCTTAACTGAAACACGAAGGACCACAATAAAAGACTTGCACAAGACATAGAGGAGTCAAATTGATATGTACATAGCCTTACAAGTCCTAAGATCTTTTTCAATATTACAATAAAAGAAGAGAAAAATTAAAAAAGAAAAAGTAGTGAACCCTATTTGTATAGGGCCTACACCTCCTATTCCTTTTTTTTTTTTTACTTTTTTTTTTTCAGTTGCCATTGCAAACAAATTTAAATTGATCTTACAATAAGAAAATACAAAAATTGAGTGAAAGAGTTGCCAAAAGATATGGGGGCCAACCTTATTTATGGGGAGGAAAGTCAGTGAGCCCATAAAAGGTATGTTCATCATTTTAGGTGCTAAGCTAGTGCTAGCTATAAAGGAATCTTGACCAGGCCATACTGTAACACCTCGAAAATAATTAATAATAATTATTTGGGGATTATGAAATTCTTAAGAGGGTTTAAGGAAAATGATAAATTTGAGTATCTTAACATAATAATAATTATTAATGGGACAATTTTGAGAAAATATAATAATATTTATGGATTTCAATATGACTTGAACCCATAATTAAATTATGTGTGTCAATTACATTATTGGAGGCCTAATTTCATCTAAATATGACCTAACTCTACTCTTATAGAAGCCCAACCCATTTTTGCACTCAATTAACTCATATAGCTTGGCCCAACTTACTAAACATTAGCTCACTTGAAATATAGGGCCCATTGGGCCAACCCCCTTGCACTAAAACCCTAAAGACCCTATTTGCATTTCATTTGCCTGCTGGAAACATGAGGTTTTGTAGAACAAGGGGAGAAAATTCGCATGTTAGAAAAAAGGTTAGGGTTTCTCAACAATTTGACTTAAATTTGCGCTCTTGAAAGGAGATTTAGCCAAAGTAAATTCTATAGAACTTAATCATCTCCTCTTCCTCTATATTTTGGTTCGATTGGTTTGTAATTTAGGGATTTTTTATCTCTTTTTAATTGGAAATCTGGTCTTTAGATGATTATTGCAAAAATTTTGGAATTAAAAGTTAGAAGGATAATTAGGTAAGTATTTTCCTTCCATTTTGTGTATTATTTTGTTAAAAAATATCCCCAATGATTAATTTTCATAATGGGCTCTACTATAGTGCGAAAATATAAGGAGGTGGAAGTGAAATACTAAAGTTTTTAGGCTTAATGACTCTAATCCGAATTTTAGGAGTCACTAAAGGATTAGGTAAGTGTCTCCTACCCTTTTATAATGTGTAAATGTTGGAATTTTGCCATTTGGATTGATTTTTGGTGCATGGCTTTTGCATGTACGAAAATGGAGGAGTGGAGGGTGAATAATTGTGAATTCTTGGTGTTTTGATCTTGAATTGGTACAATAGACTCTTTGGGAGCTGGGTAAGCAATTCTTGATAGATTTTTAATGAAATTAATCAATGGATAGGAAATTCTTTGCTAATGATAGTTAAATGATGATAATTATACTTCTCATTGGCTTGATGTGTATTTGGATTTTAATGGCAACTAGAGGAAGAGTAATTGGCTTCATTAAGGTAACCAAGGTTAATTCCCCAATTCCATGTATATGCTCATTTTAATTTGATACTTATTATACATATATGATTTTGAATGCTAAATGAATGGTTGACTATCTATTATGTTGTGATTAGACCTTATAAGTCTATAATGGAGTTGTGGTACGGCTGTCATCCATGCATCGTGTTTCGATCAAACATCAAGTTGTGATCAAGTCACTGATTGCACTGAGCCCTGGTTATGCTTATAGAATTTGCCTCTTGTTATTAAAATTGTATATTTCACCCTAGTTGTAGGATAACATTTTTAGAAATCGAACCTCTTAGTGGTAAAGAGAAATTAATGAGAGCATAATGTATAGTTTAATAGCACATAGATTTGAAAACCTTGTCAACTTGGATTTGTGTAATAAGAATATTAGTTTTTATATATTTGCCGCATTGCATTATGAATTGTCAAGTATATGAACTTATTATGTAATCTAATTATCGTGAAATCTGATATACAAATAGGGGGTTAGGTTCTTTAGAATTTGGTGTCTAATGTTTACACTAGTTTATATTTAATATGGAACTTTGTTAAATTGATATATATATATATATATACATATATATATAGGACTCGTTTCTTGGAGGTATGTTATGGTATTACCATGAATGATAATGTTAGTGGTTATGAATTCTTATTGTTGTCATTAATATATAAATTGCTGATATATGATAGTAGATGAGTAGGAATCAACACTTAGGATTTGATTTAGCAATGAAAGACATGAGAGTAAATCAGGTAGTTGAATGTCGCTAAAGCCTTACAAATTAAGATAGAGTGACTCTAGGATACTACTAGAGGGAGTGTTGGAATATACGGGACGAAATAAAGGAGTCATAAGTGTAGAAGGGAGTTGAGCCGCGGCCAAAATGGCTTAAGTCGTGGCCAAAGGTCAATCAGAAGTAAGGAGCGTCACAGTGCGAGCTGTCTTACTGCAGCGCAGGGTGAAAAATTCACCCATAAGGGTAACGGTGAGCAATCTTGCCACGGCGAGCATCGACAAGTGAGTTTAGAATGCTTTAGGAGAGCCTCTTAGCGTGGCGAGACTAGTGAAAATGTGAACAGTAGGTCTTCAAAAGCACTTCGTCATGACATGGAAACCTAAGTCACAGTGTAGGGTGTAAATTTTCAGTTTTGAGTTACAGTAGCCACTTACACTGTGGCATTGGTGTACCAAGTCGCAGTGGGAGTCTCCAAATTTAGGTTTTAGGTTCTAATAACCAACTTAACAATGGTGGGGAAGGTCTAAGTCGCAATGGAAGTTTCCAAACTCTTATTTTTTACTTAAAAACCTTAAGTTTCACTATGTTAAGATTATGTAATGACTTGGGATCATTATAAAGGAAATTTATAAATTGGAAATCAATAATAACATATGTCAAAGGTGTTAATGGACAATTAGAATTTCTTATGGAGTTAAATAGTTGTGATGATTTGGCTAATAACTCTAATAATATCAAGGTTCAAATTTTCTCACTTTTTTTAAATCTAATTAATGTTAATAATTTTAGACCTTGATTTACAATAATTAATCATATAATTAAGCATAATCACAATAATTAAAAGTTAAGGTTGTTACATTCTACAAGAGGCGATTTATAAAAAGAGAGAATAAGAACCTTAATACATATGTAGCTATTTCAACAAATTAATGTAGGTCATCAACACTATGAATAAGAGCCCTTAATCATTAATACTAAATATAAATAGCAGAGATATTTCATTTTACCTTTGTTTGGGATTTGAATAAAGAAAGGTTTAAGCAACCCTTGAAGATGTTTTGATTCAATATTACACAATTATGATCCAATTAATATCAAAGAAATAATCTTTTCTCTCGTGTTCGACTCACTATCCTCCTAAATGAAGAAGCGTGATTTTGATTCTTTAAAGTTTCATTCTCAATCAAAATATGGATTTTCTTGAACTATCTTGTTGTGGTTCCTTATTGTAGATCAATCACCTGGTCAATCTAAATCAAAATAAGAGTGATTTGGCTTTGATATGTATGAAGGCAAATACCACAAACCTTAATAAAGCACTTGTTATATATATACATTTCAAAACCTAAATTTTTTATTCAATTTTCTTTGTTAATTATAATCTTCAATTTTTCCAACACACTTTGCATATGATCAAGGACTACTTCTTTTTGTGACATTCAAATGTAAGATATGGCCCTAATTAAATTACAGATGAAAATCCATATTTTTGCTTTGTTTTATACTTTCACTATGTTAGATTAAACTCTGTCACCATCTTTAATGCTGCAACAAGATAATTATAGTTGTTTATTAGAGATTCATCAATTATACAATTATTTAAGAGTTTGTGCCTCCATAATTGATAATGGAAAACCAAGCAAAGAGAAGGCAAAACTAAAGGAGAAATTTAATATGGCATACATAAAAGGTTAAGGCCATGTTTGGCTCATGGATTCAAGATTAATGAGAATGCAAAGATTTTTTTTTAAAAATTTGAGAAATATCTATTTTACCTTTATAATCATTATTCAACAATACTTTTCTATTTTTATTTTTATCTTCAAAATATGGACATTAATGTCATTTTCCATTTTACTTCTATCTTTTTTTTCCCCCTTTTCGTTCTTTTCCTACAAACCAAACAACCTTATTGATCCCAATACCTTATTATCTGATCTTATCAAAGATTTCCCTTCCTAACTTGAATCAAAGAATTAGTAGATATGTTACACTTAAAATGCAAATGACATACGATTATAAAATTGTAATCTATAATATGATCATCGAGTTAATTTTTTGTACCTTGATTATGAATTTTGATCAAACAAAGAAATATTAATCAATATTATTTTCTATGTTAAAACTCTCATCCTCCAATATTAATAATGAGTATTTTAAGAAATGTCAAGGGAGAATGAATATTAAACACTAGAAATTATTAGACTTTGATTATGTAGGATATTACTTTTAAGGAAAAATACTTCTATTAATTCTTTATGTATTTGTCATCAAATTTTTTAATTAAAATATGATAAGTACATAATTGCCCAATATTCCATAACAAGTGTACAACTTTTATAAATAATTATTAGTTTCCCCAGTTGAATCAAATATTTATCATTTTATTATTAAAAAATCATACATTTGTTATTATTTAATTAATAAACTTGATAGTAAATAAATTTAACCCTATCTTTAAGTAATAGAGGAAAACTCTATTTTGCTCCATAACAAATAGGAAAATTTCCAAGTAGGTATGTCATTGACCATTTCTTTCAATTAGTTAATTAATTATTAAAATACATGAAATGTTGTCTTCTCATTAACTTTAATCTAAAATTAGATGTCAAATCTAATAGTATATTGACCTAATTAGAAGTTATTTTCCACCCCATAATATTCCAGTCAACAAACTATTAGGTTTAACCTTAAATTTTAGGGGGAAAAAACAAATAGAATAGAAAGGCAACATTTCAAATATTTCAATAATTGAAAAACAAAATTTTTTTTGGGCCTTCAATAATCAAAATTAATAATTTGTGAAAAATCAAATTAAAAACTCACCAATTTGTTAGTTACCAAAATAAAGTTTTTATCTAATTAAATTCTAAGAACCAAGATCTATTATTTGTTAAATGGAATCACAAAACAAAAGTCCCAAGAAAATTAAACATTCATATTACCACTAGCAGCAGCAGTACTACAATGATATATTGTATCCAAATAAAGCTACTCATAGTTCACACAGATGAAGCTTTCAACTAGATTGCCGTATTGTAAGAGGCATACAAATAATTACAGTCCTCATCTCTGATTATTTTAGTCAATTTAAGCAATAGATAATTGAGAGATGGAAATTCCATGGTCCTATTTAGCCAGTAATGTGGTGTCTCCAGCTGAAGCAAAACGCTAGTCATGATAGGAGCACTATTTATATATGCAGAACCTTTTTTGTGCACTACTAAGCATCTCAAATTTGGACAGTAGTCTCTAAAAACATGAAAATAAAGCGGGAAATCTTTCTATGCTTTAGTTTCAGTTTTTCAACATTTCTGAAGAATTTTCGTACTGTTCCCACGATCTTTCTGCCTTAAAACTTCTGCGCTTATTCAAAACAATATGAAGAAAAAAAACTAGGAACTCAAGATAAGGAAAGGAAATCATTACCTAAAAGGAATTAGAAGAAAACAAGGAACTCAATATACGTAAAGGACATTGTTCAAATAAATGCTCAATAAACCAACCTACAAACTCATTTTATAGTATTATTAGTAACAACTCTCCAAGATCAAACACTGTATACACCATCTCTTTATATATTAAGGGCTGAACATTTTCTTTTTATTTTCAAGGCCATTGAAAGAGTTCGTGCATAAGGTTGCAGTTTGTATAAACATTTTAACAACATAACATAGAACAAGGCAGAAGATCAGCATACTTCTTTCAATCACCGTTCTATTTCTTAAGAAATTCTTAGCATTTGTAAAGCAGCCAGTAAGCTTGGTTATCCTTCTAAGCAACAACATTATCGGATGCCTGCAAATAGATAATAGAAAAGTGTCATGAACTTATACAGATTACCGAAAAGGTGGAGTACCCAAGCTGAAAGAAAAGAATTGGAAGACAAAATTGAAGTTCAAAGCTTGGGCAGAAGGACAGAAGCTACAACGACCAAGTACCTCCAACATGATGCATTAAGCCATGCCTTTATATTTTCAATCTCCATACAAGACATAAAAGTTTGTTTTGGTAAAAAAATACAAACCTGGTCTCTATTCTTTAATTCTCTGAATTCTGCCTCAGCTAAATCTTTTTGTGGAACTAACTTCTGCTTCGGAAGAACATTGACTACACCAATAAGGACCTAGGTGAGCAATAATGATGGAGTCATGGCATCTCCAGGCAACAAAAGAAAATGATATACATACTCTTTACAACTTTTTGAATTGCCTTTCATTCATCAGAATATCAGTATCAAGCATACAAATACAAGAATTAAATTGCTTGCTACATTCTATCATGAAGAAATGAAATCTTTGAAACAATATTTATGGAACAAATTTTTAGTGATGCTTTTATAGATTGCTGCTACTTATGTCTGCAAAGAATCATCCCAAAAACACAAATTTTCGTGAGTCAGTACTACTATCATTATGTGCTTGTAGTGAGAAGTCAATTAAGAGAAATTAGGATCGTTGAGTTTCCTTAGATGTGTATATCTCAAATTCTTTATATCCCTAAAATACACTGCTCTAGCATGGTTAAAAATTACTTCTTTTGTCCTCTTCTAATATTCGACCTTCAGCTATCCTCGACAGAGAACAAAATTGAGAGAAGCCTCATCCAGAAAACCCTGAGACCTATGTTCTTGTCTCCTACACAAATTTAGATTTAAGACATTTAGTTTCCCTAATGGTTTTACGGAATATTTTGCTTCTCCAATAAAAGACGTGCTATTCCCTCCCCTTTCTCATATAAAAATAAAAGGAAAAGAAAAAGGAAAAGGCAAAAGCCTGACAAAATTGCATGCCAAACATTCTTTTGATCACAACTATAGAAAACAGTGCATCAGCACACTACAAAAACAATTGATTTTACTACTGCGAACATTTTTCAGGCAAGTCAGAGCACATTTAAACCAAGCCAACAGCCTTCTTTTTTCTTTTGCACAGAAACAATATTAACATGTATTTTTAAATTTGCAAGAATTATCTGTCAATAAGCTGCCCAACATGATTATCAAACTAATTGTCAGGGATGCAAAATATCTCAGCTAAACTTGCATACCAATAGCAATTACGCAGAGATACATGATACTATCATACTTCAGAATTATAAAAAAGTGATTTTGGTTATAACATGAACCTAAAGGATACATAAGACTCTTCAACACACAATTATAACAACATATAACCTCTATAAAAGTCTACCACAATCAGATACAGAATTCCTCATCAATGTACCGAGCACTGCTGTTTTTCACTCCCCTTTCTCCGCTGCATTATTCCTTGTCCTACTATTTTGTTTTATTACAAGGAATTCTCGCCTTACTACTCAAGAAAATTGCTCCACTTGCAATTTCCAACTTCTCTGGTTTATTTTTAACTGAATGTCAGCCTACGTGCATATAAGGTTAAAATTCAGACTTTTAAACTCATTACAAGCATTGCTTCAAGCATATGATATAGTTTGTGCATTGCTTGAAGCATATGATATAGTTTTAGTAGGAAGTGATTATTCAATACGACTAAACTATCTTTTTTAGGATCATAAAGCAAGCTCAAAAGAATAATGTCAATTTTGGCTCATAGAAGTCATAATGGCATGAATTTTAAGTTGTTCTATCATTGAACATGCTCATAAAAACATTCACTACAATGACAATTATATGTTAAACTATATGCCTGTAAAAATAGTCAACCTATTGTGCAGTCCAACTTTTGTAACACAAAATGCACAAGCATCGGCTAACCACTCATGCTAGTCAAACATAAATATGTGTAACTTGAATTTGAGCTATATTGTCTCACTTTGTTTTATTTCTTCAACAAGCCTCTATCAATCATTCCATGTAGAAGCTTCTCCACCATATCATTCTCATTTTTTTCAAGAAGATATCCAATAATTATTTCTAAAGTTACAAAATCAGGGAGGCATCCATTCTTTTCCATTCTATCAAGCAAGGCCTTTGCTTCATCAAACAGACCTTGTTTACAAAGTCCATGGATCATAGCATTATATGCTTGGACATCTAGAAGATGGCCTTCAGCCAAAAGATGTTGAAAAATCTCCCATGCATCATTTAATCTACCATGTTTGCACAAACCATCAATAACTATAGTGTACGTGTACACATCAAGTTGAATTCCTTGATTGACCATTTGTTGAAACAATGTAATTGCCTTGTCAAGATGCCGGCTTTTGCAAAATGCATCTAACAAGATATTGTAGGTGATTATATCAGGGGGATGACCACTGTCATGCATCTCATGAACAATATCTTGCACATATGAGATTCTCCCTGATTTGCACAAGCCATCAATAAGAGAATTGTAAGTTACAGTATTAGGAGCCAAATTTCGGCAACGTAATTCCTTAAAGAGATCCATGGCTTTATCCACCATTTTATTCTTATTGTGTACGTTGATCAATATATTATAACTGATGACATTAGGTGCCAAACCACTTTTGATCATCCTATTAAATACTTCCTTTGTCTCAGTGATATTGCCGGTCAAACAATACCCATCCATTAAAGCACAGTAGGTAACAACATCAGGCTTTTGACCATACTTCATCATCTTAGCAAACACTGCTTGAGCTTCTGTGATCCTTCCTTTTTTACAAAATGCATCAACCAGTATATTAAAGGTATAAACATTTGGGTGGATGTCTTTTAATACCATTTCATCGAACAATTGATTTGCTTCTTGCCATTGACCCACGCTGCAGAAACCATGGAGTAGAGTGCTGTAGGAGACAACATCTGGAGATATCCCATGCTCAATCATTTCCAAAAACAAATCATGTGCCTCAAGGACAAGTCCATCTTTACAAAAGCCATCAATGACTGTGCTGTATATAACTACCTCAGGCTTGACTGCTTGTCTCTCCATCTTTCGAAGCATTTTAATAGCAGAACTTGTTTTTCCTATTTTACATAGCCCATTGATTAAAGTGCCATAAGTAACTGTGTCTAACTGAAATCTTTTTGCCATTAAGTCATCGTAGAAGTCTAGTGCTTTCCCAACCTTATGATTAACACAAAGTCCTTTAATTAGTGTATTCAAAGTTACATTATTTGGATGATAACCCATCTTGAGAATCTTCCCCAATATAGAGAAAGCAAAATCCATCTGACCCACATGGCAGTAGCAATTGATCAAGATGTTCAGGGTAAATAAATCTGGCGTGAATCCCTTGAACTCCGCTTGTGCAAAAAGTGAAATAGCAGCGGGATAATGTCTCATCTTGGCAATAGATCCCAAAATCTTATTAATTTGGAGTATGGAGGGTGGAGGACGCATATGGAGGATGCGATTGAATGAAGCGACAGCGTCGCGGATGCTGTTTGGATTAGGGGAAAGGGAATGAAGATAGGAGCAGAGATTGAGGGAAGAAGGGAAAGAGAGAAGGAAGGTAGAAGTATAAAAGAGAGGAAATTTGGGGAAGGAGTACCTTGCAGCAGTAGACGATAGCATCTTGGGTTGAGATTCGAAGAGAAGTGTCTCCGATGCTTCAATGTTTCTTCAGTTCACCAAACGGGAAACGCAATAAGCTTACCCAAGAATCAGATCGAAAGAACAGGGAAGGAACGGGAAAAGGGGTTATGTATTCCTTGTTCGTATTGAAGTTTATTTCCGATGGCACCTTATTCAATTTATTGATATTTATTTTCTTGTTAGTTTCATTTGTTTTAAGTTTTACCAAATCATATTATTATGAAAAAAATATTACTGAAATTAAATATAGATAAAATCTGTTAAGAATTTTATTTTTAAATTATTTTTATTAGTTACTTTTTGTATATTTATTTGTTTAATTATAGTATTTTATTTATATGAATTAATAATTTCAATTATTATTATTATGATTATGATGATGATTATTATTATTATATAACTGGATCAAAAAAATATTATTATTATAATATAAAAATAAGTAATTAGTAGGTTTTTTTTTAAGATAACGTGTTGTATTCGATTTGTGAATTTTTAAACCATGAAAAACTGAGTTATCTTTTATTTGAATCTATAAGTATTTGAAGGTGAATAAATTTAATTAAAAATTTTTATTTCAAATATTTATACTTAATTGTCATTGAGAAAATTGATTAAAATTATTTTTTATTTATATTAGATAAAATAGGAAATTCAAGTTTTATGTAATTATCATTATAATTATTTATGGGTATTTTTCTTTTTGTAGAGATTTGTATGAGTTTTTTGACTATAGATAAAGATTTTTGAAAAGTTGTATTTGAAATATGTATATTGAATTATTGCTGTCCAAATTTTGCTTTGAAATGAAAAAATAAAAATAAATAAAACTATAACAAAATAGAGTAATCCCAATTTGATTTTTTATTAAAAAAAACTATTATCGACAACAAAAATAGGCAACTATCTATTAGGAGTGTTCATCGGCCCGGTTGGCCCTAGGGGCCCGCCCTAGCCCGGTCTAATCGGGCTGGGCTGAGCCGGGCTAAAAGTATAAATAGGCATAACTTTAAACAAGACTACTCCAGGTCGGACCGGGCCACGGGCAAATGGATGTTCCGCCCAACTCGCCCTAATAGTTACTTCTTTTTTTTTAGTTATTAATATCTTGTCATCTTATTTTTTTTTATTTCATTTAATTATCTCTGCATACTGCAATTTTTATTACTTATTCAAATATTCTTTACTTCTTAATTATTTTTATCATTGATGTGAATCCTTACTGATATTTTTTTTGTTAAATAATGAAAAAATATATATTTACCTAAGACTAATTATGTTAATATATCTTATATTTTATTTGATAATACTAGACTATTTTTTTATCACTGATACAAATATAAGAGTTCTAAAAGTCCATTGTTTTGAAATATATGCCTATAAGTTTGTGTAAAAATATTTTTATATTACAAGTATCAATTCATTAAAAAAAATTAATTTGGGTGGCCCTAACCCGCCCTATCCCAACATAAATCAGACTTATTAGAGTTGAGTAAGACCACAGGTATAAAAACAAGTTTCATGTCTTAATCGGGTCAGGTATCGGATATATTAGATGTTCAGTTTGGTCTTACCTATGTACAGCCCTATTTATTCGGCCATCCCGGGCTGCCCTAAAATCGGGCTTCTTCGTGTCGGGCAGGGCCACGGGCATAAAAATACGCCCAAGATCCTAATCGGGCCGAGTTTCGGGCCAAGCATCTCCCTGACCCGACCCTACCCATGTACACCCCTACTATCTATGACATTAAAGTAAAAATTTATAACGCCACTTGGGGCTGTAACAGCCCAGAAATCTAATATCCTTTGTTTATAAAAAGCCTCGAAGCTTAAGAAAGAATGTTCTATTGAAAGTCTTTTAAATAAATTCATATCAAATGGAATTTAGATAAAAAAGGAAAAGCATTAGCATAATCCCTACTTATCAACATTCTTTTGCTAGCAGCACAAAACAAAACAAAGAAACATGCAAAAATTATTGCAGATTGGTAGCTTCTTGGAATATTTGTAAAAATAAGGCTTTAGATACGCTTTTTATCCATATAATTTCATAAAAGTTTTAAGTTAGTTTCCTTAGCTTAAAAGCAAACAATATTATCTTCTTACTTTTCAAAACAATCTAATTTTACCCATTTATCACATTGTTTATTTAAAATATAATACCAAACTTAATAGTTTACTGACGTAAACATTATTTATTCATTTAGTATCATAAACTCATTTATACTTAGTGTCCAATTCAACAGTTAGATTTGGCTTTGTCTTTTGGATAGAAATGTAACACAGAGACAAAATTGGATTTTAGGAAATAAAAAAAGTAATGGTCGTACTTTTGAACTAAAGTGACTATGTTCTAATTTTTATGAAATTAGAGAAACCAAAAATATATTTAAACCTACAATTAAACTATGCCATACAAATAGATGAACATCATTTCAAACATAGAAGATTATAAGTGATGAAATTACGCATATAAGAACCATTGATTTTGCTCCCTCCAATTTCATTATTTGTATGTAAAGATATAAACATCACTCAATGTATAAATGGACATGATCTAATAAATAACTCAAATGAATTGTAAGAAACAAATGGAATTAACTCTCATATTTGAGAAACAATTGTCATGAACCAAGAGAAGGAAAGAGGAAGTACTTTTTTGGCTGCAACCATCTAGTTAAATGATGATGTCATTGAAAACTTTAATTATTACTTAAATCAAGCTCACCCTATGAAAGAGAATGGTAAATATTTTTGTGAAGCTTCTAAACTGTCAGCTTTCTCGTGTAGCAATTTGCACCATATTACTTAAAACATTAACTGATTTGATAATTAAAATTCTTAAAAGAGTTAATTTGATTTTTGTGTAATTAATAAATATAATTGTAATAATAAATCTATTAAAATAGATAAAATATTATTTATTTAGTCATATTTAATAATTATTATATCATAACTAAGAAAAATAATATTTTTAGAAATATAAAATCACCATTTTTATAATGTTAACCTCTCTATAAATTATTATCTATTATAAAAGAAGTTATAAATCATTACCAGCAAATCTAAAAATACAATTACACTATTCTTGTAAGGCACTAAATTCCAGTAGATAAACAAAGAACATCTTAAACAATAATTAAGCTCAACTACAAAAGCTCAATATTTCTATACTAATAAACTCGTTCACTTAATTACACTCTAAGAATCAAGTTCCCCCATTACTAATATAGAATGACAAAACAAAGGTTCCAAGCAAATGAAGGTCTCTACTATAGATTGCCATAAAGAAGTATGAAAATGTATTTATTGTCCTCATCTCTTATTATTTTGGCCAATTTAAACATTCCACAATTAAGAGAGGAAAATCCCCTAAGTGTCCTATTTAAGCAATAGTGTGACTATGGTGTCTCCAGATGAAGTAATACTCTAGTCATGAGTGTAGGAAACTTAGTGGATATTACAAGCATATAAATATATCCAGTATTATAGAAATAGGAAAAAATATGTACCTCTAAGCTCACTGTTTTTTCTTTCTCTTACTGTATATATTACTCTTGTAAATTGAAGTGTGAAAAAAATGGAGATTAAGGACCCCTATTTATAAAGAAAAATTAAGTGGCTCCTTCCCATCAAAGTTGCTGACTTTCACATGCACATGTAGAGAAATGTTCCATGACTCTAAATGTCACCAACATTTCTCGGAGTTGCTATTTTGTTGGCAACAAGCTAAACGTTGCCAATATTCAGTTTGTGAAGCAATGGAGCAACAGCTATCTAGGAGAATTATTAATATACACAACTTTTTCATGCACTACTAAGCATATGGAATTTGGAAAGTAATCTATAAAGACATGCAAACAAAGTGGGATATCTTTCTATGCCTTAGTTTTAATTTTTGAACTTTTTTGGAGAATTTTTGTGGTTTAATTCCGTCCATCTTTCAACCTTTAAACTTGTGCTCTCATTCTAAAGAATATGAAGAAGAAAATAAGGAACTCAATATATATATATATATATATATGGAAAGGAGATTGATATAATAAATCCTTAATAATACCTTACTAATATATAGAAACTACAGGCTCTTTTTATAATATTATCAATAAGAACTCTCCAACATCAAACATTGCTTTTGCTACCTCTTTACAAAAGAGGGCTATTATTTTATCTATTTGCAAGGCCTAGTGTTTTTCTAACATAAAACTTCTACTATCTCAAGACAAAGAAGCTACTAATTTATTTATAAAATTACTTATTTCAAAATTTTGTAGTATTTGATCAAGATTTCTGAATTAACAAAAATAAATATTTTCTAATGGTAGTAAAAGCATTTTTTTATGTTAAAAATTTAAATTTCTTCTTTGAAGCAAAAGTAGAAATGAAAAGTTTTTTTTTTCAAAATAGTATCTTCCACTCAAATAATTTTGTCAAACATAAATTACTTTTATCTTATTATACTTTTTTATGAAATTCCATTTAAAATAAGCAAAATTCCCCAACCATCTTAATCAATGCCTGAAGTTTGAATGCGATTATGAGATGAACCTCATTAAGAATTCAAAGATTGGATAAGCAAATAGAATTGCAAAGTGATTGGTTTTAGCAATTTGTTAAATCTCAAGTTAAACATTCTTACAGGTGATGATAAGAAATTTGGATTTTAAGGTTTTCCCTCAATGACTTTATTGAGTTTAAAGCATTTTAGGTACTTAATGACGAGGTTTCAAGTTAATATATTAGCCAACATTCTCTTGGATGGCATAAGCATCTTAGGTCATTTTCTTGATGAAATGCATTGCACTTTAGCATCCTTTTGCAATATCCTTCTATGGCTAATTTTAATTATCTTATACTCTATACGTCATTTTGTTAAAGAAAGAAAGAGAAAAAATAACATAAAGGAATAAGAGTAGTGTGTATAAGAATTACTTCCTTTCTTTCCATCTATTCCCTCTCTTCTCTTCATCTCTCTCTCGCAGGACAACATCCTACTTGTAGAG
The DNA here is from genome assembly GCA_026724425.1 of Erythrophleum ivorense. Classification (NCBI taxonomy): domain Eukaryota; kingdom Viridiplantae; phylum Streptophyta; class Magnoliopsida; order Fabales; family Fabaceae; genus Erythrophleum; species Erythrophleum ivorense. The sequence goes on along the minus strand of JAIUCV010000001.1, from coordinate 7,084,779 downwards.
AAAGTCCCAACTATTCTAAGATGCATTTTCCCTATCCACTAGAATTGAAACCCTCTGATTTCTTCATTGCCATGATAAATTCAATTCATTATGGCATCATATCTTAAGTAATCATTATTTTAGTGTAAGCTTAATTTGCCTTTTTGATGTTATATTCATATTTACGCCTTTTTGGTAGTACTTACATTTGTTTTTTATGTTTTCCAACAGAATTTCTTGGTTTTTATGCCATAAATTCACATGAATAGATTTAATTCTTCAAGCTGCAGTATTAATTTCTTCTTCTTCTTCTTTTTTTGGGTCCTGATTTGCAGTTATTATCTGTAAGGCATTGGTTTATATGCAATAAGTAAATTCACCCAAAAAAAAAATCCAAATTGCGACAAAGTTCAAATATTGAATATATACTTATATATCTAAACGTAGATTGAACATTAACCCATTTCATTCCTAGAAGGGAACATAAATGAGCGTAATTGATATATAAAATTTAGATGAAAAATCAAATCATAGAAATATAACACTAAAAAGAAAAATCATGTTTTTTAAACAACATATTGAATTTCTCTATATAAGATTCTTATCATTTTTGCTTGTTTCAAGTTCTTTGGGAACGGATGAATTAAGATCAAATTTTGAATAAAATCTTTCAATTCAAATTGAATAGCTACAAACTTTCATGCCTTTTAAAACATGAAAGAATAAAGAAAATACCAAAAATCTGACAACTTCATGCATTATGATAGTTTATCACTTCTAATAATTACCTTTCAAATATATTTATATCTATTACCTTTCAATGATGAAAATATGAGAGAAAATTAGTTGCCAAATACACAAAAATAGCTATCGCAATAATTACAACCATGGACCCATGCACACAAGGCAGTGCAAGATCAACATCTAAAGTTAATTGGAAGTTTAAATTAAAGTAAAACTAATTTAAACAAAATTAGAGAATACTGTGATTGTAATTAAAAATATTGAAAAACCTTCAAGGGGCAATGATGATTTCAGCATAATCCTTAATGGCTTTGACAACTCCATATATATTCGTAAATTGTATATTCTGAGTGTGGAAGCCTTTAAGGGCATTTTCCAATTTGTTAGTTACCAAAATAAAGTTTTTATCTAATTAAATTCTATGAACCAAGATCTACTATTTGTTAAATGGAATCACAAAACAGAAGTCCTAAGGAAATTAACCATTCATATTACCCCTTGCAGCAACGGTACTACAATGATATATTGTATAGAAATAAAGTTAGTCATAGTTCGTAAAGATGAAGCTTTCATCTAGAGTGCCGTATTGCAAGAAGCATACAAATAATTACAGTCCTCAACTCTGATTGTTTTAGTGAATTTAAGCAATACATAATAGAGAGATGAAAATTCCGTATGTCCTATTTAACCAGTAATGTGGTGTCTCCAGCTGAAGCAAAACGCTAGTCTTGATAGAAGCACTATTTATATATGCAGAACCTTTTTTGTGCACTACTAAGCATCCGGAATTTGGACATTAGTCTCTAAAGACATGAAAATAAAGCGGGAAATCTTTCTGTGCTTTAGTTTCAGTTTTTCAACATTTCTGAAGAATTCTTGTACGTAACACCTCGATCTTTCAGCGTTAAAACTTCTGCTCTTATTCAAAAGAATATGAAGAAGAAAACTAGAAAGGAACTCAAGATTAAAAATGAAAATCGTTACCTAAAAGGAATTAGAAGAAAACGAGGAACTCAATATATAAAAAGGACATTGTTCAAATAAATGCTGAGTAAACCAACCCACAAACTAATTTTATAATATTATTACTATGAACTCTCCAAGATTAAACACCGCGTGCACCATCTCTTTATATAAGAAAGGCTGAACATTTTTCTTTTATTTTCGAGGCCAATGAATAAAGTTGCAGTTTGTTTAGACATTTTAACAACATAAGATAGAACAAGGCAGAAGATCAGCATACTTCTTTCAATCGCCATTCTATTTCTTCAGTAGTTCTTAGCATTTGTAAAGCAGTCAGTAAGCATGGTTATCCTTCTGAGCAACAACATTATAGGATGCCTGCAAATAGATAATAGGAAAGTGTCATGTACTTAATTATATTCAATACAATAAGTTGGCCATAAGCATTAAACACAGAGAAGGTCCCAGGACAATTCCTAAACCGAATTATGAATTACTAGTAAAACTAGATATTTAATTTATTTCGTATATTAAGTATCTTGAGTTTTACTTACCATACAGCCAGAATAATTGTTCCTAACATGACGATTTCCAGTTAAAGATAACAATTCAAGGTTTCCGGTAGCTGCCTTGGACCTTTCTTGCGTCTTCCGTCTTCTTGCGCTGCCTCCGTGAGTAGTTGAGGCTGGGAGCTGAGTGTATGGTCCTTCAAGGTGAAGAAAAGAAACCCTAAGTGGGTGTAGTATAATTTACAAAAGTGCCATTAACCATTCATATTAGCACATGCAGCAGCAGTACTGCAATGATATAATGTAAAGAGAAAAAATTAGCTGTAGTTCACAAAGATAAAAGTTTCTACTAGATTGCTGTGTTTTAAGAAGCATAAAAATATATTTACTGTCCTCATCTCTGACAAAATTGGTCAATTTAAGCATTAGATAATTGAGAGAGGAAAACTCCATACACGTCCTATTTAGCCAGTACTGCAGTGTCGCCAGGTGAAGCAAAACACTAGTCTTGATAGAAGCACTATTCATATGTGCAGAACTTTTGTGCACGACTAAGCATCTCGAATTTGGACAGTAACCTCAAAAGGACAGACAAATAAAGCGGGAAATCTTTCTATGCTTAATAAAACTCCTCTGAAGAATTTTTGCACTGTTCCCTTCATCTTTCGGCCTTAAAACTTCTGCCCATATTCAAAAGAATATGAAGAAGAAAACTAGGAACTCAAGATATAGAAAGGAAATTCTCACCAAAAAGAAATTAGAAGAAAACAAGGAACTAAATATATGTAAAGGACATTGTTCTAATAAATGCTGAATAAACCAACCCACAAACTCATTTTATAATACTATTAGTAACAACTCTCCAAGATCAAACATTGCACATGCCATCACTATATACAAAGAGAACTGAACATTTTTCTTTTATTTTCAAGGCCAATGACAGAGTTTGAGCATAAAGTTGCAGTTTCTACAGACATCTTAACAACGTAACATAGAACAAGTCAGAAGATCAACATACTTCTTTCAATCGCCATTCTATTTCTTGAGTAGTTCTTAGCATTTCTAAACCAGTCAGTAAGCATGGTTATCCTTGTACACAACAACAATAGATGATGCCTGCAAACAGACAATAGATAGGTGTCACGTACTTGTACAAATTACTAAAACGGGGAAGTAAATGAGCTGAAAGAAAACAATTGGAAGGACAAAAATGAAGTTGAAAGCTCGGACAGAAGGAAAGATGCTATGACGTCCAAGTACCTCCAATGTCATCATGGATTGATGCCTTGATATGTTTTAATCTCTTATACCAGAAATAAAAGTTTGTTTTGGTCAAAAATACAAACCTGATCTCTCTTCTTTAATTCTCAGAATATTGCCTCAGCCAAATCTTTTTGTGGAAATAACTCCTGCATCAGAAGAACATTGGCTACGCAAACCAGGACCAGAATATTTAGATTAAGACATTTAGTTTCCTTAATTCTTTTACAGAATATTTTGCTTCTCCAACAAGAGATATGCTATTCCCTCCCCTTTCTCATATAAAAGTAAAAAGAAAAGAAATTCCCTTTTAACAGGTGATTTAGGATATACCATCAACCTAAAGGATATATATGACACTTGAATACACAACTACAACAACATATAACCTCCGTAAAAGTCTACTGCAATAAGATGCTAAAATTCCTTATCAGTCTACCGAGAGCTGATGTTTTTTATTCCCCTATCTTCTCAGCATTATTCCATGTCCTACGATTTTGTTTTATTACAGTGAATTCCCACCTCACTAGTCAAGAAACTTGCTCCTCTTGCAATTTCCAACATCTCTGAATTATTTATAACTGAATGTCAGCCTATGTACATCTAAGGTTAAAATTCAGACTAATAAACTCATTACGAGCATTGGTTCGAGCATATGATGGAGTTTTAGCAGGAAGTGATCATTTGATCTAACTAAACAATCTTTTTAAAGATCATGAAGCAAGCAATAAAGAATAATTTCGATTTTGGCTGACATAGTGGCATGAACTTCAAGCTTTTCTATTATTGAACATGTCTGTAAAAACATTCACTACAATGACAATCATATGTTAAACTATATGCTTGTAAAAACAGTCAACCTACTGTGTAGTCCAACTTCTCTGACACAAAATATACAAGCAAGTGCTAACCACTCATGCTAGTAACATAAACATATGTGTAACTTGAATTTGAGCTATAGTGTCTCACCTATTTTATTTCTTCAACAGGCCTCTATCAATCATTCCATGTAGAAGCTCCTCTGCCTTATCATTCTCATTTTTTTCAAGAAGATATCCAATAATTATTTTAGAAGTTACAAAATCAGGAAGGCAGCCATTCTGTTTCATTCTATCAAGCAAGGCCTTTACTTCATCAAACAAACCTTGTTTACAAAGTCCATAGATCATAGCATTATATGCTTGGACATCTAGAAGATGGCCTTTGGCCAAAAGATATTGAAAGATCCCCCATGCATCATTTAATCTACCACCTTTGCACAAACCATCAATAAGTATAGTGTACGTGTACACATCAGGCTGAATTCCTCGATCGACCATTTGCTGAAACAATGTAATTGCCTTGTCAAGATGCTGCCTTTTGCAAAATGCATCTATCAAGGTACTGTAAGTGATTATATCAGGGGGATGACCGCTGTCATGCATCTCATGAACAAGATCTTGCGCATATGAGATCCTCCCTGATTTGCACAAGCCATCAATAAGAGAATTGTAAGTTACAATATCAGGAGCCAAATTTCGGAAACGTAATTCCTTAAAGAGATCCATGGCTTTATCCACCATTTTATTCTTATTGTGTGCATTGATCAATATATTATAACTGATGACATTAGGTGCCAAACCACTTTTGATTATCCTGTTAAATACTTCCTTTGTCTCAGTGATATTGCCGGTCAAACAATACCCATCCATTAAAGCACAGTAGGTAACAACATCAGGCTTTTGACCATACTTCATCATCTTAGCAAACACTGCTTGAGCTTCTGTGATCCTTCCTTTTTTACAAAATGCATCAACCAGTATATTAAAGGTATAAACATTTGGGTTGACGTCTTTCCATACCATTTCATCGAACAATTGATTTGCTTCTTGCCATTGACCCACGCTGCAGAAACCATGGAGTAGAGTGCTGTAGGAGACAACATCTGGAGATATCCCATGCTCAATCATTTCCAAAAACAAATCATGTGCCTCAAGGACAAGTCCATCTTTACAAAAGCCATCAATGACTGTGTTGTATATAACTACACCAGGCTTGACTGCCTGTCTCTCCATCTTTTGAAGCAATTTAATAGCAGAACTTGTTCTTCCTATTTTACATAGCCCATTGATTAAAGTGCCATAAGTAACTACGTCTAGCTGAAATCCTTTTGCCATTAAGTCATTGTAGAAGTCTAGTGCTTTCCCAACCTTATGATTAACACAAAGCCCTTTAATTAGTGTATTCAAAGTTACATTATCTGGTTGACAACCCATCTTGAGAATCTTCCCCAATATAGAGAATGCAAAATCCATCTGACCCACATGGCAGTAGCAGTTGATCAAAATGCTCAGGGTAAATAAATCTGGCGCGAATCCCTTGGACTCCGCTTGTGCAAAAAGTGAAATAGCAGCGGGATAATGTCTCATCTTGGCAATAGATCCTAAAATCTTATTAATTTGGAGTATGGAGGGTGGAGGACGCATATGGAGGATGCGATTGAATGAAGCGACAGCGTCGCGGATGCTTTTTGGATTAGGGGAAAGGGAATGAAGACAGGAGTTGAGATCGAGGGAAGAAGGGAAAGAGAGAAGGAAGGTAGAAGTATAAAAGAGAGGAAATTTGGGGAAGGAGTACCTTGCAGCAGTAGACGATAGCATCTTGGGTTCAGATTCGAAGAGGAGTGTCTCCGATGCTTCAATGCTTGTTTAGATCACCGAGCGGGAAATGCAATAAGCTTACCCTATGAATGACATCGAAGGGAAAGTCAAGGAACGGGAATGCTAGTTTATTTCAATAGTTTTAAGTTTTACTGAATCATATAAAATTATCAATATAATAATTTGTGAGTATTTTATTATTATTATTTTTTGGTAGAGATTTGTGTGAGTTTTTAAAAGGCAAATAAAGATTGTGGAAAAAGTTGTATTTGAAATATTTATATTGAATTATTGTTGTGTAAATTTTATTTTAAACTGAAAAAATAAAAATAAATAAAACTATAACAAAATAGAGTAACCCTAAATAGATTTTTTTATTTTTTTAAAAAAAAGCTACTTTCAGAAATAAGAATGAAAAAATATCTGTGACCTTGAGATTAAAATTTACAACACCACTTGCAAGTTGATTAAAGTTGCTGTAATAGTTTAAAAGTTTAATATCCTTTGTTTGTAATAAGTTTCAATGTTTAAAAAAGAATATTTTATTGGTAGTCCTGTGAATAAATTCATATAAAATAGAATTTACATTTTAAAAAAAACGAAAGGTTTAGCATAATCCCTACTTGTCAACATTCTTTTGCCAGCAGCACATAACAAAACGAAGAAGCTTGCAAAAATTGCTGTAGATTGGTGGCTTCTAGATCACAAATTAAAGATTTGTAAAAATATGGCTTAAATACGCTTTTTGTCCATATAGTTTCATAAAAGTTTTAAGTTGGTTTCTTTAGTTTAAAAGCAAATAATATTATCTTCTTATTTTTCAAAACAATATAATTTTACCCATTTATCGCATTATTTATTTAAAATACCAAACGTGAGATTGTTTATTGACTTGAACATTATTTATTCATTTGGTATCATCAACTTACTTAAACTTAGTGTCCAATTCATTAGTATCCCATTCAACTTAATGTTAGATTTGTCATTGTCTTTTGGATGGAAATATGACACAAAGGCAAGATGGGATCATTTTAGGAAATAAAAAGGTAACAGTACCTGCTTTTCAACTAAAGTGACTAAGTTCTAATTTTTATGAAATTAGAGAAACCAAAAATATATTTAAACCTAAAATTAAACTATGACATACAAATAGATCAGCATCATCTTAAACATAAGAGATTATAAATGTTGAAATTAGGCATATAATAACCATTGATTTTGCTCCCTACAATTTCATTATTTGTATGTAAACATATAAACATGACTTAATATATAAATGGACATGATCTAATAAATGACTCAAATAAATTGTAAAAAAATAAATGGAATTAACTTCCATATTTGAGAAACAATTGTCATGCATCGAGAGGAGGAAAGAGGAAGTACGCTTTGGGCTGTAATCATCTAGTCAAATGATGATATCATTGAAAACTTTAATTATTACTTAAATCAAGCTCACCCTATGGAAGAGAATGGTAAACATCCTTGTAAAGCTTAAACTTCTTTTTCTAAATTCCCTACTTTCTTGCGCAACAATTTGTTTATGAAAGGATCCATTACAATATGAGTGGTAATTTTATGTTCTGAGAAATAACATATTACTTAAAAGATTAACTTATTTGATAATTAATAATTCTTAAAAGCATTAATTTGATTTTTGTGTAATTAAATAATATAATTATAATAATAAATCTATTGAAATAGATAAAATATTATTTATTTAGTCATATTTAATAATTATTATATCATAATTAAAAATATATAGTATTTTTGAAAACGTAAAATCATCACTTTTATAGTATTAATCTCTTTGTAAAGGATTATCTATGGTAGAAGAAGTTGTAAATCATAACTAGTAAATCTAAAAATACAAATTTTATTACACTATTTTTGTGAGGCAATAAATTCCAGTAAATAAATAGAGAACATGTTAAACAAGAATTAAGCTTAACCATAAAAGCCCAATATTTCTATACTAATAAGCTTGTTCAATTAATTACACTATGAGAGCCAAGATCTCCCATTACTAATATGAAATGACAAAACATAAATTCCAAGTAAAAGAAGGTTCCAACCATAGATTGCCGTAAAGAAGCATGAAAATGTATTTGCTATCCCTATCTCTTATTATTTTGGCCAATTTAAGCATACCACAATTGAGAGAGGAAAATTTCTCAAGTATCCTATTTAAGCAGTAGTGTGATTGTGGTGTCTCTTGGTGAAGCAATATACTAGTTGCGAACCCTACTTGTACAGGGCCCACATCTCTTATTCCCTTTTTTTTTTCAACTGTACCCTGTGTAGTTACTGCAAAAGATCCAAATTGATCTCGCAATGTGAAAATGCAAGAGCTGAATGAAAGAGTTAACTAAATGTATGGGGTCGGCCTTATTTATTAGGAGGAAAGCCTGTGAGCCCATTAAACTAATGTTCATTAACTTTGGTGCTAGGCCAATGCTAGCTATAGAGGAATCCTGACTGGACTACACAACAAGAGATAGTTCATAAAAAGAGAGAATGAGAACCTTTATAGACATATAACTATTTCAACAAATTAATGTATGTCATCAACAATATAAATAAGGACACTCAATCATTAATACTAAATATAGATAGTAGAGATAGTTCATTTCACCTTTGTTTGGGATTTGAATAGAGAAAGATTTGAGTAGCCCTCAAAAGCTTCCTCCACTCCACATTACACAGTTATGATCCAATTAATATAAAAATAATAATCTTTTCTCTTGCGTTTGACTCACTGCCCTCCCTAATGAAAAACCTGATTTTGATTCTTTAAAGTTTTATTTTCAATCAAAATATGTATTTTCTTAAACTTTCTTGTTTTGGTTCCTTCTCGTAGATCAATAACCTTGCCAATATATATCAAAATAAGAGTGCTTTGCCTTTGATATGTATGGTGGCAAATACCATCAACCTTAATAAAGCACTTGTGATATATATACACACACATGCATTTCAAAACCTAAAATTTTTATTTAATTTTCTTTGTTAATTATAATCTTCAATTTTCCTAACACACTTTGCATTTGACCAAGGACTACTGCCTTTTGTAACATTCCAATGTAAGAAATGGCCTTAATTAAATTATAGATGAAATTTGAGAAATATCTATTATGCTCTTGTAATCATTATTCAACAATATTTATCCATTTTTATTACTTTTTTTAAAGTAGGACATCAATGTTATTTTCCATCCCACCTTCTCACTTTTTTTCCCTTTCTATGCCTTTCTCGCAAACCAAATCTAGCCTTACAGATCTTGATACATTGTTATCTGATCTTATCAAAGATCTCCCTTCCTAGCTAGAATCAAAGAATTAGTAGATATGTTTTGCTTAAAATATGAATGAACTAGGGCTATAAACTTATAATTTGTAATTAGACATTGAGTCAATTTTATGTACCTTTATTATGAATTTTGAACGAAGAAAGAAGTGTTAATCAATATTATTTTTTATGTTAAAACTCTCATTCTCCAATATCTAGAATGGATATTTAAAGAAGCGTTAAAGGAGAATGAATATTAAATAGAAATTATTAAACTTTGATGGTGTAGTATATCACTTTTATAAAAAAAACTTATAATAATTTCTTATATTTTTGTTATCAGATTCTCTAAATAAAATTAGACAAATGCATGGTTGTCCAACATTCCATACATCATTTTTGCAAATAATTGTTAGCTCCTCAATTAAATTAGATACTTATTGTGTTATTATTGAAAAATCATACATTTGTCTTTTCTTAATTAAAGAACTTGATAATATAGATATAAGAAACTTGACATAAGTTTAATCCTACTTTTAATTAATAAGTGAAAACTCTATTTTGGTCTATAACAAATAGGTGAATTTTTAAGTAAGTATTTCATTGATCAATTCTTTCAATTAATCAATTAATTATTAAAATACTTGTGATGTTGTCTTTTCATTAAATTTTTATTTAAAATTAGATGTCAAATCTAATAGTATATTAACTTAATTAGAAGTTATTTTCCACCCAATAATATCCTACTTAACAAACTATTAGCTAGGTTCAACCTTAAATTTTAGAGGGGGGGAGGGGAACGAATAGAATAGAAAGGCAATATTGCAATATTTCAATAATTGAAAATCAAAAAAATTTTTGGGCTTTCAATAATTAAGATAAATAATTTATAAAAAATTGAATTAAAGATTCACCAATTTGTTAGGTACCAAAATAAAGTTTTTATCTAATTAAATTCTAAGAACCCAGATCTACTATTTGTTAAATGGAATCACAAAACAAGAGTCCCGGCGAAATTAACCATTCATATTATCACTTGCAGCAGCAGTACTACAATGATATATTGTATAGAAATAAAGATAGCCATGGTTCACAAAGTTGAGGCTTTCAACTAGATTGCCATATTGTAAGAAGCATACAAATAATTACAATCCTCATCTCTGATTATTTTAGTCAATTTAAGCAACAGATAATTGAGAGATGGAAATTCCATACGTCCTATTTAGCCAGTAATGTGGGGTCTCCAGCTTAAGCAAAACAGTAGTCTTGATAGCAGAAACTTTTTTGTGCACCACAAAGAATCTGGAATTTGGACAGTAGTCTCTAAAGACATGAAAATAAAGCTGGAAATGTTTCTATGCTTTAGTTTCAGTTTTTCAACATCTCTAAAGAATTTTTGTACTGTTCCCTCGATCTTTCCGCCTTAAAACTTTTGCTCTTACTCAAAAGAATATGAAAAAGAAAGGAACTCAAAATAAAAAGAGGAAATCACTACCAGAAAGGAATTAGAAGAAAACAAGGAACTCGAGGGATGTAAAGGACATTGTTCTAATAATAAACAAGGAATCGGGCAGAAGGTAAGATGCTACGACGTCCAAGTACCTCCAATATAATGCTTGGATCGATGCATTGATATTTTTAATCTCCATATCAGAAATAAAATTTTGTTTTAGTAAAAAATTACAAACCTGACCTCTGTTCTTTAATTCTCTGAATTCCGCCTCAACTAAATCTCCTTGTGGAACTAACTACTGCTTTGGAAGAACATTGGCTGCACCAATAAGGACCTAAGTGAGCAATCATGTGGAGTCATGTCATTTCCAGGCCAAAAAAAAAATGATGTACATACTCTTTAGAAGTTTTTGAATTGGTTTCATTCATCAGAATATCAGTATGAAGCATACGAATAGCAGCATTAAGTTGCTTGCTTCATTCCAGAATGAGGAAATGAAATACTTGAAACAATATTTATGGAACACATTTTTAGTGTAACATGCATCTTTCAAGTCATGCATCTTTTTTTTTTTTTTTTTGACTCGAACACAATTAACATGCAGCTTTCATATGCATATGAACAAAATAAGATGTGTAATCTTACAAGTTATAATATTCTCAATAAAAAGTATCATTATATCTTAGCAAAAAGTTTATAGTACATCTATAGACATTATATTATGTCTCAATATATGTCAAAGAACTCTATGTTATAACCCAGAGCCTTAATCAAATGGGACAACATACTTGTCAGGACTGTGATAAAAAAAACAACATTTATACAATCACATTTTAATTGTGAGGTCTATGAAATAAACAAGTATAAAAATAATATTACTTTACAATTATCACTTCAAATTAAATCTGTCAAATGTCATTACTAGATGTTTACACATTACAATGGTGTTTCCACATACTTGCAATTTTAAATTATTACTTTAACTGTTATCATTTATTAGGACATTTGGCATCTATTAAGAGTATGTTTGGTATGATTTTTTTTTATTTTTCAAAAAAAAACTATACAAAAATGTAAAATCTCTAAATTTAGTATAAGTCTTTTTTAATTATTTACTTTTTTGATAATTTATTTTCTCTAACAAATTAGTTATTTATAAAACTTGGGTAATTTATTCCCAAAGATTACAATTATTCTCAACTATTACATAGAATTAAATCTTGAGTAAACCAAACACACTCTCGGGTCAAACAAGCAGAAGCCAATTGCATAGAATTATAAATTAAAAATATGGCAAATAACCTTAAAAAGATAAAGGATGAGAGTCCTTGTAGATCTGTAGCTATGACACATATTATATATAATGAGGGGTCATCAAACCCTAGAAGAAAAGGGCACTTAATTGTCAATCCTACAAATAGCAGAGATATGTAATTTGTTTCAATTTTGCATAGGATATGAATAGAGAAAGGCTTGAGGAACCCTCAAAGGCTTCATCCACTCCATATTACATAATTATGATTTAATTAATATATGAAAGAAATAAGAAGTTAGGGAGGCCCAAGGGTGCGCTCAAATTAATCTTTTCTCCCTGCCAAATGAAGAAGCAGGTTCTAGTTAATTCTTTAAAGTTTCAATCACAATCAAAATATGGATTTTCTTGAGCTTTCTTGTTTCGTTTCCTTATTGTAGATCATTTTCTTAGCTGAATCACAAAGGAGTTTGGTAAAAGACCTACACACAAAATAAGAGAGCCAAGTTAGTACGTGCAAAGTACTCTACAAAATTGCACCGAGTAGTAAGAAAAAAGAGGGGGAAAAAAACAAGTAATAGACCCTACCTATGCAAGGCCCACACCCCTATTCCTTTTTCTTTCCGATTACACTTTGTACATTTAGAAGTGATCATCCAACCTAACAACCTAGCCCAAAAAATAAAATTTGTTGATTGAGATGAGTTACATCATTAAGCCAGGTTGGGTATTTGGCCGATTATGTTGGCTAGTTTTACGTAACTTAATTTGATTCTATTAATTTTTAAAAAAAATATTTTATGAGAATTTATATGAATTTCTTTTTTCAAAGGCAAAATGTAATTTTATCGGAATTTATATAAAAAATGTTATTTTTAAAGGCCATTTTATAATTTTTATCATAAATTTAAAAATAAATAAGCAAAATAGCCTAATCAACCTAAGAAACTAACACAATAGAACTTGATACTAAACCGGATCAAGCGATGTTACACTTAGGTACGAGTCTAAAAAAAAAATCCAATGCAAAATTAAGTTGGGCACCAATATAACACCATAATGTCTTAACCTCATTTAATCTCCCTCCTAACTTGATTCCATATGATTTCCTAAGAACAAGTACAAACTGTGGCATTTTCATGCTTTAAAACGGGGTTTAACTGCTCATAATTTATCCCGTGGGTCCTATGAACCCATCAATCACATTCTATACTCAAACTTCATTTATACAACTCATACATAGCATAAAACAACTCATAAACCACGGATATGGAGCCAAAAACCAAAAAATGCAATTTCTCAAATGAGTCCAAAAATCAGATTTTTGGCTCTAACTTTGAAAAATCATAACTAATTCTAGAAAAATGAAAATCAAGCAAACCATAGCTCTCTGGAAAGCTCTGGACGTTAAGTTTACACTAAAAATAATTTCCAACCACAATCTCAACGTTTGGACCATGTTTGACATAGAAAAAAAAAAAAGATAGAGGTTCGACTGTCCCTGGTACTGGTGTAGCTTGCTATCATGAACTTCGAAAATTTTGTAACTAATTTCAAAAAAATCCAATCTAGGCAAACTATATTAATTTGGAAAGCTACAGATGTCAACTAGAGGAGAAAAATAAGTTTAGATTATTTTAGTAGCCTTTGGACCTCGAAAACTGATGGAACAGTAACAAAGGTCGGATAGCTTCCCTAAAACTGACACAGAATTTCAGCAAGTCATTTCTCCCTCTACAAACCTCCGATTGAGGTGCTTCTAGTTGGTATAGGTCACTGTAGATATCTATTTTATGTCTATAAAATTTCATGACAATTGGACACCATTTGTCCATGAATAACATAGATTCATTTTCAGACTAGTTGTACAGTACCATGACCAAAACCATCAAAATTTCCTAACTTTAACAATTCTCCAAATATTCCCTAGACCTCCAAATATTACCCACTTTAGTTTCTCGGGAAGCTCTCAATAGACTCTAGAGGCATGCCAAATTTTATATCAAGAAGAGCTCATTTGGTCATACTTTGATGGAGCTCACAAATTTGGCAATTTTGGCACCCAAAATGATTCAAAGTGGGTCCAAATGGCCTTCTACATATTCTAGCACCTCTTAGACAAGTTTTAAAGTATAAAAATAGCATATATGAATTGCCCAAGTGATCCAATTCATCATACATTTCAAATTCGCTATGCTACGGGACAAAATATACTATTATGTATAAGCCACAAAAGGACCAAATCTCACATTTTCATTACTTTGGCTCTCTATATAGTTCATACACCATTCATACATACTTTTACACTTGCTCAAATATTTACATATAAAAAATAATAGGTGCATATTCATTTTGACACCTCTTTACATCAAGACATATAAACAAGTCAAAGCATGCAAACCATTCACAATTACACAACATATGATTTTCATGTCATGATATCATATCAATGCCAAAAATAAGTTCCAGGGACTTTTGGTCTAATCTCACCTGAGTTTGCATGCTTTTGTGCACCCCTTACATGCGGTCATTGCAAATAATCAAGATTGATCTCACAATAAAAAAGATGTAAAAGTTAAGTGAAAAGGTTACCTAAAAATGTGAGGGCTGACCTTATTTATAGAGAGGGAAGTCAATGAACCCCCAAAAGATGTGTTCATCATTTTATGTGCTAAGCTAGTGCTAGATATAGAGGAGGAGAAAACTTATATATTTAGCTTTATATACTTGACACAAGGTTCCCTAATTCTAAAGTATTGACCAAGAAACATTTTTTGAATTATTCATATTCATTCATATTTGAAATTTGTACAGTAGTGTTCAATTTATATAGTAGAAACAGAATACGTGTTACAGCCAAAATAAATCAAAAAACATAAAAGAAAATAAAATACAATAGATAGTATCAATTCTGTTAGACATATTTATCATATGCTCTAATTGTTTTTGCTGAAGTGTCTTTATTCTGTGAGAAAAATGAGTTGGAATTTGGTTCTGATGTGTGTCCTCTGTTACCTAATTAGCTAATCAATATGGAATTTTTTTTAGATCTCATCAGCCTAATCACTGACCCTCACTAACATTGCTAAAATCCCAAAAATCCCTACCTGATCTTTATCGTTCCAACTTCATTGTTCTTACTACCCATCCCATCGAAGTCATCTATGGAGGCTGCTCTCACTGTCCCATCCCATCGAAGTCGTGAATTTAAGGCTGCTCACCATTGAGGCCTTTGTTCAATTTCAATTATAGAAGCCGTTCACCATCAAAGTTGAAGTTATTCTTTTAAGCAATCTAAGGCAGCTCACCATCGAAGTCATTCTTCTTCAAGTTGAGTTGGCTGAACAGTAGTGTTATTTTTGGAGCTCATGATTTTGAACACCTTCCTAATGATTTTAATATTGGTTGGCTTCTCAATAAATCAGCATCTGTCACTTCTTCACATTTCTTCGACTATGCTGTTTACTTTCCATGTCTACTGAGTCTACTCATTTTCCTATTGGCAATTTTTTTTTGTAAGTTTAAGGCCTCTTTTTAATTTTAGGTTTTTTTTGGCACATAATAAGTATTTCATTGTAAACACCGTATTTTGTCCGGACAAGTTGTAAAAATAATAACAAAATCAAATTAAAAAAAATAATAACAATAAATACAAAAAAAAAACAAACAAACGAAAAGAAAGGAAAAAATGAAATTAGGCAAAAATGAAGAAATGAACAAATTTAAATTAAAAGAGGGGCAACTGTAAACACCGTATTTTGTCTGGACAAGTTATAAAAATAATAACAAAATCAAATTAAAAAATAATAATAACAATAAATACAAAAAAAAAAACAAACGAAAAGAAAGGAAAAAATGAAAATTAGGCAAAAATGAAGAAATGAACAAATTTAAATTAAAAAGCTTTGGAAAACAAAAAAATCAAAACAAAAATTCAAAAACAAAAAAGAAAAGAAAAAGGAATTTGTTCCCCAAAAAAAAAGCAAATGCAAAACTCTCATATTGCAATTTGTGTGCATGGCCTATCAACTCAATTTTAGAAACCTAAGTATAGCAGGACTTCTCAGATAAAAGGAAACAAACATAGGCCCAATCTGAAGCCCAGATCTCCCTCCCCGGCATAGGCCCATATCACTAAACCCTAGCTCAAGTGCAAAAGGGGCCTGCAAGCGGATTCTCCTAAATCCGGGCCATTAACTTCAAAAAAAATCAATCAAGAACAAAAAAAAACCAAGTGATAAAAAACAAAAACCAAATCAAATCAAATAAAAAAAATCAAAAAATAAAGCAAAAATAATTAAGTTAAAATCAGAAAAAAAATCAAAATCAAATTTCAAAAATAATAATAAAGATTAAAAGTAGATAAGAAGATTAAAAAAAATAAAAATAATAATAAACAAACAAAAAATAAAAAGAAATAGAATAGAAAAAGAAGAGCAAAAAGGGTGAACTTTTAAGAAATTAAAAAAAAAAAAGAGAGAGAGTCAGCCCAACAAAAAAAATCGAATAAAAAAAAAACACTTGGACCAAACTCCTTTGGGCCCGTTGATCCAACCAGAAGCCCAATGGAACCGAGTCATCTCCACACGCTAAACTCTGCCTGGTTTCTCCCTTTCGGACCCCCCCAGGCAACATCGAACTCTGGCAGTCAAACACACACAGAGACACAGAAAGGTTGAGAGACAAAAATGGAAAGGCAGCAGGGGAAGTTGGGGAGCCCGAGGCTTCAGAGGAGCGTGAGAAAGGAAGAGGTAAGGCAGCGTTTCAGAGGGGTTGGCAGAAGGAAGCAAACGGCTGGCAGACGGCTGGCAACGACGGGCTCGAGGCGTGGACTTCCTCTCCGGTCCCTTTTCATCATCGAGCCGAGAGAAAATTGAACGCTGAAATGGAAAGAATCGGGGAGGGGGACCGAAAAAAGTCGATAAGAGAGACCAGAAAAATCGAGCACTGGGGGGATTTTTCGGATCAAAAAGGGGACTGAAAAAAATCGAGGGGGCCAGAGAGAAAAGTTCGAACAGAGACTGGAGGAGGGAGAGTTAAGAGATTCGAAAGGGGAGCGCAAGTAAAAGCAAGCGAGGCGAGAAGTAGGGACGAAAAAAAGGAATCGAGAGAGGCAAGTGGGAGAAGCGAATGAGATAGGGGATCTGAAAAATCGAGGGCGAGACTCGGAGAGGATTCAGAAGCAAGACAGAGAGCGTGAGATAGAGAGGAAGAGAGGAAGGAGAAAGGATTCCGAATAAGAGAGACCGGAAAAAAATCGAGGAACGAAGAAGAGGGGCAGAGAGACGACGGAAATTCGAAGGAGAAGAAGGGCAGAGGAATTTTTGAATTGAGGAACATAGTGAGAACCGAGACTGCATTCCGGGAGTACATCGAAGGAAAAGAGCTACGACCGAAGGAAGGACCCCTCGCCTTGTTATGAGCGTCACAGGTAAGCTACTAGTGTTGTTAGTTTTCTATGTTTTCTGATGAATTTTGCTTGGGGTCGCTGGTCGCCTGTAATGGGAATGAAAGGCTGGGGTCCGAAGTGCTGTACATCTTGTATGTCTGGGGTACGCACGATGGGTGCTCGATGAAATGTCTGAAAGAAGGTAGGGCTGCGTTTTATGATTTGATCATGGTTGCCGGAAGAGGAGAGTCTAACAGAGTCACGGTGCTGGTTTGGGTTTCCCCTTTTGCTAAGATTTCGTGATGATTGTGTTTGTATAATGCCCCTGTTCCCCATGATTGTCTGGCTGATATTTTGAACTGGCAAAAAAAAAAAATCATAGCATTACTAGGCATGTTGTTCTTCGGTTTTAAACTGGTTTATTCTCATTTCTTCTTTTGTTTTTGGTTTTCTGATCAACCGAGATACGAGCTGTATGCATTGTCTGAATGAATGCTTAGGGAGGTGTCTGATGAGAGACTATGTTGTGAAATCAGTTTTTTGTTTGTTTGTTCCCTATTCGTTTTGTTCCTTTGTTGTTTCGTGGATGTGCTGTGGGTTCATGTATGGTTCGAAGAGTTTAATGTATGGTCTAGTCCTGCCTCCAGTATCATGCTGCGTTGAGTGTTGGGTAAGAATAATCCCCCCCTCCACACTGAATTCGAGTTTCGTCAACTCTAAGCCCAGATCCGGATTATCGCGATTTTGGATTCATTATCCAAGTGAACGATGGCCTAAAAAAAATAGTAACAGGCCAATATATATATAACAAAAAAAAATCCAGAAAGAAACTCGACCAGGAAAATAATGTCCTTAGTTTTTTTTTTTACACAATGAAAATGATTGTGACAGGTTCGTATTCATTCCCTTTTTTTTATTTTCCTTTCTTATATTGTTATTCATTTACTTATACTTCCCGGTGATCGTGTGGGATTTGTTTTTATCCCCTTGAACATAATGAAGCAAATCCAAGGTCATGTGTGGTAATAAGTCTCCTTGACACTTATGGGGTTTCAAGTTTGCATCATAATAAGCTTCGAATTGGAATAACCACATTAAGTTGATTTTTCTAAAAAAAAAAAGGGAATATTTTCAAAAGAAAAATGAAAAACAACAACAAAAAGAGCAACTATCAAAAGAAAAAGCAATAATAGTAAAAAATAAACTTTCCAAGATTCGAAAGATAACTTTTTTCTGTTTTTCTTTCTTTCTTGAGAAAAATTAAAACTTTCATGAAAAAAAGTTAGTTAATTCCCTCCTTATAAATTTATAGTTTCCTTTCCTTCCAACATTTAAATGAAAAGAGAAGAAAAAAAAAGAGTTTTGAAATGTGCCAAACAAATTTCTCACAACATCATAAACCATGAAGAAAGAAAAAGGGGCCAAACGAGAAAATGATAATAAAAGAACAAACCAAAATGTAGTGGAGGAATCTTTTGCAACTTAAAATGTACCTCTCTTTCTCATTTCAACAAAAGTTAATCCCAATATGAAAGCTTTATTCTCGTAAAATCAAACAAAAGCAAGAAACAAAACAAAAAGCAAAAAAATAATAAACAAACAAAAAAGCTACAACAAAAACAAAAAGTAAAACAAAAACAAAACAAAAATATATAACAAAACTCAAAAGATTAAAATGGAAGAAAGAATTGAAAGATGGGAGTAATTTAGGCTTTGTAAATTAAAACACGCAAGCCAACTAAAAAAAAAATCGCTTTAATTGTAAAGGCCTAAATGATTCCTTATTTTCTTTTCCTTTCAACCAAAAACAAAAAAATAATAATAATCAAAAAATAGTAAAACAAAACAAAATAATAAAAAAACAAATACAAAAAAGGGGGGGAAGAGTAAAATTAATCTTGCTTTTTGCAAATAAAAACACTTTAACCAACCTCAAATTCGTTTTGTTTGCAAAGGTTTAAATGATCGTTACTCTTTTTCTCTCTAACAAAAATGGTGATAATAAAAAAAAATCAAACAAAAAAGCAACACAAGACAAAAATATAAAAACAAAAAGAATAATAAAAAAAAACCAAAAATGAAAACTAACACAAACAAACAAATCTATCCTTAGTCGAACTACGTGGACTTTGATCCCCTTTCTGAGGGTACGTAGGCCCTAGGGTCTTATCCTAGGTCAAGTCCGCCCTTGTAAATAAAATATTTTTCTTTCAATTTCTTTTCTGTCCTTTTTATATCAATTATTAAATTTCTTTGGGTGTCACTTTAACATTGATTTCCTTTTCTACTTTCAACTTTATTTCTTTTTCTATCTTTACTCCTATTTCCAATATGATTTGTTAGGGAGAATCGAAATAGAATTTAGGCCATTTTATTTTTGCACAACTGACTTAGGGTAACCGTTCTTAGTAACGGGTGTAGTGAGGTGCCTAACACCTTCCCCACTCACAATCGACTCCCGAATCCGAGCCTGGTTCGCAGACCACGTTTTTTTTTATATTCTAAATTAAAAGGTTTTTTCCAAAATTTTGTCTTTTCAAAAAATAAAAATTTGGTGGCGACTCTACTGTTTTTCTTCTACATTTTAATTTCGATTTCGATTTGGCGCCGCGCGATCGTATTTTCAGGTGTGACATTCATTGATGGTGCTTTTTTCCTTTTCGTCATGTTCGACAAGGTGGGCAGAGATGGAGGATATGTTGAGAACAATGGAAGAGAATATGTCTGGGATTGTTGGTTTTTTTTCTTTTTCTCAAGATTAAGATGCAAGTTCAGTGTTAGTAAGGGTTAATGACTAGGCTAATGAAGTGTAAAAAAATTTCACATATAACTAACTAATTGGAGAACCTAATATTAAGTATACAAAACTAAGTATATAAGTATTCTCCATGAAAGAATCCTCGCCAGGCCGCACAACAAGCATCTTGGTAGGGCATCAGTATGTAACAAGTCTCGTGTGATGAATTATGCAATATGGATATGTTAGATGCCATATAGTATGGACCAGCAAGCATCTTCGCTCGCATGATGAAAAACATTTTCAATTTGACTTGAAAAAAAAAATCCAAAATTATGTTTAAACCTGACATTTTAACTTAAGCATATTAAGTATAAATTTTGTAAAGGCAAATTGGAGTAGTTAAACGGCTGGGTGGGTCGGGTGCTAAATGCCCACTCACTTTACATATGAAAAAATCTTCAAAATCATTAAATTGAATGTTGTAGCATTATAAAAGTAATCAGAGACATCGAGTAACGAAAGACGTGCACAAGACTCAAAACCGCAATATAAGCAAACTCAATGCTTCTAATTTTGTGTTTTGTGATTTTTCTTTTTGAAATTGCAAGAAATTTCTTGCATGTATGGAAATGAAAGATAATTAGTTCATTTAAATGTTGTATAAGCATACTCAGTATAAGTACACTCCACTTGATATATGTACTTGTTCCAACCCACCTTTTTCTTTTTCAAATCTATTTTTTGATAGTTTCTTGTAATTATACATATACTATGACGGATACCTTGTATAGAAGTTAAACAATAGATGAATCGTCATGCATTAGCTACATATATCATAAATGAAAAGACGAAAAGTGAAAAGAAACCATTGTTCATTTATAAACTCTTTTCTACGAGTGCCAATAGATCCTATTTACCTTTATTTTGACTTGAGAATAAGTTTTAAGCAAAGAAAGAATGTTAATCAAATATGATCTGACATATCTTCCATACTTTTGAGACGTAAAGATGGATAATGGATCACCTATACAAGTAGCCTTTGATTCCTATCATTGCTTTAAAGGGTAGGGCCCTTGACCCTTCAACTTTAACCATCCAATAGCAAACTATTATATTTAATTTAAGTCACCAAGCCCGTGGATTTCAAAACCATAGAGACGCAGAGATGTTTTGCATTTGACATTCAAAAACAGTGATATATATATATATATATATATAATCCACTAAAGTTCTTAATTATGCATGTTAGGTTATTTTGACCCTTGCCATGCAGAATAAATCAACCTTGATAAATAGCACATATTCTAGGAAGAACTCTTCCTTTTTTCTTTCGGTTTTTAAAAAATGTAGGAACCTATCCATTTGCTGATAATTTAAGAAGATGAGAAGATGGTTGGAGGCCTCTTGTAATGAGACTAATAAATTTAAAGTTAATTATAATTTTTTTTGAAAAGCTAGTGGGTAAGTATAATTTTAGTGAAAAACTTTGTTGTATACACTTCTTGAAGCTCTGTATTCCACAACAGTGTCTCATGAGATTCAAATTTCCACTTTAGTACAATGTTGAGGCGCTGTCGAATGATTTGAGACACCAAAGAATTTGAAAATCATGAGTATATATACATGTTTGTAAGGCGAACAAATTTTCTTTGTTGAAGCCCAATAAGCTGTTAGGTTTGGGCTTCAACACATGGCCTAACCTAACTTAAGTTAGCGGCCTATTTTTCAATAAAGAACCTAATCTAGATGGTAAATCACAAATTTTGTCCTTTCTTTGGGCATTTAAGTTATTTTTCCTAAATTTAAAAAATAAATTTTTTTAAGTGAATTCAACTATTCATAAATAAATACTCGTTTTTCTTTATATTTTATTCATCCTAATACTTATAAAATATTATTTTATAAGTGTGTGTATGTGTGTGGTTGGGGGGGGGGGGTTGAATATTTCAAATGTTCATCCTAATACTCATAGAATTTTCTTTATTTAAGGGTGAGTGTGTGTACATATGTGTGCACGTGCATGTGCTCATACCCATGTGTAGTTTCAATATTTCAAATGTTTGTGACCTAATATTTATTACCCACTGCATACTTAGTATTCAGAGTTTTGATTTTTTAGAATTTTTTATTGTAAAATTCTTAAAGAGTTTGAAGAAAGAAAAAGATGCAGGAGAAAAAAAAAGTAAGTCCCATACACACTTTTACATTTTGTATCACTCACTCTTTTTTCTTGAATTATACAAGAACTTTATAATGAAGAAGTCTAAAAAATCCTTACACATATTCATTTTTTCAATCTTTATACAAGTGTGCAATTTTTTCAAGTATTTCTATTTTTTTTTGGGTCTAGAAAGTGTTTCTAATGTTACAACTATTTGACTAAAATTCATATAGTAAATATGTATTTAGATTCGTAAGCAATTAAAAACTGTATATAGCAATTGCTATTTTTCTATAAAAATAGCTTATTAAAAAAATATTCTAGTATGAAATATCAAAATTCTATTTTGGTCTTTCAAAAAAGAAAAGGAAGTCATTCATAATTTAATCTTAAAAAAATTAAATTAATCTTTCACATTGATACAATCATTTACCTAGTTTTGTGTAACACTTTACTCTCAAAAGCAGTAGACTTAGTGACTTGAGTTGTAACTTGAGGCATTAATGGCTATGTGAAATGGTAAAATGTACATATAAAATTACTTTTCACCCTAAAAAAAATCCCTTAAATTTAATATAAATAATTAAAATGGCATCTTTGATTCCAAAAATATAAGTGTCTTAATGAAAATAATTTTATGTGTGTACCTAATAATTATACATTATTATTAAATATGCAGGTCATCTATTTCATATGATTTGAGAGTGGGATGTTAATAGAAAAACTTGCCAGAATAAGTGTTGATATCTAATGTAGAGGATTAACTTTAAAAAAATTCTCCAAAAATCAAATAAAAAGTAGTATTTTTTTTGGAACATAAGGGAGGATAACACAGCCTAAACACTAACTAAACTGGGTAAAGAGGCCCCAAAAGTATCATCAACAAGAATGCAATGGCACCTACTTAAGGGTTGACTCAAAAACTTGATCTCGACATCTATATTGTATTCTTGATTAACCAATCTGTCAACAAGCCTATTGCCTTTGCAATAGGTATGTTAATCTTATTTGATTTATCAAAGGCTTCAAGGGGTGTGTAATAGCACATCCTTTAAGAACAAGGTTGGTTGCAACTAAAGAGTCTACTTTGATTTAGAGCTTCTTCATCCTTGGCTTCCAAGCTAAGTTAAATCCCAAAAGTAAGCCATATAGCTTTGTGCAAATCATATCGTTAGTGCTTATATTTTGAATGAAGCCATGGATCCAACTACCAGTTGAATCTTTTATCACATACTCATAACCACTATAGATGTCACCAAATTTCATCAATCCATCAGTGTTGCATTTCATCCAATTGCCCACTAAAAATTTCTACCCAACTAGAACTTCCCTTCTTAAGGTCATAAGAGCAAAGTGATGAAACATGGCATCAGCAAACTCTTTTGAAGCCATAAGCACTTCTATCATCAAATAGCCCACATCTTTTATATGATGGTCAAAGGCACTTCAGTTTTTATGTAGCCATCTCTTCCAAATGCCTATACCTAAGAAAGTTTTCTATTTGAGGTTCCTTTCCTTACTTATCTTAATGCGTAGATTAAGTATTAACCACTCAACCAAAGTCATGTTGAAGAAAGATACCCACTTGTCTAGTTTTTCACATGAATGCTATAACTCTTTCACGGTAAGGTAGTCTCTCAAAGCATGCAAGATTGTTTATGAACTCTAGTTACATCCTAGGCAAGTGTTTGTTTCAAAGAGGTTGCAGTGGAATCTATATGCATTATTCATGATCCTATTATGAGAAGCTGGCCAAGGGAATGATCTAACTTGATAAGGAGATGGTATTTTCCAAACCTACTTCTAATGAAAAAAAGTGGGGCTTCATTTTGTAGCTAAAATTATAAGCCAAATTCACCATAAAAAAATATTACCCTTCGAAGATTGCATATTAACATATCTTTATTGTTGTTATTGGATGGAATAAAGATAGCTATAATTTTTTAGCAAATGTTATGAGGAATAAGGTCTCTAAGATGATTACAATCCCAATATTGATTATGCACATAATATTTCACTATTAACTCTAAGCATTAAAGGCTTGGCATGTCTAGTCTTGCTTAGCCAAATTAAGCCAAGTTAGGCTAAACAAAAAGAAAAAAAAAAGGAATAAGTTGGGCCATAAAATCAAACCAATTCTAAGGGTCGTATTAGCCTAGCCTAGCCTAAAATTCAAATTAAAAAATTGAAAAAAATATTTTTCTAAAGGTTTATATGAAAATTTTTTACTTTTTTACAGGTAAAATATAATTTTATAAGGATTTATATAAAAATCTTTTTTGGTCATTTTATAATTTTTACAATAATTTTTTTTAAAAGTAATAAAAAAGGGTCAATCAATACTAGCCTAGCCCTGCCTAATTCTAAACTGGGTTAAGCTGGGCTCATATAATAGGCTTTAATTTTAAAGCCCATTCAAAATTGAGTTAGGCTAAGACCCAACCCAAAATATGTACATTCCTAATGCTAATGGTCTATGTAACATGCTGTTTCAGTTTGATGTCACTTAGGACACATTTATCTTGCCAGAATTTTATTATGTCTCCCAAACCAACATTCCAACCTAAGCCATCTTTGATAAAACACCAAGCTTTACACATGCCTCTTTAAGCATTAGAGGTTGGTTAGTGTAATAATAAGAATAGTGTCACTGCCACAGTTATACTTCGAGTGGAAAACTCTTGCCCACAAGTCATCTTTTCTCACTATTAAACCCCACCCAAGCTTTAAAATCTTGGCTATGTTCATTGACTTGAAGTTCCTTTACCCAAGCACACCATCAAATTTGGGAATCCAAATTTTCTCCTAAGCAACTAGGTGTGGCTATTTATATTCAGTCGTTAAGTGCCAAAGAAAGCCATGACAAACCTTTTTCATCTCTTTATAGGTACTAATAAGGAAGAGGGTTGTTTGCATATAGTACAATGGGATGAAGTTGTGTATAGCTTGAGTAAAGGTATTACAGACAACAAAGGAGAGCCTTTTAGCTTTTCAGGAGCTTCATTTTGAATGCATCTTATCTAATAGAAAATTATAAGTGCTTCCAGAAACTCCATGGTGGTACAATGGAACATTGAGTTATTTACCCAAGTAATGCTCCAAAGAGAATCCCCAACACTTCACTAATTGCTTGGCCACATTATGGTTGACATTCTTTGAACAAAATTAACATGTATTCTCTTTAGTAACCCTCTCCCCTAAGCTCGTGAAGAAAGGTCAAGACATTTGAGGATGACATCTACTTAATTCATTAAAGCTTCCTTAAAGAGAATCAAGTCATTTGCAACAAATGGATGTGAGATAAGGGGGCATTACATGGGAGGGAGATACATTTTCAAGCCTTCTGTTTAATTGCTTCTTCAATTAAATAGCCTAATCTTTCCATACATAAGATAAAAAGGTAAGGTGAAAGAAGGTCAACATGACAAATTCCTTTAGATGTCTGAAATCTTTCAATCACATTTCCAATATAAATGATCTTTATGGAATAATAAGAGATGCGAGCAATAATGAGGTAAGTAAAGGAATATGAGAGACCAATTTCTTTAAGGTTGTCATAAAAAAACTTCCAGTTAACCCTATTATAAGCTTTTCCAATTCCACTTTGATTGTTATGATTCCTTTTTTTTTTCTTTTCTTCTTCTGCATGAAGTGTATGACCTTTCAGTCAATAATGAGTTATCTGAGTTATAATAGCCAAGCATAAAGTCGAATTAGTATGGCACCACTAAGTGGGCCATATAGAGCTTTAATCTATTGGCTATGATCTTGGTAATAATTTTATAAATGACATTACATAGAACTATAGGTCTAAGCTACTTCAAATTTTCTAGGTTTTTAACTTTAAGAATGAAAACTAGTAGGGTTTCATTAACATGTCTAATCAAGGAAGGATTATTGTAGCATTACTTTAACAAACTCCCAAACAAAATTACCCATTACATCCCATTGGCTTTGACAGAAGACAACATGAAACCTATCTAAACTTGGAGCTTTAAAGGGACTTATACTAGACATGGCTTGTTTTATCGCATTATTATAAAACATAGCATCAATTCCTATTAGAGCTTCTATACTAAGCTTGGAAAAGCAACCTTTCAAGGGGAAATCACAATAAAAGGAATCTTTTTCTTCCATATATACAAGTTCTTGAATAATTATTAGCCCTATTTTTCATCCTCTCCTTATCCATCATGAAAAGTCCATTTTCATTTTTAATCACATTAATTTGATTTCTTCTACCTCTCACTATAAAGGAGGTATGGAAAAACTTAACATTGTGATCCCCAAATTAAAGCCAATTGGAATGAGATATTTAGTATCACTTAATCTTCTTTTAAAGTATGATATCCTTATATTCCTTATAAAGATTCCTTTGAAAGGCTCAAAGATACCAATCCTCCTTTTGTGTAAGCTTTCTATCAAGGGCTTCCATTTGATTCAACAGTCTCCTTTTTCTCTTTAGAATACCTCTAAAAAAATTTGTATTCCATTTTGTTATATCCTGTAAATGTTTTCATTGCAACAACTTAATTAACATGATAATGCTAATCATCTTGTACCACTTTTGTGAAACTAACATGGGTTAACTAGGCAATTATGAACTTAAATGAGCATTCTCAATTAATTGTATCTAAATGGTTTGTATGTATTTGCACTTTAATCATTCAATGGTTAGACTTGAAGAAACTCAAGTGGAAGATCACACCCTAAGGTTTATCTTTCAACCATACCAAATTCCCTACATTCTGATCCAATCTCTTTTAAACTTTACCATTCTCCCAGGTATATTTTGGACCACTAAAGCCTATATTAACAAGACAAAAAACTTGAAAACAAACTTTAAAGTCTTTGCCACTTTGGTAGAATGGAGTTGCACCTCTAAGTTTTTCATTAACAAAAGTCCATGGATTAAAATCCCCAATACATATCATAAGGGTGTTATTAGTTATTATAGTGAAGAAGAAAAGTTGATTCCATAATTCTTTTTTGGTATACTAGGACTCCCATATATGGACAACAGAAAGAAGCTATAATAACCTTACACTCTAGGTTTCATATGGATGACTTGAAGGTTAGAAATGAAAACTTTGAGTTACCAAAAGGAGAAGTCTCAAAGCACCTAAATGTCCCTAGAGAAACCCAATGCTTCCACATGAAAACTTCCATCTAAGCTAATCTTATTAATCACTTGATCTGCTCTCTTGCCACTTATATGGGGTTATGTGAGAATAACTAAACCCACCTCATGATAGTAAGAATATCTTTTAATAAGA
This sequence comes from Erythrophleum ivorense, assembly GCA_026724425.1. Taxonomy (NCBI): domain Eukaryota; kingdom Viridiplantae; phylum Streptophyta; class Magnoliopsida; order Fabales; family Fabaceae; genus Erythrophleum; species Erythrophleum ivorense. The sequence goes on along the minus strand of JAIUCV010000001.1, from coordinate 7,057,126 downwards.
ATATCTTTTAATAAGAGTAGGAAGGATTAACTACCTATGCCTCTAGTATTCTATAAATGAACATTCATATTGACTTTAAAAAAAAGGAGAATAAGCTTGAAGGATCTCAAAGGAGACCATTATAGACCTTAGCGGCCCTAAGACTCTCAAGCAAATCATTTCCTACCACAAATAAATTTCATTCCATGATCTTTATTATTCACTTGAATATAAAGGTTTGGCTTGATCAAAGGTTACCCCCACTTGACTTGTGCTCTGCTCCTCATGCATGCAAGATGTGTTGCAATCAATGACAGTAGTATAAAGAGCCTTATAAAATTTCTTCTATCCATGAGCAATATTGGTGATACGTTTTAAAGGCTTCACTACAACTCTTACACCTTACCCTTGGATTGTTTCAATGTGGGTTTGTGTTGCGAAGAATAGCTCATATCTTTGTTTTTGTCTTTGTTCACAACAAAAGCTTCTATGGCTATCACAACCAGCCTATCTATAGTTTATTTGGCTTTTGGCCTATGAGAAAGCTAATATTTTAAACTAATATTATGTTCTTGGACCACAGAGGATCCATTTCCTTCACTGGTCCCTTTTTGCCTAGTCACTTGATTAAAATTTTCAACCAAATTAGCTGGTTGCTTTAAGGCCTCCATAACTATTTTTTGGGTATTTTCCCACAAACAATTATCATCATCAGCTACAACAAAGACCTTAAATCTCAAAGCCCATAGCTTGATTATTTGATTTTAATGTATCTATCTTTAGCCTTGAATCTTGCACTTTAATTCTTCCCTTATCTTTGATATGATTTCTTTGTTTATACTGATTCATTTCCTTTAATTACACTAGGCAATCATCTAAGGCCCAAAGTTTTTGGTGGCATCGTCATTCATTTGTGCCACCCGACTACCACGACCTATAGTTAAGGAACCTCCACCAACTGAAGGATCAATTTGAACATGGTTGTCAACATTGATTTTAGGCATGCACTAGTCCTTGTAATATTTGTAATGGCCACACCCAAAGTAAATCAAATTTAATCCTTCATACTCCACTCTATATATCCTCTTTCTAACTTTCACTTTAAAGACCAATGTCTTTTTCAAGTCTGCTTTCATAAAAATGTAAGCATATTGCCCTCACTTTGTGGCCCCCATCTCACCTCCATTGTCAAGATCTTCTCCATAGTATCAATGTCCACCTTCAACATTTTGCCAATAGCATTACCTACTCTCTCATAATAGGCACTTATCATAGTATTCCATTGGTAATTTAAAAATCTAATCCATACCATTTGCTTTTTAAAAAGATCTTTTAAAGGGTGGAACTTCGATTTTTAGCTTTGCATGAGTAAGTAATATCTTGCTATCATCCACGGTCCCTAATGCAAAGGATAAGAATAACCCTTAGAGAGGGAGAAGTGTACCATATAGTAGTCACTCTAAAGATTGATCAATTTGAATAGCCCAGATGGATTCCACGTTTTCTGTAGCCAATTAAAAAGGAAGTGGTACCCTACTTTTCTCCCTAGCACTTTCCCTAAAAGAGCCCTTTTCCAGGGTTTAAAAAGATTAGTCCTCTCTTTTCCAGAAATTGGGACAAAGGGATAAAAAGGATTCAAAAAGCTATGTACTTCCAACTTATCATCATCCTTTGAGAAATCATCATCCTCCTATTCAAACTCCTTTTTGCTTTCCTCATGGCCACCATTCCCATTGATCCCCATCAACAAGTCTTTATATGACACAGGAGTTTTTTTACCTATTGTAAATGGGTGATTATTCTGATGATGCATATTGCTTTCCCTATTTTGCAAAGTGTTGCTTTCATTAGGTGGTTCACCAGATATAACAAGATCTATGGATGTCTCTGATGCAACATTAGCTTTTGCTTTCTGTGTGCATTAACTTGTCTTCCTTTTGCACGTGAAGCCCTACACCACTAACTTCTCCTCCATCATCACATGTTTCAACCTTCATACTTATTTTTTTTCTTTAACTATTTAATAACATTTTTTATGAAGAAGCAACATATTAGTCGATGTAAAAACATAAAGAAATTATTTGTTTTTTAATTAAAATCCTTTTTTATTAACTATTTAGTCAAATCCATGTTTGAGAAAAATATTACCCCTAAATTTCACAAATTAGTCAAAGTTGGATCATATCAACCCAACTTTGGTGTGGCACAGTTTTTAAGAAGAAAATTTTATTTATGTGATGTAATGAAAAGATAATAATTAGTGTATGATTAACCAATTATTAGTATATAATTAGGCAATGCTTATTACATAATTAAGTAGTTAAAATTAGTTATTATTTGTTTGTTATGGTGTAATTAATAAGTAATGACTATTATATGATTAATTAATTAAAATTAGTTATCATTAATTTATCTGATGAGTGAGTGGATAATTAAAAATTAATAATGATTATATAATTAGTTAATTAGAGTTAGTAATTAATTTGTTTTAGAATTATGCTTCATTAATCTGTTATGTATAATAAATATTAGTTATGTAATAATTAATTAATAAATTTAGGTAGATAATAAATACTAGTAATTATTAATAAAGTAGTAATAAAAAATAATTATTAAGGTATTAAATAAAAAAATAAATTAAGATAGGAAAAAATGAAAAAAAAAAGTTGAATAGAAATATAGTTAAAAATATAAATTATTGTGGTAAAAATTAATAACAATATAATATACTTTTAAGAATGGGATGAACCGAATTAATATCACTAAAGTTATTTGTAAAGATATACAAAATAATAATAATTTATTCGATCATATATATCAAAAGTAGTGGTTGCCAGTGTTACAACGAGCCATTCGCCTTTTACATTACAGTCGCCCTTGCCCCACAAGTTCTTTATATTCTTAGTCAAATGGGTTATTAACAGGATCAATCGGTGGAGTATTTAAATTGAATATAGGGAAAGAAAGTGGGTGAATTGATTATGTAAGGTAACAAATCCCTAATGCAACGATCCCCTAATTTCAAAAAATTAACCATCGTATTCAATATTAAAATTATCTAGATCATCAAATAATAACATGAATAACCCAAAGTGGGAGAGATCGAGGGATCTAAATTATGACAACGATGATAGGGGCACATAATAAAAGGAACCTACATCTCTAAAGTCAATATATTGGTCAATTGGCACAGGAGAGAATAGACCAATAGTGCCAAATCTTATTATGTTATTGCACCTCTAACTGACATAGAAAATACTTATTTGGTTTCAGCTCACATTCTCTCAAAACTCATAGTACTCCATTGGTGAAGGGTCATAATGCTCAGTTTATAGAGATCATTAGTGATATTGGCATAAAAAAAAGATACACGTTTAAACAATGAGATATTATATAGTAAGTAAAGGAAAATAACAATGATTACAGATATTTTAAACTTATCACGAAACTAGTAGCATCACTTGTAAGGTGAATCTATCAACGAGTATGTGTCTAGTACCATCGCATGTAATCAGAAGTGTAATCCACAGGCACTATGGCGAGGGGAACTTAAGATAGACGATTTTACCATAAATTCCTAAACTTAACAAAGGTTAAGTGCCCTTCTAGCCAATTTGTAGTGATTTTTCCTCGTAACTACAATGTATATAAAGCCCATAAATTGACTAGAGTTATTGATATTGGCTGCTATTGGCCAAACTAATGTAATATGCAATTTGAGTGATGTCACTTAAGAATATGAAAGCAAATGTGTGGAACTAAAACTAGCTAAATATCTTGACTATCCAAGTAATATTGTAGAATGAGATCATAATATCGTTTAATTCATATACTTGCCAAATAATCTATACATGAAATATTAAAGTGTTATATTAATTATCACATATTCAAGAGGTAATTTGCTAAAAATTTATCCTTGTAACCCAATCATACCTCATTATCTCACATCGTATTCAATAATATTTAATATTCTCGTAAAGCCATGTCCTACAAATTGAGAGGTTTCCCTCTCCATCAGTGATTAAAAAAAAGCATACCACAACATATTTGTAAAAAAAAGTTATAAGAAATTGAAACTAAATGAATAAACCTATGACATTATACAAATATTGTTAATTATTTTACCTGAAACCCAAAGGTGGTAGTATTGGACAGATATCTTGTTAGGGATTTCACTGTGGTGATCTCTTTGAAACTAATATTAGGAGTCTATCCTATGCCCAAAGGTAGAGGAGGGTTATCCACTTATGCCTTATTTAGTGGTATTAGTTGTATTGCAAAATTCTCTGTACAAGTGAGTCAATAATGCAGATCTCCAACTATATTTGTTGATTTATTCAAAATCCCACATTAGTGGTAAAATATCAAGTACACGTTATACGTAGATCTATTCGGTATCAAAAAACCCTTAATCAATCTTAGTATATATGCTTATGCAAATTGTTGTACTTTTTTATCGTTTGTATTATCTGGTAGGTGATTGAAGTTCTTTACCAACTAAGTAATGGCCACCAGTTGCCCATAGATTTGATCATTTGGTGGTTTGATCCCAAACAACTACTCACATGTGTCTTTCCAAATATAGTTTGTACAAGCAATGATAGAGATTCCTGCATAAGGTAAGCTTAACTAAATAACAATATCGTCTAGAGTTATCACGCACTCTCCTCATGTGGTATGAAAAGTATGGATTTTGAGACGTCATCTCTCCACAAGTACCCATACAAATGTAAGATTATACTTAAATTACCTTAATCAGGCCATCCTGTAAAAACCAACCTGCCATAAATAATCAATAATGGTAAGGAGCAAGGAAATGATTACTATGCATGACTCATTGTAGAGAGAGCAATCTATCATTCCCTACCCAAACAGCTTGTGAAACGTGCCTCGTTTGGAGGTACAAAAACAAGTCATCATTTGGTCCTACCTAAATAACCTGTAACAGGCATGCTATTTCTGTAATATGTCCTCGTAAGCAGACTAAGATAGAAATTTATGAAATTTTTTTTAGCAAATTACAAAAATATTAAATTTAGATATAAGTAATATACATACGATTAACCTAATAAAATTATAAAAAATTTTTAGCATATCAAACTAAAATACAAATGTATGATAATATTATTAGTTACTTATACACACAGGTAAAGTATATTTAAAAACAAGGTCTTAACCCATATACAATCAAATAGGGCTTCTAGACATATACACATCAAAGATAATAATAATTAATTTATATATATAAAGGCAAGATATATTTGAAAGCAAGGTGTATTGGTAATATACGTTGAAGCCATGATTTTATACATAAACAATGTCAATCTTAGTTTAACTACTAGCTAGTAGGGTGACAGTGTGGACAAATAGAATGATGATAATTAACTTTTTTACATAACCCACACTTGTTGGGATGACCAATTGTATCCAATCCATCTCATTGTGTATGCACATTGAACACGAGTGCCTTTTAGCTCGAATAATCGATAGATCAAGAATTAACTTTGAAAAATCTTTTTGTAGCCAATAAATCTTGCCCCCAATAGGTTAGAACTCATTGTTATATGCATTATACATTGTTTCCAAACAAAAAATGTGGTTAACAAACTAAAAATGGTTACAGCCAATATTAACATAAGATGCAATGACATGATGACATAGGTACTTTTCAACTTAAAACTCATTACAATAACATTTACACTCAACTAAGTTGACTTTGCAATACTAACCAAATTAACAGTTTTGGACATTGTATAACTCATCAACCTTAAAAGACATTGTTTTCTATCAAACTTTCAGATAACACACACAAAGACAACCTACGTAATTGGAGTTAACTTTTTGTTCAAGGTCTCACAAAACACTTGGCCAGCCACTAGTTATGCATACACCTATTGAGCTCGTTCAACGAAGTATCTATTTAATCTATACATGATTACCTTTGCGAGACCAGTTATAGGCAAACTCGTAACACCTTTGAAGACAATATTCATTGTTTCAACCAAGTCTGTTGTTATGTGACCATAGTGTCAGCCCCCTATGTCGTAGGATCATGACCATTGCTCCTTAGGAATGTCTACTATCCAAGTAACCATTGAACCATATAAAATTTCTAACTCAACTAACTTCTTATCAATAACATGATGCTCATATGCATATCAAATATTGACGAATTTTTCCTTTGGCCAATTCGTACTGAAAATAAAAAACATGATGCTCATATGGTGGCCATCATCTAACCCTTAAATTAGAGGTGATAGATAAAATAGAAGGATATCTATCTAATATCAAACAAATCTCCCTTTTTTTTCTTGACAACACTCATCCAAAAATTAAGAAGGAACCAAGACCAATTGAATCCTCAATCCTATCTTTCTCAATTCATTAATCGCCTTAATGGCTAATGTGCCCTACTTTTAATGATAGATAGAAAAGTGGGAGAAGGGATGAGGGACAGTAAAGGTACAAAAACAAAAACTACATGGCATACGTATGTTAAATGGTAGGGCCCATTACGAACAATCATCAAGGTAATCCCTAATCTCGTTCGACTTGGGGCGATCACTTGAACAAGGAGGATTGATTGATCTACATCAATAATTTTAGCTTCCTTTCTTAGGAGCGCATTTACAAAATTGAGAGAACACGTACCACACTCTTACTATCTGAGGGTCTTCAACTTTAAGCTCCTTATGTCTCTCCCTCTATTATAGCAAATACAAAGGGCACAACCTTCCTATCACCATCTTATGATATAGTTATAAGTAATGTGCATTTCTATTTTTCATACAAGAATGTCACATTAACTTGGACAATCAGTTTAAGATGTTCAAATGCATTAATGCATAGCTTGAATGCTTATAATACTTGATGAAACAGCTCCAAAAATTACCTATCAAAATTATTTGTTGACATTGATTATTTGAGAAACAATTGAGCCAGACATGAAATGCTGAACAAAAGTTAACCATCTAAGTAATAAAGCATATAAGCTCTTCTAGTTACTAAAAGTAAAAGCAAAGGCTTAGTGTTTGACTTTCACACCTTTCTATAGAAAATAGTGTAGCCAAACAAACTTTGCATCATTTCAATAATATGAGAAACTTTCAGCTTTGGCTGGTTAATCACCATTGCCGCAATATACAATAATATAATATCAATTTTTAACTTCAGGTGATTTTGGGATAATGTTGCAAAAAAATATATGTGTGGTTTATCGTACTTTATAATCTCCCAATATATTCTTTTTACTTTTTTGCATATTCTACCCCTCCAACTGTAACTATGACCATAGTTAATACATCAATATTTTTTGTTTCTTGCAGAAGAATGGTAAATATAAAATGTGTGGTATACTCCAATGGAGTATAACTTAATCATAAGGCGTAATGCCTTTATACCTGCAAATTATATATCGACACAACTCTTAGTTGTCGTTAAGATTCATAAGAACTCCTCTTCTAAGAAAGTTGGGACCACTTGTTCCCTCTATATTAACCAGTGAGAAGAAGACAATTGCTAACTCATTATATTCACTCACAGTTTCATTTACCATAAGCTCCATCGGACCATCCCCACCATTGTTGATTTCTTTATTGAACTTATTATCATCTTCATCATAATCATCAAGGATGGTAGAGTCATATTCATCCTTGTCCTCAAATTCATTCATTAAGCCTTTTTATCGCAACCATGGGAGATTGAGATAGGGTATTACCAATTACCTAATGAGATGAACTTGATTGAAATGTATAGTTCATAGAAGGGATGTTATATTGTTGCCCATAACTAGCCTATAGATCAAATGAGTGAATGCCTCCAAGATATGCATTGAATAGAGATGCTTGTTCTACTAGCTCATGAATATTACTGGTAGATGTAAGTGTGCATGCAACATAATTCTCCTCTGGTTATGATTCAACGTTTAAATCAATTTGATTAGTTGAGATACATGCATATAACTTTATACCAGTCAATTAGGATGAGAACCACAAGTTCACTTGCCATATCTCCTACACATCAAAATCATCTTTTTTAGTTACATGCTTAGTACCGTTTTAGATTTAGTGACACGCATTACTTATATACTAACTTCGATACAAATTAGTTTGGGAAAAGTTATAACTTTTGCTTAATCATCTATTTATGTCTAAATCAACTATTATTATCTTCACTATAATGTACTAACATCATAAATTTACTCATTTACAAATATACATATAATTTCACTTCTATTGGTCATTATTTTTCCTTATAATAACATTTGCAAACAAAACATATATAATAAAAAAATAAACTCCAAAAAAATAAATTTATCATAGACACTAAAAGAAAACTATATAAAGATAACAAAAATAATTGCAAAGAAAATAAACATAGCACAAAATATTAAGTGCAAGCATAATAACTATATAGCAAAGAAATAGATATTACCAACATAAATATAAACACAATATAAAAAAATAGATATAACAACAAAAAGGTTATATACAACAACAAAATAAATGCAGATAGTATAAATATAAGACACAAAAAAAACAAATGCAAAGATATTAAATATAACAAAAAAATGTGTAAAAAAATAAATATAATATAAAAAATAAATGTAAACTAAATTTGAACTAATTAAATAAAAAATAAAAAAGTAATAATGAATACAAATATACTAAATAGAACAAAAAATTAAATGTAAACAAAATATATATAAGAAAAAATTAAATATCACTAAATAAATACAACAACAAATATATAGAGCCAAGATAAATATAAATACAATGTAAACAAAATAGATATAATCACAAAACTTACAATAGTCATAATTAATATAAAAAAATAAATGTAAAGAAACTAAATATAGCACAAAAAGTAAATGAAAACATAATAAAGATAGGAAAAAGATTAAATGTAACCATAAGAAGTATAAAAAATTAAATAGTAACATAATGAATATAGCAAAAACACAAATGTCACTAAAATAAATATTAAAAAAATTAATGTAAGCAAACTAAATAAGTATAACAATAAAATTTTAATATCTACAAAACAAATATAACAAAAAATAGTTAGATACAACAACAAAATAAATGCAAATAGTATAAATATAAGACCAAAAAAATGTAAAGGTATTAAATATAGCCCAAAAAAAAAGTTCAAAGAAAATAAATATAACAAAAAATAAATGCAAACTAAATTTAAACTAATTAACTAAAAAATGATAAAATAATAAATTTAATAGAAACATAATTAATACAAATATACTAAATATAACAAAAAATTAAATGTAAACCAAATATATATATATATAAGCAAAAAATAAATGGCTCTAAATATAACAACAAAATAAATATAGCTAAAAAATAAATACAACCAAAACCAATATAACAAAAACACTAAATATAAATATATAACTTAACTAATAAATATTTATAAACAATTTAAAAAAATTTACTAACCTTGAGAGATCAGATAAGGAAAGTTGAAAGGCCTTGGCACTTCTAGCACTTAAAATTCAAAAAAAAAATTGAAAGTTATAAATTTTAAAGTTGTAAATGATAAAGTGAAAAAAAAAGTAAAAATTGAAGAGTTTAAGTTAAGCTAAAAAAGAGAAGAAGAGGAACGTATATAACAGGAGATTGGAGAAGAAAAGAAAGATGAATGTATAATGTAGGAGGCTAAAGAAGGGAAAATGATATACGTGTATAATGCTCTGGAGGAGGTTTTATATATAAGAGGAAAGAGGACGTTTTAATGCCTTGGAGGCTACCCCGCATGCCTACAACGCATGTAGTCCAGTTGCATGCATTGCAGTATATTAAAAAGAAAAAGTGGAACATCCACTTTTTTAAAAAAAAAAATTAATGTCAAAACTTTGTATAAGTTAGAATCATGAGTTCATTTAAAATAAAAAAATTCATGTGAAAATCGGAACCATCTATTCTAACTTCGATCAAATTTATATCATATTGATGTAATAGATTTTCTTTTTTTTAAGTAATGGGATTTAGCTCAAAAAGTCAAAAAAAATTTAAATAAAAGAAAATTTATTTAAAAAAATTTGAAAAAGAGACCTGGGAGAGAGTAACTGACAAAATTCTCTTCTAGACAAAAAAAAATCCTATAAAAATGTTAGCGGTGATGTGAAGGAAGCTTGGGATGGGATGGCAATCCTGACGTCATATGACGTTGCAAGTTGCATCCATACCGATCGAGTCGACAATCGTTTTGTGTTGCACTAATCAATGAATGATGCCTCATGCGTACGTATGGTCCCAAGTCCCAACTCCCGAGTTGTCACAAGTGGGTCGATGATTTATGAGGCTAGTCTTTGATTAAGTATGGAGAATCAGATATATATAATTTCTTTTTTTCTTTTACTTTTTTTTATTGTACTAAATACTATATTTACTTTTAAGTTGATATGTTTAATACGAAATTAAATTTACTAACATAATTGTGAGAGATATTTTTTAGGGCAACATACTTCACAAATTTTTAAAAATATTTAACATTTTTATGTAATTGAATTGTTCTCTTTATTTTCTGTAAGATTAGTCCTTTTTGTTTTTTCTTCAGTGTGCGTGTAGTGTACTGGATAAGACAGACTAGAAAGATATTTATTTTTAGTGTTAGAATACAGCTAAATTAATATATATGTATATATATATATATATATATCAAATTAAGTTAGTTTTTAAAACTTTTTTTTTTATTTCGGTTTTACAAATTCAACACGTTGAGCTAAGCCAAATATTGTAGTGAAAATACTCTAGCTTCATGTCATTAATTAATTAATTAAAAAATTATTTTATTACATTTTAAAATTTTTGTACCGGATAATTTTATAATTATACCTTCCTTCTGAGAAATAAAATATAATTTCCACTATTTTTTATTAGATACAAACTAAAAAATAACCATTCTAAAGTAGAAAAAAATGATATTTGTTAATATATTAAGATGTGATGGTTTAGCTAACAAGTTATTAAACTTTAGTAGTAGGGGACTCTATATATATATTAATATCAATTAATTATATGTAAGAATAATGTGTGTGTGACGAAGACAAATTTTGTACGTATGGACAACTTGTTAGAATAGAGCTAAAAATGTGGGACAGGATTTCCAAGTAGCTATATATAACACGATCTGTCATTTTCTACTGTATTTCAGTCATATCCACTTGTAGATTTTAGGAAAAATTATAGTTGAAATTTTTAAATTAAAAATATTTATATTAAAATTTTTTAAAATTTAAAATTACTTTAAAAGATTCAAAAATAAAATATTTTAACTTAAAATTATAAATTTTATAATTTTAAGTTAAAATATTTTATTTTTGAATCTTTTAAAATATTTTAAAATTTTTTAATATAAATCTTTTCAAGATCATAATATTCTCTAAATTTAATTAATCGGACTTGATATATATGGTTCCTTTCTTTAGTTGTCCCTTTCCATTTATCTGGAGTTCTCAATTTCGTCAACGGTTGCAGTTGTTTTAAGTTTTCAAATTTCTATTTTCGTCAAATCAAGGCTTTGAATTGTGGCACGTATTATTAATTTTTCTTATTAGATCAAGTTACTAATATAATTAAAATGTCAATGATTATTACTTTAATAAATAAAAGTTCATCACTAATTAATAATTTCACATGCCACAAATGGTATCATAATATTGTCCATTATGGATGAAGGTTCATTTCAAGGAAAGACAAAATTTTAGATGTAATATATGGGTTAAATTATAATTTTAGTTTCCATAGTTTTATTTAATTTTTAATTTAGTTTTTATAATTTAAAATTTTATAAGTTGATTTTTATAATTTAAAAAAAATCACTTACTTGTTGTTATTATAATTTTATCAATTTTTTGTTAAATTTTGCTAACTATATATCATCTATCATTCTAAATACGCATGATGCAAATTAATTTATTCAAATTATTTAACATAAGTTGCATTGCATACTATAAGTTGATTTTACTTTATTATCTATTATTACTCCTTTAATTAATATAAATTATAAATATTTAAAGTGTCAAAATAACATATAATTAGATATATCAACAAAATTTAATAGAAAATAAATACAAATTGAATGATATGGACTAAATTATAAAGACTTAATTACAAATTTTTAAACTATTAAAACAAAATTAAAATTTGAATGAAATTATAAAAAAATAATTTAAATTAACATTTATGTATTAAAAATTAAATTTTCTAATAAAAATATAATATGTTGATATTTTTATTCACAATTTAATGTTTACATAATTATGTATTCCAAATATATATATATATATATATATTCACATGTTACGTTTTTATCGTTGGATGACCTGTCGCTTTAACTATTCCAGTAGCCATTATGTGTGCTATAAATTTTCATATCTAAATTTAAAGTCAACCGGATGATTGACTGCATCCAAATTTTCAAGTCAATCAACTGTGTTAGTCATTATTCAAGCACTATTTGTTTAAAAATATCTTCTCATTGCCGGTGCTTAATTTATTGCATCTCTTTCAATTTTCAAGGCCACCACTAAATTAATATATTTGAAAGCCTAGAAAGTATCGCAAAATGTAGAAACTCCAACATTTGTATCTAGATTTTCAAGGGACATTGTTAGTGTACATAATGAAAAATAACATTGTTGTCTAGTGTAATTCTTGCGTGTATTGAGTGGCGTTACACTTCATCACTAAGATTTAATTTATATCCAGGTTTTACATGTATAGATTAAATCAATTTATATACAGGTCTTATATGTATAGATTAAATCCTAATCACTAAATATACGTACACCCAGTGCATTTCAGACAAGTTTCATTATTTCAATGCTTCAAGGGCATTTACACAGAATTAAAAATAATAATAATAATGGCCATCATTTGTTCATCCAAATATATTTTTTAAATTCTTCCTAAAATATAATAAAATATTTTTTTTTTGCTTGCGCACCCCACATACTAGATTTGTCTACATTCGAGTTATAAATTATAAAGACTTAACGTAATCCAAACTAATCTAGATCAAGGCATGACATGCTCGAACTCGAAACCTTTAGTTAAACTAGCACAACCATTGCCAGCTCGAACTCAAAATCTTTAGTTAAGTTAAAAACAAACTCTACCAGTTGATCAAAGTGCTCGTGGTTAAATATAGTAAAATATTCATAATAAGCATCAAAACATACCAAACACATATATTCATATTTTGTGGGATAACAAAATAAGGAAGAAAAAAGTCCTAGACTTATATACACACGTACATAACCAGTGGCTCTGCGAACATAACACAGTGAAATAAAGTTGTGGGTTGACTCATTATAACACTGCAGTTATTTTTCGACTAAGAGGATTCGAGTGAAAATCTCGGTCCAAACTAAAATTAAACTTCGGGCACTTCCTCCTCTGAGCTCCGTCTTCTCCTTTTCCGGCGACAGCAGTTCGGAGTCGGGTCGGATTCTCCGGCTTCCAAAGGAAAATTCAATATTGCCCTTTGACCCCTCATCTTGAAGGCAGCACAATCATAGGCTTTTGCAGCATCAATTTCACTATCAAATGTACCCAGCCAAACCCGGGTCCCTTTTCGGGTCGGGTCACGAATCTCCGCCGCGAATTTGCCCCATGGCCGTCTGCGAACTCCTCTGTACCGCTTTATTGCGTCATCACATTCTGGCTTCTCAGGCGATGTGGGCTTATTCTGGATTTCCACCTCTGTCACGGAGCTTATGTCCTCCATGTTATCTGCTTCAAAATCAGAGGTTTCAAGAAAAGTACAGAAACTTTGCACTGGAATACATGGGTTCAGGTCAAATTCTGATAATGGGTCTTCGAGTTTTACTGGATGGAGATTGGCTAGGAAGGATTCTGAGGAGGAAAACTCACCAAGAAGATGTTGGCGGATCCATTCCAAATCCGAAGTTTGATCTGATTTTGCCATTTCTTTAACAAGTAGGAAACTGAGTTGGAGATAGAGTTCATGACCTGGATATATATATATATATATATATATACACACACAGACAAGGGGTCACTTATCTGAAATGTGGGACTCACTAGAATTTATGGCTATCGATAGCGTAGTGACACATCAAGTGGTATCGAAGGGATCATCTTACACGGTTCTAACTCCGAGCTACTGTACAAATTGCCAGGTCACATAACGATCATTAATAAGACTCACAAGTTGCTCCTTCGAGTACAGCGCAAGCAGCTGTTGTGTACTTGGGAGCAATGAACGTAGTCATGTAAGCAAACAAATAGGGATAAGAAAAGAAAAAAATTATAAATAAAAACCTTAAAATTAAAAATATTTTATATTAAACATCTTAAATTCTAAAATTATTTTTAAAAATTTTAATTCACAGTTTTAAATTATATTTTTTTATACAATTTAAAATTTTAATCTTTAAATTTTTTAATATAATATCTTTAATTTTATTTTTTTTATAAAAAAAATCTTTCATAGATTCAAAGTTATTTTTGGCGAGTATGTAAGCCTTTTATATAGCAACCAAGCTGAATATAAGCGTTGCTAGATTTAGCCATATAGGTTGCTGTTTTAACTGCTGCTGCTTTATTAGGTCTCTCTTTGTCAACTTGTGTCAACTTGTGACGGAAACATTTAATGCCACACACCATGCACTGAACTGCTATTCTATAGAAGTGACACGCTTGAGCTGTAATTAGCAGCCAACCTTGAAAAAAAAAAAAAAAAAGCAAGTTACTAGCAAATTTTCACAACTCTTTTTTTTTTTTTTACAGGATTTCTCAAAAGTAACAGCTTATTTGGTAATTGAAAAAAAAAATAATATCTGTTATATTTATATAATTATTATTTAATAATATTTATTTTAGTTTAAAAACTTTTTAAAATAAAAATAAAAATTATTTTTTTATTTTAAAAATTATCTTTCTTATTTTTATTTTTATTTTTATTTTTATTCTTAATTTTCTTAGAAGCTCTGGGCATTCTTGGGGATGCTATAGCTTCTAAAGAAATCACATCAAATCTATACTTTAATTTTGTTATATAAAATTTAAATGTAACTTTAATTTCTTTAACTATTTCAAAAAGTGAACTATGTGATATATCTTATGTCTTCACTTCTTTATAAAATTCCTCAAGTTTAAGTTTGTTAGATCAACGGCTATGATATTTTGTAAATAATTTCTATTGGATCAAAACATACTTCATTCGATTTGAGCTGAAAAGGCTGCTTTTTGAAAATGGCATTTTGGGCCTTCTATCTCTGTAATTAGTGTTTATCTTATTTTGGGCCCCCTACTTTACATATGTTAATGGGACTTTTATGATCATATTTCGACATAAATTTCAGAGAAAATGCTAGTTAGATAACTTAAATTTGAAAAAATTATTTTCAGAAAGAGCTAATTGTAACTTTGTGAAGATCAAATTAAAAAAAAAATTGTAAAGAAAGACCTTGATTATCAATTTTGTTAATTTAAAGTCCTTAACTTGAATTTTTCCTAGATTTTTTATGTGGAAAGATATGTGAAAATAAAGAGTTAATTAGGACACAAACTCAAATTTTCACATTTCCTAAAATAGCAGAACTTACAAAGATTTAAGATTTACTTCCTATTCATTTGTCTGGACAGATTGCATGAAATTTGCTATGCTACAACTATGTGCAAAAGTCAGCAAAAGGCAAAAAGGAAAAACGCTAATTCAAAAATTCTCATAGCTATAAAAGAAACTGAAAGAATGGCACGAGAAATCAGTCCGATCTGTCAGGAAAGTTTCTCAGAAGTATTTCTTCATCAGTCAATTTCGCTTTTCCTGCCTCCACCTGAGTCAATATATTTATTAAAAGAAAATATGATTTAAATGGCAACATGCATTAAGTGGTGCTAAAATGAAGGATGAAAAATTAAGAGAAGATCTAAATCATTTATACTCTATTTGGTTTGTTATATCGCGAATGTAATTTTATTATTTTATGTATTAAAATAATATTTTTAAAAATAAAAATAAAATAATTATTTTTTATTTTATATATTCTCATTTATTTATATTTTATATTTTTTTATCATTATATTCTTCAGCCACACGTAGCATTAAAGTTGAGATTCTTAGATGTTGAAAATTGATCAGCATCTTAACGTAGAAAAGTGCCAGTGCCAGAGTAACGGTCATGTACTCCCAAGCATCACTATTTAGGAATTCTTTTTTTTTTTTTTAAGACGAAGGGAGTAAAGTTTTGAATGTAACTATTTGTGATCAATCATATTCTTGTCTGAAGTTGTTGTGCTGATTCAGTAATTATTCCTTTTAGTGAGTGTGCAGCTAACAATATTTAAGAAGCTTTTAGTGAACCTAGTTTCTACCAAGGTTGTCAAATTTGTGAGTTTAAATAAGTCGTAAGGGGGAGTTGAACTCATAATATAGACTCGTATCGTTAATTCATAAAAGTTTATATTTGTTAATAATTACATATAAAATACAATATAAAAAAAAATCTATTTAAATACAATTCAAATTATACTAATTTTTTTATTAAAAAATTATTTATATTTCATAATTCATATTTTTTAATATAAAAATTCTAATCAAGTTCATATATAAATATTTTTTTATATCCTTTTTTATTAGATTGTATTCGATTTAAGAATTTTTATTTTTTTAAAACTCAATTTGACTCAATTATATGATAACTCGTCAAACTGATTTTAAAAATATTGAGTTAACTAAGTTTATCTGAATTAAAGACGAATTAAATAGAATTTATATTGAATCTAAGTTTACAAACGAATTGACACAATTTTCTTACGTAAAAACTTAAACTCGTTAAATTTGGAGAATCAACTCATTAGTTTAACAACAATAGTTCCTATTATGTGAAGTTGCATTATTACTATATTTTACTTAGATGAGTTTTTAAGAAACTTGTAGAAAGACTTTTGGGTGTTGAGGAGTTATATGTCATTATTGCATAATTAACATTTTCAAAGTATAGCTTTTTTTACAATTAAGTTTTTTGTCCTCCCAATTATAATTTTTATATACTTTATATCATATTTTATTTCTAAAATAAAAAAAAGCCTCAAAAGAGGTTATTGCATGGCATGTAGCAATTTTTCCTACTACAAATGATCCGTCTTTGGGTGTCTGGAGGCCGTAAAAGCAAATATTCTAAGCCCTAATATTTAGGTTGCTTTGTGCGTATCAGGCTATAAAAGTAATTGGATTGAGTCTTTAAGATTGTCTAATCCCGCATGTGTAAAAGCTAAAAAGCTAAATTTTAGGCTTATACATAAAACATTAAGGTAAAAATAAAAATAAAAAATAAAAAAATAATTTTGTAAATAACAAATATCTATAATATCTTTATTTTTAATGATTCAATAATTATTATTAAAAAATATTAAATAATGATTAAATAATAATTATAAAGATAAATTTTTTTTTAACTTTCTTTCTTTTTTTCTTTTTCTTTTTCCTCTTCTGATCTCCCTTTCACAGATACTAAACGGGCTGTTATATTTGAAATTGCTTTATTGTAATTTGATTGTGATTTTTCTTGGTAATAAAATTCTTTTACCGTATACTTGAGGAGAAGATATATAACTATATTGGTCTAAACTTTTATAAATTTAGTTGCGTTGACCTCTCGTCTCTAATCCTTTACTTCTTGATTCAAAGTATTTTTTGAAAAATAAAAACCTGATAAGACTTGGTTTTAATAATTAAGATTCTTAGCAATATAATTACTTAAGTGGAGAACTTGTTTTTAAAAACTTAATTTTAATTAGGAAAAGCTTGTTCATGAAAATTAGAGACTTGAGGTTCTTGATTTGTGAAAAATAATTTTAAATATATAATTTAAGATTAAAAAAAAACTAAATTCAACTCCCTTTCTCAAATTTTTTAGACTAACTAAAGTATATTTGGCCTTCGCGGCTCTTAAACATTATTTTTAAATGATATGTAAATGTTATTATATTTTATAGTTCATATACGAAAATTATATTTAAAAGATGTTTGGTTTGCCAAAAGTTTTTAAAATTTTTGCTCTTGAGAATGACATATTTTTATTTTTGGTTCAAGTTTTAATAAAAGACCATAAAAATGTTGCATTCTCAAGAATTCAATAATCCCACAAAACCGCTCATTTCCATTCCCATGAGATAAGAATGTTTTTGAAATATAAAAATATTATATTGCCCTTTCTTATCCTAATATACTTTTAGAAATAATAAATACTATATAAAATGAAATAAAATAATGAGCAATAAGTATAACATAATATATAAAATAAATTATATTAATTATAAATAATAAAATAAAAATAATAGTAAAATATAAAAAATAAATCTAAAATAATATACTATTTAATATACATAACAATAAAAAATAATAAATTAGAATAAATAATAAATATAATATAATGTTATAATTAATGCAATAATATAAATTTGTGAAAACATTGACTGGGATATTTTTGAGAAATTACCAACAATTCTTAATTAAGAATGTTAAATTTTAAAAATTATAGCAAAATACTCTAATATTTATGAGACACCAACTTGAAAGTGTCATATTCTTAAAAATATGAGTCCTAAAAGTGTGATTCTAAAAAATGTGATCATTCTCAAGAATTTAAGATTTCGTGAATCAAACGGGTTATAGTTCAATATGGTATTATGCAATTTCCTATTTTAATTTATCAAATATCTTATTCAATCAAATACAATTTCCTAAGAAAATAAATTTAATAAATATCAATCACCTTAATAAATTATTATCAATGGATGTCACATCTCATGTGAAAGAAAAATGGAGAATTAGAGTTAATAATCCAAAATTAAAAAAAAATTATTTTAAAAAACTTATTATCACTGAATATAGAAAGTTTTACTTAAAATTAGTAATAATTTATCTTAAAATAATGATAATAGGTCATTTAGAGTAAATTTTTTTAAATTTAGAGTCATTAACTCTAATTCTCTCAAAGAAAAATGCTAAACACATTACAAGTATTTAAAAAAAATCAATTTTTAAAGATATTAATTTTTTGAAAAATGAAAGATTTTTAAAAATTAATTTCGACGGAGTCTTTACTAACACTCTTATTTTCAAAGGCAAATTCCAAAAGAAAAAAGAAACTTTTTCCTCCTTTGAAAAGACTATTTTATAAATCAAACCAGGTTGGAAAGTTGAATATAGGAGGAGAGGAGGAGGAGATGTGACACACCGTACAATGCTCCATAAATTAGTCTTGCAATTTTCTATTACCTTGTTTATTGAATATGAACGGCCTCAATTGAGACATATCTCAATTGCTCCTCAATTGCGATTTACATTGTTGAAATTTTATATATTTTTTAATTTTAATTGTTGTTTTTTATAAGCTCATAATTAAAATATTATTTTTATTTTATGTTCTATTTTATTTTTAAAAAAATGTCAAATTGAGTTAAAAAATAAAATCTAAACTATCCAAAATCAATTAAAGCAATGAAGACCCAATTGAAGGTTGCTCTCAATTGAAGCAATTTGAATTCCTATTTATCCCTATCTATTACTTGTGAGCATGAATAGAAATGTTCAAAGTGACCTAGAAAGGTGTTCTAGGACTCATATACTCTGTAATAGGATTAAAATTAACCTGGTTCAAGACTAAAAGAAATGGTTGGGGCTAATTTATCAATTGGGTTTGGATTGATTTGCATAATTGTAGACAAGCAAATTTAGTATTGTTGTCCAAAAGGTGTAGTGAAAATTGCTAGGGGTAGGCCAGTTTTGGGCTTCAAGGCCCAAAATGGTTTTACAAAAGCCCATGTGGATGGTTATTCATTTGGAATTCAGCAATCAGTTTCAGTCTTAAATTAGTGGAAAAAGGTTTTACCAAAAAAAAAAAGTAGTGGAAAAAGGACGCAACTCTGATATTCTAACATTGACTTGTATGATATTCTCAATTAGAGCCACGTCTTGCACGACTTGACCGGAGAAACCGTAGTTTTGAACGCATTTGAAATGGTGATTTATAACGGTACGTTTAAAGTATTTAATATTTTATTCTTTGAAAAAAAAAAAAGAGAAATAAGACGTTTTGAGTGCAACGTATGAACTTCAAGCCCATTATTATAAATCTCTATTTTACAAAGTTCGTGCTCTACCGACACCACACACACGTCACTTTTTATTAAAATGTTTAATTCATTTATCAATAAGTATATAATTGTTACATATAAACATATATTTTTGTAACATTGTGTTTTTATGAAATATATTATAATTTTATTAAGAAATTTGATAATAAAAATATATAATTTGTACTTAAACCTAATATATCTTTAAAATATAGTATAAGTTTATGTACCCGAGATAAAAATATTTTGGAATCAATTTGAACATTAGTTGAGATCAAATTCTCTTTTTAAGTCTTTTAGGACAGATCCTTATATTGATTAAATATAGATAAAAATAAATAAATTTTCTTAAATGCTGGCCTCAAAATTTAAATATATGTAATTATGATAGATAATATACTTCTTTAATCACTAAGCCAATAGTTTAAAGTTGTACAAATTTATTTTACAAAAAAAAATTAGAACAATCCCATAATAAAAAATGTAAAGATGTTTAAAATCTTAGTAAGTACGATTTACGAAAATTTATTAAATACATAAAATATATATTTTTTAATATAACATATTTAGTACATATTTTTTATCTTATTAGTTTAATCTATTAATTTATATAAAAACAGTCTATCTAGTAACTTTTTTAGGATAAACTATTGACATATTTTTAAGTTTGTTTGAATTCTTGTTATGTATATTTGATTTTAATCAAAAATAAGTTTGTATAACCCTGATTTAGGGCCCGTTTCTTTAAGCTTAAGAAAAAAGTGATTTATCATTTAGAGATTTTTATAAAAAATAGAAATTATTAATGTTTGATTACAACCGTAAAAAGTACTTTTTATTTAAAAAGTGACTTTTAATTTTAAGAAGCTAATCACAATAGCTTTTTCAAATAATCAAAAATCTAATTTTTTTTCAGGTTCTGATTATTTTTAAAATCTTAAACAAACATTTTAAAGTTTTATAAAAGTATTTTTTTTTTAAAAAAAGTAATTTTTCTTTAAAAAAAATTTAAACAAACGGGCCTTTATTTTTAAATATTTTTATCTAAGAGGTGAATTTTACCATCAATATAATTCATTCAATACAAAAGTAATTTTTTTTTCTTTTTCATTTTACACGAACAAAGGATTGGAAGACTTGGAAAAAAAAAAATTCAATTTGAAATAATTTATAAGACAAACATACGTTTTGACAAGCAAATAAATGAAAGAAGAGTGCTTTCTGATTTTGTACGGTAATTTTCTTTCATTTCGTAAACAACAAAAATGAGCGAAGACGAACAAGTGAATACATCAATCTGTGTTCGTAAGAAATGGGAGTTCCAGAAAGATGATAATTAAAAGGACCCGAAATAACGTTCATCCCATGGGTTGAAAAAGGAAGTTTGATACTGTCAAAACCGTGAAGGACCAGCAGCAACAAACGATCACAATCAGAAGCAACAATAGTTGA
This sequence comes from Erythrophleum ivorense, assembly GCA_026724425.1. Lineage (NCBI taxonomy): Eukaryota > Viridiplantae > Streptophyta > Magnoliopsida > Fabales > Fabaceae > Erythrophleum > Erythrophleum ivorense. The sequence continues at coordinate 7,035,572 of JAIUCV010000001.1, read as the reverse complement.
AGATTCAAAGATTCAAATTCAACGTGGGCAGTCACTTAAGAATTAATTAAAAAAAAAGGGAAATTAACAAAAATCTCAAACCTCTCAACCAATCACAGCGTTGAAGTCAAAGTCTTCCCTTTCAATCCCATCTTCTCCTTCTCATACCCAATTTCTTTAAATTTTTCAGACTGAACAATAGCAGATGCAGCGTATTTCATAATTGGGTTGAGTCCATTAGAAGATGGGGATCCGAATAATCCAATCTTTGACACCCTCCGTCATCTTCCTCGCTGCCATTTTCGCCGTCGCCGCCGCCATCTCACCTGGTAGTACTCTCTTCGCTTCCAACGCAAATCAAACATGGTCTTCTCAGAACAACACATTCTCTCTCCAGTTCCTTCCTTCCGACCCCCAAACTTCTCCTCCTTCCTTCATCGCTGCCATCGTGTACTCCGGCGGCACCCCCGTCATCTGGTCCGCCGGTAACGGCTCGGCCGTTGACTCCGGCGGCTCCTTCCGGTTTCTATCCACTGGCACCCTCCGCCTTGTAAACGGGTCGGGTTCAACCATCTGGGACTCCGGAACTTCAAATCTGGGTGTCTCCTCCGCCACCCTCCAAGACAGCGGCAGCCTAGTGCTCTCAAACAGAACCGCCACCGTCTGGTCAACGTTCGACAATCCTACCGATACAATTGTTCCGTCTCAGAACTTTACTACCGGTATGGTTTTGCGATCTGGATTGTACTCGTTTAATCTTCTTCCAACTGGAAATTTGACCCTTAAATGGAACGATAGTATACTTTACTGGAATCAGGGGTTGAATGCATCTGTGAATGCAAAGTTAAATTCGCCGGTTTTGGGGTTGCAATCAATAGGGCTTTTGCAACTGTTTGATTCTAATTTGACAACTCCAGCTGTTATTGCTTATAGTAGTGACTACGCTGAAGGCAGTGATGTGTTGAGAATTTTGAAGCTAGATAGTGATGGCAATTTGAGGATTTATAGTTCTTCTAGAGGTAGTGGAACTGCAACTCCGAGATGGGCTGCTGTAGAAGATCAATGTGAGGTTTTTGCTTACTGTGGGAGCTATGGGATTTGCAGTTACAACGATTCCAGCCCGATTTGTGGGTGCCCATCTCAGAATTTCGAGATGATTGATCCGAATGACAGCCGAAAGGGATGTAGAAGGAAGGTGAATCTTGATAATTGTCCTGGGAGTGCAACTATGTTGCAGTTGGAACATGCTCAGTTCTTGACTTATCCGCCTGAGCTTAGTACACAAGTCTTTTTTATTGGTATAACAGCTTGTAGAGGTAATTGTCTTGCAGGTTCCTGCTTCGCTTCTACTTCGTTGTCAGATGGCACAGGACAGTGTTATATAAAAACATCAGATTTTATCAGTGGATATCAGAGTCCGGCACTACCTAGCACCTCCTATGTCAAGGTTTGTGGACCAGTGGCTCCAAACCCTCCACCCTCTCTGGATGAGGCTGGGAAGAAAAATCGTTGGAGGGTACCGGCTTGGGTTGTGGTGTTAGTGGTTTTGGGTACCCTTTTAGCTTTGACTGCCTTTGAAGGTGGTTTATGGTTCTGGTGTTGTAGGAACAGAAAAATATTAGGTGGATTATCTGCTCAATATGCTCTTCTTGAGTATGCTTCTGGTGCGCCGGTCCAGTTCTCATACAAGGAGCTCCAGCGCTCGACCAAAGGGTTTAAAGAAAAGCTTGGGGCTGGGGGTTTTGGTGCTGTCTATAGAGGAATCCTTGCTAATAAAACTGTTGTTGCAGTAAAGCAACTTGAGGGCATTGAGCAAGGGGAGAAACAGTTTAGGATGGAAGTAGCTACTATAAGCAGCACTCATCATCTCAATCTGGTGAGGCTGATTGGTTTCTGCTCAGAAGGGCGTCACAGGCTTTTAGTGTATGAGTTCATGAAAAATGGGTCGCTTGATAATTTTCTGTTTGTGACAGAAGAACAGTCAGGAAAATTGTTGAATTGGGAGTATCGGTTCAACATTGCCCTGGGCACTGCAAGGGGCATCACATACCTTCATGAGGAATGTCGAGACTGCATTGTCCACTGTGATATAAAACCTGAAAACATTCTCTTAGACGAGAATTACATTGCCAAAGTCTCAGATTTCGGTCTTGCAAAGCTCATAAATCCGAAGGACCACAGGCACCGGACTCTGACAAGTGTGAGAGGAACCCGAGGATATTTAGCTCCCGAATGGCTCGCTAATCTTCCCATAACTTCCAAATCTGATGTTTACAGCTACGGTATGGTTTTGCTGGAGATTGTGAGTGGAAGGAGGAACTTTGATGTATTGGATGAAAGAAACCGGAAAAAGTTCTCTAACTGGGCTTATGAAGAGTTTGAGAAAGGCAATATCAAGGGAATAATTGACAAAAGACTGGATGGCCGCGAAGTTGATATGGAGCAAGTAGAAAGGGCGATTCAGGTAAGCTTTTGGTGCATCCAGGAGCAGCCATCTCAGAGGCCAACGATGGGTAGAGTCGTGCAAATGCTCGAAGGGATAACTGAGATCCCGAAGCCCCCTGCCCCGAAATCCTCAACTGAAGGATCTGTTGGTGGAACAAGCACTTACTTGAGTAGCAATGCCAGCGCCTTCTCCACCATTGCAGCCTCGCCCCTAGGTCGGTCTTCATCTTCGTCATTCCAGAATAGTGGTGTTTCAAGTTTGACTTCAGGAAGGAACACTGAGAAGGCAACTTCCTCCCTTCTATAATCCGAACCATAGTAAACGAAAAATCTGTCCACTTTGATTATTTGATGCTGGAACAGCAAAAATAAGCTTCTTCTGCTGCTCAAACTGTGTTGCTTGATGTGTATGGCCATCTGATCAAAGACAAGTTTTATTTCCGGACTACTAAAAGTAGTTGCAGTTTTTTCAACAATTGATGTAAACCAGCTTTCTTCTACAGAATTAGAGAGTTGCTTAACTGCTTATTGTGATTTTCAGTGATTAGTTTGTGAAAAATATATTCTTACAGTTCGTCATGGTAGACCATTGATGTAAACCAGCTTTTTCACCTTGGTATGTAAAACAGGAATTTGCAGGTTGCCCTATCAATGTATATTGAATCTCAGAACTATGTTACTATGTAAACCAGTTTTTGGGTTTATCATAGAATTAGGGGAAATATTTACTGTACTCTCGTAATACTAAAAGGCTCGGTCACTACTATAATTCATATTTTAACAAATAAATCATTTTCATCTAAAATTGAAAATCTAGCTCAATCTCCCCTAACCCGAGTGTCCCACCACCCTGGAAAATCTAACTCAATCATGATTTAAAATTAAATTAAGTGGATTTTACCCCCCCTCCCCAAAAAAAAACTAGATTACATGACAAAATTTAAATAGTACTTAGTGCTCAATATTATGAGTATTGAAAATGAATTCAAATTAGAGGCGATTATTATGATTTTAATGATTGTTCAATTAGAATGGTTTGTGGGCTTTCTTAGGGCATTTCTCTTGTTGGAACAAGATAATTTGGCCCTTACCTTTTAAAAATATTTACTCTATACCCTCGTCCTAATAAATTTAATACTACAGTCACTCTTTTCATGTAATCAAATAGAAATCATACAGAAAAGGCAGCATAACTATCCATAAATATATAATAAATATTTTGACTTTTGCATTACTAATTTTTGTATTGATTTTAACCATTCATTTGCAATCTAAAAATGATTAGTCCTTCTAGAATGATTTATCATTTTAGTTCTTAAAAAATACTATTGTCATCAACTTGATCTTTGAAAGTTTATTAATATCAATTTAATTTTAATATTATTAAACAGACATTATTTTAGTCTTGATTTAAGACTAAATTATTGTCATCATAATCATTTCAGGAACCACTATGATGGTATTCTTATTATTCTATACATAGAGGTGGAAGAAGTAGATTACAAATTAATAATTAAACAATATAAAATTCAGTAATATCACAATCAAAGTATATATTTATTTCATTTTATAATTGAAACTTCTTGAAAAAACTCACCCCAAAATATAGTCTCCATTTCACGTGTTCTTTTGACCAAGGCAGAACTTGTTCTAATGCATCATTGACATTGTGTTTACGGGTGAATTTGCTTTTGTTGGAGGCAGATGGAGTAAGAAAGAGTCTGAAATCTGATCGCTTGATATTCTTGAAATTTTTAGAAAATTGGGCAACCAAATAAGACGCCACTGCTACAAAGCACAAAGTCAAATAAGTTGTCCAAAAAATAATGGAAGAAAAATCTTACTTAAGAATCTTAACTTTATATATATAATTATTAAAAATTTTGAAAAATTAATATTTCTACTAAAGAATCAAAATTACTATTGATACTTTTTAAAGTTATCATTTATATTCTTAAATTTAAAATATTTTTTAATATCAGAAATCTAATGTTATAAATTTAAAAATTATAAATTAAAAAAATAATTTCTAAAATATTTTAATATTATTTTATGAAATTAAGATTCTTAAACAAAAATTTCCCAACAAAATCGTAGCAACGTGTAATGACCATGACCATGTCAAAGTCTCAAACAACCAAAAATAGAATTACAGATGAGTTAGATCCAGCTATTGCGAAAGCGACAAAATAGTTTTGTCTGTTTACACAGCAAAATACAAATAAATTGGTTTGTTTTTTTGGGAACAACTTTGCTTAAGTAACATTTTTTTAAAAAACATACAGAATTTTGATATACTTTTTTTTTCTTTATTTCATCTTTACCTCACTTCAAATTTTGAAAATATTGTGCCCCTCTAGTTTTTTATATTTTAAAGAACTGTTTCTACTTCTAGTTTTCTTTTCTTTTATAATTGCCTTGTCACAATCATCTATCTTTCAGCCTTAAGCCACTCACTTGGAAGCAATCAATGCACGCGTCAAATCTGTAAACCAAATTAAACCATTTCGTCCCCACCGCTTAGAGTGTATATCTACTAAACCCACACTAGTCCGGCAGTTCAACATGTTTAGTAAAATAAAATAATTTTTAACAAAATAGAAACAAAAATAGAAATGAAGATAAAATGAAAATTTAAAGATTAAAATTATGTTTGATATAATATAAATACAAATAAAAAAAATAACATATCACCTTGAATGGAACAGATATTAAAAAAATGATTTTATTAATAAAAACCAAACAAAACTTAAATAAACGTTGCATCAGCCCCTATCAACCATCTCTATTGTGTTCTCTCTTGGAGGTCGACGCTTAGCATGACGATAAGAGATCTACGACAAACAGCACTAGAAATGTGTCGATATCAATGATGACTCATTATTTCGATGGATAATTTATTTGGACAGAAGAAGATTATGTAAACAAAATCTCACTTATCAAATTCCATTGTGGGCCTATTTAAACTAACCAATTAAAAATTCTCAAATGTACTAATACTAGTAAGTGCATCTTTGATGCAGTCATCAATGCTCCCGGGAAGCCACAATTACTACAACTTTGGTGAGTCGTCAAGATCCTTTTGATGACTTATATTGTGTTGAAGGGATATTTATATGATCAAATATGATCCAATTAATTGCGTAAATCCCGCGGTAGCAACGAAATTGGGGAGAATATACAGAAAATACAATTATATTTCTATTCTATTAGTATTTTTTATTCTATTATTAGTATTAAATTAGTATTAGTTAGTGATCTCGGCTCAATAAGTCTTTTCTTTTATGATAAACTGTTGGCACCAATCCTACATTTTGTCTCTGTGGGCTAAGGAGAAAGGGAGCTCTGCATGAAGAGGATTGTAACATGAGAGAAGCAAGGAGGTCAACCTCTTTCAAATATACAACATGGGTTCTAACAATGTAATGTGGTTGGATTCTCATGTCGATCTGAATGAATCATCCTTTCCACATAGGTAAATCTTTGCCTGCTAGGCAAAAGGGTAGCAAGTTACAAATTCTGTCTTGATAGGACATATATTTCTATTACTATGAAATTCATAAATGAAGTAATTAATGGTGGGGTTACCATTATCCTTCTTGTGATGACAAATTACACTTTTATCACTAAACTATACTTGCTCCAATGCGATTATTGTATATAAATGGACCTTTTGTCCAATAAGGGAATCAAAAATAGGATCATAAAAGAACCATGAAAATTATAGTGTTAACGTGTTTTGTAAGGGGACTTAATGAAATTAAGAAAAGGAGACTCATTTCATTTTTGGATTTTGTTTTGCTAAAGGTGTTTTGACAGATACACTAGACAAAACTACTTAAGTCATAACATAAAAATGCATTGTGCAAGAATTCTTAGTTCCATTTCTTTTTTTTCTTTTAGATACTTTACTGGAAAAAAAGAAAGAGTAATAAGAAATCACATTTTTATATTTGATCTTATTTCAATAATAAGTATTTTTTTAAAAATCAAATAAATCATTTTTATCCAGGATTTATGGGAACAAAAAAAGCCCAACTAGGTACTGACCTAACTAGGCTGAAAAACAAGTTATTTTTTTATTTTAAATTTATATTCGAATATTATTTATTTAATTTATTAAATATAAATTTATTAATTATAAATTAAATAAATAATTAGAATATATTCTATATTAATTAATATAATTAGATTATATTAGATTTTTTTATATTATTTATTATATAAATAATATTTTGAAATATATGTTATATATATAATTTCTAATATAATTTAGAACAATATGAAAAAGAATTCTTGGCATTCCCTGGGGATTCTTGATTGGTGCTAAGCTAACTATAGTGCAAAATCGTATTTCTTTGGTTAATAAGATCTAAAAGCAATGTTTTTAAGATCAAACCAGTTATTGAATTAGTAAAGTTACTGGTTCACAGTTCATTGGTTGAACCGGTAATAATTAAATATATATTTTTAAATTTTATATATTAAAATTTTAATATAACAAATAAATATAAATAAATTTTAAATATTTAATTATTAACTCAATATTTTTTAAAATATTTGAGAGATTATTTTTAATTGAAAAACAAAAATACCTATAATTTAAAGTTAATAGTATTTAATATTAAAATTTTGGAGTTCTAAATTGTATTAAAATTCTATTTACCATTAAATAATAATAATTTTATCCAAACATTTTTATATTTAAGAGAAATATTATCAAGAGATGAGATATAATGAAAAGAAAACATCAAAAATAAACAAGTATATGTTTTTTTATTTATTTTATATTATCTTTTTTTAATTTTTTTTTATATTTCAATCTCTTTTTCTTTTTAGTATTTTCTATTTTTAATTTGCCAAATTTCTTTAACATAAACTATCCTACTATATATAAAAAATCCAAAAAAAATAAAAAAAATTGAATTGACCGATTCAAACTGATTTTTAGCTGGTCCAGTTTGACCAATTCAATTGATTTTTGACCAATTCTTTGCTTAATTTTATGGGTTAATTAGACTGAATCAATGACTAATTCTTGATCCAATCGGTGAAATGGTCTAGTCCAATTTTTTAAATAATGTCCAAAAGGTTTATCATCTCAGTGGGTGCAGATCCATAATAGACATAAAAATTATTGTGCGTCAAGTAACATCAAAAGTCTTGGTTTCAGAAGATGGAATGTCTAATGTTTTTTCATCCGGTGAACTTTTTAAGAACCAAAAAGATTTGTGCCAAAATAACGGATGCCAAGAAGAACAAGAGACCTTGACACGTAACGAATGTTGTAGTACTATTTCCACATCCCCTGACCAAATCCACCCACGTTGGGATTACTCGTTAATGGTTGATCAACAGAGGTGGGAGTCATAGAGGAGGAGGTCGTCACACCAGGTGGCAAAGGCATACACTTTCTCTCTCCTATTGTTTTCTAGGTCAAGACAGCACAGAGAAATTGATTTGGGCATGCAAAACAAGGGGGAATAATGTTACAAAGCAATTTGTTTGCTTGATTGGGAATATTGGTTAGCTTATTCATATGTTCTTGTTAGCATCGGAGTCAAAGTTGTGGTTATGGTTGTAGGTGTAGTTTGCTCCCTTGTTCTTTGGCTGGTAGAATGGGTTGAAGCTTGAACGGCGGCCAACGGTGCAAGGGTGTGTGCAGATCGGACAGGACGCATGCTTTAGTCGTTGGAGCTGAATAGGAGGCTGCGAACTTCTTCGTGTGAGATTTATTAGATGCCATTGCTTTTTTCCATTCATCATTTGGAAGTAACTGTATCTTTTCCTCAGCGATTTAGTCAGCTACAATAGCTTTCCATCCATATGGATGGAAAGACTGGCCTCCTATTTCAGCGGAAAAGGAATTCATCCAAGAAAGTGTTTCCTACCTACCAACACACTTTGGAGCCTTTCCTTCCCTTTTTTCAGCTTCCATTCCTCCCTTTTCCTGTGTACTAAACCTAACGTTAGTAACCTCATGAATCAAACTCTTGTCCAGGACAATGTATCATACCGGGAATTACATTTAACCTGGTTAAAATCAAGAAAGAGAAAAAAACCTGCCTAATTCAGCAAGTTAAAACAGTTATTTGAATTAATATAAAGAAAAGTATATGAGGTTGACACTCGATTAAAGAATCCAAAAACAAGAGCACGATATAACAACAAAAAATATACAAAATCTCAGACCAGAATTACAACCAAAAATATCAGACGACTGTTGTTTAGCACCATCTATACATGCAGGACTTTTTTCTGCAATACAAGCATCTGGTATTTGGACAGTAGTCTCTAAAGACATGTAAAGAAAGCAGGAAATCTTTCTATGCTTTAGTTTCAGTTTTTGAACTTTTCTGAAAAATTTTTGTGCTGTTCCCTCCACATCCTTCTACCTTAAAACTTCTGGTCTTGTTAAAAAGAATATGAAGAAGAAAACTAGGAACTCAAGATATAGAAAGGAAATCGTTAACTTAAGGAATTAGGGGGAAAAAGTACAGATTGGGATTCAAAACAAAAGAGAGGCATTACCATCATTTCCAGCTTATCAACATTCTTTTTGCAAGCAGTACATAGCAAAGAGAGAGGCAAAAATTTATGTAAATTGGAAGCAGCTAGGCCACATAACGTTTTGTAAGAATAAGGCTTAAAATACACTTTTGATCCCCCAATTTTATAAAAGTTTTAATCTGGTCTTCCTAATTATAATGCAAGCAACGTTGTCTTCCTATTTTTCAAAACAAAACAGATTGGGAAAGAGAGAAGGAAGGTAGATGTATGAAAGGGAAGAAATTTGGGAAAGAAGTACCTTGCTGTAGTGGACGATAGCATCTTCGCTTCGAATTCGAAGAGGACTCTCTCCAATGCTTCTTCAGTTCACCAAACGGGAAACGCAATTAGTTTACCCTATGAATCAAATCGAATGCAATGTCAAACACAGAAGGAAAGGAAATATCAGCTTCAGTTTCAGTCGTTTTGGAGATGGAGTTGTGTTTCGAGATGAGACTGGTTCTGCTACTTCCAACTTTCGGTCAAAGATCGTTTCTTCTTTTCCATAATGCTAGAGAGAATTTACAACCTCGCTACATAATCTACGAGGAAAGTTACCTAATTTACGGCAAGTCTGTGGAAGATCCATGGTTGACTGATAATAATAGAAAGTCGAGATTTGCGGCACTTTTGGAGATTGATACAGATGAAATCTTATCGGGTCAGAACGAACAGACTCTCATGGTGGAGCCAAACCCGATGAACAAGGCAGTAGCTGTTAAAAGAGAACAGGATTCAAAAGAACAAAGAAAGTGCATCTGTGACCAATTTTGACGCTGAAGGTAATGTAGCACGTGGAAAGGAAATCAGGAGATGCAAGCCCATTACTCCTTGCAACTAGGAAATTTTCTTATTATAGCTAGTGCATCAATGATCAGAATTTAATAATTTGTATAAGTGAGATATATATATGTAGTATAAATAAAGTTTAAATATAAAATAAATTTTATTCGTTGATTGTATAAGTAACGCAATACTCTCAATATACGAAAGAATTACTCTAACCAGTGGACCGAAAACTCGTACAGGGGAGTCTACTAGGTTTCTAGGAACAGGGAGGTAGGAGACTTCATCAAGAGATGCGAGAGGAGTATAGCCCACGTGGCCCAGAAAGTAGAAAATGTCAATAAGTCAATGGGTCCAATAAGGAAGAACAAGGGGTTGATAACGGGCAGAGGTGCAGGGCAGGATGTGTGAATTTTGTAGACTCCGGGGATGAAGCCTACCGAATTCAGATTTCATAATGAGTTGAAAAGTTTGTTCGGCTTGATAATCCTGGTTTTTCTAAAAATAGATATAAACTTTAAAAAAAGTTAAAAAAAAGTTTATTTTTTAAACAATTCAAATATAATACGAGTCAAGTTTGAATTTTTTTTTATTCAGCCTGTATTATAATCAATATATATTTTTTATTATTAATTAATATTAATATTATTTTAAATCACTAACTTTCTCTTGTGCCTTTTACAAATACTAACCACATAATACCTTGGACAAAATATCTTATAGCCTTTGGTTAATAAACTTTACAACTTTCAAGACATCTTCTGTACTCCTCTTACCCCATTCAATTCGTATGGTAATAGCATCATTATATCCAAGCATGAGAAGCCACTTAAACATTTTGACTTTTTAATTTTCTGCCTTTTTTTCCATCAAATCAAATTAAAATTTCATTGCCAACTTCCCTACCTTGTTTTCACGCACAAAAACATGACTCTTTACTTTGTTAATGTCTTTGGCTCCTTGCCCTTGGATAGCAAAAGCAAGTGTGCTAGAGGACTTCAAAATTTTGCCATCACCTCCCTAAACGTCGAGGAACTTTAGATCATATTCGTGCTTCTCTCTTCTATAGATTAGGTAACAAGCTGGTCTTTTTCTCTTCTTCAACCTCTATCGTTGCCACACTGTTATCTACCAACAAGAAGAGACTCTTGATCCTTTTTCCAATCAAGTACCTAGCTTCCTTCCTTCCTTGGATTAGATTGTGTTATAGGTAAAATTTGAAATTTATTTTCTAGTTGTTTTCTTCTTGCGATGCATAATCCCATTGTGATCTTTGATTTCAACCTCTAATCAACTCTACCACTTTATGGGTTTAGTAATTTGTGGTGTAAACTGGCTCATAACTAATCTTTTTCTTTTCCTTCTTTTAATTTTCACCTTTTAACCGGTCAAACTGGATTTGAAATATTTTTATTTAGGCTGAGCTTGAGCCCAAATTAAATGAACATTGGCAGGCTCAAGCCTAAATTGGGCACTATTTTTTTATACATATTTTTAATGGGCATGGCCTATTTTTAAATGAGTTTAGCCTGTAATCAAATCTACACTAAACTACTATATTCCCTTGATATCTCCAAATCAATAAAATAGGTTAAGCAAGCCATGTTAAGGGAACGATAGTGATCCAAGTTTGGAGGCTTTATGGTGTCACTAGGGTGTTCTCAAATAGTTTGTAAGGTATGTTGCCTTTCAACCTCATCTTTTGTTTACTCAATAAATCTTGCTTGCTAGAATTGTAAAGGTGTGAGTTCCCTTTATGTAATAAGGACCTAGTGAACATGCATAAAAATTTTCTTTTAGTACTTATTAAACCCAAAATTAGTGGTATCAAGAGTGTTATGTAGAAACTTGGTTTTACTGATTGGATCAAAATTGAAGCCATAAGCTTTGCAGGAAGGATATTGCTTTTGTGGAATAATAGAAGAGTTATGATCAATTATATCAATTCTCATATGCAAGTACTCCACTATAGCATTAAAGTTTTATGTTCAAAAGCACATTTTTATCTCTCAAGTGTTTATGAGTATTATGATCCCTCTAAATGCATAAAGCTATAGGATGTTCTTAGACTTATTGCTTATCATATGGTGGAAAGGTCACTAGTTTTGGTGACTTTAATACTTATCTATCCTCTAATTACAAATGTGAGGGTACTCATCCCAATTGGAATTTTACGAATTATTTTTCTAACTATATTTCAAATAGTAATCTTATAGACCTTAGTTTTATTAGACCAAAATTTACATGGGAAAAGGGTAATTTAAAGAAGAGAATTGACTGGGCCTCTTGCAACATTTCATGGAAATTAGCTTTTCCTTAGGCCCATGTACATCACCACGTTAAAAATGGTCCAATCACATAACACTTTGTATCTTGCTTGGGATGGAAGGTAATAAGAGGAATAGGCCTAGCCTATTTTGATTTCATGCAGCATGGCTTCTTGATAAATCCTTTTCAAACATTGTGTTAGAGGAATGGCAAAATCAAGAATGGGTTGATGAGGTCCCGGCCTTTGAACATCACATTACCATCTAGAATTGTGAAAAGTTAGGTAGTACAATGTATAAGAAGAAAAAGATTCAAAACTGCTTGTAAGGGATTATGTTAGAGGAAATTGGCTAGTGAGAAACCTTTGACATCTTGAAAGAAGATTATGGAATGAATATGAGAAGATTCTTACTTAGAAGGAACTAGTACGATACCAAAAGTTTAGATGTAATTAGATGAGATAGAGGGAACATATACAAATTCTTTCATGTGTCAATTGTTATGAGAAGGAAAAAGAATAAAATTGAAGCCATTAAAATGATAATGGTGAGTGGGTTCCTAATCAATCTACTATGAAGACTATGACTGTAAATTTTTTCAAAAATCTTTATTCAAAGGAGCTCGGAGAAATACCCAAACTCTTTTCGCTTAATGGGTTTCCCAAGTTAAGGCTTTAGGTGCTTAGCTTTATTCAAAGGGATGTGTTGGACCCAGAGATTAAAAATACTATGTTTATGATAAGAGTATTCAAAGCTCTTGGCCCTAATAGTCTTTAAGCAATTTTTTCCACAATCAATGGAACATTATAGGTACCTTAGTTTAGAAATTTGTTAAGGAAGTTTTTAATAGCCCTAATGTTATACATATAGTAAATTAGACACATATTATGCTTATCTTGAAAATGGATCATCTAAAGCCTTTAAAAGAGTTTTGTCCTAATCCATTATGTAATGTAATTTCTAAAATAATGACAAAAATTATGGTAAATTACTTGAAGGGTTTTCTAAATAAATTAATAGTGCCAAATTAGTGTAATTTCATCCCAAGTTGGCATAGCAATAATAATATTATAATTATGCAAGAGGTCATCCACTTTATAAGGACTAAAAAAAAAAGGCAAAAAAAGTTACATGGCTATTAAAATAGATTAAAAAAAAGCTTATGATCGGTAAGATTAACAATTATTAAGAGATATGCTTCTTGATATTAGACTTAATAATGCATTTATGAACCTCATCATAACTTGTATCTCTCTCTACAAAATGCAAGTCCTTTGGAAGGGTGAAGCATTTACCTTTTATGAATCTTCAAGAGGGGTGAGATAAGTGATCCATTATCACCATATCTTTTTGTTTTATGCATGGAGAGGTTACGCCAATTGGGTTATTAATAACAAGTTGTAAACGCCTATCGAAACTTTCAGAAGTATTCCTCGATCTCTCATTTATTTTGTATTGACAATTTATTTCTTTTCCTTTAAAGCGTTAAACAAAGTTGAAATTATAAAAGATTGCATGAATTTGTTTTGTACATTGTCGAGACAAAAATTGAACCTTTCCAAAACAAAAATGTTCTATTAGAAACATGTCCACTTTTTTTAAAAGTATCATACTTAAGCCACATTTTAGGTGTATCACTCCCCAGAGACTTAGGAAAATACCTAAAGGTTCCTCTTTTAGAGATGGTGGGCAAGAGGATGTCATTTTGGAAGGACAAGCTCCTAAGCTTTGCTAGACATACCACCTTTATTAAAGCTGTAATATCTACTCTTTCTAGTTATATCATATAGATGTTATTTTTACTTAATAATATTTTAGAAGATATTGAAAAAAAACTTATAAGAAATTTTTATGGGGTTTCTTTGAAGTTCAAAAGAAAACACACCTAATGTCTTAGAATGATGTCTGTGGTTGTAAGATGAGTAAAGGCCTTGGTTTGAAGAAATTGCAAATATGAGATGAAGCTTTCATAATGAAGCTTTGTTAGGATCTCTTCTACAACTAAGGTGTCTGATAGGTACAAGTAGTTAAGGAGAAGTATAGGTGTGGTACCAAGCTCATTCCAAATATTAACAAAAAACACACTATCTTGAATTTTTGGAAGGCTATTATAAGAGTTTAGGAAATTTTTCAAAGGAGAATAGGATGGAATCTAGGTGATGGTACAAAAATAAAATTCTAGGGTTATCTTTAAACCCTTTTGCCACGTTCATTGTCCATCTATGCCTTAAAGGTCTTGCCCAAAAACACAATCAATACTTTTATTAGTAAGTTCTTTTCTCCTTTAGATGGATAGGTACGGGCATGTTTTGAACATATTTTACCTAATAATATTTGTGACATTATCGGTCATATTTTACCCCATACATTTTGAAAAAAAGAAGACACTATCTCTTAGAGGTGGGCTCACGATGGTGGCTTCTTCATCCATTCAACCTACAACCAATTTTCTAATGATAATGCCTTGATAAGACATAATCTTTGGAACTTGATTTGAAAGTGGCAAATGCCTAAAGAATTAGAATTTTTCTTTGGCTTTCAGCATGTGAATGGCTTGATAGAGCTTCAATATAGTAGGAATCCTTTCATCTTTGGTTTATGCTCTTTCAAGTTAGTTTTGCACTATTTGAAGGACTATGATCTAACTTAGATGTTATGGAGGAGGTTGGCTAAACCTAAGTTATGGAGTGAATTCTTCACCTTGCTATTTATGGTTGGTTAAGATGGAATAATGATAAGGAAGTTAGGGGAAGGAAAACTTTGGGTTTTCCATGGAAGATTTTGTTTGGGTTTGCATGTTGGACTTTATGGACCTCTAGGTATAGAACATTACTGATTGAAGATGCTCTAGTATATGAAGACCTCAAATGTATTTATGTCAAGAAGCTATCGAAGGCATTAACCTTTAACAGAGATGGGAGAAAATTCTTACACTTAAAGTTGAACATTACATGAAATAGTAGCTTCTAGATCTAGGCTGAGTTCTAGTGAATGTTGATGGCCTGGCTTATAGCAATGGAGCAGCCTCTTATAGGGGCCTAATTAGAGATGAAACCAAACACTAGATTAAAGGCCATATGAATAATTCAGGGTTTTGTTTGATTACGATAGCAGAGCTTTGAGGTTTATTGTCAAGTCTTAAGCTAGCTTGGGAAAACAATTGTAAAAAGGTAGTGGTATAAGTTGATTTCCTTGTAGTTGTCTCACTCATTAAAAATGGTGTGATGTTCATAATCCTTGCTTCAATTTGATCTTAGAAATAAGACAATTTGTGGATCAACAATAGAATGCTTTGCTACTCTATGTCTATCAAGAGGTAAAGTGTAATGCAAATTGCCTCATGAACCTTGCTCATTCATTCTTGCTTGGTTTTCAAATGTTTACAATCCCTCTGTTAAGTTGCAATGCTTACCTACATGTAGACTTTCAAGGCATGGCTTTCTTATATCTAATTATTTGCTAATTGGTTGTTTTCCCTTAAGGCATTTGCCCTTTCATTTTTTCAGGGAAAAAAAGGAACACTTGATACATGGGCAATTTTTAAAAAAATAAAATTACATAATCTGTGATGTTATTTGCAGGAATTTAAAAATATTTAATTAGCAGAAAATACTTTAAAAAAATACATAATTTGAGAGTTATAGATAATTTTTTAAGATACTTCTAATATTATTTATTAAAAATAATTCTTATAATTCAATAATTTTTATTAATTAGTAATAATAATAATATAATTTGCATGAGTGATAAAGGTGAACTAGCTTACTTTAGTTTATTAAACGGGAAACACAACTTGCTTACTTTATGAAACAGATTGAAGGCAATGTGAAATAGAAAAGGAAAGAGAAGGTGAGTTAGGTATTCCATATTTATGTTGAAGTTTATTTTTTATGGCACCTTAATCGATTTATTGATATTTATTTTTTTGTTAATTAAAAATTTGTGTTCTAAATATTTATATTTAGATATTATTGATTAAATTTATTAAAATAATTATTTTATTTATATTTAGAAAAAATAGGAAATTTATTTTTTATGAAATCATCATTATAATTATTTGTGTGTATTTTTTTTTGTAAAGATTTGTGTGACTTAATTATTGTTGTGTAAATTTTGTTTTAATGTTGAAAAAAAAAAAAAAACTAGTAACAAAAAAGAGTAGTGCTAAATGGATTTTTTTGTTTTAAAAAAAATCTTTGGAAACAATAAAAGATTAGTATTTATGATGTTGAAATTTAAATTTATAAAACCAAACTTGCAAATTGATAAAGTTCTTTGTAACCACCTAAAAACTAGATATACTCTGATTGTAATAAAAGCCTTAATGCTCAAGAAATATATTCACATCACTTAAGGTTTAAACAAAAGAAAAATTAGATTTTGAACAATTTATTATTAAAAAATTTGACAAAATGTTACCATTTAGAGATAATTGCATTCATATACAACATTTTTCATCAGCTTAGTAACAAGAGTTCTTGAAATGTGTGTCAGAAAATTTTAAACTTCATGACACTGCTACCAAGTTTTGCAGCAGTCACTTTTGTAGCTTGGCCTTCTCTCTCCCCGAAGTCACTTTCGCAACAGTCAATGATGTCACTGTGTTTTCTTCAGCCATTCTCGTCATTGCTGGCCATTTCCTTTAGTCTCCATTTGGTTCCTTTATCTAGCTACGCCTCTTCTCCATTTTCAACTGCCGATAGAATGTGAAGGAGCTAAGAGAACGACAAGGTAGAGGGCAAAGGAGAAATCGGGGAAGGAGAAGCTAGAGACAGAAGAGGCCACTACTGGAATGTCGATACCTATACTCTCTTTCTCACTTTTGGTCATCACACATAAACGAAGGTGAGCTCCTTCAATATATCTCCCTTGTTTGAGGTTGTGCTTTGTTTTTTTCTGCCTTTTAATCTATAGAAATTTTTGTTTCTACAAAGGGTTTCTTTGGTTCTTGGCCCTTTTAGAATTTTCAGAAAGTGAGCATGAGTTAAAAGAAAGCAAAGGGAGGAGACTCGTAGAGGGTTTCGATCATTTTGTTGAAGAAACATTCTGAATGATATACCTTCTTTTCCCATCTTCCTCATCTCTTTATATAATGAAAATGTAGATTAAAAGATTGTTTTGGGGTTCATTGGTTAGACTTGGTTTTAGTTTGATTTTGGGTCTGGATTTAAGTCTTGATATTTCTAGGTAGTGTGAATCACATAGCTAAGAATGAAATGATGATACTTTCTAGATTTCATAATAAATGTCTGATTAAGATTCTTCTCATGTTCTATTCATTTTTTTATCTCAATGCTTTACTTTGGTTCAGTCTGATATATGAGACATGTATTGTTGCTATAATTATTTGTTGTTTCCTCTCTACTTCTAGCTTAAAATTTGCCATGGAACATAATTGATTGGAATAGTTTATTTATGTGATCCTATTGATATCAGAGGCTTGGGTTTTAAGAAAATGGTTATGTAATTTTGAGGAGTCATATTCATTATTCTACAAAATTATGAAGCCTAAGTGTTTGAGAGATAATTTTGATGCCTAATTTTACTTGCATTCTAATCTTGATTGGATATAAAAATTTATATTTATTGCTCATCCTTTACTAGGCCAAACTCTCAAATGGTTAGTTAGTGATGATACACAATTCCATCACATTAATACATAATGATTGGTGATATTCTTACAAATTTATTGGAGATTATAATAATTATTAAAAAATGTGGTTAAGTCAAATTAATGATAAAAATATTTGACAACTTCATATGTTTAAATTTAAAGTGCTTTCTCTATTCGTGTGTCTTTTCTCAATAACTCTATTATTCCTTGACATTTTAGTGGCTGAAACTTGAGTCTCATATAAGATTTGTAAAGAATAGGTATGCTATGTCTTCTCATGACAACACAATGGAGGAAGCACGTTTTGATTAAGATTTTGTTTCAAATAAACATATAATGGATTTTATAAAATTTTCATATCCTATTTTTCTTTCACCACTAGGACAAATATTCATGTTAAGAAAATATTGTAGGATAATTTATCAAATATTATTTGCATAACTGTTACATAGGTAATTTTAAATAATTAGATGAGTGATTTTTTTCAATAATTAAAAATTTTAAATGGAGCTCTTGGCCAATTCAAATTAATAAACTACCTATGATTGTCTATAGTACATAAAAAGATACATGCTTTTAGAGTAAAAGTACAATATTTAAAAAAAAAATTGATAACAAGTGTTTATGTAGTTTCATAGTAAATTAGTGGTGGGTAGCTGTACAAACATTTAGGTTGCGATTTGATCCTTATACTATCTTTCAATTTTCACTTATATCTACATTATGATTGAATGAGATGTTTATTTTGGTGGAAACTTTAGGCAATTTTTTTTTCTAATCATGATATATGTGATATAATACTATCATCTAAATAATAGACTATAAAACTAATAAGTGCATTAGTAACATAAATAATAAAATAAATCTTAAATAATGGTGCCACATAATTTCTTTTAGAGCAAATTTCACAAATTTTTTTTATTTTTAAAATATATATTTTAATTCAATTTTAATTTTTTTAACTGAAACATCTTCCATGTAAAATGTAAAAGAAAGTATTTTAGTTCAAAAAATAAATACATAGAACCATGTTTTGAGCTTTGATCATCAAGCCAAGTGGTGATGTCATTAAAATTTTTAATCATTGCTTCAAAAGGCTTACCTCCAGACGAGAATGTTAAGCATCCTTGTAAAGCTTAACCATTTTTCTGTTCTCAACTGCTTGCTCTCTTGTACAACAATTTACTTCAGATGGATCTATTACAATATCATCAGCCTTGTAATTATCAGCTTCCTCATGAAGAATTACCAAAGGCAGAGAGACTTGTAAATCATGACCATTAAATGTGAAAATAAAAATTTTATATTACTCTATTCCTCTAATGCTAAATTTTTGTTGAAAAAGAGAAAAAGAATTTCTGGTTTAAACAAGAATTTTATAAGCTCAGCCCCATAAACCTAATATTTTTGGACTAACAAGCCTGTTAAGCTAGTTAAATTCTCGGAACCAAGATCTATCATTTGTTGAATGGATTGACAAAACAAAAGTCCTAAGCAAATTTACCATTCATATTAGCACATGCAGCAGTACTACAATAACATATTGTATAGAGAAAAAGTTGGCTAAAAGCATAAAAATATAGAGCCTGTTTGATTCTATTTTCTATTTTTATATTCTCAAATGAATTCTATCAAATTGTTTTCCATGACTAATCTTAGAAATTAAATAAAAAAATCTATTTGAATCATTTTCTTTGAAAACATATCTAAAAACAAAAAATAAAAATAAATTCTTTCAAAAACAAGTTTTGAAAATATGAAAACAAAATATTTGTTTGATTCACTCGTTTTATGCAATTAATTTTGACATAATTTTTTACAATAATTTAAAATTCATATAACATTAACGAACTAATATAATATATTTTATATAGAATGAACATAAAATGAATATAATTACAACAAATTCTTGACATTGTTTTAAACAAAGCCTTAATAACATAATTTATATAAATAGTACAAATTTATGTTAAATCAGTAGACTTGTACTAATGTAGCCCCATCCAATCTGTAATATAATCAGGATGTGTTGTCATTTCTGTTGCATTTTCATCAGATAGAACAAAAAATATATTACCTTATATAGACCGATACAAAGGCCTTGGATCATTTTCAATCAAAATGCAATTTTATTTCAAACTAAAAATAACGTCGTTCAATAACAATCCATGCACATTATAAGCGATATGAGGTCATGTAATAGATATGAAAGGTTTATAAATCATCCCTAGCTTGAATTGGCTTCATCTAGCTTCTATTGAATAATCACTACTTTGTCCCCTAATTAAACTGAGCTACAATGTATTTCTCCTGAGTTGCCCTGCATTGAATCACTAGTAGGATAGTCCCAAGAGATGCATAAAAATAGTCCGTTTCAGAATAGGCACCAGTCCATAAACTAGCTAGATATATTGTCTATCAACAATATCAGTGCAGCTAAGAAATGAACTCAGAATACCGAGACATGTTACTCAGCTGTTGTCAGCATTATGAATCAATTTCACATACAATCAGCATGAGACCACAGTTATCATACCCACAGATTATGGGAGCCAAAAACGGCATGCATTAAGGAGCTTCAATCATGTCCCAAAGTCAGGAACAGGTCAGCAAGTCTGGTCCCACACTAAGTTTTAATCATCCATCCAAACACACTAGGTCATTTGGCATGTATGCAATACAAGAGGCAAGCAGAGTACTACAGATTTGGCATAACCAAATTGCAAGGTCGTTTGGCATCATATGATAGCAAACTTTGCATACTCGCCACATGCATAACAAAATATGTAGATGTAATTATATTCAATACAATAAGTTGGCCATAAGCATTAAACACAGAGAAGGTCCCAGGACAATTCCTAAATCTAATTTTGGATTACTAGTAAAACTAGATATTTATTTTATTTCTTATATTAAGAATCCGGAGTTTTACTTACTATACAGCCAGAATAATTGTTCCTAACATGAAGGTTTCCAGATAAAGATAAAAACTCAAGGTTTCCAGTAGCTGCCTTGGACCTTTCTTGCGTCTTCTGTCTTCTTGCTCTGCCTCTGTGTGTAGTTGAGGCTAGGAGCTGAGGGTATGATCATTCCAGGTGAAGAAAAGGAACCCTAAGTGGGTTTGGTATAATTTACAAAAGTGCCATTAACCATTCATATTAGCACTTGCAGCAGCAGTACTGCAATGATATATTGTAAAGAGAAAAAATTAGCTATAGTTCACAAAGATAAAAGTTTCTACTAGATTGCTGTGTAGGAAGAAGCATAAAAATATATTTACTGTCCTCATCTCTGACAAAATTGGTCAATTTAAGCATTAAATAATTGAGAGAGGAAAACTCAATACGTGTCTGATTTAGCCAGTACTGCAGTGTCTGAGCATAAAGTTGCAGTTTCTACAGACATCTTAACAACATAACATAGAACAAGTCAGAAGATCAACATACTTCTTTCAATCGCCATTCTATTTCTTGAGTAGTTCTTAGCATTTCTAAACCAGTCAGTAAGCATGGTTATCCTTGTATACAACAACAATAGAGGATGCCTGCAAACAGACAACAGATAAGTGTCACGTACTTATGCAGGTTACTAAAATGGGGAAGTAAATGAGCAGAAAGAAAACAATTGGAAGACAAAAATGAGGTTGAAAGCTCGGACAGAAGGAAAGATGCTACAACGTCCAAGTACCTCCAATGTCATGCATGGATTGATGCCTTGATATGTTTTAATCTCTTATACCAGAAATAAAATTTTGTTTTCGTTAAAAATACAAACCTGATCTCTCTTCTTTAATTCTCTGAATATTGCCTCAGCCAAATCTTTTTGTGGAAATAACTTCTGCATCAAAAGAACATTGGCTACACCAACCAGGACCAGAGTGAGCAACCACGGTGGAGTCAAGTCATCTCTGGGAATATTTAGATTAAGACATTTAGTTTCCCTAATTCTTTTACAGAATATTTTGCTTCTCCAACAAGAGATATGCTATTCCCTCCCATTCCTCATATAAAAGTAAAAAGAAAAGAAATTCCCTTTTAACAGGTGATTTAGGATATACCATCAACCTAAAGGATACATATGACACTTGAATACACAACTACAACAACAGATAACCTCCGTAAAAGTCTACTACAATCAGATACTGAAATTCCTCATCAGTCTACCAAGAGCTGATGTTTTTTATTCCCCTATCTTCTCGGCATTATTCCATGTCCTGCGATTTTGTTTTATTACAGTGAATTCCCACCTTATGAATCAAGAAACTTGCTCCTCTTGCAATTTCCAGCATCTCTGAATTACTTATAACTGAATGTCAGCCTATGTATATCTAAGGTTAAAATTCAGACTAATAAACTCACTACAAGCATTGGTTCAAGTATATGATGTAGTTTTAGCAGGAACTGATCATTCGATCTAACTAAACAATCTTTTTTAACATCATGAAGCAAGCAATAAAGAATAATTTCGATTTTGGCTGACATAATGGCATGAACTTCAAGCTGTTCTATTACTGAACATGTCTGTAAAAATATTCACTACAATGACAATCATACGTTAAACTATATGCTTGCAAAAACCGTCAACCCACTGTGTAGTCCAACTTCTCTGACACAAAATATACAAGCAAGTGCTAACCACTCATGCTAGTTAAACATAAACATATGTGTAACTTGAATTTGAGCGATAGTGTCTCACCTGGTTTATTTCTTCAACAGGCCTCTATCAATCATTCCATGTAGAAGCTTCTCTGCCTTATCATTCTCATTTTTTTCAAGAAGATATCCAATAATTATTTTAAAAGTTACAAAATCAGGAAGGCAGCCATTCTGTTTCATTCTATCAAGCAAGGCCTTTACTTCATCAAACAAACCTTGTTTACAAAGTCCATAGATCATAGCATTATATGCTTGGACATCTAGAAGATGGCCTTCGGCCAAAAGATATTGAAAGATGCCCCATGCATCATTTAATCTACCACCTTTGCACAAACCATCAATAAGTATAGTGTACGTGTACACATCAGGCTGAATTCCTCGATCGACCATTTGCTGAAACAGTGTAATTGCCTTGTCAAGATGCTGCCTTTTGCAAAATGCATCTAACAAGGTATTGTAAGTGATTATATCAGGGGGATGACCGCTGTCATGCATCTCATGAACAAGATCTTGCACATGTGAGATTCTCCCTGATTTGCACAAGCCATCAATAAGAGAACTGTAAGTTACAATATCAGGAGCCAAATTTCTGCAACGTAGTTCCTTAAAGAAATCCATGGCTTCATCCACCATTTTATTCTTATTGTGTGCATTAATCAATATATTATAACTGATGACATTAGGTGCCAAACCACTTTTGATCATCCTGTTAAATACTTCCTTTGTCTCAGTGATATTACCGGATAAACAATACCCATTCATTAAAGCACTGTGGGTAACAACGTCAGGCTTCTGACCACACTTCATCATCTTAGCAAACACTGCTTGAGCTTCTGTGATCCTTCCTTTTTTACAAAATGCATCAACCAGTATATTAAAAGTATAAACATTTGGGTTGATGTCTTTCCATACCATTTCATTGAACAATTGATTTGCTTCTTGCCATTGACCCATGCTGCAGAAACCATGGATCAGACTATTGTAGGAGACAACGTCTGGAGATATCCCATGGTCAATCATTTCAAAAAACAAATCATGTGCCTCAGTGACAAGTCCATCTTTACAAAGGCCATCAATGACTATGTTGTAAGCAACTACATCAGGCTTGACTGTCTGTCTCTCCATCTTTTTAAGCAATTTAATAGCAGAACTTGTTTTTCCTATTTTACATAGCCCATTGATTAGAATGACATTAGTAACTATGTTTAGCTGAAATCCTTTTGCCATTAAGTCATCGTAGAGGTCGAGTGCTTTCCCAACCTTATGATTAACACAAAGTCCTTTAATTAGCGTATTCAAAGTTACATTATCTGGTTGACAACCCATCTTGAGAATCTTCCCCAATATAGAGAAAGCAAAATCCATCTGACCCACATGGCAGTAGCAATTGATCAAGATGTTCAGGGTAAATAAATCTGGCGCGAATCCCTTGAACTCCACTTGTGCAAAAAGTGAGATAACATCAGGATAATGTCTCATCTTGGCAATAGATCCTAAAATCTTATTAATTTGGAGTATGGAGGGTGGAGGACGCATATGGAGGATGCGATTGAATGAAGCGACAGCGTCGCGGATGCTATTTGGATTAGGGGAAAGGGAATGAAGATAGGAGCAGAGATTGAGCGAAGAAGGGAAAGAGAGAAGGAAGGTAGAAGTATAAAAGAGAGGAAATTTGGGGAAGGAGTACCTTGCAGCAGTAGACGATAGCATCTTGGGTTCAGATTCGAAGACGAGTGTCTCCGATGCTTCAATGCTTCTTCAGTTCGGAAAACGCTCCAAGCTTTCCCCGTCAACCAAATCGAAGGCAATGTCAAACGGAAGAGAAATAATTTTTTTAAAAAATTAATCTTTATTTATTTTTTATGGCAGCTAAATCAATTTATTGATATTTATTTTTTTGTTAATTAAAAATTTGCATTCAAAATATTTATACTTAGTTATTATTGAGTAAAGTTATTAAAATAATTATCTTATTTATATTTTGATAAAATGCGAAATTCATATTTTACGAAAATATCATTGATATTATTTGTGAATATATTTCTGGTAAAGATTTGTGTGAGTTTTTAAAGGTAGAAAAAAACTGTTATAAAAGTTGCATTTGAAATATTTATAGTTAATTATTGTTGTGTAAATTTTGTTTTAATGTGCAAAAATGTAATAATAAGATATAGAAGTGCTAATGGATTTTTTATTTAAACAAATATTTTTTAAAACAAAAATAAGCAACTATTTATGTCATTGAAATTTAAATTTACAATACTAAACTTGTAAATTGATAAAGTTCGTTGTAACCAACCAAAAGTCTAATATATTCTAATTGCAATAAGCCTTGATGTTTAAGAAAAATTTTATTAGTAGTCTTGTGAATAAATTTATATCAATTAGGGTTTAAAACAAAAGAAAAAGGCCCTAGCATCAATCCTTGCTTATTAGTATTTTTTTTTGCAAGCCATACAAAGCCAAAAAAAAAAAAGGCAAGAATTGCTGTAAATTGATAGTTGTTAGATCACAAATTACAAATTTGTAAAAATAAGACTCATTTCATAAAAGTTTCAATTTGATCAAACTAGTTCAAATGCAAGCAAGATGTGATAGAAGGAAAAAATTATTTTAAAAATAGAAGAACAAAATTGTGTGCCTTTAAAATAGAATGGCTCAATAGAAATTTTTGTGAAACTAGAGGATCCAAAATTGTATTTAAACCTAAAATTAATTATTTGCCTACGAACACAACAACATCATGTCAAAGATAGAAAATTCCAAGTGGCTAGAAGAGCAGATAAGTACTTAATTTTTCTCTCTCCAATTTTCTTATTCATATCTAAAGATATAAACTTGAGCTAATATATAAAAATAATCTAAGAACTTACTCAAATAAATTGTAAGAAACAAACATAACTTCCAAATTTGATGGACTAGCTCCTTTTATTGATGAAGCATTGATTTTTTTTTTCCATGAAAACAATCTAAATATTCTTCACCAACATGACTATCAAATCTCAGGTAACAAAATCGTTTTGGTATTAACGAAGTATTATAAGCTTTAATGTAACAATAGATCCAAATGAAATAGAGTACATCAATTTCAAAAATTACACAAATATATAGAACTAGCAGTAACTCCTACAAATCTAAGAGTTGTAAAAAAAATTGTGGACCTCACAATGAAAAATAATAATACAAAAGAAATAAAAATAATAATAAAAGAACAAAAATAAAGTACGAATAAACAGTAAAAATGATATGTAAATAGTGCAAACCAATCCTAAACAATGTAAAATAGAATATAAACAATGCAAATAAACAAAAAAATTCATAGATTTTATATATAAAAAATAAATAGGAAAAACTATTATTGCTTTATTGGATGTGAAACTTGTGACATTCACTTAACTTAATTTATTCATTTTTTTACACTACGTTGTCATATGCAATCATGGACCATGCACCCATTTTATTTCTTTTTGGTGAGGTTCTATTCAAGACTGTCAACTTTTCCTTCATTTTCTATTTTTGGAAGATTTTGAGAACGAACATATCAATTATCAAAAAAATGGTTTATTTAGCTCTAAAAAGTAGAGACCCAAAAGTTTAAGACTTCAATTTATGAGCTTGAAAGGAAATTATGCACATTGAAGAAAACAAGCCAAAGATTTTTGCTATCATATTAATTTTAATAATTAATCATATTAAAAATTACTAAAAATACATTAATTTAAAGGCTTATTAAACTATGTATAATGTGTATTTTAAATTAATTACTTTTGTGATAATTATCTTAACACAATATAAACATTTATAGTATTAATTTTTTAGTATTTTATTATACTATATTTAACTTAAAGTGTGTGGTTGTTTTAATTTTTAATGAAAAAGACTAATTTAACAATTAAATTAGTGACCCAACAACCAAATTAGTTACTTGGTGTCTTGAAGCTCTCACTCTTTCAACATCTAATCCAGTTTTAATACCAAAGATATCAAACACGTGGCAATACCATTGACAAACAAATTATGGCTTTCCAAGATATGTAGTTTTTTTTTTTTAATGTTGGTTATTAGAGTTTTAGCAAATATATATACATATATATATATATATATATAATATGAATCATTTTTTAATTCAACAAAACATCATGAATTTTTCAAGAAAATGTTAGATATTATAATACAATTAAAAATTTTCATAAACAAGTTTTTAATTATTTTCATAACGATGGAATTTTTTTTTTAAAGATAGGTTATAATTTGTGTACATCTAATTAACTGAGTCAATATTTTTTAGTAATAATAATTTTAAAAAATCAATATCTATTACTATATTAATAAATTTTTTGGTAATCTTGCCAAACTAATTTTTTTTATTATTACTATATTAGCAAAACCTTTTATAATTCATGAAAAGTGTTTCGACACAAGTCTATAAAAAAAAGGCTAAAAAAATCTAAACATTTGAATTTTAAAGAGCAATAAAGGCAAAAATGAGTCAAATTGAAGATACTAGTTGATATACTGAATTCAAATCTTATGAGATATAAAATGCCTTTGGAGTCGAAAGATAAAGAAAAAGTAATGAATGAATTAAAATAGAGAAAATGAATCCTATATATATTCTTACTATTTGTACCACTAATTTTTTACTTTAAAAATAGTTTAATGTATTCGTACTTTAAATGATTCAAATTATAATTTATTCTTTTTTCTAAAAAGTCAAAATATTGCAAGTTTTGTCATTTTGAAGATTGGCTGGGGTTCCAATTTGCACATCCTCAAAAACTTGGAAATGTTCAAACTCGGTCAAAATTGATTAAAAAAGAGCTTTCATATTTATTTTTCTTATGTTTTTTTTTTGTTATTATAAATTTATGAACCCTGAAACTATTTAGGGAAAATTATATTTTTAATCCTTATGGTTTCATTTATTTTTTTAATTTGATCCTTATAATTTAAAAATTTACAATTAAATCCTTACAATTTGTAAATTTTTTAATTTAATCCTTAGTATTATATTAAATTTTATTAATATAACTAATTATACATTATCTTGATACTCTAAATATCTATAATTTATGCTAATAGAAGAGGTAAAAATATAGATAATAAAATAAAATTAATTCATATATATGACAAATATTAACAAAAATATATAGAATAGAGAGAACTACTATACTCTGCACACACTTTGCTTTTTGCTTTTTCATTTCTTGACGCCAAATTGTCATACACTATCATGGATGCAATTGTTTTATTTCTTTTTGTAAAGGCTCTATTTGAGATTGTCAAATTTTGCTTTATTTTTTGTTTTTTGGTAGATTTTTATCAATAGGGAAAGAGTATAACAATTATTAAAGAAAATGTTTTTTTTTCACTCCAAAGAGTTGAGACCCAAACGTCTAATCTCAAAAGTTTAAAAGGAAATTATGGATATCGAAGAAAACAAAACAAAGATCTGTACTATCATATTAAATTTAATAATTATATTAAAAATTACTAAAAAAATTTAAGTTAATTATAATTGTGATGATTATTTTAAAACAATATAAAAAGTATTGATATTATTTTTTAAGTAATACACTATAATATATTTAACTTAAAGTATATATATATATATAATTAAAAAACCAATTCAATAGTTTAATTAATAACCTAGCCATTGAACTTGAATTCTTTATATTCATTGTCTAAATGCATCAGATAATTTTTTAGAAAGGAAAAATTAAAAAAATAATAATAGAGAAAGAGTGCCTTCAGTTTCTTCAAATTTATTTGGTCCATTGACACGATAAATACAAAAGATTTATTTTTAATTGAACTAGTGACTTGATGAAAAGAATTTTGTTAGACATCACATTAAAAGTAACAAAAGTCAATTTAACAATCTATTGCCTCCCATTTCCTAATTTTACTAAGTAAATAATTGTCTTTAGGAGTTCAGTCTGATGTATGAGACATATACTGTTGCTATAATTATTTATGGTTTGCTCTCTACTTCTAGCTTGAAATTTGCTATGGAACATGTTTGATTGGAATACTTTATTTACGTGATCCTATTGATATGAGAGGCTTTGGTTTTAAGAAAATGGTTATATAACTTTGAGGAGTCATATTCATTATTCTCCAAAGTTATTAGGCCTAAGTATTTGAGAGGTAATTTTGATGTCCAATTTTACTTGCATTCTAATCCTGATTGGATATAAAACTTTATATTTATAACTCATCTTTTACTAGGTCAAATTCTCAAATAGTTAGTTAGTGATGATACACAATTCCATCAAATTGAAAGCATGAAACCTTTAAAAAAAAAAACTAACATTTTTACATAATGATTGGTGATATTCTTACAATTTTATTGGAGATTATAATAATTATTTAAAAAAATGTGGTTGAGTCAAACTAATGATAAAAATAATTAATAATCTCATATGTTTAAATTTAAAGTGTTTTCTCTATTTGTGTACCTTTTCATAATAACTCTATTATTCCTTGACATTTTAGTGGATGAAACTTGACTCTCATATGATTTGTAAAGAATAGGCATGCTATAGTCTTCTCATAACTACTCAATGGAGGAAGCAAGCACATTTTGATTAAGATTTTGTTTGAAACAAATATATCATAGATTTTATAAAATTTTTAGATCTTATTTTTCTTTCACTGCTAGGACAAATATTCATGTTAAGAAAATATTTTAGGATAATTTATCAAATATTATTTGCATAACTGTTACATAGGTAATTTTAAATAATTAGATGAGTGATTTTTTTCAATAATTAAAAATTTTAAATGGAGCTCTTGGCCAATTCAAATTAATAAACTACCTATGATTGTCTATAGTATATAAAAAGATACATGCTTTTAGAGTAAAAGTACAATAATTAAGAAAAAAAAGTTGAAACAAGTGTTTATGAAGTTACATAGTAAATTAGTGGTGGGTAGTTGTAAAAACACTTAGGTTGTGATTTGATTCTTATACTATTTTCCTATTTTCACTTATATCAACATTATGATTGAATGAGATGTTGGTTTCGGAGGAAACTTTAGGCAATTTTTTTTGAATCATGATGTATATGTGATATAATACTATCATCTAAATAATAAACTATAAAACTAGTAAGTGCATTAGTTAATAAAATAAAATCTTTAATAATGGTGCCACATAAATTTTTTAGAGTAAGTTTCACAAATTTTTTTATTTTTAAAATGTATATTTTAATTCAATTTTAATTTTTTTAACTGAAACATCTTCCATATAAAATATAAAAGAAAGCATTTTAGTTTAAAAAATAAATACATAGAACCATGTTTTGAGCTTTAATCATCAAGCCAAGTGGTGATGTCATTAAATTTTTTAATTATTACTTCATAAGGCTTACCTCGAGAGGAGAATGTTAAGCATACTTGTAAAGCTTAAGCATTTTTTTGTTCTCAACTGCTTGCTCTCTTGTACAGCAATTTGCTTTAGAAGGATCTATTACAGTATCATCAGCCTCCTCATGAAGAATTAACAAAGGCAGAGACATGTAAATCATGACCATCAAATGTGAAAATAAAATTTTTATATTACTCTATTCCTTTAACGCTAAATTTTGGTTGAAAAAGAGAAAAGAATTTTTATTTTAAACAAGAATTTTATAAGCTCAACCCCACAAACCTAATATTTTTAAACTAACAAGCCTGTTAAGCTAGTTAGATTCTCAGAACCAAGATCTATCATTTGTTGAATGGATTGACAAAACAAAAAGTCCTAAGCAAATTTACCACTACAATAACATATTGTATAGAGAAAAAGTTGGCTAAAAGCATAAAAATATAAAACCTGTTTAATTTTATTTTCAATTTTTATGTTCTCAAATCAATTATATCAAATTGTTTTCCAGGACAAATTTTAGAAATTAAACAAAAAAATCTGTTTAAATCATTTGCTTTGAAAACATATCTAAAAACAAAAACAAAAAATCGTTCAGAAACAAGTTTTGAAAATATGAAAATAAAATATTTGTTTGATTCACTCGTTTCAAGCAATTAATTTTGACACAATTTTTTTACAATAATTTAAAATCCATATAACATTAATGAACTAATATAATATATTTTATACAGAATGGACATAAAATGAATATAATTACAAGAAAATTTTGACATTGTTTTAAACAATGTCTTAATAACAGCATTTATATAAATAGTACAAATTTATGTTTAATCAGTTGACTTGTGCTGATGTAGCCACATCCAATCTGTAATATAATCAGGATGTGTTGTCATTTCTGTTGCATTTTCATCAGATAGAACAAAAAATATATTACCTTAGATAGTCCAATACAAAGGCCTTGGATCATTTCAATCAAAATACAATTTTATTTCAAACTAAAAATAACATCGTTCAATAAGAATCCACATTATAAGGGATATAGAGGTCTTATAATAGATATAAAAGGTTTACATCATGCTCATAAACCATCCCTAGCTTGAATTGGCTTCATCTAGCTTGTATTGAATAATCACTACTTTGTCCCATGATTAAACTGAGCTAAAATGTATTTCTCCTGAGTTGCCCTGCATTGAATCACTAGTAGAATAATCCTGAGAGATGCATATAAATAGTCCTTTTCAGAATAGGCACCAGTGCATAAACTAGCTAATTATATTTTCTATCAACAATATCAGTGCAGCTAAGAAATGAACTCAGAATACCGAAACATGTTGCTCAGCTGTTGTCAGCATTATGAATCAATTTCACATACAATCAGCATAAGACCACAGTTATCATACCCACAAATTATGGGAACCAAAAGCAGCATTAAGGAGCTTCAATCATGTCCCAAAGTCAGGAACAGTTCAGCAAGTCTGGTCCCACACTAAGTTTTAATCATCCATCCAAACACACTAGGTCATTTGGCATGTATGCAATACAAGAAGCAAGCAGAGTGCTACAGATTTGGCATAACCAAATTGCAAGGTCGTTTGGCATCATATGATAGCAAACTTTGCATACTCGCCACATGCATAACAAAATATGTAGATGTAATTATATTCAATACAATCAGTTGGCCATAAGCATTAAACACAGAGAAGGTCCCAGGCCAATTCCTAAATCTAATTATGGATTACTAGGAAAACTAGATATTTATTTTATTTCTTATGTTAAGTATCTTGAGTTTTACTTACTATACAGCCAGAATAATTGTTCCTAACATGAAGGTTTCCAGTAGCTGCCATGGACCTTTCTTGCGTCTTCTGTCTTCTTGCTCTGCCTCCATGTGTAGTTGAGGCTGGGAGCTGAGGGTATGGTCATTCAAGGTGAAGAAAAGGAACCCTAAATAGGTTTGGTATAACTTACAAAAGTGCCATTAACCATTCATATTAGCACTTGCAACAGCAGTACTGCAATGATATATTGAAAAGGGAAAAAATTAGCTATAGTTCACAAAGATAAAAGTTTCAACTAGATTGCTGTGTTGTAAAAAGCATAAAAATATATTTACTGTCCTCATCTCTGACAAAATTGGTCAATTTAAGCATTAGATAATTGAGAGAGGAAAACTCCATACGTGTCCTATTTAGCCCGTACTGCAGTGTCGCCAGGTGAAGCAAAACACTAGTCTTGATAGAAGCATTATTTATATGTGCAGAACTTTTTGTGCACGACCAAGCATCTGGAATTTGGACAGTAACCTCAAAAAGACAGGCAAATAAAGCGGGAAATCTTTCTATGCTTAATAAAACTTCTCTGAAGAATTTTTGCACCGTTCCCTCCATCTTTTGGCCTTAAAACTTCTGCCCATATTCAAAAGAATATGAAGAAGAAAACTAGGAACTCAAGATATAGAACGGAAATTCTTACCAAAAAGAAATTAGAACAAAACAAGGAACTAAATATATGTAAAGCACATTGTTCTAATAAATGCTGAATAAACCAACCTACAAACTCATTTTATAATACTATTAGTAAGAACTCTCCAAGATCAAACACTGCACATGCCATCACTATATAAAAACGGAACTGAACATTTTTCTTTTATTTTCAAGGCCAATGACAGAGGTTGAGCATAAAGTTGCAGTTTCTACAGACATCTTAACAACGTAACATAGAACAAGTCAGAAGATCAACATACTTCTTTCAATCCCCATTCTATTTCTTGAGTAGTTCTTATCATTTCTAAACCAGTCAGTAAGCACGGTTATCCTTGTACACAACAACAATAGAGGATGCCTGCAAACAGACAATAGATAAGTGTCACGTACTTATACAGATAACTAAAATGGGGAAGTAAATGAGCTGAAAGAAAACAATTGGAAGACAAAAATGAAGTTGAAAGCTCAGACAGAAGGAAAGATGCTACAACTTCCAAGTACCTCCAATGTCATGCATGGATTGATGCCTTGATATGTTTTAATCTCTTATACCAGATATAAAAGTTTGTTTTGGTTAAAAATACAAGCCTGATCTCTCGTCTTTAATTCTCTGAATACTGCCTCAGCCAAATCTTTTTTGCAGAAATAACTTCTGCATCAGAAGAATATTGGCTACACCAATCAGGACCAGAGTGAGCAACCATGGTGGAATCAAGTCATCTCTGGGAATATTTAGATTAAGACATTTAGTTTCCCTAATTCTTTTACAGAATATTTTGCTTCTCCAACAAGAGATATGCTATTCCCTCCCCTTTCTCATATAAAAGTAAAAAGAAAA
Source organism: Erythrophleum ivorense (assembly GCA_026724425.1). Lineage (NCBI taxonomy): Eukaryota > Viridiplantae > Streptophyta > Magnoliopsida > Fabales > Fabaceae > Erythrophleum > Erythrophleum ivorense. The sequence continues at coordinate 7,002,584 of JAIUCV010000001.1, read as the reverse complement.
GAAATTCCCTTTTAACAGCTGATTTAGGATATACCATCAACCTAAAGGATACATATGATACTTGAATACACAACTACAACAACATATAACCTCTATAAAAGTCTACTACAATCAGATAATGAAATTTCTCATCAGTTTAGCAAAAGCTGATGCTTTTTATTGCCCTATCTTCTCAGCATTATTCCATGTCCCACAATTTTGTTTTATTACAGTGAATTATCACCTTACAACTCAAGAAACTTGCTCCTCTTGCAATTTCCAACATCTCTGGATTATTTATAACTGAATGTCAGCCTATGTACATCTAAGGTTAAAATTCAGACTAATAAACTCATTATGAGCATTGGTTTAAGCATATGATGTAGTTTTAGCAAGACGTGATCATTGGATCTATCTAAACAATCTTTTTTAAGATCACAAAGCAAGCAATAAAGAATAATTTCGATTTTGGCTGACATAATGGCATGAACTTCAAGCTGTTCTATTATTGAACATGTTGTTAAAAACATTCACTACAATTACAATCATACGTTAAACTATATGCTTGTAAAAACAGTCAACCTACTGTGTAGTCCAACTTCTCTGACACAAAATATACAAGCAAGTGCTAACCACTCATGCTAGTTAAACATAAACATATGTGTAACTTGAATTTGAGCGATAGTGTCTCACCTGGTTTATTTCTTCAATAGGCCTCTATCAATCATTCCATGTAGAAGCTTCTCTGCCTTATCATTCTCATTTTTTTCAAGAAGATATCCAACAATTATTTTAAAAGTTACAAAATCAGGAAGGCAGCCATTCTGTTTCATTCTATCAAGCAAGGCCTTTACTTCATCAAACAAACCTTGTTTACAAAGTCCATAGATCATAGCATTATATGCTTGGACATTTAGAAGATGGCCTTCCGCCAAAAGATATTGAAAGATCCCCCATGCATCATTTAATCTACCACCTTTGCACAAACCATCAATGAGTATAGTGTACGTGTACACATCAGGCTGAATTCCTCCATCGGCCATTTGCTGAAACAATGTAATAGCCTTGTCAAGATGTCGGCTTTTGCAAAATGCATCTAACAAGATATTGTAAGTGATTCGATTGGGGGGATGACCACTGTCATACATCTCATGAACAAGATCTTGCACATATGAGATTCTGCCTAATTTGCACAAGCCATCAATAAGAGAATTGTATGTTACAGTATCAGGAACAAAATTTCTACAATGCATTTCCTTGAAGAGATCTATGGCTTCATCCATCATTTTGATCTTACAGTATGCTTTGATCAAAATATTATAACTAACAAGGTTAGGTGCCAAATTACTTTTGATCATCCTATTAAATACTTCCTTTGCCTCAATGATATTATTGGTCAAACAATGCCCATCCATTAGAGCATTGTACGTAACAACATTAGGTTCCTGACCACACTTCACCATCCTAACAAATACAGCTTGAGCTTCTGTGATCCTTCCTTTTTTACAAAATGCATCAACCAGTATATTAAAGGTATAAACATTTGGGTCGATGTCTTTACATACCATTTCATTGAACAATTGATTTACTTCTTGCCATTGACCCATGCTGCAGAAACCATGGATTAGACTACTGTAGGAGACAACATTTGGAGATATCCCATGGTCAATCATTTCAAAAAACAAATCATGTGCCTCAGTGACAAGTCCATCTTTACAAAGGCCATCAATGACTATGTTGTATGCAACTACATCAGGCTTGACTGCCTGTCTCTCCATCTTTTTAAGCAATTTAATAGCAGAACTTGTTTTTCCTATTTTACATAGCCCATTGATTAGAGTGCCATAAGTAACTATGTTTAGCTGAAATCCTTTCGCCATTAAGTCATCGTAGAGGTCGAGTGCTTTCCCAACCTTATGATTAAAACAGAGTCCTTTTATTAGTGTAGTCAAAGTTACATTATTTGGATGATAACCCATCTTGAGAATCTTCCCCAGTACTGAGAAAGCAAAATCCATCTGACCCATATGGCAGTAGCAGTTGATCAAAATGCTCAGGGTAAATAAATCTGGCGCGAATCCCTTCAACTCCACTTGCGCAAAAAGTGAAATAGCAGCGGGATAATGTCTCATCTTGGCAATAGATCCTAAAATCTTATTAATTTGGAGTATGGAGGGTGGAGGATGCGATTGAATGAAGCGACAGCGTCGCGGATGCTGTTTGGATTAGGGGAAAGGGAATGAAGATAGGAGCAGAGATTGAGGGAAGAAGGGAAAGAGAGAAGGGAGGTAGAAGTATACAAGAGAGGAAATTTGGGGAAGGAGTACCTTGCAGCAGTAGACAATAGCATCTTCGGTTCAGATTCAGAGAGGAGTGCCTCCGATGCTTCGATGCTTCTTCCGTTCGGGAAACCCGAGGAGCTTGCCCCATGAATCAAATCGAAGGCAATGTCAAACAGAAGAGAAATAAATTTTTTAAAAAACTAGTCTTTATTTATTTTTTATGGCAGCTAAATCAATTTATTGATATTTATTTTTTTTGTTAATTAAAAAATTGTATTCAAATATTTATACTTACTTATTATTGAATAAAGTTATTAAAATAATTATCTTATTTATATTTTGATAAAATCCGAAATTCATATTTTATGAAATAATCATTGATATTATTTGTGAATACTTTTTTTGGTAAATATTTGTGTGAGTTTTTAAAGGTATATAAAATTTGTTATAAAAGTTGTATTTGAAATATTTATAGTTAATTATTGTTGTGTAAATTCTGTTTTAATATGCATTTATAGTTAATTATTGTTGTGTAAATTCTGTTTTAATATGCAGGAATATAATAATAAGATAGAGAAGTGCTCAATGAATTTTTTATTTAAAAAAATATTTTTGAAAACAAAAATGGGCAACTTTTTATAACATTGAAATTTAAACTTACAACACCAAACTTGCAAATTGATAATGGTGGTTGTAACCAACCAAAAGCTTAATATATTCTAATTAAGCTTGAATGTTTAAGAAAAATTTAAAAAAAAAATTATGTTTAAGGACTAAAAAGTGAAATATTTATTTTTAAGGATCTTTACTATTAGATTCAGCTGTTTGTTGTTAAATTTAGTGTTAATCATCCGAAAATAAATGATAATAGGTCCCTATGAATAATTTTTTTTATTTTTTGGTCTTTTATTATAATTTTTTTTAAAATTTTATTAGTATTCTTGTAAATAAATTCATATTAATTGGGGTTTAAAACAAAAGAAAGAGGCTCTTGCATCAACCCTTCTTAATATTCTTTTGCAAGCCGTACAAAATCCAAAAAAAGGGGGCATGTATTGCTATAAATTAATAGTTGTTAGGTCACAAATTACAAATTTATAAAAATAAGACTCATTTCATAGAAGTTTTAATTTGGTCATACTAGTTCAAATGCTAGCAATATTGGATAGAGTTGTAATAGAAAAAGAATTAAATTATTTTAAAAATAGAAGAGTAAAATTGTGTGCTTTCAAACTAAAATGACCAAATTTTAATTTTTATGAAACTAGAGGATTCAAAATTGTATTTAGACTTAAAATTAATTATTTGCCATACAAACACAACAACATCATATCAAATATAGGAAATTCCAAGTGGCTCGAAGAGGTAGATAAGTACTCAATTTTGCTTTCTCCAATTTTATTATTCATATATAAAGATATAAATATGGGCTAATACATGAAAATAATTTAAGAAATTACTTAAATAAATTGTAAGAAACAAATGTAATTTCCAAATTTGATGAACTAGCTCCTTTTATTGAAGAAGCATTGACCATTTTTTTCCATGAAAACAATCTAAATATTCTTCACCAACATGACTATCAAATCTCAGGTAACAAAATCATTTTGGTATTATTGAAGGAAGCATCATAAGCTTTAATGTAACTATAGACATTATGAAAAAATACCCAAATAAAAAAATTTTCATCAAAATAGAGCATATCAATCTAAAAAACTACACAAATATATAGAATAAGGAAAACTATTATTACTTTTCTTGACATGAGACTTGTGATAGTCACTCAATTTTTCATTTCTTCACCCTGTATTGTCATACGCAGTCATGGAAAATGCAGTCATTTATTTCTTAAGGTTCTACTCAACATTGTCAACTTTTCGTTCATTATCTATTTTTGGTAGGTCTTGAGATTGAACATATCAATTATCAAAAGAATGGTTTATTTAGCTTTAAAGTGTAAAACCCAAAAGTTTAAGACGTTCAATTCAAGAGCTTAAAGGGAAATTATGTACGTTGAAGAAAACAAGCCAAAGATTTGTGCTATCATATTAATTTTAATAATTAATGATATTAAAAATTACTAAAAATACATTAATTTAAATACTTATTAAGCTATGTATAATGTGTATTTTAAATTAATTACTATTGTGATAATTATTTTAACACAATATAAGAATTTCTAATATCATTTTTTTTAGTATTTTATTATAATATACTTAACTTAAAGTGTGTGGTTGTATTAGTTTTTAATAAAAAAGACCAGTTCATTAATTTAATTATTGGCCGAACAGCCAAATTAGTGACTTTGGTGACTTGAACCCCTCACTTGTCTAATCATATTTTAATAACAAATATATGGATAATTTATCAAACACATGGCAATACCATTGACAAACAAATATTAGCTTTCCAATATATGTAGTTTTTTTTTTAATGTTGGTTATTAAAGTTTTAACATGTTCTTAAATTGATTTTTTTTAATAAAGAAAGCGGATAAAAAACTCTACATAGATTGTAAAGTTGCATCTAAAGAGAGGTTGATTACCCAATTAGGGTATTGGTTATAGATGTTCGAGTTAAAAGGAGAGTAAAAAGCAAAGGTCAAAAAAAAGTGTTAAAGATTAAGTGGTAGCAATTAAAAGAAATAAAAAAAAGACCTTATAGAAAAGGATTTTGCATAAAGGGTTCTGAGAAATATAAAAAAGTACTAATGATATATGAGATGAAATAGTTAAAGAGATTAACAAGGTTATAAAAGAGATAATCGGTAAATCAAGGGGTTTTGGACCTAAGATAAAAAATCTTGATGGTGAAATACAAGTGTACAAAATAAAGTTAAAGCTAAAAAATAGTGTTATAAAGCGTAGTTTTTGTATAAAAATGATAAAAATTAAAAAAAGTAACAAAGAAAGACACTAAGGATGAGCGAAGCGAAAGAAAGGACACTGGATTGATTATATCAATCCTTAAGCATTAAAGTTAAGGGAAAGAAGTATTTACAAATTTGCTAAAAGTAAGAAAAAAAAACAATATGTGAATAGGTGAAATGCATTAAGAATGAAAAATGAGAAGTTTTGATTATGGAATAAGATATCGAGAAAAAATGGAAGGGTTATTTTCATAGGTCATTTAATAAATGACACAAGTTCTTATTATAGTTGGATAAATTAGATACTAAAGAAGAATATCAAAATTATACTTTTATCGTAGAATTTAAAAATCAAAAGTAAATGAAATATTAAAAAAGATGAAAAATGGCAAAGCAATTAGATCAAATAATATACTCATTAAAGTATGAAAGGGTTAACGAATTGACTTACAAAATTGTTTAATGAGATTATGAGGTCTAAGAGAATGTCGAACAAGTGGATGAAAAGTATTTTAATCCTTCAAGGGAGATATATAAAACTATGCAAATTATATGAAAATTTAGCTCATGAGGCATATTATGAAATTATAAGAGATAATAATTGATAGGAGATTACAACAAAAAGTTCATGTTATAAAAAATTAATTTGGTTTTATGCTAAAAAGGCTAATCATAAAAGCAATATATTTAATATTAATATTGATGGAAAGATATTGAACGAATAAAAAAAACTTACATATAATGTTCATTAATTAAAAAAAAAAACATATTACGAAATGCTAAGAAAGGTCTTGTGAAAGGCTTAGGATAAAAAAGAAATTTGTATTACTTATATTTAAACAATTCAAGATATGTATAAATGGGGTTACAACTAATATGAAAACAAAAGGTTGGCTCACAGAAGATTTTTTGATAACTATTAGCCCGCATCAAGAGTCAATTTTAAACCTCTATCTTTTTACTTTAATTTTGGATATATTCACTAAACATATTTAAGAACTAAGGCCACAATGCATGCTTTATCCAAATGATATAATTATAGTCAAAGAGTCGAGAAAGGAAATAACTAAGAAGTTAGAAATGTGAAAACTAATTTTGGAAGTATATGGATTCTGTGTAAATAGAAGAAAATGAAATACATAGAATGTAAGTTTAGCAAGAGGCGCATTAATTTAAATATAGACGTAAAAATTGAAGAACATACTATAACACAAATCACACGATTTAAGTATTTTAGATTTATCATATAATATGATAAAGAAATAGAGAAAGATATAAACAATATGATTCAAGTATGATGGATGAAATAAATATGTATTTCGAGTGTTATTTAGAATAAAATAGTACCATTCAAATCTAATGATAAATTTTATTACACAATTATAAGACCTATAATATTATATGAAACTAAGTATTAGATAATAAAAAATTAATAAAAAAATAAGCTCAATATTATATAGATGAGAATGTTACGTTGAATGAATGGTACACATCAAGCAAAATAAAATCAGAAATGAATACATTAAAGAAAAAGTTAAAATCACACTTATTGTAAAAAAAAAATTGTAGAATCACACATTAGATGATTTGGACATATATTAAAAAGACCTATAGAAGACCCATTAAAAAAAGTAGTTCAATGGTTAAATGTGAAGGGAGACTAAGAAAAACTATAGAATCATTAAGAAATATTTAAGCTTAAATTGTTTGTTTAAAAATATAATTCATAATAGAACTTTACAGTATCGTTTGATTTATACAGTCAACCCCGCCTAGTAAGAAAAAGTTTGTTATTATTATTCTTATTAGAGTTTTAGCAAAATAAGTGTAATATATGAATCATTTTTTTAATTCAACAAAACATTATGAATTTTTTAAGAAAAAGTTAGATATTATAATATAGTTAAAAAATTTTATAAATTTTTTTTAAAGATCATTATTTTCATAATGAAGGATTTTTTTAGGATAGGTTATAATTTAAGTCCATCTAATTAATTGAGTCAATATTTATTGGCAACAATAATTTTAAAAAATAAATATCTATTACTATATTAATAAAGATTTAGGTAATCTTATCAAAGAAATATTTTATTATTACTATACTAACAAAACCTTTTATAATTCATGAAGAGTGTTCTAACACAAATCTATAAAAAGAAAAAAAAGCTAAAAAAAAATGTAACCATTTGAATTTTAAAGAACAACAAAGACCAAAAGAAGTCAAATTGAAGTTAGTAGCTAACATATTGAATCTGAATCTTTTAAAGTATAAAATACCTTTTAAATAAAAATATAAAAAAAGTGAGTAAAAATAAAGAAAATGAGTCTTGTATACATTATTTTATTTTAGAAATATTTTATTGAATTCATACTTTAGATTATTTGAATTATAACTTATTCCCATTCTAAAAAGTCAAAATATTGCAAGTTTTGTCATTTTGAAGATCAGCTTGGGTTCCAATTTGCACCTCCTCAAAAGTTTGGAAATTGTCAAACTTGGTCAAAATTGATTAAAAAAGAACTTTCATATTTATTTTTCTCATGTCTTTTTTTTTTTGTTATTATAAATTTATGTACCCTGAAACTATTTATGAAAAATTATATTTTTTTAATCCATATGGTTTCATTTAATTTTTAATTTAATCCCTATAGTTTAAAAAATTGCAATTTGATCCTTACAATTTACTTTTTTTAATTTAATCCCTAGTATTATATTAAATTTTATTGATATAACTAATTATATATTATCTTGATACTTTAAATATATATAATTTATGCTAAGAAAAAAGATAAAAATGTAGATAATACAATAAAATTAATTCATATATATAGCAAATATTGACAAAAATATAATAACAAAAATATATAAAATAAGGAGAACCAATATTGTTCTACTATACCGGCTGACCTGTGCCTTTGTGGTTCAATGCTATACTTCAAACTGTTGGGGCACAGGTTCGAAAGCCGGTACCACCCAAAAAAAAAAAAAATTGTTCTACTATACCCAAAGTGGGAGTCATGGTACACACTTAGCTTTTTCATTTTTTGACACCAAATTGGATGCAATTGTTTTATTTCTTTTTGTTATGGCTCTATTCAAGATTGTCATTTTTTTTTACTTTTTGTTTTCTGCTAGATTTTTGTAAATAGGAAAAGAGTACAACAATTATCAAGAAAATGGTTTTTTTTACTCCAAAGAGTCCAAAAGCTTAAAATGTCTAATCTCAAAGATTAAAAGGAAATTACAGATGTCGAAGAAAACAAGCCAAAGATTTATACTATCATATTAAATTTAATAATTATATTAAAAATTACTAAAAATATGTTAACTTAAATACTTATTAAACATTAATAATGTGCATTTTAAGTTAATTATTATTGTGATAATTATTTTAAAACAATATAAAAAAGCATTGATATTATTTTTTAAGTAATACTTTATACTATATTTAACTTAAAGTGTGTGTATATATATATATATATATATATAATTAGAAAGACCAATTCAATAGTTTATTTAATAACATAGCTATTGAAAAAGAGGAAGAGTGGGAGTGTGCCCTCAGTTTCTCCAAATTTATTTAGTGCATTGGCCTGATAAATACAAAAGATCTATTTTCAATTGAATTAGTCTAAGCTTGTTAGACTTTACATTAACGGTGACCAAAATTAATTAACCAGTTTATTTTTGCCCATTTTTTTATTTTACTAAGCAAATAATTGTCTTTAGGGGTTCAATTACATATTCATTTTTAATTCATGATTTTACTTTTTTTTGTTATTATTAATTTATAAACCTCGAAATAATTTAATACTATGAGGAGTAATTGATTTTCTATTTTACTATATTGGATTTTTGAACTAGTTGACCTTTGACCTTGATTTTTTTGCAGTTGGGCCAACTTTAAATAATTCATAGCCCATAATCATGAGTTTTATTATGATTTGTGATATGGTCTTAAATATATTGGGCTGTTCTACTTTGGAAACAGGCGTTGGAAAAGGGCCAAGTCATTGGGCTTGTGCTTTTGCATCCTATAGGCTTCTAACAAGTGTTATTGTTTTAATTAATCAAATGAAGAAAAAAAGAATAAATTTCATGATTGTCTCTCCCCAGAATTGCTTCTCAGTGGGTTCAAATTCTTAATATTAATTTGTCGGCAAGAGTAAATTATCATTTCAACTTTAAAATATGCTTTTTTTCGTTTAATTTAGTTCTTAAAAATTAATTATCATAAAATCAGTTCAAATATTTCAAAAGAACGCGTCACTTCGATCGTTTCGTGAGTTCTATTAACTTCATCTTTTCTTTAATGTAAAATGTTCGTGGCTGACATAGATTATTAGCTACACTATGGGTCCTTGCTAATAAAGACGATGCCATTTTAGTAAGCATTTGAATGTGCTGTCACTGTTGTTGTCACCTAATCAAAATCCAAAATGCTATTTTTTTAAAGTAAATTATATAGAATTTTTCTGACCTTTATTAAAATTATATAAATATTTTTTATTTTTAAAATATACATAGATATTTCTTAAAACAAAAATTTATCTTAAATTTTAATTTAATTTAAAATTTTTTGATCAAAATATCCTTCATTAGATCTAAATATATTTTTTAACTAAAAAAAATTAATTCCAGGGGGATTTTAGCAAACAAAATTTAAAATTATAATAAAGTATATGATAACATTTTGTTTCAAGAGAAATTTATATAATTTTAACAAAATTTAAAAAATATTTATATAATTTACCCATTATGTTTTTGTTGCCAAAACATCTTGTTGTTAACTATTTACTTCAGCCACTAATATTTCAAGTTGAAAAAAGTTGATTCATCTGGGCAAGTATATTAATATAAAGTTAACAAAACTTACGAAGGATGGAATTGATTTATTTTTTAAAAGGTTTGGATGAATTTACTGATAATTATTTTGTAAAATCTAAATCAATAAAACAAACAAAGAACCCCAAAAAATAAAAAAGATGTAGAGCAATCAAGGAGGAATGACAATGGAATCGCCCTCCAAATAGTGTTGGATGGCGACGAATTTAGGATTAAACTGCTGGGGTTGGAGGGGGGATTTTTTAAAAAAGTTCATATATATATATATGTAAGTTTTAGATTAAAAGATATACGTGCAGCATTTTTTTTAACATTTATCACGCAAAAATTCTTTTAATAAGTTTTCAACAATTTATCAATCAAAAATAATTTCCTTTAATTACTTTACAACATGTGAGAGAAACAAGTTTATGAATAACAAGTTATATATTATTGTACGCCTATTTGAAGCCTAAATTATTAAAACATTTAAAAGTAAATAAATTAGATTGAGATTAAAACTAACCCCAACAGATATAATGCACTTGATTAGCAAAAAAATTATTAAATTATACTCATTATTAAAATACATGAAAGCATATTAATATACTTTTTTTTTAATGCAGGAATCTGAAAACCAAAGTGGTGGAAATTTGATGAAGAAGAAGAAGAAGAAGAAGGTGAAGGTTTGTTGTTATTGTTGAGCATAGATTTATTGGTTTTGTTGATGACTTGAGGAGTTTTGTTGGTAACAATACTTTTTTAGGAATTCAATATCATACTCAAATCCACCATCTTTTCATCTCCTACTTTCTCCATCACTCAATACGTTGTTGGTAGATAGATAAACTCTAGAATAATTTTGTAGGCAAAATTATTAGAATATAAATAAAAATTAAAAATGATTTTAAAAATAAAAAATGATCTTCATATTCTTACTTTCAAAAAATAATAAAATAAATAATTAATTAATTAATTATAAAAGTATAATAAATATTGCATATAATTAAAAAAATAGCTTTTTCTTGCAATTGAACCAAATGAGGGTTAGGGATTGGATGAATAGCCATGCTTGTATTCCTATTGCGGGGAGAAGCTTAAGTAGCATAATAAATAATTAAAATGGGTTTAACAGGACATTAATGGGACATAATCAAAGAACAAAAAAGCCTTGGTTTACCCACAAATCACTCTTTAAAGAACTACTTTTTGCAAGATTGATTCATTCTGTAATTTGGATGTTGTAATGGAAAACATTTTATTTTGTTAACTTCAAAGAAATCAAATCTTTCTTTTAATAAATTTATATACAATAATGAAGGCTTCCGTGTGAATCATAATATAAAATGTAGAAGCTATAGGCCAGCTTTCACGCACAAGAAAGAAGGAGTCACATGATCATGTGTGTGTTCTTTTCCCAATTATTTGGTTTTGGGGTTGGCAATTTTTCTAAGCACAATAATGCTATACTTGTTCCATGACATGAGTACAAAACAATATTCAGGCGTTGGGATATCCAATGTTGACCTATGTCTATAGGCATATTAAAATTAACCCATGAGCATTGAGCAGAGCATCATTTAAAAAAAATATGGGAGAAGTATATAATTATTATGCTAATTAATATGAATTTAGAACTCCTTTGTTACTATGTTGCACTACTTAATTTTAAACATTGTGATTAATTAAGGTGAACATTATTCATTTTTTAGTATGTAAAGTTAGTATCTAAACTAATATGGCATTTAAGTTGTTCTATAGGCTTTTCTCCATAATATTTTTTTAGAAAATGGTTTAGGACTTAATCTAGGGATTTTAGAAGTTTAACAAACAAGGAAAAAAAATTGGTTTAGGACTTAATCTAGGGATTTTAGAAATTGAACAAACAAGGAGAGCCAATAGTCATGTGGGATGTCATTTTAGCATAATTAGAGTTATCTCAATAACTGAGTTAATAAACTTGAAAATTTAAAGAACTTGTAAGATGAAATAAAAATATAACAAAAATTATTTTGACATGTTTAAAATTTAAGGAACAAATTTAAAGTTTTACATAAAAATTAAGAGACCAACATATTAATTTAACATATTTTAAAGTATCTTGTGCATACATAGAACATAAAATAATTACTTCATTAGATTTATATTCATCTTGAGATAAAAATGTTGTATTGACTTAAATATCCCTACATTAATGGTGTTTTTATGAAAAAATAATTAAAATATTTTTATACTTATTTTATCTTATAACAGTTGAGTGAAATTTTTTGATCAAATCATTAGATGTGAAGATTATTAACCTCCACATAATTAGTGTGGATGGTAGTATTCCTTTTTTATATATAAAAAGTCACAAAAAAAGAAAATATATAATTAGTCATCTACAACAAATATCATTACTCAATTCGGTCCTCTTGTTAATGTCTTGTTCTCAAAACTGGAAGACTAGATACCTTAGACTGGGGATAGTTATGTATAATAGCTTAAGTGCATATGTATAATTATTTTCATTAAAAAATTAGCTCCAATTTCACATAATGAAGTATAAAATGCTGTTAAAAACTAAAACTATGTGCTTTGCAACTACATAATGAAGTTGATTGTAAATGAGTTACCAACTAGAAAATAACACATGCATATTTAATAATTTATACATCATTAATAGCTTTTGTCACTTATTTTTTAAATTTTAAAGGAAAAATATTGGTTAAAAAAAACTAGATTGAGGGATAATTTTAGGTGAGGAGGATTAATTTTAAAAATTTTTTTAAAAAAATTAAATTGAGAATTATTCCTTCTGTTGAGGACTAAAATAAAAGTTTAGTAATTTTAAAATAGATGGAAGCATAATGACCTAACACTAGATGTTATGCAAGTGCATTCCAATGGAAGCCATTGGCAAAGCACTAACAAGACTACAGAAAAGCTCTTAATTGCGTCAAACCAATTTTACAAAAGAGTCTTTACAAAGAGAACTTGCCTTTTAGCACATAGTTAACACAAAGACTAGCTAGAGGGATTTAGAGGCACATCTGGAATAATATATTTACCCAACAAGAAAAAGAGGAAAAAGTGAGAAAAACTATGTAGGGAAAACCTCCTTCACCAATTCCTCGCCAATCCTTTGCAAAATGCTAATTAAAACTAAACCATAATGCCTAGATCACTTTTGTAGCTTGGCCTCCTCTCTCCCCAAAATCACTTTTGCAGTAGTCAACAATGTCGCTGTGTTTTCTTTGGCCATTCTCGTCATCGCTAGTTGTTTCCTTTAGTCTCAGTTTAGTTCCTTTATCTAGCTACTCCTCTTCTCCATTTTCAACAACTAATAAAATGTGAAGGAGCTAAGAGATTGAGAAGGTCCAGGGTAAAGGGGAAATCGAAAAAGGAGAAGCTAGAGAAAGAAGAGGCCACTAATGGAATGTCAATACTCATACTATGTTTCTCACTTTTGGCCATCACTCACAAATGAAGGTGAGCTCTTTCAACAAATTTCCCCAATTTTGAGTTTGCGCTTTATTCTTTCTTTACTTTTAATTTATAGAAAATTTTGTTTTTGTAAAGGGTTTCTTTGGTTCTTGGCTCTTTTAGAATTTTTAAAAAATGAGTACGAGTTAAAAGAGAGCAGAAGGAGACTCGTAGAGGGTGTCAATCATTTGATTGAAGAAACATTCTAAGCGGTATACCTTCTTTCTCTGTCTTCCTCATCTCTTATATAATATATGAAAATGTAGAGTATAAGATTGTCTTGGGGCTCATTGGTTAGAGCTGTCATGATTTTAGTTTGATTTTAGGTTTGGATTTAGGTCTTAATATTTTCAGGTAGTACGAATCACTTAGTTATGGTGATACTTTCTAGATTAGATAATAAACATCTAATTAAGATTTTTCCCATGTTCTATTCATTTTATACTTTACTTTGGTTCAATTTGATATACAAGGCGTGTGCTGTTGCTATAGTTATTTGAGTTTGCTCTCTACTTTTGGCTTAAAATTTGCTATTGAACATGTTTGATTAGAATAGTTTATTCATGTGCTCCTATTGATAGCAAAGGCTTGGGTTCTAAGAAAATGGTTATGTAATTTTGAGGAGTCATATTCGTTATTCTCCAAAGTCATGAGTCCTAAGTGTTTGAGAGGTAATTTTAATGCCTAATTTTACTTGCATTCTCATCTTAATTGGATATAAAAACTTATATTTATAACTCATCCTTTACTAGGCCAAATTCTCAAACGATTAGTTAGTGATGATACACAATTTTATCAAATTGAAAGTATGAAACCTTTAAAAAAAAACTTAACATTATTACATAATGATTGGTGATACTTACAATTTTATTGGAGATTATAATAATTATTCAAAAAATGTGGTTGAGTCAAACTAATGATAAAAATAATTGATAACCTCGTATGTTTAAATTTAAAGTGTTTTTCTCTGTTTGTGTGCCTTTTCTTAATAAGTCTATTATTCCTTGACATTTTAATGGCTAAAACTTGAGTCTCATATGATTTGTAAAGAATAGGTATGCTATAGTCTTTTCATGAAAACGCAATGGAGGAAGCACGTTTTGTTTAAGATTTTGTTTGAAATAAGCATATCATGGATTTTACAAAAATTTCATATCCTATTTTGCTTTCACTACTAGGACAAATATTCATGTGAAAAAAATATCGTAAGATAATCTATCAAATATCATCTGCATAACTATTACATAGGCAATTTTAAATAATTAGATGAGCAATTTTTTTTAATAATTAAAATTTTTAAATGGAGCTCTTGGCCAATTCAAATTAATAAACTACTTATGATTGTCTATAGTATATAAAAAGATACATGCTTTAAGAGTAAAAGTACAATAATTGAAAAAAAAATTGATAACAAGTGTTTATGTAGTTTCGTAGTAAATTAGTGGGTAGATGTAAAAACACTTAGATTGTGATTTGATCCTTATACTATTTTCCTATATTCACTTATATCTACATCATGATTGAATGAGATGTTTGTTTTGATGGAAACTTTAGGAATTTCTTTTTTCTTAATCATGATATATATGTGATATAATACTATAATCTAAACAATAGACTATAAAACTAGTAAGTGTATTAGTCACATAAATAATAAAATAAATCTTAAAAGTAAAAATAAGATTGACAAAACAAGAGTCTAAGCTAGTTAGATTCTCATAACCTAATATTTTTAAACTAACAAGCCTGTTAAACTAATTAGATTCTCATAACCAAGATCTATCATTTCTTGAATGGATTGACAAAACAAGAGTCTAAGCAAATTTACCATTCATATTAGCACTTGCAGCAACAGTACTACAATGACATATTGCATAGAAAAAGTCAGCTAAAAGCATAAAAATATAGAGCCTGTTTGATTTTATTTTCTACTTTTATGTTTTCAAATCAATTCTATCAAATTGTTTTCCACGACTGATTTTAGAAATTAAAAAAAAATCAATCTGAATCATTTGCTTTGAACACATATCTAAAAACCAAAAACAAAAAATAAAAATAAATTCGTTCACAAACAAGTTCTGAAAATATGAAAATGATATATTTGTTTGATTCACTCGTTTTATGCAATTAATTTTGACATAGTTTTTTACAATAATTTAAAATTCATACAGCATTAATGAACTAATATAATATATTTTATATAGAATAAACATAAAATAAATATAATTACAACAAATTTTTGACATTGTTTTAAACGAAGTCTTAACAACAGAATTTATATAAAAAGTACAAATTTATGTTTAATCAGTAGACATGTACTAATGTAGCCCCATCCAATCTGTAATACAATCAGGATGTGTTCTCATTTCAGTTGCATTTTGATCAGATAGAACATAAAATATATTACCTTATACAAACCAATACAAAGCCCTTGGGTCATTTTCAATCAAAATGCAATTTTATTTCAAACTAAGAATAACATCGTTCAATAAGAATCCATGCACATTATAAGGGATATAGAGGTCTTATAATAGATATAAAAGGTTTACACCATGCTCATAAACCATCACTAGCTTGAATTGGCTTCATCTAGTTTGTATTGAATAATCACTACTTTGTCCCATAATTAAACTGAGCTACAATGTATTCTCCTCAGTTACCCTGCATTGAATCACTAGTAGAATAGTCCTGAGAGATGCATAAAAATAGTCCTTTTCAGAATAGGCACCAGTGCATAAACTAGCTAATTATATTGTCTATCAACAATATCAGTACAGCTAAGAAATGAACTCAGAATACCGGGACATGTTACTCAGCTGTTGTCAGCATTATGAATCAATTTCAATTTCACATACAATCAGCATGAGACCACAGTTATCATACCCACAGATTATGGGAACCAAAAACAGCATTAAGGAGCTTCAATCATGTCCCACAGTCAGGAACAGGTCAGCAAGTCTGGTCCCACAGTAGGTTTTAATCATCCATCCAAACACACTAGGTCATTTGGCATGTATGCAATACAAGAGGCAAGCAGAGTACTACAGATTTGGCATAACCAAGTTGCAAGGTCGTTTGGCATCATATGATAGCAAACTTTGCATACTCGCCACATGCATAACAAAATATGTAGATGTAATTATATTCAATACAATAAGTAGGCCATAAGCATTAAACACAGAGAAGGTCCCAGGCCAATTCCTAAATCTAATTATGGATTAATAGTAAAACTAGATATTTATTTTATTTCTTATATTAAGTGTCTCGAGTTTTACTTACTATACAGCCAGAATAATTGTTCCTAACATGAAGGTTTCCAGTGAGAAATTAAAACTCAAGGTTTCCAGTAGCTGCCTTGGACCTTTCTTGCGTCTTACTGTCTTCTTGCTCTGCCTCCGTGTGTCGTTGAGGCTGGGAGCTGAGGGTATGGTCATTCAAGGTGAAGAAAAGGAACCCTAAGTGGGTGTGGTATAATTTACAAAAGTGCCATTAACCATTCATATTAGCACTCGCAGCAGCAGTACTGCAATGATATATTGTAAAGAGTAAAAATTAGCTATAGTTCACAAAGATAAAAATTTCTACTAGATTGCTGTGTTGCAAGAAGCATAAAAATATATTTACTGTCCTTATCTCTGACAAAATTGGTCAATTTAAGCATTAGATAATTGAGAGAGGAAAACTCCATACGTGTCCTATTTAGCCCGTACTGCAGTGTGGCCAGGTGAAGCAAAACTCTAGTCTTGATAGAAGCACTATTTATATGTGCAGAACTTTTTGTGCACGACCAAGCATCTGGAATTTGGCCAGTATCCTCAAAAAGACAGGCAAATAAAGTGGGAAATCTTTCTATGCTTAATAAAACTTCTCTGAAGAAGTTTTGCACCGTTCCCTCCATCTTTTGGCCTTAAAACTTCTGTCCATATTCAAAAGAATATGAAGAAGAAAACTAGGAACTCAAGATACAGAAAGGAAATTCTTACCAAAAAGAAATTAGAAGAAAACAAGGGACTAAATATATGTAAAGGACATTGTTCTAATAAATGCTGAATAAACCAACCCACAAACTCATTTTATAATACTATTAGTAAGAACTCTCCAAGATCAAACACTGCACATGCCATCACTATATACAAAGAGAACTGAACATTTTTCTTTTATTTTCAAGGCCAATGACAGAGTTTGAGCATAAAGTTGCAGTTTCAACAGACATCTTAACAACGTAACATAGAACAAGTCAGAAGATCAACATACTTCTTTCAATCCCCATTCTATTTCTTGAGTAGTTCTTAGCATTTCTAAACAAGTCAGTAAGCATGGTTATCCTTGTACACAACAACAATCGAGGATGCCTGCAAACAGACAATAGATAAGTGTCACGTACATATACAGATAACTAAAATGGGGAAGTAAATGAGCTGAAAGAAAACAATTGGAAGACAAAAATGAAGTTGAAAGCTCGGACAGAAGGAAAGATGCTACAACTCCAAGTACCTCCAATGTCATGCATGGATTGATGCCTTGATATGTTTTAATCTCTTATACCAGAAATAAAAGTTTGTTTTGGATAAAAATACAAACCTGATCTCTTCTTTAATTCTCTGAATTCTGCCTCAGCCAAATCTTTTTGTGGAAATAACTTCTGCATCAGAAGAACATTGGCTACACCAATCAGGACCAGAGTGAGCAACCACGGTGGAGTCAAGTCATCTTTGGGAATATTTAGATTAAGACATTTAGTTCCCTTAATTCTTTTACAGAATATTTTGCTTCTCCAACAAGTGATATGCTATTCCCTCCCCTTTCTCATATAAAAGTAAAAAGAAAAGAAATCCCCTTTTAACAGGTGATTTAGGATATACCATCAACCTAAAGGATACTTATGACACTTAAACACACAACTACAACAACTTATAACCTCTATAAAAGTCTACTACAATATTCCCCTATCTTCTCGGCATTATTCCATGTCCTACGATTTTGTTCCATTACAGTGAATTTTCACCTTACAACTTAAAAAACTTGCTCCTCTTGCAGTTTCCAACATCTCTGGATTATTATAACTGAATGTCAGCCTATGTACATCTAAGGTTAGAACTCAGACTAATAAACTCATTACGAGCATTGGTTCAAGCATATGATGTAGTTTTAGCAGGAAGTGATCATTCGATCTAACTAAACAATCTTCTTTAAGATCATGAAGCAAGTAATAAAGAATAATTTCAATTTTGGCTGACATAATGGCATGAACTTCAAGCTGGTCTATTATTGAACATGTCTGTAAAAACATTCACTAGAATGACAATCATACATTAAACTATATGCTTGTAAAAACAGTCAACCTACTGTGTAGTTCAACTTCTCTGACACAAAATATACAAGCAAGTGCTAACCACTCATGCTAGTTAAGCATAAATATATGTGTAACTTGAATTTGAGCTATAGTGTATCACCTATTTTATTTCTTCAACAGGCCTCTATCAATCATTCCATGTAGAAGCTTCTCTGCCTTATCATTCTCATTTTTTTCAAGAAGATATCCAATAATTATTTTAAAAGTTACAAAATTAGGGAGGCATCCATTCTCTTCCATTCTATCGAGCAAGGCCTTTGCTTCATCAAACAAACCTTGTTTACAAAGTCCAAGGGTCATAGCAGTATAGGCTTGGACATTTACAAGATGGCCTTTGGCCAAAAGATGTTGAAAAATCTCCCATGCATCATTTAATCTACCACCTTTGCACAAACCATCAATAAGTATTGCATAAGTGTATGTATTAGGTGGAATTCCTTGATTGACCATTTGCTGAAACAATGTAATTGCCTTGTCAAGATGCTGGCTTTTGTAAAATGCATCTAACAAGGTATTGTAAGTGATTATATTAGGGGGATGACCGCTGTCATGCATCTCATGAACAAGATCTTGCACATATGAGATTCTCCCTGATTTGCACAAGCCATCAATAAGAGAATTGTAAGTTACAGTATCAGGAGCCAAATTTCTGCAACGTAATTCCTTAAAGAGATCCATGGCTTTATCCACCATTTTATTCTTATTGTGTACGTTGATCAATATACTATAACTGATGACATTAGGTGCCAAACCACTTTTGATCATCCTGTTAAATACTTCCTTTGTCTCAGTGATATTGCCAGTCAAACAATACCCATCCATTAAAGCACTGTGGGTAACAACATCAGGCTTCTGACCACACTTCATCATCTTAGCAAACACTGCTTGAGCTTCTGTGATCCTCCCTTTTTTACAAAATGCATCAACCAGTATATTAAAGGTATAAACATTTGGGTTGATGTCTTTCCATACCATTTCATTGAACAATTGACTTGCCTCTTGCCATTGACCCATGCTGCAGAAACCATGGATTAGACTACTGTAGGAGATAACATCTGGAGATATGCCATGGTCAATCATTTCAAAAAAAAAATCATTTGCCTCGGTGACAAGTCCATCTTTACAAAGGCCATCAATGACTATGTTGTATGCAACTACATCAGGCTTGACCGCCTGTCTCTCCATCTTTTTAAGCAATTTAATGGCACATCTTGTTTTTTCAATTTTACATAGACCATTGATTAAAGTACCATAAGTAACTTCGTTTAACTGAAATCCTTTTGCCATTAGTTCGTCGTAGAAGTCTAGTGCTTTCCCAACCTTATGATTAAAACAGAGTCCTTTTATTAGTGTAGTCAAAGTTACATTATTTGGATGATAACCCATCTTGAGAATCTTCCCCAGTACTGAGAAAGCAAAATCCATCTGACCCACATGGCAGTAGCAGTTTATCAAAATGCTCAGGGTAAATAAATCTGGCGCGAATCCCTTGGACTCCACTTGTGCAAAAAGTGAAATAGCAGCGGGATAATGTCTCATCTTGGCAATAGATCCTAAAATCTTATTAATTTGGAGTATGGAGGGTGGAGGACGCATATGGAGGATGCGATTGAATGAAGCGACAGCGTCGCGGATGCTGTTTGGATTAGGGGAAAGGGAATGAAGATAGGAGCAGAGATTGAGGGAAGAAGGGAAAGAGAGAAGGAAGGTAGAAGTATAAAAGAGAGGAAATTTGGGGAAGGAGTACCTTGCAGCAGTAGACGATAGCATCTTGGGTTGAGAGTCGAAGGGGAGTGTCTCCGATGCTTCAATGCTTCTTCAGTTCACCAACCGGGGAACGCTACAAGCTTTCCCCATGGATCAAATCGAAGGGAATGTCAAGCTGAGGAGGGATAAATTTTTTTAAAAATTAATCTTTATTTATTTTTGACGGCAGCTAAATCAATTTATTGATATTTATTTTCTTGTTAATTAAAAATTTGTATTCAAAATATTTATACTTAATTGTTATTGAATAAAGTTATTAAAATAATTATCTTATTTATATTTTGATAAAATCCGATATTCATATTTTATGAAATAATCATTGATATTATTTGTGAATATCTTTTTGGTAAATATTTGTGTGAGTTTTTAAAGGTAGATAAATATGGTTATAAAAGTTGTATTTGAAATATTTATAGTTAATTATTGTTGTGTAATTTTTGTTTTAATATGCAAAAATATAATGATAAGACAGAGAAGTGCTAAATGGATTTTTTATTTAAAAAAATATTTTTGAAAACAAAAATCGGTAACTATTTATAACATTGAAATTTAAATTTACAACACCAAACTCACAAATTGATAATGTTGGTTGTAACCAAGCAAAAGTTTAATATATTTTAACTAAACCTCAATGTTTAAGAAAAATTTTATTAGTAGTCCTGTAAATAAATTCAAATTAATTGGGGTTTAAAACAAGAAAGAGGCTCTTGCATCAATTCTTATTAATATTCTCTTGCAAGCCGTACAAAGCAAAAAAAAAAAGGCATGAATTGCCGTAAATTGATAGTTGTTAGGTCACAAATTACAAATTTGTAAAAATAAAACTCATTTCATAGAAGTTTTAATTTGGTCAGACTAGTTTATATGCCAACAATATTGGATAGAGATGTAATAGAAAAAAAAATATTTTAAAAGTAGAAGAATAAAATTGTTGCTTTTAAACTAAAATGACCAAATTTTAATTTTTATGAAACTAGAGGATTCAAAATTGTATTTAGACTTAAAATTAATTATTTGTCATACAAACACAACAACATCATGTCAAATATAGGAAATTCCAAGTGGCTAGAAGAGGTAGATAAGTACTCAATTTTGCTCCCTCCAATTTTATTCTTCATATCTAAAGATATAAACATAAGCTAATATATGAAAAAAATTTAGAAATTACTTAAATAAATTGTAAGAAACCAATGTAATTTCCAAATTTGATGGTCTAGCTCCTTTTATTGAAGAAGCATTGACCATTTTTTTTCCATGAAAACAATCTAAATATTCTTCACCAACATGACTATCAAATCTCAGATAACAAAATTGTTTTGGTATTATTGAAGGAAGCATCATAAACTTTAATGTAACTGTAAACATTATGAAAAAAGACCCAAATAAAAATACTTTCATCAAAATAGAGCATATCAATCTAAAAAAC
Source organism: Erythrophleum ivorense (assembly GCA_026724425.1). Taxonomy (NCBI): domain Eukaryota; kingdom Viridiplantae; phylum Streptophyta; class Magnoliopsida; order Fabales; family Fabaceae; genus Erythrophleum; species Erythrophleum ivorense. The sequence continues at coordinate 6,980,621 of JAIUCV010000001.1, read as the reverse complement.
TACACAAATATATAGAATAAGGAAAACTATTATTATTTTTCTTGATGTGAGACTTGTGATATTCACTCAATTTTTTCATTTCTTCACACTGTATTGTCACGCAATCATGGAAAATGCACTCGTTTATTTCTTAAGGTTCTACTCAACATTTTCAACTTTTCCTTCATTTTCTATTTTTGGTAGGTCTTGAGATTGAACATATCAATTATCAAAAGAATGGTTTAATTAGCTTTAAAGTGTAAAACCCAAAAGTTTAAGACATTCAATTCAAGAGCTTAAAGGGAAATTATGTACGTTGAAGAAAACAAGCCAAAGATTTGTGCTATCATATTAATTTTAATAATTAATGATATTAAAAATTACTAAAAATACATTAATTTAAATACTTATTAAGCTATGTATAATGTGTATTTTAAATTAATAACTATTGTGATAATTATTTTAACACAATATAAGAATTTCTAATATCATTTTTTTAGTATTTTATTATAATATACTTCTTAAAGTGTGTGGTTGTATTAATTTTTAATAAAAAAGACCAGTTCATTAATTTAATTATTGGCCAAACAGCCAAATTAGTGACTTGGTGACTGGAACCCCTCACTCGTCTAATCGTATTTTAATAACAAATATATGGATAATTTATCAAACACATGGCAATACCATTGACAAACAAATATTGGCTTTCCAATGTATGTAGTTTTTTTTTTATGTTGGTTATTAAAGTTTTAACATGTTCTTAAATTGATTTCTTTTTAATAAAAAAAGCAGATAAAAAACTCTACATAAATTGTAAATTTTCATCTAAAGAAAGGTTGACTACCCAATTAGGGTATTGGTTATAGACGTTCGAATTAAAAGGAGAGTAAAAAGCAAGGGTCAAAAAATAGTGTTAAAGATTAAGTGGTAGCAATTGAAAGAGATAAAGAAAAGACTTTATAGAAAAGGATTTTTCATAAGGGGTTCTGAGAAGTATAAAAAAGTACTAATGATATGCGAAATGAAATAACTAAAGAGATTAACAAGGTTATAAAAGAGATAATTAGTAAATCAAGGGGTTTTGGACCTAAGATAAAAAATCTTGATGGTAGAATACAAGTATACAAAATAAAGTTAAAGCTAAAAAAGAGTGTTATAAAGCATAGTTTTTATATAAAAATGATAAAAATTTAAAAAAATAGCTAAGAAAGACACTAAGGACGAGCGAAGCAAAAGATAAGACACTTGATGGGTTATATCAATCATTAAGCATTAAAGTTAGGAGAAAGAAGTATTTACAAATTTACTAAAAGTAAGGAAAAAAAAAAAGACAATATGTGAATAAGGTGAAATGCATTAAGAATGAAAAAGGAGAAGTCTTGATTATGGAATAAGATATCGAGGAAAAATGGAAAGGTTATTTTCATAAGTTATTTAATAAATGACACAAGTTCTTATTGCAGCTGGATAAATTAGATACTAAAGAAGAATATCAAAATTATACTTTTTATCGTAGAATTTAAGAATCAAAAGTAAATGAAATATTAAAAAAGATGAAAAATGGCAAAACAATTAGATCAAATAATATACTCATTGAAGTATGGAAGGGTTAATGAGTTGACTCACAAAATTGTTTAATGAGATTATGAAGTCTAAGAGAATGTCGAACAAGTTGATGAAAAGTATTTTAATCCTTCAAGGGAGATATATAAAACTATGCAAATTACATGAAAATTTAGCTCATGAGGCGCACTATGAAATTATAAGAGAGAATAATTGATAAGAGATTACAACAAAAAGTTCATGTTACAACAAATTAATTTGGTTTTATGCTAAAAAGGCTAATCATAAAAGCGATATATTTAATACTAATATTGATGGAAAGATATTGAACGAATAAAAAAAACTTATATATAATGTTCATTGATTTAAAAAAAAAAAACATATTACGAAATGCCAAGAAAGGTCTTGTGAAAGGCTTATGATAAAAAAAAAGTTTGTATTACTTATATTTAAACAATTTAAGATATGTATAAATGGAGTTACAACTAATATGAAAACAAAAAGTTCACCCATATAAGATTTTTTGATAATTATTGGCCCAGTCAACTTTAAACCTTTATATTTTTACTTTAATTTTGGATATGTTCATTAAACATATCTAAAAGCTAGTGTCACAATCCATGCTTTATACAAATGATATAATTATAGTCAAAGAGTCGAGAAAGGAAATAAATAAGAAGTTAGAAATGTGAAAACTAATTTTGGAAGTATATAAATTCTATTTAAATAGAAGAAAATGAAATACATGAAATGTAAGTTTAACAAGAGGCGCATTAATTTTAATATAGATGTAAAAATTTGAGAACATACTATAACATAAGTCACACAATTTAAGTGTTTTAGCTTTATCATATAATATGATAGAGAAATAGAGGAAGATATAAACAATATGATTCAAGTATGATGGATGAAATAAATATGTATTTCGAGTGTTATTTAGAATAGAATAGTACAATTCAAATTTAAAGATAAATTTTACTGTACAGTTATAAGACCTATAATATTATATGAAATTAAGTGTTAGACAATAAAAAATTAATAAGAAAATAAGCTCAATATTATATAGATAAGAATGTTGCATTGAATGAGTGTACACATCAAACAAAAAAAAATTAGAAATGAATATATTAAAGAAAAAGTCAAAATCATACTTATTGTAAAAAAAATTATAGAATCACGCGTTAAATGGTTTGGGCATGTATTAAAAAGACCTATAGAAGACCCATTAAGGAATGTAGTCCAATGGTTAAATGTGAGGGGAGATTAAGAAAAATTATAGATAAAATTATTAAGAAATATTTAGGCTTTAATTGTTTATTTAAGAATATAATTTATGATAGAACTTTACAGTATCGTTTGATTTATATAGTCAATCTCACCTAGTAAAAAAAAGTTTGTTATTATTATTCTTATTAGAGTTTTAGCAAAATAAGTGTAATATATGAATCATTTTTTTAATTCAACAAAACATTATGAATTTTTTAAGAAAAATTTAGATATTATAATATAGTTAAAAAATTTTATAAAATTTTTTTTAAACATCATTATTTTCATAATGAAGGATTTTTTTAGGATAGGTTATAATTTGAGTCCATCTAATTAATTGCATCATTATTTATTGGCAACAATAATTTTAAAAAATAAATATCTATTACTATATTAACAAAGATTTAGGTAATCTTATCAAAGAAATTTATTATTATTATTATACTAACAAAACCTTTTATAATTCATGAAGAGTGTTCTAACACAAATCTATAAAAAGAAAAAAAGCTAAAAAAATGTAACCATTTGAATTTTAAAGAACAACAAAGGCCAAAAGAAGTCAAATTGAAGTTAGTAGCTAACATATTAAATCTGAATCTTCTAAAGTATAAAATACCTTTAAAATAAAAATATAAAAAAAGTGAGTAAAAATAAAGAAAATGAGTCTTGTATACATTCTTACAACTTGTATAGCCCACTTTTTATTTTAGAAATATTTTACTGAATTCATACTTTAGATTATTTGAATTATAACTTATTCCCATTCTAAAAAGTCAAAATATTGCAAGTTTTGTCATTTTGAAGATCAGCTTGGGTTCCAATTTGCACCTCCTCAAAAGTTTGGAAATTGTCAAACTTGGTCAAAATTGATTAAAAAAGAACTTTCATATTTATTTTTCTCATGTCTTTTTTTTTTGTTATTATAAATTTATGAACCCTGAAACTATTTATGAAAAATTATATTTTTTAATCCATATGGTTTCATTTAATTTTTAATTTAATCCCTATAGTTTAAAAAATTACAATTTGATCCTTACAATTTATATTTTTTTAATTTAATCCCTAGTATTATATTAAATTTTATTGATATAACTAATTATATATTATCTTGATACTTTAAATATGTATAATTTATGCTAATAAAAAAGATAAAAATGTAGATAATAAAATAAAATTAATTCATATATATAGCAAATATTGACAAAAATATAATAACAACAATATATAAAATAAGGAGAACTAATATTGTTCTACTATACCCGAAGTGGGAGTCATAGTACACACTTAGCTTTTTCATTTTTTGACACCAAATTGGATGCAATTGTTTTATTTCTTTTTGTTATGGCTCTATTCAAGATTGTCATTTTTTTTTTACTTTTTGTTTTTTGCTAGATTTTTGTAAATAGGAAAAGAGTATAACAATTATCAAGAAAATGGTTTTTTTTACTCCAAAGAGTCCAAAAGCTTAAAATGTCTAATCTCAAAGATTAAAAGCAAATTACAGATGTCAAAAAAACAAGCCAAAGACTTGTACTATCATATTAAATTTAATAATTATATTAAAAATTACTAAAAATATGTTAACTTAAATACTTATTAAACTATTAATAATGTGCATTTTAAGTTAATTATTATTGTGATAATTATTTTAAAACAATATAAAAAAACATTGATATTATTTTTTAAGTATTAGGTTATACTATATTTAACTTAAAGTGTGTGTGTGTATATATATATATATATATATATATAAAATTAGAAAAACCAATTCAATAGTTTATTTAATAATATAGCTATTGAAAAAGAGGAAGAGTGAGAGTGTGCCCTCAATCTCTCCAAATTTACTTGGGGCATTGGCCTGATAAATGCAAAAGATCCATTTTCAATTGAACTAGTCCAAGCTTGTTAGACTTCACATTAAAGGTGACAAAAATCAATTTACCAGTTTATTTTTGCCCATTTTTTGATTTTACTAAGCAAATAATTGTCTTTAGGGGTTCAGTTACATATTCATTTTTAATTCATGATTTCACTTTTTTTTGTTATTATTAATTTATGAACCTCGAAATAATTTAATACTATGAGGAGTAATTGATTTTCTATTTTATTATATTGGATTTTTGAATCAGTTGACCTTTGACCTTGATTTTTTGCAGTTGGGCCAATTTTAAATAATTCATAGCCCATAATCAAGAGTTCTATTATGATTTGTGATATGGTCTTAAATATATTGGACTTTCTACTTTGGAAACAGGCATTGGAAAAGGGCCAGGTCATTGGGCTTGTGCTTTTGCATCCTATAGGCTTCTAACAAGTGTTATTGTTTTAATTAATCAAATGAAGAAAAAAAGAATAAATTTCATGATTGTCTCTCCCCACAATTGCTTCTCAGTGGGTTCAAATTCTTAATATTAAAGAAACCCCTTAATTGCAACTTCTTTGTCTGTAAGAGTAAATTATCATTTCGACTTTTAAAATATGCTTTTTTTTCGTTTAATTTAGTTCTTAAAAAATAATTATCATAAAATCAGTTCAAATATTTTAAAAGAACGCGTCACTTCGATCGTTTCGTGAGTTCTATTAACTTCATCTTTTCTTTAATGTAAAATGTTAGTGGCTGACATAGATTATTAGCTACACTATGGGTTCTTGCTAATAAAGTCGATGCCATTTTAGTAAGCATTTGAATGTGCTGTCACTGTTGTTATCTCCTAATCAAAATCCAAAATGCTATTTTTAAAGTAAATTATATAGAATTTTTCTGACCTTTATTAAAATTATATAAATATTTTTTATTTTTAAAATATACATAGATATTTCTTAAAATAAAAATTTATCTTAAATTTTAATTTAATTTAAAATTTTTTGATCAAAATATCCTTCATTAGATCTAAATATATTTTTTAACAGAAAAAAATTTAAATAGAGGGTATTTTAGCAAAAAAAATTAAATTAAATTATAATAAAGTATATGATAACATTTTGTTTCAAGAGAAATTTATATAATTTTAACAAAATTGAAAAATATTTATATAATTTACCCATTATTTTTTTGTTGCCAAAACATCTTGTTGTTGACTATTTATATCAGCCACTAATATTTCAAGCTGAAAAAAGTTGATTCATCTGGGCAAGTATATTATATAAAGTTAACAAAACTTATGAAGGATGGAATTGATTTATTGTTTAAAAGGTTTGGATGAATTTACTAATAATTATTTTGTAAAATTAAAATCAATAAAACAAACAAAGAACCCCAAAAAAAGATGTAGAGCAATCAAGGAGGAATGACAATGGAATCGCCCTCCAAATAGTGTTGGATGGCGACGAATTTAGGATTAAACTGCTGGGGATTGGAGGGGGGATTTTTTAAAAAATTAATATATATATATATATATATATGTATATCTGTAAGTTTTAGATTAAAAGATACACGTGCAGCATTTTTTTTAACATTTATCACGCAAAAATTCTTTTAATAAGTTTTCAACAATTTATCAATCAAAAATAATTTCCTTTAATTACTTTACAGCATGTGAGAGAAACAAGTTTATGAATAACAAGTAATATATTATTGTAGGCCTATTTTAAGCCTAAATTATTAAAACATTTAAAAGTAAATAAATTAGATTGAGATTAAAACTAACCCCAACAGATATAATGCACTTGATTAACAAAAAAATTTCTAAATTATACTGATTATTAAAATATATGAAAGTATATTAATATACCTTTTTTTTTAAATGAAGGAATCTGAAAACCAAAGTGGTGGAAATTTGAAGAAGAGGAAGAAGAAGGCCAACGTTTGTTGTTATTGTTGAGCATAGACTTAGTGGTTTTGTTGATGACTTGAGGAGTGGTAATAATACTTTTTAAGGAATTCAATATCATACTCAAATCCACCATCTTTTCATCCCCTACTTTCTCCATCACTCAATAAGTTGTTGATAGATAGATAAACTTTAGAATAATTTTTTAGGCAAAATTATTACAATAGAAATAAAAATAAAAAAATTATTTTAAGAATAAAAAATGATGTTCATATTCTTACTATAAAAAAAAAGAAGTAAATAAATTATTATTATTATAGAAGTATAATAAATATTGCATATAATTAAAAAAAAAATAGAATTGAACCAAATGAGCGTTAGGGATTGGATGAATAGCCATGCTTGTATTCCTATTGCTGGGAGAAGCTTAAGTAGTATAATAAATAATTAAAATGGGTTTAACAGGACATTAATGGGACATAATCTAAGAACAAAAAGCCTTGGTTTACCCACAAATAACTCTTTAAAGAACTATTTTTTGCAAGATTGATTCATTCTGTAATTTGGATGTTGTAATGGAAAACATTTTATTTTGTTAACTTCAAAGAAATCAAATCTTTCTTTTAATAAATTTATATACAATAATGAAGCCTTCCCTGTGAATCATAATATAAAATGTGGAAACTATAGGCCAGCTTTCACGCACAAGAAAGAGGGAGTCACATGATCATGTGTGTATTCTTTTCCCATTTATTTGGTTTTGGGGTTGGCAATTTTTCTAAGCACAATAATGCTATACTTGTTCAATGACATGAATACAAAACAATATTCAGGTGTTGGGAGATCCAATGTTGACCTATGTTTATAGGCATATTAAAATTAACCCATGAGCATTGAGAATAGCATCATTTAAAAAAAATATATGGGAGAAGTATATAATTATTAGGCTAATTAATATGAATTTAGAACTCCTATGTAACCATGTTGCACCACTTAAAACATTGTTATTAATTAAGGTGAACATTATTCATTTAGTATGTAAAGTTGGTATCTATAATAATATGGCCTTTAAGTTGTTCTATAGGCTTTTCTCCTCTTTTTTTTTTCGTTTAAATTGGTTTAGGTTTTAATCTAGGGTTTTTAGGAAGTGGGAAATTAATTAAGTCAACAATCATGTAAGATGTCATTTTAACATAGTTAAAGTTATCATAGCAATTGGGTTGATTAATGGACTTGATAATTTAGAAAACTAATAAGACCCTAAAATAAAAATAAAGGATTATTTTGGCACATTTTAAATTGAAAGGACCAATTTAAAACTCTAAATAAAATTAAGGGATAAATATATTAATTTAACATATTATAAATCACCTTGTGAAAACATACAATAGAAAATAATTACTCCATGGATTTTTATTCGTCTTGAGAGATTAAACGTTGCATAGACTTAAATATCCCTTGATGCTTTTATAAGGAAATAATCTAAAATATTCTTATATTTATTTTATTTTTTAACAGTTGAGTGAAAGATTTGGTCAAATCAATAATTGTAAGTATTATTAATCTCCAGATAACTAAAGTAGTTATTAGTATTCCTTTTATACGCGCACAACAAATATATATATTTATTATATATATATATATATCTATCTATGTTTGGCCTATAGCATATGACGTTACTCAATTTAGTCTTATTGTTAACACCCCATTCTCAAAAACTCATGGAGTGAGAAACCTAGACTGTGAATAAGGATGTAAAATAATTTAAGTATATATATAGAATTATTTTCATCTAAAAATCAGATCAAATTTCATAAAATGAAGGATTAAATGTTGTACTATTAAGTACTACAAACTTGCAATTTGTAACTAATTAAATTGATTTTGAATGAGTTATAGACATATGTGTATTCAATGATTTATATATCATCATTGATGGATAAGAATGCTATCTAAAATTGTGGATGTATTATCCAAACAAATCATTCCCTTTTTAATTCAAAACTTTAGAATAATTTTTAGAGCATGATTCTTGTTTTAATAATTTTTATCTTATACATTAAATATTTCAAGAATGTATTTCAATAAGCAAAAATGATTTTAATATTCCCAATATCAATTTATTACAATGATTTTAGTTGTGAAAATGAGTTTTAGGAAGTGGAAATAATATTGCTTTCTTCAAAATATATCCTTAAAATTCTATTAGAAATATAGTGAAATTCTAATGTTAAAAAAAACAACCATTTTAATCATAGGACGATCGCTCTTTAAAAAAATAAAGGTCCCTAAAAAATTAGGGTTAAAGTTTGAGTTTTTTCAAGCATATCCTCAGAATACACCCATATCACATTATTTAAGGAAAAACTTGAATTCCTCTCTTCTATATTAACGCAAAGCAGATTGCTAAATATTCATAACTTCTCAAGTATTGAATTAAAATAAAATATCATAAATGGTGGACATATGACTTATTGAACATGCTTTTATTTTAGTTCAAAATTTGAGAATATTAAATTTAAATTGGGAATATTTAATAACCCATTTAGTATTGTTAAAGAAGTGAAGGAGTTTGAGTCTCTTTTTTAGTTTTTTTTTGTAATAAGGGGACAATAAAAAAATTTTCTTGTCAAATAGAGTGGGAATTTCATTGCAATTACTTCGTTGTATAATAAGAAAAATTCCATTGCAAGTTTCTGGTTATATAGCGAGAGATATTTTCTCAAAACAGTCTCACAACAACACAAAATTAAAGAGAATTGATTAAAAATTAGTGATCAATTTGGCGAGAAAATCCCCTCACTATTCGAAACATTAAGGGATTTTAACAAGGAATTAAGAAAAAAAAATTTCTTTCACTACTTAACAACTAATAGTATAGGAAAGGGCTTTTTTTTTTCATTGTAATTATATAACGATGGAATAACAAAGGAATTGTCCCTCATTAAATTCTTTTTTTCTTGTGATGTTAGAAGCATTAAAACACAAAAACTATAGGTTGGTCCTCTCACTATACATCAACAGTTCAATTAATTACTACAAATTCAGTAAAACAACTTTTTATCTTTGGTATGTGTGACATTCATATTTGTCTATTCCTCTCCTTACATGGACATCAATAATAATAATAATAATAAAATTATGATTCTTAAAACTGGATTGTGCGATGCAAGTGCATTCCGAAGGAAGCCATTGGCAAAAGCACCACGGAGAATAAACAAAAGCATTTAGTTGGGTCAAACCAACTTTAAAAATGACTCGCCTTTAGAAAGAGGTCTTGCCTTTTAGCATATGGTTAACACAGACAACATAGTGGGATTTAGAAGGCACGTTTGGAATAATATATGTTTTTATGAGCATCAAGACACAAAATCTATAGGTTTGGCCCTCTCACTAGACATCAACAGTTCAATTAATTACTATAAATTCAATAAAAACAACTTTTATTTTTGGTGTGTGTCACATTCACATTTGTCTCTTCCTCTCTTTACACGGACATCAATAATAAGAAAATTACGATTCTTAATCTTTACGATCTCGACAATGAGGGTATATAATGCTTGTGCTTTTAGTTCTTTTGATGCACTAAATTTGAAATCCACTTTGTTTGGCAATATTTTAACCATCTTTTCGGATTATTTAGCATAAGTTCCATTCCCCAACCTAACTAGCTGTCATCTTTATAAAGTTAACAAATAATATCGTAATTAATTAAGCCTCATTAGTTTTCGAATTTATGCTTAGATTACAACTCTTTTGGAATCTTTCGTATTATAGTAAGATTAAAAAAATTATATTTATAGAAACATTTATTTATTTTTCTTTAATAGTCGACATGTCGCTTGCTGTCTTTATGAATTAAAGAATATTTATAGTTTTTACTAAAAATTAAAAAAAAAATCTGACCAACCCGAAATATTAGTATTGAGTGCTAGGTTCAGTTAATACCTGATTCTACCCATAAATAGCCTTATGAGGTATATATGTGCAATCTTTCACCTTATAATTCCTTTTAATAGAATGGGAAATTAAAAAAACAAAAGGAAAAAGAAGAATAAGAGAAAAAATTAAAGAGAAAGGGGAGGGTTGACCTGCACAAAGCAACTACACATACGTTTGGCTAATTTTGCTTATTTACCTTAGGCGAAAATCTGAAAATCTGTTCGTAATCGTCATGATATTTTCCATAATCATAAAGGTAAACTTGTGCTTCAAAAAGATAAGGAAGAATTATTATTAAAATAGGGAAAAAGAGGGCAATAAGCATCTTACTATTCCAAATGCTTAATTATGTAAATGGGACCATTTTATCAATGTTTTTTATCTACTTTTTTTTGACTATTTGTGATCATTATCAATTAGTTACTATGTAGTCCTTGAGATTGAACACTGAATTTGTAGGTGATTCTGTATTAAAAGCAAGAGCATAATGATTTAAATAAAATATAATAAATGGGCGTCTCTACTTTGTGGAATCTGTTTTTGGCAACCAAACATTTTTTTTTTAAAGAAAAGTTTTGTTCCCCATTTAGTTTAATTAACTTTTAGTATATAGGGTTTCTATTCTTATCTGCATGAGAATATAGACCAAGCTCTCTTTACCCACCCTATGGCTCTTTAATTTTAGAAAAAATTACCATTGAATATCTCAAGTTAAAAATATTTTTATTGAATGACTTTAAATTTTAAAAATTTTCAAAAAATTTAAGGATTAAAAATTTAAATTGCACAAAAAATTACAGTTTGAGACTTTAACTTAAAATTTTTAATCTTTTGAATCCTTTAAAATAATTTTTTAAATTTAAAATCTTTTAATATAAATATTTTTAGCTTAAAGTCTTTAATTATATGTATATTTTTTCAATTTTAGACTGAATCAATGACTTCTCAAGATATGGATCTATTACAGGAATAGATAAAGTAATTAATATATGTGTATATATATTACTACTCGTGCATGTTATAATAATATTCTCATTAAAATTGCAAAATATTTGTAAAGCAACCCCAAAAAAAAAAAAATCTTTGAATAAGAATCCCATTCAAAGAGGAGGTGTTATACATAAATGATGATGTCCACGCAGCTAAAAAAATAAAAGAAACATATGCAAAGAATATTGGTTCTCATTGGCGATTTGATTACAAAATTAAGAAAATACTTTATTTGATAAAATTATAATACGAGAGATTGCATATGGGAAGCAAATAATTATAGCTTAGCTAGAAGGTTACTTAAATTAATAATTGGATATTGTTTTGTCAGTACGTGTAGAAGTTGAGAAAATTGTAATTATTTTTTAATTAAGAACTGGTGTGCACTTTTTTATCCCAAAAAAAGTAAAAAAATTGTTACAATTTATGCCTTTTTGTTTAATTTATCTTGACGGGAATTTGAATCTCGAATCTTTTAGTTTTAAATACGATTTCAATATTATTAAGTGAAAATATATTAATTTTAGCATCATATTTGCTTGATTGACCTTTTTTTAAAAGAGTTTATCTATATGTCAAGTTTGAAGTTGTTATTTAAGAACTTGATATATTAAACACATTTATATAATTTTATTTAAATTTTATTCTTATCTTAAATACAAACAGTGTACTTAAATCTTTTTCGATCACTAAGAAATGATTAACTTAAGAATTGCTTTACAAAAAGAGCGAATATTAGAGCATATGTAAGGATCACTTGACTATATATATTACTAATTAAAGGGTATGTCTTTTAACAACGGTAAGATTTGCACTATATCCAAGAAGCAAATGATGCCTCTATGCTGTTATATATATATTTGAATAAATTATTCTGAATTTCATGAATTTGGTTGGAATTATATAATTTTTTTATTTTTTAAAAAATAATTTTTTTAAAATAAAAAATTATACTATACTATAGTCTAATTATAAAATTTATTTAAAATACGCTCTATCAACCAAAATTTAAAATTAATTAATAAAAAATATTTTAATGAAAAACCTAAATTTAATTAAAGTGTATATTTTAAAAATAAATAAAAAGTCTGTATAATTTTAATAAAATTTAAAAAATTGATACGATTTAATTTATATTTTATTCGAGTCAGTCCACAAAAATATTTTGAATGCATCAAATTGGGGTGATTTCACATATTAGTGTGGCAGGGTTGGCATTTAGCTTATGTCACCATTTCAATACAAATAATGGAGGCTGGAATATTGTGACATTATATCCAAACCAATGTGTCTGCGTCCTTTGCAATTCATGAAAAAAATTATATTGAATAGTTGAAGAAAGATAAATTAAAGATGTAGAGTCAATATTAAATAATAGCCTTTAATATTAAAATTTTTTAATCTTTTTATTTTTAATTACACTCTGTGCAATATTATAAAGTCCTCCTTCACAAGTGAACGCCCCTTCTGCCCAATTTGAGGAATTCAACAAATCAATGATTGCTAACTCTGTGTTTCTTGGTAGAACATTATGTTTATTAAAATATTTTGATTTTTTTAAAATTTATTTGTAATCATAATTTTCATCTTTAATTATAATTTTTCTAATAGTAAATAAACAATGACAATTGATCTCTTATATTAATCTTATTACAATAATTTCCACCGTCAAAATTTACCATCTTGTAACAAATATAAGTACAAACATATATAAATACTCTTTGTTTTGTCAGTTGTGTTCCATATCAGCATCAATATCTATCTTTTTTCAATATTCTTCGCAATGAATTGATAGCAAAGTTAATATGACTATCCTCGCGTGCTTCCATGTTTTTATTATTCTCTTTAAAATTACATATATCTATTTGTGCAGGGGGACAGATTCAATAATTTATTTAATTATTTTTTATAAGTAGACTTTACACAATAATCTCATATAACTTAATTGAAATTATGTATATCGGAAATATAAAATTATAAATACCTTTTACTATAATAGATGATTTTGGAACAAAAATCCAAACATGATTTCACAATTATAATTCTTGAAATCACGAACAGAAGAAAAGAATATTATCTTGTTAGAAGCTTCCTTTGATAGGTTTGAGAGACTTGGGTGATGATGAATTTTTATGGGGTTTCTCTTATTAGAGAATCTTTCAAAACTCATAATGGTCAATCAAGAATGCGTCGTAGTTTTTCTATCGAAAAATAAAATATATTTAGCTGTTCAAAATCAACCAATTACTAATCCACTAATCGTATTATTAGGCAATCTTAAAAGATTATGAGATATAAGGATTATCGAAAGTACATATTTTAAAATTTAAATAAATAAAATATTCAAATAATAGAATAATTAGAATATTCCTTTTTCATTTATAATTATAAAATATATTCCATCAATTTCACAATGCTAGTGAAATGTTATATTTTTATAAAAATCATAAACGAATTAATATTTTATATTATGAGATTGAATATTGAGAAATGTTAGAATACTATTGTTTTGATTGAGTCGTTTTTAATCATCATATTGTAGATTAAAATGAGAAAAAAATAGTAAAGTCCCAGGAATAAGAGAAAAGATGGTGAATAATGGAATATGTACTTTCATCGATTAATTTAGTGGCATCAGTTAATTATGTTTAAAATACTTTCACAAAGGCAAATATTCTGTGATATATATAGAGAAATATATAATTTTAGCCCAATTGTCAAATCCTTTTTTTTTTGGGTTTTAAATTGTCGTTCATCCATTGTCACGTATAGAGAATCTATGACAACTAATATGTTTTGTGACTTGACCTTATAATATATTTAATTACATATTATATATTTATTTTTAAAATAAATTACATTTTGAAATATCTAAATTACATGATCTTTTTTATTTTAAAAGAATAAAATTATTTTTTAAAAATTAAAAGATGTGTTATAGACAACTTACTTGCAATAAAGGATAACCTAATTTATATTTATTTTAATTAAAATACCTTTATATGTTACTTATATAATATAACAAGTATTCAATATATCTTTTACTAATATAAAACAATCATTTTCAGACCCATTATGGAGGAGCTTGGAGATCATGATGGCCATGGGAGAACAACTTCTTTTGAGGAGAAAAGCCAATTGGATCATAGTACAAAAAAAAAAAAAAAATTAAAAGCATTGATCAGTCATTTGATCCAGAAACTGTGATGATGCGTTACGATGACATGGTTTGCTATGATAATCTTCTCTTGGCAATGGGAGACATTTCATGGAAGACTTATAAGTAAATGTTAACTAGTTCTAGAGATGAGGTGTTGCAATCTAGTGATTCCAACAATGACTTTAATGACTCTTTTATTCTTAGTAACGATGATACAACTATTGAAGAGTTGACGGTATGAGAGATGAGGAGAAGAAGCCTAAGGACTTCTAGACCATTGAAATTGTTGAAAGTAGATATAAATGTCGCAAGTTTCTTTTTTTCTCAAAAAGTAGAAACATGTTTGCAATGGCCATGGCTTAACTTCTTCATAGTCAAGTTGTTGGGAAGATTGATTAGCTATAAGGCATTAGAGACTTGTCTACAACAGACGTGGGCTAAGAATGGTGTTATTACATTAGTGGATCTCAAGTATAGTTTCTTTCTTGTGAAGTTTACTAGTAAAGATGACTATGATTGCTTTGTCTGATGGTCCTTGGATGAGTACCTTACTATCAAGAAGTGGTGCCCTAACTTCAACCTTGGTTCTGCTTGGATTGACACTGTGATAGCTTGGGTACATATTCCTAAATTAGTAAGTGTTAGTTGCAATTCATAAATACGTTAAAAAAATTCGATTCAAGTCATGCTTGAGGACACTGTCCTTAAGAGTTAATATAGCACAGGTCAATAATTTTTCAAGATTAAATGGATTCTTCTTGCGAAAATTCACAGGGAAGCAGAATAGCAAAGAACTAAAAACTCAGAGCAAGAGGGAAGAAGAGAAAATGCAAATAGCTCAGTGGCTTGATGTGTTTTGAATTGCACCATGCACTATTTTTTATAAGCCAAGGACATAGACAAGAACGTTAGGTAGCAATAAAATTGATTAATAGCGACTTAATTACGATTAATGAAATCAGTTTTGAACGTTGGAATTAAAGGAAAATAAAATAAGATCATTTTTTAACATTAGGATTAAAACTTAGTTAATAATAAATTAAATCGATAATTTGAAAGTTTTAATGTCCAAAAATTTAAGGTCTCAAATTCAAAACTATTGAAAATAAGGTTTTTCCAGTAAGCTTATCTAAACAAAATATTTTTTAAAATTTTAAAAATATTTCCATCAAAAAATGTCTAATACCACGTCTAACTTGTGCGCAGGGGAAAAATCAGAGTTTTTCAATTACATTGGCTCGTTGTTGTGCACGCAAACCCACTCCTCTTCTTAGTCTATTTATTTGTTCAATATCACATTTTAGTATATATACACTAAGGCTCTTTCTATTTCAAGCAATGTAGGACTCCTTTCTTTTAATACACACACACATATATACTCTAAAAGTAAGTGCTACTACTCTAAACTTTTAAGTTACATAGGTAATAGGTTTGGCAAAACCATTAAAGTGGACTTCAGCACCTCTTTGCAAGTTAAAGGTCGGTATGCTCGAATTTGCATTGAATTAAACCTTGAAAAACCTTTTTTCCTAACTTCAAAATGATAGGTAAATGCTACAATCTCGAATGTAAAGGCTTTCATTTCTTATGTCTTCATTGTGGTAAATCTAGCCATTATGTTAAAAGTTGTCTGAAGAGGAAAGTTTTAAAAGAGTCTACAATTGAATTATATTTGGAGAAAGTTTTTGAGACAAACATGCATGACTAACCACCTCTTTTAAGCTACAAGACCAAACTATGGATAGTGGTGGAAAAATATTGGCATATGTAATGGGTGGAGGATAAACAAGCTGCTATTTCTACACTGAAGACATTAGGATCATGATTTGCCTCTTTATTAACTTTCAATGTAGATGATAATAAGGATAGAAATGGGTAAAATAATGCACAATTTTAGGATCTTAAACTAATCCATGTTGATATGGCAAAAGAGAATTATAATAGAGTTAAAATGAAGCCTACAGTGGAACAAAATAAGCCTTCAATTGAGTTTATAGTGGGCAAATTGAGAAGAACAATAAAGAAGCCCTAAAGGATATTTAGAATGTGGTGCATGTTTCAACTAAGAAGAGAGGGATGACTATTAGGCTAGGCAAAGAAAAAGTATAACAAACATGTGGTCACTTTAAAATGTGCTCTTTTAAGCCTTTTTCAATAACAAAACAAGTTCCTTCTCAAGAGCTAGCTAAGGTAGAAGTGTCTAACATGTCGGAACAATCTTATGCCATTTCAAACTTGCCATGTGATCATTTTAGACTACTTAAGCCACCAAACAAAAACCACAAAACTTTTCTTATGGAATAATAGATCATGAGGCAATTACCCACTCAATATTGATAGTTAATGAAAGTGAGACCTCTCTTGTCCTGGAGAGTGATTTTGACATAATGTAGGTTTCTTGATTTTTTTTTGTGGTTTCTATGAATGGTATTCTCGTTTAGAATGCCCATTGTGTTAGTGATAATAGCTTTTAAAAGAATATGAAATAGATTTATAATTCTTTTAGTCTTAACATTATTGCTTTGGTTGAAACTGGCATAATGAAGGGGTTGTTCATTCTTAACTTGACAAGTTAGGTTTTAATAGCAATTTTATTATTCCAACTAACGGTCTATCTAGGGGTCTTAGTGTTGCTTAAGACTCTTATTACACTTATCCCAAAAATTGATAATCCAAAATTTATTTCTTAGTTGCATCCTATCTCTTTGTGCAACATGTCTTATAAATGTCATACAAATGTGATTGCTAATCACCTCAAGCCTATCTTTGATAAAGTTATATCTTCTTTACAATCTAGCTTCATCCTTAAATGGTGCATCCAAGATAATATTATTATTGGCAAGGAGATTATTCACATTATGAAGAAGATGAATTGTAAAAAGAGATTTTTTGCCATCAAAATTGATTTCAAAAAAGACTTATGGTTGCCTTAAATAAGGTCTTATAGCCAACATCTTTGAGGAAGTTGGTATAACGAATTACCTTTCATGTATCATCATGAATTGTATTTCTTTTGCATCTTTTAATGTTTTTTGGAGTGGTGATCAGACTGAGTATTTTAAGCCTTTTAAAGGAATTAGACAAGGTGACCTTGCCTTCTATCATATTTTTATGTTGTGTATGGATAAATTATCCCACATAATTTGTGACAAAGTCAATAAAGGTAATTGGAAGTCTCTTAAAATTAGGCGCTATGGGCCAAACATCTCCAACCTTATGTTTATGAATGACTTGCTTCTTTTTGGAGAGGCAACTATTGAGCAAATATATTATATCATTTGTTGTTTGGATCTTTTCCACCATCTCTTGAGCCAAAAAATCAGCAAAGGTAAATCTTTTATTTTCTTTTCTTATAATGTACCCTTTTTGTGATGGGATTTTTTATCTTCCATGGTGAGTTTTAAGTAAGGGTGAACATTAGGTATAGTTGCTCGGTGTACTCGGCCAAATCAGGTCAAGTTAGGCTGGGCACAAAAAAAAAAGAGGACTAGGTGGGCCATAAAACTAGATTAGGTCAGGTATCGAGCTAGCTTTAGAGGCTACATTGGCACAACTTGGCTCAAACTTAAATTTAAAAAAAAATTCTTTTATAAAAATTTATATGAAAATTTTAATTTTTTTAAAAGCAAAATATAATTTTATAAAGACTTATATAAAAATATTATTTTTAAGGGTCATTTTATAATTTATACAATAAATTTCAGATAAAAAAAATTATTATTGGGTTGGGTTAGGCCGGGCTCAAGTCTAGGTAATGGACTTAAATTTTGAAATCAGTTTAAAATTGAGTTGAATATTGGGTTAGACCAAAGTTCAGCTCAACCTAACCTATGTTCACTCTTAGTTTTAAGAACTTTTATGATTTATGGTGCTACCTTGGTGTCCTTTTGAATAAAAGTAGAAGTGCTTGTCACAGTTATAATTATATTGTTAAAAAGGTGAAGCAAAAGCTTGCTAGCTAGAAGTCAAATTGCCTTTCAATGGCAGGAAGAATCACCTTGGCTAAGCTTATGTTGAGTGCTATCCTCATTTACTCTATACTTGTCTCCAAACTACTTGTAACCATTTGCCTTGATATTACATGCCTTTAATGGAACTTTGTTTGGGGGCATGATGATAATTCCAAAAAGACCCACTATGTGAGTTGGGATATGATTTGTAACCCTAAATGGTGGGTGGTTTGGGCTTTAGAGATGTTAAAACCATGAACAATGCTTGCCTTGCGAAGTTGACGTGGAGGGTAACTATGCAGCCATATAGCCCTTGGTATAACATTCTTTGAGGTGAATATATCAATAATAAGGGTGATGATGAGAATTTTATCTACAAAATAAGGGATTTTTATTTATGGAAGTCAATATGCTACCAGTTTGGTTTTATTTTGAGGGTACTTCTTCGTAGATCCCAAAATGGTGAGTGTACTAGATTTTTCCTTGATAATTAGATTGACTAAAATTTCCATCTCATTCAAGTTGCTAGTGGTGATATTAATAATGATCTACTTCTTACTACAAGTAAAGGATTAAGTTACTCATGATGGTGATTAAGACCTTGTTTGAGTCTCGATGTTCTTCAACCACTGTTATAATGAAGTTGCTTTCTCCTGTTCCCCTTTGTGCAACTAATGGCTTGGATTACTACTTTTAGAGTGGTGATGCCTATGGTGTTTTCATTCTAAAAAATGCATATGGTTTGCTTCAAAGGATGCTGAGGCATGTTGGCTTTTATATGTAAGACTTGATCTAAAGGTGGAAAGATCCAAAGAGGATCAAGTGCTTCTTATGGCTTGCCTTACATAACATATTGGAAACTAGAGCTCACAGAAGCAGCCAATTCTCTTATAACCCTTACTGCGAATGGTGTCCTGAGATTATTGAAAATGAGCTCCATGTTTTATAGGACTACAAACATGCACATGGCATTTGGTTGAGGTTGGTGAAGCTAGTGAGTTAAGTGCATTTCTTTTCTCTTAACTTTAAAGATTGGTTTTGCCTTTAACCTTTTCAGGGATTAAGTGATTTTAGTTTGTTATGGTTTATAGCTTATGGTTTTAGAGTATGGCTTTTATGGAGATGGCAGAATTGCATTTTTGTTCAAAGAAAAATTTCACAAAGTGTTTTATCCTATTATTACTATCATTTGTACGAAGGTCATGCTTGCTTTGACTAGCCATTAAAAGCCTTTAGGTGCTAAGATGATGGCCTCTTGTACTATTTCTTATTAGAACCCTCCACCTCAAGGTTGGATCAAGTTAAACTACAATGCTTCAATCTTTCCTCACTCGAGCATGGCAGGTTATGGTGGACTTTTAAGGAATGAGAAAGGAGATTGGCTTTATGGTTGCTCAGGAAACTTGGTGTTTGCATTATGCTCAATGCAAAACTTTAAGACATTAAGGTGGGTTTTAATGTAGAATGGGAGCGTGGCTTTAAGAATGTCTTTGTTAAGTTTAATTCAGAAAGCATTGTTAACTTTATCCTTTCCTCCAAGGTTGTTTCTCAAGTTAGGAATTAAACGCTCCATAATACTTTGTGCTTGGTGGAGAGGAGTTGGAGTCTTTGCTTCAAGTATGTCTTGCATTTGTTTAATAAACTAGCTAATGCTTTAGCTATACTTGATACCTCTTAAACTGAAATCTCTTTAATTTGGTGTAATGATGGTATTTTTAAGCCTTTGGCGAAGTGACAGGGGCTTATGTACCCCATAGTGTAAGCTCGTAGTTTTTCTTTTTGGCTTTGGCTTTGTTTTTTTACCCTAAAAAAATAGTCATTTTCAAATTTAGTAAACGGCAAAATCATTTATAAAAATATAAATAATTATTAAAAATAAAGAATATATTCATAAAATAATTTTTTGAAAATAAACCAATCTGACGATAATAATTTAATCTCAACTATAAAATTTGTATTAAATTTATATTATATACGTAAGCATTGTTATAAATTTAATAAAATTTTAAATAAATTAAAATTATGATCTTTGGTAAAAAAAAATTGAAATAAAAGTTTAAGAAGTATATGTTTTAAATAAGCTACATTTTTAGTAAAAAGAAATTAATAATATTCCTCAAAGTAATTTGTTCATATTTTAGTTTTAACTTTTTAGAGAGTTTGTGTTTTTTTGTTTTTGGTCAAACAAGATTTTGTGCATGTTTTAAAACTAAAATAAAGAAGATTGTGTTATTCAGATACCTTTTAAGTGAGAAGAAAGTAATTAACCTTTATTTTTAGTATACATTATATAGACCTCTCTAAAATTTTGTTAAAATTATACAAACTTCTTATTAATTTTTTAAAAAATATATAAATATTTTTTAAAATAGTTCAACTTTAAATTTTGTTGACTAAAATACCTTTTATTAGTCCTTTTTCATATTTTTTTATGGAAGGTATTTTAATTTAAAAAAAGACTAAAATATATATTTTGAAAATAGATGAGATATTTGTGTAATTCTAGCAAAATTTAAGAGAAGTCTATATAATTTTTTTATTATTAAATTATCTCTTAAATTGTAAAACTTTTTTAATGGCCATAACTAAAAGATAAACAGAAAAGGATGAAAAACATTTTACAGCATCCAAAACAATTTTTATATTACCCTATTCCCATAGTCGATCAAGCAAATGCAAGACATCTTAAGCATGAAACTAGAATAAGATCTAGCTATTAATCTTCAATATATGACACGGCATGAAAATTCAATCAAAATTAAAATTAAAATTAAAATTTTTGTGTAACTAGAGAAAGAGTTTTGGACATCTCCCCAGTGCAAATTTGCAAGAAAATAAGAAAGTTTGTTATTTGCAAAATAAATAAAAAGAAAGTAAGTCCATCAATTAGCTTCAATTATAATTATTATGGAGGTTTTATTAGTTTAAGATTCTTATAGTCTAACACAATTCAACTTATTTTAAAAAGGTTCAAAAAATTTAACGGCGATAATTTATTAATTTATATATAACAAAATGATATAACAAATTATTCTAAATAATGCAATTTTAAACAACCAAACATGGTAAACCACTCTAAACAGGTGGCTTTTACAATTGGGCAAGAATTACTTAACCTGATCACAATCATTATCACATCTTCAAGAAAATTTATAGATAAAGACATCTCTAAAACTAATAGAGACATCTCTAAAGCTAACAAGACAAGCATCTCAAGGCATTACAAGCCCCACAAGGTTATTAGATTCAAGATCTTTACGCAACTCTACCATTCACTTATAGCCAAGCTAAGTGCTCCATAAGCTTACTCACACAACACCACCAAAATCTTCACCTTCTGTTACCTCAATATTTGAATAAGACTCTCCCACTCTTTCTCTCTCTAAAATTTCTATCTTTGCTTACAGGCACATTAGCCCGAAACAATAATGATCTTCCAATCAATTATTTTTATAATTTACACTCTAATTTATTTTTCCCACTTCAAATATATAAAGAGTTTGGGATTGGAAGATAATATTGTTAGGAGAATAGAGGAGATGTATTATCATCATCAATCTTAGATAATTGACTAACTTTTTATGAAATAATTTTTCAAAAAAAGTCATACAACAATAAAAGTATATATTTTCAATACGTTACTCATTAGATTCTAGACTAGATGAAAATTATATTCTACACTATATAGTAAAATTAGAATTTTCAACATTGAAATTTTAAGTTTGTGTTTTGAAAGTAATAGATACTTCCCCACAATATTAAGGGCTAATTAAGTGATATAAATTGCGTTATTAAAACGCGCAAGTAATTCTTAAACAACCTAATTAATCAGAGAAAGGAAGTGACGGATTTCAAAGAGATGCATTCATTTTTTTTTTTTTTTCAATATCCGTTTCATTCTTTCTGCATTACAAAGGTACAACTGATGGGGAAAGAAGCAGCCATTGACTGATCCTATACCTCCTTCGTCGTTTCGCACTGAAAAAAAATGAAAAGAGAAAGAAGAAGAATCGGCAGTCACTCCTTATTTTCTTGTTCTTACGTTAGAGAAGGTAAATTTAAGAGGCAGATCCATAAATGCTGTTAATTCTTCAACCTTTTATAATCCTTCTCTATCTACCTTAAGGGTTCTCACAGCTTTGGCTTAACGCAGCTTATATATATTTTATTTCTGATTAAATCTCCTTTGATAAAGAGCAGAATTTAACTCAACATATTAAACTTTTAGTTAATTTACATTATAATTATAATAAATATAAAATTGATCGACCTTTCCTGAGTTGGGAAACTCAACAAACAATGACTAAACTTCTTTTAAAAAGATTACTTACAAATACTTAACATAATCATCTATTTTTAAACTACATCTTTTCATAACTTTTTATCTTTGAATATATTCCTTAAAGAGTGATCATGGGCAGGATCAAATAGAATATTAGCCTAGTTTGGTATTTGATTCTATTTTGTACCAAATTTCTTTTGTTAAGTTCAATACTCCACTCAATCTAGTTTGACTTAGTATTACGTTGAGTTTGGTTAATTTTTAAAGCTGGTTGAACTATTTAATTTTTTAAAAAAATTTAATAAAAATATAAAATGATTTTTAAAAAACAAAATTTTCATATAAATTCTCATAAAATTATATTTTACCTTTAAAAGATTTATATAAATTTTTACAAAATAAATATTTTTAAAAAATTAATAAAATTAGATCAAATTAGTCAAAATGATCATTTTGATATATCCTATTCTTTTAACTAGTTCAGCTTAATAATATAACCTAGTGTAACCAAACTAACTAGGTCATCCAGCACCATGATCACCCATAGTTCACCCTCTCCACAATCATGATAGTGGATGTTTCCTTTCTGTCCAATATTCACTTGTGCATCAAAGTTTCTTTCGAAGCTCGCAGCTTCCTTCGAGCACCTATTTGCTATATATTTTGTAGGACTCAAATATATTTGACACACCCAAAACCCAATCGGTCACGAAATGATTTATCACATCAATTTTCTTTTTTTAAGCTCGGTAAGAATTGGACTAACTTTCATTTTAGTTCTTTAAAGAAAGGGGCATTCTCGGTTCTTAAAAAAAATAAAAATAAATCCTTCATATCATATGTCATCATTCAATCTAGTCCTTTGTTAGCATTTAGCTCTCAAAAAACTCACTCAAAGTGCATATGTGGAGTTTTTTTAAATTATATTTCAAAAACTTTAAATAAAAAATATTTATATTAAAAAATTTTAAATTATTTTGAGAAACTTTGGAATAAAAAAATTTATTTTGACATTATAAATTATAATTTTTTTTACTTAGTTAAAAATTTTAATTTTACAGTTTTTTAAAATAATTTTAAAATTTAAGGTCTTTTAATATAAAATATTTTTAATTTAAAATTATGAATTGTAATTTTTTTTAATTTTAGTCTAAAAAGCTCACCTAAAATCAACATAGTTAAATACAAAGTGCAGTATTTTAATTTCTCATTATGTAACATTGAGCACTGAATTGAATGAAATTTGGGTGATTTTTTTGGTGAACATAACTCTATATTTACACTTAATTATTACATACTATGATACAAATGACAAATGACTTATTCCACAATTTTAAGAGCACAGCGTCAGAAAAAGGATTAAATTGTACAGGGGAAGACTAAACCCTTTTTGTTTTTTTAAAGAACCAAATTCTCATTATTGGGCAAGAATGGAAACAAAAAATTTGTTTGAAACAAATGGGCGCTCACAGCAATGATGATAAAAGTTTTGAAATCATAGTTTTAAGTTGTGGGATTATTGTTTCGAATCATTGTTCTGATCTCTGAATCAAACTTGATCTTGAACACTATTGATTGATTCAAGGTACGTTCCTTACAATAGCATCATGATTGTAGGTTATGCATTGGAAGAATTATGAGTTTATAACTTTTTAACCTCCGAACTGCCTCCCTCCTTCTCTTCCTTTTTTTCTCTTCTTCTCTTTTTCTCTCTTTCTTTTCCTTTTTTTCACCGAACAAACACAAACCTAAAATCCACAGTTACCGCATGTTTGGTTACTCAACAAAAAAGAGAAGATAAAGTAAATATTTTAAAAAATATTTTTTTTATAATTATTACTTAATTATTATTTAATATTATTTATTAATTATTATTTAATTATTAAAAATAAAAATATTATAAATATTTTTTATCTACAAAATTATTTTTTTA
This sequence comes from Erythrophleum ivorense, assembly GCA_026724425.1. Taxonomy (NCBI): domain Eukaryota; kingdom Viridiplantae; phylum Streptophyta; class Magnoliopsida; order Fabales; family Fabaceae; genus Erythrophleum; species Erythrophleum ivorense. The sequence goes on along the minus strand of JAIUCV010000001.1, from coordinate 6,955,786 downwards.
ATTTTCATTCCCATACCAACCTTTCTGTATGTTAATAGGCTGTTAAAGAATATTGTCCAAAATCCACAGCTAAGAAATATTGTCACAATTGGAGAGAATTTTTTAAATTTTGAATTATACATAAGTAATTTTTAAAATTTTTTAATTTAATAATAATTTTTAAAAAAATTTTAAATTTATGTAAATAATTTTCTTATTATTTAATTAATAAAACATAACAAATAATAATACTCTTTCAAAATTTAATTTATATATAAATAACTTTTTAATGTGTTATATTTTATTAATAAAATAATAAATTATTTAATAATAATAAATTATTTATACAAATTTAAAATTAAAAAAAAATTCATGATTAAATTTTAAAAATAAAAAATTTATTTATACATAATCCAACCGCCAAAAAATTATATGCAATTTATCTAAGTATATTAATAGCTAGTTCATGCCCGGGAAGAAACGTTTCGTTTTACCTGAAAAGACTAATCCACCCCAACCGACCCCTCTCTCACTTCCGTTTTTTCTCTCTCTGTTTAGCTTTTTTTCTGTTCTCAAACACTCTCTTTTGCTGCTACAATAATGAAAAAGTTTCAAACCCATCTGCCTCTCCCTCTCTTCTTGTCCCTTTCGTTCTTCACACATAATCACTTTCCTTTTTCTCACTCCCTCTGTTCTCTCTGCCACATCCTTAGGCCTTCGGACGCCGCCACTAGCAAGTTTTTTCTTTTTTTCTCCTTGATCTTTACCTGCCATTTCCGTCTTTCCCTCACATATATAGAGCTTGCATAACATATCACCGTATAAGCATACATATCTATTGTGTGTGTGAAAAGCAATACCTGCTTTGGTATCTGTATTTCCTTTTCCTTTCTTATTGACTCTTGAAGTTACTGAGAAGAAACCTTTTCAAGTTTCCTTTTACTTGGAAGTTCAAAGAATAGCAGAAGAAGAAGAAGAAGAAGAAGAAGAAGCAAAGGTTAGTCTTTTACAATCACTATATGTTCATTGTTATGGTTTTTGCTATAATAATGGTTTGTTTTTTAATGAAACCTTCTGACACTATTCTTTTCTCGTCATCTTCCTCTGTTCTATCTACCCTCTTTACTGTTTGATTCAGTACTTTTTTTCACAGAGCACTCACTCTTTCTTCAGTGCTCATTGAATCCCAAGAATGGAAGATAAAAACCCAGATTTTTTATCCCACAAATTCCCATCCACGTCTCAGGTATGCTCTGTTTCTGTACACAGCGATTTTCGTCTTATCATACTTTTTGTTAATATTTATGCAAAAATCAGATACTTGAAGAGCTGAAAGAGCTATGGAGTATGGTGTTACCCATAACAGCAATGAACATGCTAGTGTTCATTCGAGCCGTGGTGTCCGTTCTCTTCCTGGGTCGACTCGGAAAGCTCGAGCTCGCAGGAGGCGCACTGTCCATAGGCTTCACCAACATCACAGGCTACTCTGTTCTCGCGGGTCTCGCCTCAGGACTGGAGCCAGTGTGCTCACAGGCCTACGGAAGCAAGAAATGGGACCTCCTTTCGCTCTCCCTTCAACGCATGGTCTTCATACTCCTCATGGCCAGCATACCCATCAGCCTCCTCTGGCTAAACCTGGAAACAATCATGAATTTCATGGGACAAGACAGAGAAATCACAGCAATGGCGGGGATTTACTGTTTCTACTCCCTGCCAGACCTTCTAACAAACACCTTGTTGCAACCACTTAGAGTGTATCTGAGGTCGCAGAAAGTAGCGAAACCCATGATGTTCTGTTCTCTGATCGCGGTGATATTCCACGTGCCTCTGAATTTCTTGCTGATGGGGCGTGGGGTGGCGGGGGTGGCGACGGCGTCGGTGCTCACGAATCTGAACATGGTGGTTCTGATGGCGGGGTACGTGTTGATGTGGAGGATGAAGGAGACAGGGATGAGGTGGGGGTGGGGAGGGGTGGAGTTGGGTGGATGCTATGAACTGTTGAAGGTGGCGGTGCCGAGCTGTCTAGGGATATGCTTGGAGTGGTGGTGGTACGAGATAGTGACGGTGATGGCGGGTTACTTGCAGAATCCGACTGTTGCAGTGGCGGCCACAGGGATCTTGATTCAGACCACTAGCATGATGTACACTGTCCCTATGGCTCTCGCAGGCTGCGTCTCTGCCAGGGTAACTTTCCCAATACCAACTTTCTTTCTCTTTCTCTCTTTTTCTCAAATCATTTTTCCTTTTCTAGGAATTTATTAGGATATCAATCATATATTTGGATGGATATGAGAAAACAAATTCTTGGGTCAGCAGAGTTTTCTTTTAAAAAATTTTAAAAAATAAAATAAAATAAAATCGTACTATCCTTATTTGGAAAGTTGAGATTGCTCTAATGGGAGAGAATCCGAATCGATAGGTAAGTAATAAACCTCTTGAATATTTTGTTTTTCATATTATCCTTATGATGGTATTGAAGACAGAATCCTCTTACTTTAGAGGACTAAAGCAAAAGTTAACAAAGATATAATGGAGGAATGTGAGATTTTTATGGTTTCTGATATAACATTAAATTGTGTCTTTTGGTATGTTGGAGGATATTAGACATGCATTTTGAATACTCAAATTTAAGATACTAGGTTGAATGAAGATGAAACTATTTGAGAATTTCTATTTTCAGTTTTCATTTAACTCTTTTCCATTTGGGTTGAGCTATAGATGGAAAACAAGGAGTTTGCTTTTTGATTTTAGTTGTTATCTTTGACTGATTACTAGAATGAGCTTGGTTTCTCCGTTGTGTAACATTCCGACCCTTCAAACGGGACAAGCCACCCACTTTATTATTTTTCTTATTTTGCTTTTCTAATCTAATGGTTCTCTGCAAGCATAACATAATGGAGAATCCTGAATGTATTAGAATTTAGAACTTGAAGGAAACCAAGCAGGCTAGGGATTTGGCTCCTTTACAGCAGGATGAAGTCAGAGAGGCAAGAGGATTCAATTTCTGTTTTTTCGCTCTATCTAGTAAAACATAAATGGGAGTGAATACTAAGTTGTACTTGTTTTCGTTGTGATACTCTTTGTAAACTATTACTCTCTCTCCAAAACTCCTTGGACTTATTTTTCTCTTTAGCCCCCAAAAGAAAAAAATTTATGATGTCTATATATTTTTCCCCAGTAAAGAAGATTTATATCAAAACACTCAAACTATTTTTGTTTTTAGCATAGCATCTGGGGTTCAAACATTTCAAGACATTGAGAGATGAGAATCACGTACTGAGATGATAATAGGTTCAAAACTTCAAAGTGGCTTTTGATAGTATATGAAACTAATTGTGGCTAAGCATATCTCACTGTTTGATATATCTTTATAATTCTATCTCTTTTATAATTTGTTTGATTTAGATGCATCCTACGTGTGGATTTGGCCCAGAATCCTTAATGCCTTTTTCTTTTTTCATCTTTTTTGGGCTAAAACTCCAAATATTTGGTTTCTGATTGCTGAGGTGTGGATTTGTTATATGATTGCGTCAAGTATAGGGACCCAGTTGGGTCACACTTGTAATGTGACTCTACAGAAGTACCACAAATTGATCACTTTAGCATGCCAAGGCCCTTCCATTTTTGAGTGTGCCAAATATTTTAACCATCTTATTGGTAAAGCTACCTCACTATGGACCCCATCAAACTACTTGATATCATATGTCTATTTCTTATTATATATTCGTCATGGGAAAAAAAATACATGCAGGTAGGGAATGAGCTTGGAGCTGGTAAACCCTACAAGGCTAAGCTTGCAGCCATGGTTGCATTAGGATGTGCATTTGTGATAGGCTTCATAAACGTGACATGGACGGTGATTCTCAGGGAGAGATGGGCCGGGCTTTTCACCAAGGATGAGCTTGTCAAAGCCTTGGTTGCGTCGGTGATGCCAATCATGGGCCTATGTGAGCTCGGAAACTGCCCCCAAACCACAGGTTGTGGCATCCTTCGTGGCACTGCCCGGCCCGTAATCGGGGCCCATATCAACTTGGGCTCATTCTACTTCGTGGGTACCCCAGTGGCCGTGGGCCTGGCCTTTTGGCTCAACATCGGGTTCAGCGGGCTCTGGTTCGGGCTTTTGTCTGCCCAGGTGGCATGTGCCATGTCAATCCTGTATGTTGTCCTGGTACGCACTGATTGGGAAGCTGAGGCACTGAGGGCTGAGAAGCTCACTGGGGTGGAGATGGGTAGCTGCAATGGGCTTGAGAATGGGCATGGGCTTGGGGCTAAAGATATTAATGACGAGAAAGATGAGGAAACAAAGAGGTTTTTGGTGAATATAAATGGGAATAAAGATGAGATATGCTAGGAGAGAAGAAATGTGAGTTTTGAGGAAGGGGATGTCTGCTGCTTTTATGGGCTTTTTTGATTTTTTCTTCTTTATCGGAATGAAAGGGGGTATGCTTGCTTGTCAAGAAGTCCCACGATTCTACGTAAAGTGTTAAATCTTTAGTTGTTACATAGTTTAGGAGATGGGGCTAAATTTTTGTTGTTAAAAGCGGCTTTTGCTCGTTGTGACAAGTCAGGGAAAGCATAAAAAGTTACGTCATATTTGTGAGCGAGAATCTGGTTCTGATCACATCTGCAAAATTTTAGATAAAAAGTCTCAGATATCACACCTATGCAGCTTTTTGTGTTTCAAAGCTGTTATTGCACTTAAAGCAATACTACTTCCTAAACTATGCATTCCCTTTACATTTACCTTGCCCACAATTTTAATAACAAGATTTGATTATATGTTACTCTTTCTAATTTACTTAATAAAATTATTAGAAGGCTTAGTTATATTTAGTTTGTAGCTAAAATTTATATAATTAATAGAGTTCAATTGTCTGAAATAAGTATTGAACTACAAGGAATTCAATTAATCTTCTAATATCAGAATTTCTTTTTTACTTTATCGTCTATAAAATTTATGTCAATTTGTCTTCAACTACATGTGAGTTTCTAATGTAGAAATACCCCAAAAAAAAATTAATATTTACGGTCACTAATGTAGAAATTCAAGTGTCTTAGAATACTTATTTACCTACACTATGATTTTCTTTAGTTTCTTTGTAACATTAGGCTTTATATATATATATATATAACATTGGGGTGTACTTGCTGAAGACATTATGTTTAAGTATTTATACCTGATTATCTTGAATTTATTTTGCTTATTTCTGTCGTTTAAATTAAAAGCAACAAAAGTGGGGCTAAAAATAAGAGAGTTAATGTTGAAAAACACGGACTAAAATATGCAATGTATATAACATTATAATGGATTATAGAAGAAGGGACATTTTATAGAGAACTCGATTTATTTGAAGTTCAAACTCCCAATCATTTAATTTTTACTTTTAGATTCGTACTAAAATAGAATTTAATTATCATATTCTCTTGATAGGTTCAAATTCTAAAGTGTTGGAGTTCTCTTATCGCTCGTTTGATATATAAAAAATTAGGGATAGAAATAAAATTAAAAAAGAAAAAGGTAATTTTGAAAATAGAAAATACTTATAATACTCGTACTTTAAATGATTGAATAATGATTGATAGGTAGTATTAAATAATAATTAGAGAGGTAAAAATAAAATTTCACCAAACTTTTTATTTCCTTTTCCAATTTGCCGTGCAACCAAATAAGCTGTTAAATATTAGAAAAGGAATCCATTCATGATTCCATTTCTTGCTACCAAACACGTAGTTGGATTTGTATGAGAATGATTTTTATAAAAATAAAAACAGAATGATTAATATAACATGAAAAAAAATAAAAATATTATTTCATTTATATGTTTAGTCGAATAGATATAATGTAGAAACAAAAAAATTGTCAAAAAACTATAATACCCTTAAATTAAACAAAAAAGTTAAATATTCAATTTAAATTATTATTTGTGGTGAAAGATAATGGTAATGGAAGGCCAAATAATAACTTTTATTTTCATTCCACGGAAAGATTTGAGATTCCCTCTGCATGATTTAAGAAAGCACATTCCATTAAATGGTTTGAGAAGGAATATAATTTAAGCATACCAAACATGGTATTTATCGCCGGTTTGGTGTATGGGAAAAAGGGAAGGAAAGAGGGAAGGAGAAGAAAAATTTTGAAAAAATTTTAATTTTATCTATATAATTATTATTTAATTATTATTTAATAATAATTATTCAATCATTAAAAGTAAGAGTATTATAAATATTTTTTATTTACAAAATCATTTTTTTTTTTCATTTTTAACTTCTTGAATACTAAACAGACTCTTAAATTTATTGTTCATTCTTTCAGATTTTTAGAATAAGGGCATTGTTTGAAATGAAAAAAAAATACATATATATATAATATTATTTTGTTTCAAATAATAGTAATATTTTATATTGAAAAACTCGATATAATTGCATTGATTAGGATTTCAACACCCTTAATCACAAGAGTATTGCATTTTCACACCTTTTATAATAGACATAACAGAACCAAGAAGGAGCATTTGACACATGCCTTATTATTTGTGGCATTTCAATTGTTATAATGCCTTTAAAAACCAACTTAATTAAGAACACTCCAAAAATGGAATCCCTCGCTAACTACTACTATGTTACCAGGAAATGAATCATCAAGTAGGCAACAACTTTTTGAGCAAAGGGCAATGAAATAAGATAACTAACAAGTCCTTAAAGAAAGAAAGAAAGAAAGAAAGAAGCTAGGGTTTATCCTACTAGAAAGGCAAATTTGGATAGAAACAAAATGGAGATGGATGAAAGGGGTTGAGGATAGTGAAAATATGGAGTTGCAGCACAATACCAAAATGAAAGATAGTGATAGGTATTTGGAAAAAGGGAAGATTTGAAATCTTATAAAATGATCCTTATGGGTTCCATGTCCTAACATGAATATGTCATCTTATTAGGACTTTGTCTCCTTATCACCCAACCATTACAACTCTGTCAATGCTTGTGTGGGTCCTCTTACACTTCAATGCATTCTCTATGGGCTTCCTAATCATTTTACCCGACACAACAATATATATATATATATATATATATTCTTTAATTAAATTACACAAACATCTCTTAAAATAAAAATTTATTTTATATTTTAATTCAATTTTAATTTTTTTTATCAAAATACTTCCCATTTAGAAATTTTTGAGTTTAAAAAAATATGTATTTAGGTTAATAGAATATATTTTAATACAAAATTAAAATTAGGCTAAAATATAAAGTAATTTTTTTGTTTTAAGAAAAGTCTATGTATATTTTGTAAATATAGGAGAAGTTTGTGTAATTTTAATAAATTAAAAAAAATCTACATAATTTAGTCATATTTTTTTTAAATGTACTCATATTTTTTTTTGGACAATATTTAATTAAGTATATATTATTAAATTATATTATGAAATATAATATGTAAATTTTTAATAAAATACTTATTCATACAATATTGAGTTATAAAATATTTAATTGTCACATTCATAAAAAAATAAATCAACAATAAACACATAAAAGTTGTACTTAAATTTTGTCTTTATGTTTAATTGTTTTATTAAAAACTATTGTATTATAATTTAAATGTTTTTGTTAATGATTATTATTACCATCAACTAAAGTACTTAGTGTTAAATTTTCCACATTCACAATTTCAAAGATTTGAAACTTTTTTTGGTTGCTAAAAAATTTAATTACTATATGGATTCTTCTAATTTTACTAAAATTATATAGATCTCCCTTTTATTTTAAAAATATATAATTTATTTTAAATTTAAATTTATTGACTAAAATACTCTCCATTAACTTACCTATTAGTTAATTTTTATATTTATAGATGATGTTTAAAAAAAATAAGTTTGAATTACATTTTAACACAACTTTTTATTTCAGAAAACATTCATATATATTGTAAAAATAAAAATAAGGTTCACATAATTTTTGTAAATCTTAGAAAAAAATTATACAATTTATTGAAAAATTTTAAATACAATGGGGAAAAAAAGAAGACAGAGAAGAGAAAAAAAATGCTGTGATAGAATTTAACATCGTTTTTTTTTTTGGGGGTCTTGGTCATTAGAATTTTACGCCATTTAGATATGGCAACTTATGTTATTGTTACTTTAACAGTGAAACTGGTTAATGTAGTATTCAAAGGATAGATCTAAAAGAAGAGTGAAAAAGCCTGTATTGACGTAAACTTAAAATATTAAATCTTTATTAAGAACTCCAAAGAATAAGAAAGAGTGATGATAGTTTGAATTCGAAATGTTATATATTTTAGATATGATATAATAATTATTAAACATAATATGATATTTTTGAACATATTTATTCTTATAATTATACTAATTAATTATATAAAAATCAAATTATTTTTTTTAAGAATTATTTATTCTAGAACAAGTTAATATTTTAAGTAATTTTTTGATAAAAATATTTTTATATTGAATAATTATTATTTTATAATTAAAAAATATTTTATTTCTGACTTTATAAGATTAGGAAAAATATGTCATCATTGTTATAGTGATTTGGGATCTGTTTGATTTCTTATTTTTAGAATAATTTTCTACTTTTAAGAATTAAAAGATAAAAAAAACTTGTTTGATAATGTGTTTTTAATGAATTATTTTGTAAAACAAAAAATAGATTATGTTTTTGAAAACAGAAAAATTAAAATTTTTAAAAATGTTTTGTAACTTCTATTCTACAGAATTAGAAAAAAAAAACAGAAAATAGTAATTTTTTAAAATAATAATTCAAACAAAATTTTTTAATTTATTTTATTTTCAAAATTTTTTCTAAAAAAATCTATTTTAAAAATATTAAAATTAAAAAAGAATCAAATAGACCCTTGGTCTCTCATACGTTGTTTTTACACTTACACCGAAAAGATTCGTGTCTTTGAAGAATTGGATGCTAGGACAAAATTTTTGAAAGTTTTTACTTTGGATTTTTTTAAATAAAATTTTTAATAAAAATATAATATGTAATAAATATTTTTAAGAATTTATTCATGTATTATTGAATTATAAAATTATTTACTAATTATATTGTTATTGACAAATCTAATAATAAAGATCTAATAATTATATATAAATATCTCAACTAAAAGTATTCATAAATTTTATCTTAGATATTAACAAGGTTTTTTTTTTGAATGTATATTTTTTTATATTTAAACACTCCTCGTATGGAAAAAAGTGGTATAATGAATAAAATTTAATAGATGTCACATTCACAGTATCATTTCCTCTGTCGTACAATAAGTTCTTTGAACATGAAAAGGTGTCCTCACGCTTTATTCTCTTTCCCTAACATTTGATGAGGTCCATTTGCATCTGTCTTAAGGGAATTCTGTTCTTCTCTTAGAAGCATAAACTCTATGGATGTGTTTGAAACCTTTAAAATTTAGGAATTCAATACCTCTTTCTTTAAAATCTAACTAAAAATAAAATTCAGTTCTTCTTATAAAAGAATGTGGATTCTATCCTCACCTTTAAATGCTATTAAAATTAATATATTTTAAATATAAAAAATTAATTTCAAATCAATTACTATTTTATGGTAATGGTCATCATTTATTATTATTTCATCCTCTTTCTTCAACTTTTTAGTAAGATATCCTATTGAAACAAAACATCATAGAATTGAGATGTCACCCTCGTTTGATAAAGAAAATGAAAATTTTGGAATAATATTTATTATATCTTTATAGTAATTATTTAATAATAATTATTTTTATAATTTTTTAAAAATAAGAGTATAAGTTAATTTTTATCCATAATTTTTTATTATTATTAACTTTTGTATACCAAACAAAATATTAGTGCCAGCAGCACAACCTGAAGCTTATTATCCTGGGAGATAATAAAATAGTAACGTAGCAAATGCTTGAAAGCTCGTTAATACTTTCTAAACTCCAGATGTATGATAAATGGACATATAAAAGCAACAATTATTGACACTATTGATTCTTGTAATTTCATTTGAATTTTAAAGTACTCTATATACTACATTTATTCACTATTTCTCCCCCTCACTCATATATACATTATATTAAAAAAAGAATAAATTACTCTTTTCTCCCTAATGAAATATTCAAATTATAGGGTCAAAATAAGTGTAACTTATTTTGTTGTAAGGAAAATAAGTATAACACTTTTTTGTTATTTGAGGGAAAAAATGTATATTTTTAAAACGAAGGAGAGGGCATTGTAATTTAAACAATTCTTATGAGCTATTTAGTACACAGAATTATTTTTTATATAAATGGAAAAATAATGCTGAATGAAATGGAATAAAATTAATTGTGCTTAGTATGATGTACAAGGAAAGGGAATATCTTTTTATTTGTCCATTTAATAAGATAAAAATAGTGTATGAATAGAAAAAAAAAATTATAGTAAATGATCAAAATGTTCCTAAAAAAAGAACAAGAAATAATTTTTTTTCTTCATTTTAACTTTGTATATCACTAGAAGGGCATTAGTGTCTTTTCTACAAATGGGCTTCAATCTGACAGACCATTTGCCAGCTACAATGCTTGCAATGGATTCTCTTTACCAAACAAAACAAGTACATGAAGTCTAATTTATTTTCTTTTTCTCCAGAAACACCAAAGGGGCATCAAGAAGGGAAAGAGTAATTTACCCAAAAAAAAAAAAAATCACATACTTAGGAGCATTGTTATTCAAAATGGTATTGCATGAGGCACTGTAAATTTCATTTTTGGCATCTCATAAAACAAAAGAAAAAATGGCGTCTCATAAAATATTGAAATATAGGGCCTCATCAGGCATCTGAATGTAATTTTATTTTTAAAAATGATAATTAATCAAATCAAGAAAAAAAAAAGTAGTAAAAGGGGATGGGGATATGTTACTGAGAGGAGGACAGATAAGATGAGATCAAATATGTGTTTCTATTTCTTTCCTCTTTTCTTTTTAATTTTCACTAATTTTCCTTTTTTGGATCATTGTCTGATATTTCTTCGTGTAGTGCTCAAATAGCAACAAAATGAAATGAGGCAACTGTTTCATTTCGCAAGCAAAGCAGGCAGAATGATATCTTTCTTATAAGAGGCAGACATTAATGATACACTAATAGTACCCTTTTCATTTATCTTTCTTGGATAAATTATATTTTACTCTTTCAAATTAAGATATAAATTTTAAAATGTAATAAAATACTCCTATAAATTTTAAGTTAAAATAAAAATACTATATTTCAATTAATTTTTAAAATAAAAGAGGAAATTTGTTAAACTAAATAAACTTGTAAAAATGATCATAGGTGTCAAATTTTTAAAATTAAAGGAGGTGTTAAATAAACATTTGTGCAAGTCCAACTATATTTATGAGCTAGGGATCATCATGGGTGGGCACTATAAGCCCTATTGTCAATCCAATATTTAACAGATTAAAAGATTCTTCATTAACCTTTGAATATTTAAATCTTCAAATTCAGACTCATTTATTTGAATAAAATTTTAAAATGAACAAACTTTTTAAAGTTGAGTCTTATTTATTTAAAATCTGTTCAAACAAAATTACAACAAAGGATAAAATTTTTCAAATAATCATTAATAAAATTCAAAACTTATAAAATAATATTTGTATAAAATATTATTTATATTTTTATATAATATAGATGCATGTATAATACTAATGAATATATTAATTAATTAATAAGTAAATTATACAAACATCTTCTCTATTTTAAAAAATATTTATGTATATCTTAAAAATAAAGAGAAGTTTGTATAATTTTAATAAAATTTTAAAAAAATGAATATGTTTTAAAAATAAAAAAAAATCTGTATAATTTATTTTTAATTAATATATTAGTTAGTATTTTTTATATTTTTTATAATATATCCACAACGGGTCTAAGACAAAAAAAGATACCATACTTCTTAGACTAGGGCGTTTATGAATATTCTTAAAAATTACCATACTGACATCCAAATATATTAATTTTACAAGTGTCTAAAAGATGTCAACATTTTGTCCATCTCTTCAGTTAGATTAGGATACCCTACGAGTGCAGCACTAGGGAAGTGTTTGTTTTTTGCCATCATTATCGAAATCCACCAACCAAAAAGGCGATTTGGTTGGAGGCCCCCGCGTGTACGGAGGCATGAAGGCTCATTACAACAAGACAAACTAAAGGGTCGTTTTCCAATCCTCCAAACCCTGTTTTAAAAGCCTAGTGCTACCGTTTGTTGGCACTAGCAAGTTGATTAGGCCCCAACATTATTTTTTTAATTATTATTTTTTAAAATCATGGTGATGGAGTTTTCACCTTTTGTTTGAGACTAAATCCTTTTCCAAAACCATCTTCAAGGCTTTAGCTCAATACATTTGGAAGTATAGTATTAAAATGCTCTTTAAAAATTAAACCCACTTGGCTTGATTTGGCCTCAAACTTTGGTGAAAAGAGAATGCTGTGTAGGGCTCCCTATCTCATGGCTGGGATTTGCAACTATACAAAATGTGGCCTACATTATGTTTGGTCAATTATATAGAAACAGAACCAACTGTATATGCATAAGCAGAAAGGGGATAGGTTTGTCCCTTTCAAGGGGTAAAGCCTCCAAAGCAATTGGCCTATTTGAAAAAAGAATTTTTCTTTTGGTTTATAATGTTTAATATATTCTTATAATTATTACTTAATACTTTTTATTCCTTTTTATTATTATTTTTAAATAAGAGATACAAAAATTATTTTCATTTATTCTATTTTTTTTATTTTCATATCTAATTTTCTATACATCAAACGACTAGAGTTGCTTTTTTTTGGGGGGGGGGGGGAAATGACAACTTACAGAAATGACATGCACCTTCATTTTATTTTCTACCTTCAAATAAAGACCTCTCTGGTTTTACTTGCCTCTATTTTCCACCATAAATCTATTTTCATGAGAAATCCTTGGGTATAACCAAGTTAAAAGAAGTAAATAAACTAAACCAAACAAATAGATGCATAACCACGTCAAAAACACTATTTACCTTTCCAGTGAACTCGCATCAAATATACTAAAACATCTACAGTTAATTAACTTTGATCTTTTTTATCATTAATAGACAGATCTACCTAATATACTCTTCCTTCACAAAAAATGAAATGATATCAAGTCTACATTACCCCATAGTAATTAAATATATCTTAATATAAAGACATTATTCAACAATGAGAAAGAATGATTATCAATAGAAGTTCCAGTATTGAATATTTGGAAGTTGGCACTGGCCAAAGAACAAGTTACCCTAGTTCAACATATTCTCTCACTTGAGCCACAAGTTTCAATCTAGTAATACTGACGCAAAGAAGTGAGATAAAGGTTCTGAATGAAAAAAAAAAAGGAAAAACAGGAGGAGAAGAAGCCATCAGATACATTTAGGGTATGTTTGGTTTCATGAGAATAGAATAGCAAAGGGAAGAAAAGGTTTAATTTAGACATTTACCTTGATTTAAATCTAAATCAAATCTTTCTTTTCCTTTTCCTCTCCTCTTCTATCCTCAGTCCAAACATATCCTCGGAATTAGAAGAACCTTGCTTGTGTGACTTCAGCACCATTCTGCCCTTCATTCAAGATGACAGCCAACTATTGCTTGATCTAATGTTTCATTCCAAGCAGTATCCGACAAGGATCTCACCCTCATAATAAGAGCAGAGTCTCTACCTGAGTAGCAACACAATAACAAACCAAAATGGTAATTAATTATAGACATTACAAGGAAAATTTAAAATTTACACACTATCTGAGAACCCACAAACACCCCACAACAAATGAGAGAAACAAGATGGTACTTTAACATTTATTGCCATGTCATGTCAGACATTGTTCATGTAGGTTCTAAACAGTACAGTATAAAACTTCACAATCAGTGTGTTATAAAGGCCTCAAATATGATCAACGAGAAATTACATTTAGGATATCTAAACTAGAAGCCATTTCAGCATATGCAATAATGACTGATATCCAATGGGTATGTACTTGAACCATCCCTCCATAATGAGAAAGTTCACACTTAGAGATCAGTTAATACAACAAGATTTTGAACCTCTAGAGGTGAATGGCAGTTTTTGCACCAACAGTCAAGTCATAGAAAATCACTGAGCAGTTAGAACATCATTTATTTTTCTCACTCTTAATCCTTGAGGAGGACCAACGAAAATCCATTAAAACATGTTCTCTACAAGATGATAATCTGACTCTAACCGGACAGAAATTGGTACAACAAAAATATACATATCAAAACTGTTGGAATTTGGAAGAAATAACTTCTTGAGTGAAGATCGAGCACTATTACTATTCAGGCACAAGAAATAAACAACAGAATTGTCTCAATGTGTTGGAGGGTAGGTAAGGTCTCAAATTCAATCACCTCTGACAAGGCATATTGTGCTGGAGAAGCCATACACATATGGAGCATCACATACACTGCACCTACATCAGGGCCAAAGCTAAGGATGCTCTCTGCTTGCAGGAACATGGATGCAGAGTTTCCACCAACATATGACAACGGCAAAAATTCAAACCCCAGACAGGATGCCTGGGAGATGAAGTTGGGAATTATTTAACCAACCACTAGTATGCTCTCAATGTGTTATTTTAACTCCTCTTCGATTTTTCATTTTTGGGCTTGATTTTACCATTTTAACTGCTAGTAAACAGAAATGTTCAGTTGGCCAATAAAAATAATAATAATAATAATTGTTGCAAAAACATAATGGAATGAAACAAGCAATCTGGAAACACCGATAAATTTAATGAAACTTGCAATTGAATCTCTTCTGAGCAGGAATATACGCATTAAACATTTAAATAGTCTTTAGGCTCATCTATACATTTTATATATACACACAACCCCTGATGACACATTTTTGTCACCATTAATCACACCACAATGGCAATCTAATATCCCTATTGAATTTAAAACAATATGGCCCTGTTTGGAGTGTCATATAAGATAAAGCCAGACAGTATAAGTAGTTTTATAGTGCCATATATCATCTGTTTGTTGCATCAACATATAGAGTATAGAATGATATAACATAGTATTATGTGTCCGGGAACAGGATGAAAAATAACATATATATATATATATATATATAAAAGGTTCATGCCATAATATGATGATGGCGATAAATAGTGGTAGTGGTGACAACAATGATACAACAAAAGTGGAGGTAGCATTGTAGCAGTGGTGACGGTATGACAATATATTGGCAAATGAGGATGAAAATAATTTTGCTATTAAAAATTTATACAAGATTTTTTTTCCAAACCTTATTCATCCCCTTTGAAGTGTATAGTGTTTTAAGGTGATAACAGGCTTTTACAACCTTCATGTGCACCAAACATGTTATATGGTTAAATTGAATTAACTTATGCTATGTTATCTAGCCTTATATGGCACACATGAAATACAGCCTATATATTCTCCATAAGTGCTTCAAAATATAAATTTTATGATGTTAATGTACTAACATTTCACTATTATTAACATATATACACACAAACATCGAAATCTAAAACGTAGTTCAAAGTTCAACTTCAAAACTTAATTCTTATGCTATAAAGTTAATTTGGATTATTGACAGCCATCTTAGTTCCCGTCATAGCCTTAGCCATCTGAACACGGTGGGGTTGTTATGCCAGTATGTGACTACACAACATAACCAACATATATTTAAAAAAAAAATTGTGTAGAATGAACTAGTGGAGCAGGTAGACATTTTGAATTCACGCTAAGGCAGGATCCATAAGTCAGTCATGGCATAATCTAAAAGGACAGGATTAGGAAACGTCCATAATTTAAATGTTCGTAAAATTGGTTTTTAATTATCTTATTGAATGAAAATATTAATTTGACAACCATCGGTCTCCAGTTCTTCACTTTTTTATTCAATAATTTTGAAAATTTCTTTTCCAATAAATGAAATAACAAGAAGCTTCATTCCTACAACTTTAAGTCAGTCTCATAAACCCTCAAGCAAAAGTTAACAGAAGCTTACAACTCCATTCTCCCATTCAGACAGACAAATGTATATATCTATTCCTCTTCTCCTCATTGCGTTCCATGAATTTGTTGAACTTCTATGCATGTCGTCATTAGTGATCCCCACTCTTCCTCTAAGATTCTGCTACTTGAATTTCTAACAATGACAATGTATATGTCCCAGCCATTTTAGATGACTTTTGCTTGAAACTACTTGCACCAATCACATAAAATCCCATCGTGGGAAAGATATCTTCAATCCTCAATATCTTTTCTGTTACATATCTATTATAACATTCTCATTTCTGCAATACTCATTTCCTGAGTTTGACCACCCACTTCAGACAACAAAG